>JAEIGM010000015.1:865000-2100981 GCA_018903735.1 Drosophila cardini | reverse complement strand
ATGCACGACTTAGTATGTACACTACAACGACAAACCAAAGGGGATACACTTTATTAACTAGATACGTTTGCTGGTATTACTCTATAGTAATACGTTTAAGAATACCCTGTAAAACTTCGGGTACCCTATGCTTTGAACGAAGGAAATATTCAAATTCTTTAAAGGATTTTTCTTTAATTTTTAATTGCTAAAATAAAGTCTCGAGTTACTTTAATTTATCTGTAGTCTACGGCAATAAATACCCTGCAAACATAGAAAGATACCTTTGATACCTTTGATTGTGAAAGCAAAAATTGCATTGCAAAAGCTAAGACCCTTAACAGAAAAAGGGTTTTATTCACTTTAAACATCCTTCTCTACGACTTCAGTCATTTGACATGGGTTTTTTATATACCCTCACAGAGGGTTTATTGTTTTAATCACAAAGTTTGTTACGCATTAAAGCAGGCGTGACAGACCCTATACAGTATATATACTCTTGATCCGTCTGTTCGTCTGTCTGTTTCTATGCGAACTAGTGTCTCGGTTTTAAAGCTATAATAAAACTTGGTGAGAATGTATATTCTCTCTTCACGCAGTTCACATGCTAAAATCGACCAGATCGGACCATATACTACTGTGACCAAAAAATAAGGTGACATTGTATTTATTTTGAAAATTCTTTATTTATTCTTCCAAATCAATTTCATCCCCTTCAAAGTAATCCCCTCCCGACACAATGCACAATGCCAACGTTTTTTCCAATTTTCGAAACACTGGTTGTAGTCACTTTCCGGGATGGCCTTCAGTTCCGTCTTCGTTGCGGCTTGAATCTCCTCTATCGTGTCAAAACGGTGTCCCCGGAGCGGTCTTTTGAGCCTGCTGAACAGCCAGAAGTCGCACGGTGCCAGATCAGGTGAATACGGTGGTTGCGGAATGATATGGGTTGAGTTTTTGATGAAATGATCACGAATTACGAGTGCAGTAATTCCAAAAAATTCAATGTTTTCGGTACCAGTCGAGATTTGACGCGCTTGAGGCCCAAAACATCCTTCAAAATGGTATTGACTGAGCCTTTCGATATGCCAACATCATCAGCAAGGTCTCTAATCGTTAATCGACGGTTTTTCAACACCAAATCTTTGATTTGTTGGACGTGAGCTTCGTCAGTTGAGGTTGATGGTCGCCCAGGACGCTCTTCGTCTTCGACACGTTCACGACCGGCTTTGAACTCACTATACCACTTGTAAACATTTTTTTTAGACATAGCCTCATCACCTCTGCACCATCCTCAACGTATCCGCAGCAGAAAATTGATTCCGCAAACAAAATTTAATGCAAATTCTTTGCTCAACAAATTTCGACATTGCAAAAAACGAGAAACTCACTTTTAGCAGCTCACAAAACGACGCGTATCTCAAACAGTAATGAATATTTTCACATGAAATTTGACATAGATGTTACTCACAGTACTACCAACCTAAAAACAAAAAGAATTCTCCTAATCCTTCAAAGCGCGCAGTTTAAAATCTAATGTCACCTTATTTTTTGGACACAGTAGTATATCATATAGCTATAGGGTATTTAATCCTCGTCGAGCCGAAGAAAGCCGATATTCCTTGTTTTCTTCTTCTTCTTCTTGTTCTATTCATCTTGGATTTTACCATCTATTTTGTTGCTTCACATTTCGCGTCTTTGTAAGCTAAAAATGGCATTCACAAGGCAGCGACTACACAAACAAGCTTTCGCGCTGACGTCACAGTTAAGGCTTACGCCTTAGTCTCTCTTTGACGTTAGATTACGTAAGTTGAGTTGCGGCTTAAGGTTGCCGTAACCCTTCTAATGCGAGTGCAAGCGAGACGGCGTCAACACAATTTACCGCGTGTCAATCGCCAGTTTTCAACTTAATTAAAGAAGCCAGAAACGGCGGTTATCTTAGGCGCACCGAAGATTAAATACCCTTACTGCCATGCATATTGCGTTAATTCCTATTTCAACTGCTAAAATATACAAAAGTTTTTTATTCTAAGAATTTCTAACCGATAGTTCCTATGTTAGCCACATGATATAGTCACCTGAGCTGGCCGATTGCAACATATGAATACATATCTGAACCAAGTTTCAACAAGATAGCTTTAAAACTGAGAGACAAGTTCGCATAGAAACAGAAGACTATATCGACTCTGCTATTGTTGCTGATCAAGAATGTATATACTTTATGGGATTTGGCACGCCTGCTGCAAAGCGTAACAAGCTTAGTGACAAACATGATATACACTCTGCAAGGGTATAACAAGTTTATATAACTTTGGCATATATAAGATTCAAAATTCTCGCAAGGACATATAGTGTTCTCTAAATGGCTTAAAGTATAGTTTGATTAAGTATTTTAAAAGTTCTTATATCGCGACAAACAAAATTAACTTTTAACTTAATTTTAACGAGTTTTCATAAAGAACAACAACAACAGAAAAAGTAAGTATTTCTTACTGAATATTCTCTTGGGGCTATACGAAGACCTTCGATGACTGGAAATCGTTTCGATGACTAAAAAAGAGCATACTTTGAAGGAGATCCAATACATATTGATAAACATAAAGGAATTTGGGCTTTTCACAATTACCTTATACTTTTCGGTCACAAGGTCATATAATAAAAGTCTAAAATTTTATATCATTTAAATTTTTGAAAACTAAACCCTATTTATTATAAAAAAAATCTATGACTATAATATCTAATTTTAAATTTAGAAAACAACAAACACTTACGGAATAGCTAATCTTACGGAATAACAATCACCTTAAGGTATAGTAGTCCAATTCTAATCAACTTAAATTGGGATAACTATATCTAAAATTCAGAGACAAATCATGAACCTTTGAATAAGATACAGTACTTCAATTTGAGACTAGAGAATCGGAGTACTATATCTATATATAATAAGATACTATATATAAAGATATTGTTTCAAAAACTCTGTTTCACAACTCCTAAGACTAAGACTTATTTGCTGTTCCAAACTTTGTGATAAATTCATATTACCCAAAGTAGTTGTAGGGTATAAAATGAAGCGAATTGCGCATTTAATTAAATTTAAATTAAAATTGAAATTAAATTTGGCTTACGATTGGTTTGAGGCAACAAATGGGTGGTGCTGGGCTGAGTGGTTCAAGTGGTTGAATGGTTGGTGTACAGTTTGTGTCGGTTGGTGGTTTCGGTCGGTTTGTGGTTTATTGGTTTGTTGGCCTGGTAGTTCTGGCTTACCTTAAAGAATAGCTCGTAGGAGCCATAAAGCCGTAGGCTATCACGTTGACTGGCTGCAAAGAGGATGTAACAATTGAAGCAACCAAGTTCGATGAGTGAGCTCCAGCCTTCGAAGAGTAACTCGAGGTTCTCGCGATGTTGCAACATTAGTGGCAACAGTTTGTGGCGATGGAATGCGGCTATTTGTGCAACATTCGCCAATAGAACATCTTGTTGACCCATTAACCCATCCGGCAATTCATTTTCCGGCTGAAAGATGCACGTATAACGATGGATTCCATTGTATAGATCTTCCACATATTGTTGCTCCGTTGTGAGCAGTTCGTTCAACACATGACGGCAACATTGCTCTGCCACATAGCCGTTACCCGTCCTTGACAGCGAATTCGACTTCGATTTCGATGTCGAATTCGTTGTCGAATTTAAATTTGAGCTTAAACTCAAACTGGCACTCGAACTCCGTGCTCTCGAAGCCAAACTGGAATTGGAATTGGAATTGAAATTGGAACTGGAACTGCTACGCATGCTGTTAAGACAATATGAGGCACACAACTGGACGCGATTTTAATTTGTTTTTTTTTTTTTCGCTTTGGTTTTTGTTTTATTTCTTTGCTTACTCAAACGTTTGAATCATAAACACAGCTGTTTTTGCCGCTTAGTCGTAGAGAAGGAAGGGGTATATAGTATGGAAGAAGTGAAGATTTTAATATATAACTTAAGTATGAATAGAAAGGCAACTATTTCAAAAAATTTGTCAGCAATCGGAAATATTAAGAAAAATATAAGAATTTCAGATGATATTTTAATAAAAACTTAAAATTGTTTTCTATTATTAGAAACGCTATCTTCTATAACTGAAGTTACTAATGCCTATACTTATCCAAATCAAATTTGTATAGCAGAAGTTGTGACTTTTTTAAAGTGAGAGAATCTATATTTCTGATCATCTCTTTATTGAAAAGTTAACTTTTAGAATTATAAATACTACTACAAAATGATAAACAAATTAAATTTGTACTGGTTTTAAAAAATTTACAAAAAAAAAAAAAAAAAAAAAAAAAAAAAAAAAATTTTATTTTAATGGGTATTTCAAAGCTGATCACACTTGTTTAAAACTGTAGCTTGCCATTAAAAACAGCAATATGGCAATGTTTCATCAACGTCATGATTGCCTTCATCGTCAACATCATCATCATCATAATCATGATAATTTGCTGATTCACCATTAGAAGCTGGTGATTAGTAACTAGTGATTGTGGCTAGTGACTGGTGACTGGAGCCTGTGGTTGCCTTTCACTCTCTCTCTCTCTCTCTCTCTCTCTCTCTCTCTCTGTTTTTTCTCTTTGCCAGTTGCATATCTTCATTGCAATAAGCAATAAAATTTTAATTACACATTGAGCGGCAACATGCTAACAAGTTGCCCCATTGTTGCATTCTGCCGTATTTGCTTGCCACACTTTCCACTTGCTACGTTTCATTGCTACAGCTCCCCCAACATTTAATGACAATTTATTGTCGGAAATCGCCACCAATGTCCAACGCAGTTCTACCTCCGAAAGTCCCTACGCTCTAAATTAGCCACGTGTCGCACAGTGGGCTAAACAGTTCATGCTTTTAACAAAAATGAATGTTAATTTCGTTGTGGCAGAAAATATACAGTTCCCAAAGTCATAAAAATTTGTTTAAATTCAGAAATTGTTGATAACAAACTACTTTACTTAATGATTTTCTTCGCTTCTTTATGTTAAAATGAAATTAATATATAAAAATTCCCCTTTAAATCACATTTAGCATTACAAAATACGGGTTGTTTTGCATTTTTGGATTTTTATTTCGCTTGACTTCCATAATAATGACAAAATTATGATTCACTGAATTGTTTTGAAATGTATTATTATTTTAAGCAACACTTTTTTCATTATAAAAGTTGTGTTTGAAAAATGTTATTTAAAAAAGTAAACAAATATGGTTATTTTGTGAATTTTTACTTTACTAAGATTCCAATTCAAGTAATAGATTCGCACCACTGTGCGTTTGCTGCTGTTTTTAGTCTGTGCTGCACCTGCATACTGAGCGTATGCGCAATAAATAAATCAGTCGTAATTAAAAGCGTCCTACAGTGCTACCAAAAGGCGGCTCTGCTCCATTCTAGCTCCTCCCAATCTTTGAATAGCTACCAGGCCCATCTCTACCCATCTCCTTAACTGTCATCCTGAATTTGCCTTTCCCCCTCCAGCTCCCAGACTCTCTTTTTGCTCAGCCATATCCTTGGCACATACACAACTTCTAGCTATAAATTACGTTATGTTCCAGGAATTTGCCAGTAAAAATACAAAACGAACAGAGAGTGTAAAAAAAACGCCAAACAACTAAAAAAATGGTATATATAAATTCATATTTCTGTTTGTTCTGGCAGGGAATCTAGGCATAGATAACGCTGCCAGAACCCAAAACAAAAAAAAATTAACATCAAGAAAAAAAAAATGAATAACGAAAAACCAAAAAAATTAAAAGGAAAATACAGGAAAATATACAAAAATAAAGTCGGCAAAACGCCAAAGGACAAACGCGTTCCATAAATTGCGCTATGAAAGCGTCCCGAGGGGACAACTGGAAGACAAGCTGATTGTGTTCTTGCAGATACTGAGAGTAAAAAAAAGCCCACCTAGAGCTTGTGACCAACATGGGATATATCTATAATTCCTGTCTATGATATAGAAAGCTCGTGGCAAACCTCGCAGATATCTACACAGTGGTCTTCTTAAAAATTATCAAATTAGCATTTTAAATCAGAGCTTGTCAAGTTATGAAAATTACGTTTAAAGTGAACTTAAATTATTAAAGCTTTTCCCGTAGTTTATTTAATATTTAAATATTTGTATTTATTTTTTTTTTACCTAAATTATTATATTATTCATAACAAAACTGCAGTTAAATTTCTTTTCGAAGCTTTTGGTGCTTCAGCTTAAAAGTATGCTTTAAAAATTTCATTCTTAGGTTAATTGTTGACTAATGAGTTTGCTTAGATATCAATCGTTTTAGTTGGTCTAAAGCTTAAACCAACTTAAATTTAAAAGCAATTTTAAAGTACTTAAGTGCAAAAGTAATTTAAATTAAAAAGCTTTCCATTGTAAAACAATATATGTTCATGTCCAATCAACTTTTCAGTGAAGTCCATAACTAACTGTGTTATTTCTATGTAAAAAATATGTTTAAATATAAATGAAAGCCTTGAATAATCATTAAAAAAACCAATAAGTCTTCTTCCAAATATTGTATCTTGGTTTGTTTTTTTTTTTTTTTTTTTTGTTGGATAAAGGCATTAAAAAACATAAAAGCTTTGCTTCACAACGGCATAAACAATTAGCTCAGATTTAATGTACTTTTGGAGCTCATCTTCAGAAATTGCAATAAAATTGTGTTTAATTCACATTTCAACTAAATTTGTATTTATACTTTGAAGCTTTCAGCAGCTTTTAGCCACAAATCACTTGTAAGCATTTTAACAACCAGCTGATACAGTATTAATGCGCACTAAAATCGTAGAACACGCCCACGAAACAGCGGTAAGATGCTCAAAACAGTGCTGGCATTTTAGCTAGTTTTTAGCTGGCTCTAGAAGATTCATAGGTACTAAATGAAGAGCACTTTATCAAACATTTTAAGCCAGGAATTAAGCTATCAGCACGTAGTAATAACTGCAGTTCAAACCAGTTGAAAAAATCAACCGTAAAACCAAAAAACCTTTAAATCAGTAAAGACAAAACTGAACTTTATTTTTTTTTTGTATTGATACTGAAAATTATTTGTAAAAATTGTTATCAAGCTAACCCATATCTAGTAAAACATTAATTTATTTACTTTTTCTTTAGTTAATGCAGCTTATTTAAGTCCTGAAACTCTGGCAGCTCTGGCTGATAATGTTGATGCTGCAAAATGTGTTGCATACTTTGTGGCATGGTTGGAAATGCCAACACTTTTTGGGCCCGTCAGACAGTTGGCCAAGGGGGCGAGTACTGTTATTTGGACCACTGCAACAGCAGATTGCCTGTCAGCACACCAACACAAACTCACACACACACACACTAACACACATTTATATAGTAGTGCTCAGCACGTAGTCGAGCTCAAGTTAAACGTGGAATGAAAGATGGAGAAAGATGCTAGATGTAAGATGGACTACGGATGGTTGCTTCGTCACTTAGTTTGCCATTTCGCTGCCAACTTAGTTTTATGTACTGTCCACACCCCTTCCCCTACCCCTCCCCCTCCCCTTTTCATTCTTCTCTATACTCCCATGGCCACTCCCCTTATTTCTGGTAGCTTCTTAAGTTGGTCTAAAGTGTTTCTCTCTGCGCTTGATTGACATGATATCGTGTCTGTTGTCTTGGTACTCGTCTCGATCGATATGACGACGGTTTAAAGTGACGCTGATGTTGACAACTGAACGGGAGCTACTGGCCGTTACAGTGGGCGTTGCTGGGCGTGGCACCTTTTTGTTAATTGACTTTCAAAAGTGACAAAAAAGTAACAAAAGTTAAAGTCAACTTTGCACTAGTCTACAGGGTACCTTTAAGTCCTGCTGTGCTCAATAGCAGATAGCAGGACACTAGATTTTTTAAACGGTATCTATTAGTGTGTCTAGGTTAATAGCTGTTATTACTGTTTGCAGTACAGTTATCACATGTCTGCTAAAGTAGAGTAATTCAGTAGAGTAATTAATATATATATAAACTTAAAAACAACTAAAGTTTACCAGAGTTAACAAAATTTTTTTATATTATTAATTTTTAAACAAATTTATGTTTTCTAGTTTTAATAACTTTATAAAGCTAAGGATTTTGACTTGGAGCGCACATTCTTATATCTAAATAAAAGAGTTTATTTAAAAACAAAATCATTTTTTTAACTCAAACCTACTGTTCTGCAGCGTATCTCATAGTCGTGCTACAGTTGAAAGCACGTGCGACAGCTGTAGCTGATGGCAGCCAATGTAGATAATGTATCTGATGGATGCATTTGCTCAACTAAGTAGCTACAAACGGTTTGCTTTGCTTGTAATTTCGATTTGCAGGATTTGCAGCTATAACTTATTGCTGACCATGTTTACTGATTGTTGTTACTGTTTGCTGTTGTTGTTTGTTGTTGCTGTTTGTTGCTGTTGTTGCTGCTGTTTGTTGTTGATTATAACATAATTTATGTTTGGTCCAAGTGGCGACCATTAGCGCACCGATTTTGGGCTCCAATGTCTGACAACGCATCGCCAGCTGCATGATAAATGTGGCGCATTAGCGCGCCATCGCGCCATACAATAAATTCCCGCATTGCAAGCAGCTCACAAACTTAAGCAGGCCACACAGAAAGAGATAGAAGGAGAGTGAAAGAGAAAGAGAGAAAGAGAGGGAGTGTCCGTAGTGCGCGGTCGGCTGATCGGACATTTCGGTTAATTTCGCTGCGGGAATTTTAAATCATCTTTAAATTAGGGTCATGCAAACTCAATAAACCAAATGCGGGGAAGCTCTGAGGTGTGTATGTGAGTGTGTGTGTGTGTGTAAGTGTGTGTGGCAGCAACAACTCAATTAGCGGCACACACACACAGCCACACACACTCTCACACACATTTGCCACAATTTGGCAAACAAATCACGTAGGAGCTGCCATTGCCTTCCGATGTTGCTCCCTCTCTCTTCCTCTCTGTCTACCTCCGACCCACCCCCTCTTTTTCTCTGTCTCTTTCTAGTTAGCTTTCTATCTCTGTCACTTTATTTAGCTTTTCTTCCAGTGACTTTGCTTTTGTTATTTCATTTCAGCTGATTTTTAGCGTCTTTCTTGCTCTGCCGCCAAAGGGAATAACTGAATTTGCTCGTTTGTGCTTTGCTTGTGAGTGTTGGTGTGTGTGTGTGTTGGTGTGTGTGTGTGTTGGTGTGTGTGTGTGTTGGCATGTGTGCGTGTTTGTGTGTGTGACTCCATCAAACTGGTAATACCATAAATTAGTAAGAATTTTGTACAACTTGCATTTCATATTTCTCGTTTGTCAATGTTTCAGCATCAACACAAATTGCGAGCTTAAAAAATTTGGAAAACATGAAACAAATTTATCAAAGCACGTTCCATTCCAATTTGTTTCGCTATCTCTGGCATGCATTAATACTTTGGCATTAGTTTGTTGATTAAATTAACAACTTAAGTGCATAGTGCAGGACAGAATTCTTAGTAGTGTACTTAACGGTGTTCCATTCCAAATTGTTCCACATCTGCCAAACTTTTAACCATACATACTTCTTTGAATTAGACAAGCTAAGCTTCTAAGCGAAATATCGATAAGAGTGTTTCATTCCATTCCGTTTCGTATCAATCTGATTGGCACAGCAACAGCAGAGTAAACTAATGATAATAAGAATGTGACTTTCATTGCTAGATTCTGTAAAATATTAAGCACGTTTTAATGTTCCATTCCACTTTGTTCCCGTGACATCATTTCAAATGAATTCGATTTAATTTGCATGTCTTGAATAAAGCGACTGCTTACTTATCTGCAGACAGTTTTATAAACTGTTCCATTCCATTTCGTTCCAGACTTAACAATTCCATTGTATATCGAGTACATGCACATAATTCCCTTTGTAGTCCCTGTATTGTTATTGCCGACACACAGAAAAAAATTTGCATTTGCTTAATTTTGCTTTTGGAACCGAAAAATGTAAAATGTAAATTCTCTCCCCCTCTCTTTCTATCCCTCTCCCTTCACCTTTCTCTCTATCTCTCCCTCCCTCCCTCTTCTTACCCGTTGGCTTCGCTGCAATTTTAAATGCTCTGCTTATCGCATCGTTTCACTTGGCTCTTTCTCCCCCCCTCTCTCTCCCTCTCTAACTCTTTCCCGCTTTACCTCTCTCTGTCTATCTATGTATTGCTGCCTCTGTCACTTTTTGTGATGATGCTTCCTGTCTGTTCTCGACTATCGTATTCCCCCCCCTCTTTTCTTTCCTGTCTGCGCTAAGTTTGTGTCGTTTGCATAGTTTATGCATATGCATGAGTTTTTCGGGTAAAGGCCAAAACGGGTAGACGCGTGGAGGCTGTGCCACGCCCAGCACAATGAATGGCACAACTCAAAATAAGTAAGAAAACTGAAGCTGAACTCGCGACTATAACATATCCGCTACTTAAATATTTTATATTAATTATAAGTACAGTTATCATTTTTTTCACTTTGTACCAAAAACGGTACTTTTAGTTAAACATTTTTAAATAACTCATTTTTGTTGGAGGAATAATTAAAAAAGTATATAACGACTTAACGGTAAAATATAATTTATAGGATAACCATTAATCAAACTATTTTAAGTAGTTATAGTTAAAGTTGGTACCTTTGTGTCAAAACTGGTACATTTTCCTGAACTTTGGTGCATAACTGATTTATATTGTACTTAAATTTTAATGAAAATATAGAAATAAATAGAGGAATCGTTCAAGAAAGTATAGTAGTATAGAAGGGTAGTATAGTAGGATAGTATACCTCTATATCTTTATCAATATATATAAATTAGTGACTGTAGAATATCAGCTTTTGGCACACTGCTACCAAAACCGGTACACTTCTTATCGTTAATCAATTTGATTTATTTTGGATTCGTATAAAGTACGCTTTATATACAGGAATCATATAAAAATATCAATAATTAGAAATCCTCCTTTATATAATACAAATTTTTTAACAAATATAAAAATAGTTTTTAAATATGTTGGAACATTTTTCTTTCAAATTTTAAACGAAAACTTTTGCGATAAAAAGCCTATAACTGAAGTATCATATTAAGGCGCTCTAGCTTCTTATAGCCTCTGAGTTTGCATTGATCATAAAAGCGAACAAAGGCAAACAATATGCCCGTACTCAAAGTGTAATGGGTATAATTATCGACACTTAAAATGTTGCAAGCGTCGCTGAATTTGCTCACTGAAACTTGATGTGTGTCTGTGTGTATGTTTGTGTGTGTGTGTGTGTATATGTGTCTGTGTCCTGCAAGGATTTCGAGCCTGACGCTTATGTAAGCTTAATGTTTATGCAGCTTATGCTTCATAAATTCGCCTCGAACATCGGGAGACTAAGGAGAAGGGAAGCGAGATAGAGAGTGTGTGAGAGGGAGACAGAGATAGAGCGCTTGTTGGAATGAGGCGGCCATTCTGATGTCTTTGTCTTCCGGTGCGCTGGCCGCCATTTTGTGCGCTTTTGCTTTAACTTCCGCTGCGCTGTGCCATTTGTTTATTGCCAGTTTTCATTGCTTCATTTTGGCGTCGCTACTTTACCGCGCCGCCCCCTCCCCCACCTCTAAACCCCTTCAACAAGAAATTTCCTTTGAGTGTGTAGTGTGCACGTGCACGTGTATGTGTGTGTGTGTGTATGTGTAGGGGTATTTTTATTTGCCATTTTCTGCGTCTGCTGATGAAAATATTTTTACGACAAGTTTTTCGCAAAAGATTTGCAACATTTGCAGAAAGTAGCAGCAAAAACGGAAGTTCTGCGAATCAGCGCAAAATGAGCGCAACGGGTGGCCTTCTGTGGCAGGGGGAGAGGGAATAGGAGGTGGGTGTGGCCTGCAATGAAAGCAAGCTCAAATGAAACGCACATTTTGGGCCATAAAACGCTTAACGCTCAACGAAATCTCCCCACCGCCCTATGACAGTAACTCTCCATCTCCCCTCTTTCAGCCAGTGGCACTACGCCGACCCTACCCCTACCCCCCTCGCCCCCATGTGCTCTTGGCAGAGACGGAGTAACATCCGGAAGTTGTCATGTTTTATGTTTACATCAGCGCCAGAAGCAGCGGAAGCAGCAAAGGCAAATGGCAGGCGGAAAGGGGCGGAAAAGTGGGAGGGGCTGTATGTTATACAACAAACCCGACTGAAACCCTCTCCCCCCCACCCCAACCCCCACTCCCCTTTAGCACCCATCACGTCATCTTCCTGATTCAACCATTGCAATCTCTCGCTCGCTCATGAATTTTGCATGTGACAGCAGAAATTGCAAAATTATAATTAGGCGAAACTGAAACTGAAACAGAAACTGAGCGTGTTACAACAACAACAACAACAACAACGATAACATGTCAGCGGGTCAAAGGGCATCAAGTTCACTCTGTACTTGTGTGTGTGTGTGTGTGTGTGTGTGTGCCTGATCCGCTTTCCTCTTTCCTCTTTCCCTGCTTCTCTTTACATTTTCTTCTTTTACTTAGTCCACGCACGTTCGCACATAAAGTTCATTTTATTAGCTGACGTTTCTCTTCTCTTTTGCGCCCTATCTCTGCATCCCGCTCTCTCTCTCTCTCTCGCTATCTCTTCCGCTCTCCCTCTCGCCCCATCTTCCGCTCCACTCCTTCTTTCTTACTTTTGCTCTGCTTGTTTCCTTTTTGCATTCTGTTGCCATTTCTAATCTTCTGTCTGATGCGCTCAGCTCAGCACACAGTGTGACCAGCTTACAGTTTGCCATCAAATCTTTTAAGTGCACTTTATGCAATTATTTTACAGTTTGTAAAACAATACTTTTTTATGGTATTTAGTTGCTGCTCAACTAAAAGAGCATTAAGCAGCTCTTTTAAAACTATTTATATTCTATAATTCCGAATTTAATTTGAATTCTTAAAGTAAATATTTGTGCTATCGAGATCAAGATAAAAAATCGACCTAATTACAAATAGTAGTTTGAGGAATATTTTTCCATTTACGTGTTCAGTAATTGTCATTACAGAAATAAATACTGAATGCTAACAAATAATTAACTAAAATCATGAATTTTATATTCATATTAAGTATTTATTTTTAAGTGTCTACTTTGAATATAAATACATAACTTTTACTTTATAAACTAATTAAAATATCTTTAAATAAAAAAGATTTTGAGTTCTTTAAATTGGTAACCTAATAATTTTAATTAAATTTTCTTTAACTTTTAAAAGTTGTGACCCAAAATTTTCTAACCAAAATTAATAATATTTTGCAATTCTTTTTATTTGATTTCATTGCTTTAGTCCCACTGTTCTGACTTTGCCTGATTAGCAAATGGTGAAATTTGTTTTTATTTTAACTTCCTTATTTTTGGTATTCCATTTTCCACTGCCACTAAATTTCTTTTTTTATACTCTCTGCAAGAGAGAGTATATTGTGTTTGTGAAAAGTATGTAACAGGCAGAAGGAGGCGTGGCAGACCCCATAAAGTATATATATTCTTGATCAGCATCACAAGCCGAGTCGATATAGCCATGTCCGTCTGTCCGTCTGTCTGTCTGTCCGTCTGTCCGTCTGTCCGTCTGTCCGTCTGTCTGTCTGTCCGTATGAACAAACAGATTTCAGAGATGGTAAGAGCTACAAGTTTGAATTTGGTCTCTATCGACTCGATATTAAGTCAGTCAATACAAGAATCTTTTTTTTTTCGATGCCATGCCCTGTTTGCCCACAATGAGCAAAAAACTAGAAACACCTCGTAAAAAATTGATGTTTTAGGCGAATATCTCAGTAAATATGGCACTTAGGAACACCCATTTTGGTATGTATGTTCCTAGAGACGGTATAATTGTATTTTCATCAAAAATTTTGGACTGCCACGCCCCCTTTTCTCACAAGAAATAAGATAATTTGCAAACTTCAATGCCGATTTTAAGGCATATGTTCTTATCGTACAGTATTGTTATTTCACATTCGTTTTAAGACAAAATATATTAAACTATCCTAAAAGTTGCATCTAAATCGGACAATAAACAAAAGAGCTAGACATGTAAGAAAGTTGATAATTGAACGCAATATCAATGCATGTGTGCAAGCGAGATAGAAACATACAAACATGTGAGCGAACGTTTTCGCTGCTTGCTAGCGGCAGCGCTGCCCGCGATTGCTGGCCGTGCCAACCAATTGTGTATGTATTACATATTCACACATACATGTGTGCGTGCATACATATAATGTCAAATGTATATGTGTGTGTATACAGATGTTTTTGTTTCAACGTGTTTTGTTGCAAGTATCAATTGATATACCCGGATATCGATTTTATTAAGATGATCGGCAATAAAATGCAGAGAGTATTCTACGGTCGGGCGTGCTCGACTGTACTTTTCTTTCTTGTTTTTTTTTGGCTTTTCGCAGCTGCCAAAGGTTTAGTAATAACTTTTAGTGGAGCTGCCACGCCTCTAATTTCCTTATATTTTTTGGTCAGGCGGTAAATAAATATTCAATTGCCAATGTGGGGGAGGAGTGCAAGGCAGTGAGTGATGGGAAGGGGGAGAGAGAGGGAGGAAGCGTTAGTGGGAAAGAGAAGCGGACCGCAGGTACTGCACGGAGGTAAGGTAAGACGCCGGTCGCGTGGCACATGCCACCGTCAAAATGGACGCGTTCAAATTGCAAATTGCGCTCGTTTACAAGCGAGTCAAGTGAGTTAGCTAAAGGCGAGCTGCCGGACTAGTAGATACCCGTTAATAAATTTTTCGGTGGGTTGTTAGGGAGGTGGGTAGTGTGGGTAGTAGTGATCAAGTGCAGCAAAATCTTTAAAAGTGTTGGGATTTAATACTAGATTCTTATAGTCCCCGATTTACCCCTTTTTTTAACACAAGCTTGATCTGTGTGCAGTTTAAGACAGTTTTAAAATTAGGTAGTTTTTAATTGGTATATACCCTACGTACTATATACGCAACGGGTGTTATAAATGCGAGCACGCGCCTTGCCATTAGGCACGACTCACACCACAGTCCTACTCTACATCTACCCTGCCTACCATACCCTACTTTACCCTCTGACCCTCCCTCCAAGCACTGCAAATGCTGCTAAACGAGCTGGTTAGAAAAATGAAGCGTCGTGCCGCAAAAGACAAGTTGTAAGTCTCCTTAGTGTAGAGGAGGCAGAGTTTAAGAGGTGCTGAAGGGGGTGCCGAAAGGTCCAGAGGGGTAGGTGGCATTTTTGTGTTGCGTGCTTTTGGGCGCATAATTAGATAAGCGCAGTGTCTAGCCAGCTTGCTGCTATAAAACTCGCCTTCCCCTTACGCTACCCCAACCCCAACTCTACCCCACCCCAACCACGCCTCTTTTTGCTATCCAGACATTGTCACAACAAGCTGCTGACAGATGGCGCGTCATAAAGGCAGCGACGTAAGCAGCGAACGCAACAATGCGTCGCCAGCAAAATGTCTGAGGTTAGGACCAAAGCATAATGGTGGCGCCACCTGACGAGCAAAACAAGCAAACGGGAACGAGCACACAACATGCAATTATACGCAATCAACATAAATCATTCAAATTGCCACAAAAAGCGAAATGTACACTTTGGATGTGGTCGAGCGAACGAGCGAGAAGCATAACAAGCACTGGAAAGAGATAGCATAGGCCAGCGAGAGAGAGAGAGAGAGAGAGATAAAGAGAGGGAGGGCATAAAGTCAGGAGGAGACAATAAGGTGGGAGGCTAATTTGCAATTGAAATGCCTAAGCCAAGACAAATTTTGTGCGTACGCCGTAAAAGGTTGAACGGAAAAAAATATAAGGAAAATAGCAGGAAAAGCCAATGCAAAAGAAAAAAAAAGAAAAACCGATGGAAAAACTTATATTTGAAATGTCGAAAATTCGATACGCTTCGATACGGATTTTTCAACAAAAAACTTCTTGAATTATTAACAGGGAAAAGAAAAAAAATAGGATAACAAAATGGTTTTAACTGTAGGTTTTTAAAATTCAGTTTCAAGTCGGGGTATATAAAATATTATAAAACTTAAGCTAGGACTTTTCCTTGAATCTATTTTATTCGAAAAACTATTTACTAGCTAATAACTATTTACTATTTATCCGATCTTATGTTCAATTGTATAAAAAACTCAAGTTATCTGTAAAAAAGACAAGAAAGTTTTCATGACACCACAAAGTTGTACATATTAAAAGCTAACTTTGAGCCGATCGTTCCAATACATAGCTACATAGCAATAGCTATATAATACAGTCATTCGATCTCAACTTTCTGATTTATAAGGTTTAATTAATTCTATTTATAATTTTTCCTTACCTATAGAGCGTCCAAACTCATCAAAAATAGTCTTTGTTGAACCGATATTTATCCTGAACATATATATATATATATAATAAGTATGTGTATATGTTCAGTATATTTATGTACAATTTGTTTCTCTCTGCGTTACAAATTGCCTGACAAAATAAGAATATGCTTGGAAAGAGTACAACAAAGGAATGAAAAGGAAACGCAAAGGACAGCAAAGGACAGGAAAGGACATGACACTGGCATCAGGTTTTGGGGTAGGGCCCGCATTACGCATACGCCGCGTTGTCAACAATTTTCAGCTGTGTAATGTGTCGCTACTCTTCATGCGTGCGTATATGTGCGTATGTGTGTGTGTGTGTGCGTGTTTGTGTGTGTGTGTGTGTCTTGAGTTCCGACTCTGACAAATGCGACAATGGCACGTGAGCCACAAGGCCAAGTCCGTGCAGGCAAATGTCAATGTCGCACTACAACATTTTATTCAAGACTTAGGACTGAAGGTCCACAAAACCACAACATTGAAGGCTTCACTCCTAAACAATATGATAGACAAACTAATCTACGTATCTTTATCTTTCTATTTATCTAGTATCTTTCAATCTATCTAAGCTTAACAAGCGACACAAAGCAATTGCTCATTTAAGCAAACAAACTAAATTATCGACCAATTGGCAATACTTGGGGGAAAACTGAATTTATTAAATAAATTAACTTAAAGGGCACTAGGTAACTAAATTATTGTGGAGCTTGAAATACATGTAAGGTGCACTAAGTAACTAAATAAATATGTAAATTATTGAAGGATTAAAAATATATTTAAGAATCACCAAATAAATTAATTACTGAAGAGCTTAAAATTTATTAAAATTAAGTTACTTAACCATTTGTAAATATTTAATGGATACCAAGATATTAAATTCCTAAACAGCTTAGAATTCATTCTATGTTAAAGCAGTTAAGTTTTTGAAATTGAAAACTTTATTTAAAGAGCAGTAAATAATTTTAAATAAAAAAATCAATCAATACATGTAATTAAATTATTAGAGGGTTCAAAAAATTAAATAGATTTTTTTTGTGCAGTAAAAAAATTTTTTGATAATTAATATGTACTATTAAAATTTATCTATAAGATGTAAAAGCATAAGATACAAATAAATGTGTACGTGAATTACTTAAGTAGAATTTAATTAATTAAAAATGTAATTAATAAAATTAACAGTGCTTGAAGTATTTTAAACTCCACACGTTTAACCTTTTCGTTAAAAAACTCAAAATATTTTTTTTTTTTTTTTTTTTTTTTTTTTTTGTTATATAAAAATACGTTCAAGAAAGTGATTAAAATTGTTTGTTATTTGCTCAACAGTATAGTATGTACATTATATTTTTAAATACATTTGTACATGCGAAATTTAATATCGAAACAATTATTACTGGTTTCGTGTTTTAGTGTTCAAAAATTGAAAGCTTGAACTTTGAATTTGAAAAATGTACAGAAAGGACGAAAAGAATGTTGGAATTGGAGAGAAATGTGGGGGGTGGGGGAGGGCAAAGCATTCCGAAAGGGAAATAGGAATCGGGATGGGAAAAAGTGTTTTGGGGATCCTGACAAGAATGGGAATGGAAATTTGGATAGTATGGGGACATAGGGAAGGAAATTCGGAATGGGATTTTAAAATGGATGGAGGATTCGGATTCGTATACGGATATTATGTGGATTCTAATTCTTTTCTATCATTCTTTCAACTATCATTTCACTTAGTTTTGTGTGTTGCTGATTTTTTTGGGTTTTGATTTTGTTTAGTTTGTTTTTTTCTTTTTTTTTTTGGATTTTCCCGCTGACTATTGTGGTGGTGGTTGTTGTTGTTGTTGTTGTTGTCTTGTTGTGGCTGTACCTCTCGCTTAATAGGAGGGGTAGGATTGTGGGGTTTTTGTTAGAGTTGTGGGTTGATTTTTTGAGGTTTGTGGGTTGTGGATTGGGTAGTTTTGTTGTTGTTGTTGTTTTTGTGGATATTTGAAAAGACTCGAAAACTCAACGGACAACGCAGAACGATCGAGCTGAGAAGAGTCGTCATCAGTCAGTCATATAGACTGGGCTCTTGATCCTCCAAGGGTGGACCAAAGATGTGCGTCAATGTCAGCTGAGTGTAGGCAATGACAGCCGATGGACAAAGTTCCAATGCCTCCTCCAAAGTGACCCATTTGGAGATCTCATCACCGGGACACACCACATGCATATAGACAATGTCCTCGATTACGGCATGACTGATTATGGCCATTGGACTAGTGCTGCCATTGGCATTAGTCAAGGTTGTCGGATTCAGATTGATAACCATTTTGATATTATCTATATATATAAAAAAAAAAAAAAAAAAATAGTGGAAAATGAATTCTTTTGATTTTTTTTTTTTTTTACCTTAACTTTATTGTATTTCAGCTCCAGGGTTTTAAGCTTGCCTTAATTCGTATCTATCTATCTATCTATCTATCTATCTGTTTTCGACTTATGCCACGTTTACCACTCGAATTCTGGGAAAAATTTTGATTAGAGTGGTGCACTTGCTGCCTTCACGAATGGCACTTCGCTTGCAATCGCGTTGAAAATTTACTTTTATCTATTTTTAAAAGTTAAGATATTAATTTTAGTATTTGTATGCTTAGTCTAATTCAGTTACCCAGTTACCCTGACACAATCCAATAAGGCAACTCATTCAGCTCAAAGTATCTCAGATAATATAAATCGTCATTTGAATTTGAATTGACTCAAATTTCGAAGTTATTTGATACAAAAACGGTTATTCAACAGATACTACCTCAATCTTAGATATAACATGTATATAGTCTCCAAAAGATTCAAGTCTAATTCGTTTACTTCTCAAATTAATAGTCCCAAAAATACTAATCACTTTCACTTCATAATTCCTCTGATTAACCTCTCAAGGACTTTTCCTGTCGAGATAGTCTTCTTAAAAGAAGTTATGGAATAATAAACACTGATTTACTGAGCAGTTTTTGAAGATGTTTAACCAAACTTAACTAAAAGTTAACTAAAATCTCTTTACTACTCAATGTTGGTCCTAGAAAAAGATTCCAGTTCAATGTGCTAGCCATGTTTGATAGGAAGTTTCGCTGATTGAATCCTTTGATTATCCTGAGGCTATTAAATGACAACAAATCTGGCCAAGGTACGACAGCTTGTCTTGACTTGCACAATTTGTCTGGAAAGTAGTAGTAGAAGAAGAAGAAGAAGAAGTTTCCTTGGTTGAAAACCCAAGGCCATTTAGTCTGTTTGTCTGACTGTCTGTCTGTCTGTCTGTCTTTCTCCGTCTGGTTTGTCTTGTCAGTTGAACAAACTCAGACAACTAACTTATTAAAACATTTGATGTCAGCTATATTCCATCTCTTTCTCTTCCCCATCTCCAACCCAACTCTTCCTCTTTCCTGTTTCCTGTTCCCTCCTTTCATATGCAGTTGACATATTCCACAAATTGCATCTTGAAAATGTTCAATTTTATTTGCAGCATTGAATCAAAATCGATGTCCTGGGAACAATTGTTTTCTCATTGTTGCTGTCAAAGTTGTTGTTGTTGTTGTTGCTACAGTTGTTGTGGTTGTTGTTAGTGCTGTCAGTGCCATCGGCAATTAGCCAAAGACAACAATGGAGCAGCAATAAACATGGTCGGAAATCCAGAAGCGAATTCCCGCCAAAGGATAAAATGGCAGAAACCCTCTGTGTGTGTGTGTGTGTGTGTGTGTGTGCCTGTATGAAACAAATGAAGTGAACAAATGAAAGTCACAGGACCAAGTTGTCGACATGGCAATAGAGCGTCAGCCACGCCCACTTTGACACTTGCTAGCCCCTTGTCCCGCTAGAAGCTCCGTTTTCTTGCTCGTCCTTCGTCCTGCTGCGCCGTGTTTAGCGGTTTATTTATGGCGGCAAATGCAACGCGTAAATCACACACACACACACACACAGAGACGCAGCTTAGTGCTCCACACAGGCCCCAAAGCAATTAAACTGCATTGGAGCATTCAGGAAAGAAGGAGACGAATGCCAGCAAATGGCTTTAGTAGGGTGTTAAGGGGTAAAAGTTGGAGATTCGGTGCGAGGGTTTAGGGTAGTCATGCCCTCCCTACAGGTTATGCAACGACAGAGACAAAGAATCAAACGGAAATTAATTGCGAGATGTGTGAAAACTGAAAAGCAAAAATCCCGTAACCAAAAAGATTTTAAATGGCAAAAAAAAAACTGAAACTTAATGAGGGATTTATATAGCTATATATGTACACATGTGTACATAAAGGGATGAGCTACCGTTATTAATGGGTAGTAGTCACCGCTTAAAATAAAAAAGTTAAATGGTCTTAAATTCTTGGGAATTTAAACTTAAAATAGTAGAAAACAAGTACAAATGGCTACAGTCAGGGGAACCGACTGTAAAAGACCCCGTACTTACTCTAGTGCGCGTTTTTCTATACAAATGACGAATATCGGCTATAGCTGTCCGATCTGGATCAAATTTAGTTAAGATATAGCGAGTCATGATATATTCATAATGTGTGAGTTTGGTTGAGATTGGTTATTAAAAACAAAATTGTTTCCTACAAATCAACAATTTTCGACCGATTTGTTCTATGGGAGCTGTGGGCTATAGTTTTCCGATCCGGACCAAACTTGGTAAAGATAGTTATAATCAGGACATACACATAAAGTGTGAGATTGATTGCGATCGCTTAACTAACACAACATGTCTTCATATAAATTTCCTATATTCGACCGATTTGTCCTCAAAACTTGGTGAGGACAATTATAGTAGTACCATATACACAAGGTGAACATTTGGAAGCGCGGGGCGGTATATAAACTTGATTTACTCGCGAAGTAGAAATTTGATGGCTCTAGCTCTTTTAGTCTCTGAGATCCAGGTGTTCATACAGATGGACGGACATTGCTATATCGACTCGGCTAGGCGTCGGAAAACTCTCCTTCTACCTGTTAAGCACATTTAATTACATATTATAATTACTAGCTGGAAAAAAATAAGAGTGTAGATATAAATTACGGCATAGTTGGATTAGGTATGATTAAATATTGGCAGGGCATTAATGCGGATGAAACTCCTTTTCATCAACTGCTTTCAACTCCAGCAATGGCAGCTATCCAACACTGGTTGCGTCGTTTGCTAATCTGCCTATCACTCCTTCTCTTTCTATCTCCCTCTCTCCCCAGTCTCTGTCTCTTTCTTTACTGCCGGCATTCTGTGGAGTCATTGCAAGCATCTGATTTTCAATATTCGTTGCGGCTGCTCCTAGTGGCAGCCACATGCCAATTGGCGCCGCATCATGCTCCTACTTTACCCCAACTCATTTCACTTTCTCTCCCCTCCCCTGCTACTCTTTCTCTCTTTTTTTTTTCTTCTCTTTCACTGGATCCCTCTTAATACTTCCTTTATGGTTCCCTTGTCCTTTGACGAGCTCTTAATTAAAAAAGCGTTACGAGCCATTTTCTGTGGCCTGTTGATGCCATGACAATTGAAGTTATTTGGTCCACATACAACACACACATACACCACACACACACACCCATACACTCCATGCATACACTTTGTGCTCATTGAACTATGAAATTTTAGAGGCAAGGAAAACCGTCAGCTGTAAGCTAAAGCTTTTGACATGCATAATTAAAATTACAGGGTTCCCGAGGAGAAGGAGTGCAACTGGCAGGAGTAACCGATACAGGCAGAAGGGGAATAGAGTTCAGTTAGAAAGGGTTAAAGCATAACACTGCGTTGAGCTTATGAAGAGCCGTCTCTTACTGTAGCAGCAAATGCGTTAAATCTTCATGAAATTTATTTGACAGGCTGCAAATCAAAACGCACATTTGGGGTAAAAAAAAAGTGTAGTCTCGAAAGGAAAAAAGGATAGGAGCAAAAGGATAGGAAAAAGAGCAGTGGAAAGAGGTAAGGAGATGGTGTCAACCGAAGTGCAGAATGGAGTACGCGTTTTTATTGCCCTAGTAACGAGACGACTTGAGCTCCAAAACATTCGCTTCCGTCGCATCATCCGCTGCCCTCCCTTGATTCTCCCCTATCTCCTCTTCATCCTCAATTCCTACTGATTCTACTCTTCCTCTCTTGTCTTCCTCCTACTTTTCCTGTTACACCCATATCTCTTGTTACCCTTCTCTCGCCTGTTTCTTCATTTTCTCACATTTTTCCTCTTGTAATCCCATTCCTTTTCGTTCCTCCCTTTACTCATAGTTCTTCCGCTCATCCCGTTTATCCTGTGCCTGCATTTCCCGCTTCCAGCTTTTTTCATATCCTGGCTTTTTTTCAGAAAAAGGGTGAAGACTTTATGACAGATCCTATATAATTTATTATCCAGATCAGTGGCACAAACTGAGTTTTTTAAGTTTCCTACTTCTGCTTTAATCTTAGTTTTAGATGTCATCAAGTCTGTTTATATCACTTAATTACTATATTAACAATTAATCTTAGGATGAATTAAAAGAGATATTATTTTGTGACATATATCTCAATATTTAGACGAAAATATCGTAGACTTTATTAAATTTATATATACTTTATACTTTATTATAATTAATAGAGGAAAACTTAAGGTCAGTTAAACCTACAAATTAGGCCCGTTAAGTGATCGCTTAAAACACTAAGTTGTTTTAACTAATTAAAGATTTAACTTAAGTTTTATGAAGAAATTTAGTGTCGTAAATTGAATACAGAGTATAAAGTCTTCGACATAATTCTTCAATGTTTATCCTACTCGCTCTTCTCCTACTTCCTCTTCTACTCCGTCTTCTACTTACTCTTCTTCATCATTCTGCTATAGTCTTCCCTGTAGTTGGTGTTACCTCTCTTATTTCAACTGCTCGTCTTTCTGCTCCAGTGTCAGTTCGAATTCCTATTCCTGGTTCTCCTCGCTTTCCTGCTCCACTCTGCAACACTGGCAGCTTGCCCATCCCTTGTCAGGTGCCTGGTGACTGGTGGCTGGTTGCTTGTGGCTGCCTTACCGCCTGAGTGCCTAGTACCAGCCATGCGTAAGATATTGGCAACCACAATGCAAACGCTTCTTCTTCCTATTCTCGCTTCCATTTCCGCTGCCTTTTCCCCTTTCCACAAACACATAAACACACACACACACACATACACTCACATGTGCACGCTCACTTCATAATGCACGATAGCTGGCAATTTATTGCAATGACGACGACAGGTTGAAGCCAAGGTTAAGCACCGTTTCAGACCGTTTCAGACCATTTCAGACCCATTCACACTGCTTTCCCATCTGTTTGGCCAAATTCGAGCAACTTTTACTATTTCAATCTTTAAAATTGTCGATTTGTTCACCAGCAACTGTTATTGCAATTTTAATAATTACTGGAATTTATCATTTGTTTCTCGGTTGAATCTCTCCATCAACTAAAAACTTAAATTGAATGTATTAATTATTTATAATTGATATACTTTGTGCAAAGCATTCTTATCGAAGAGGTTCATTCTTGTTTACCTTCCTTAAGTACTGATATCTTAAAAGACTTGCATATATTTTAAGATATATAATTTGTTTATCCCCAACTTCATCTCAAAATTTACCTTTGAATCCAAAGCTCAATTCATGTTAGAATTCAACCCCAAGTTCCCAATTTTATAAAAATCTTTATTAATTAATGCTTTACTGAATCTGTCCTTGAATCAATAACTTTATACCTGAATATCCCACAGAAACTTCAACCTATATCTATACCTGAAGTTATCCCTGAATTTACTCTTAAATCTATCTCCTGTCTCCTTTGGATTTAAAAGTATGTTTTATGTATAGTGAAACGCTTTAATAGTTGAATGCTTAGTTACTCTAACAAAAGAAGTGCTATGAATACTTAAACCAGTGTTGCGTAACGCAATAATTTGCTAAGCAAATTGCTAAGAGTGAAATGGAATATTCTAAAAGTTATTGACTTTGTGTTGCCACCAATTCAATAACTGAAAAGTCGTTGACTTTATATTGAAAGCAATTGAGATGTTGCCTAGCACTTGTGAATGACGAAAACAGTGTTGAACAACAGTTGAAGATGCAGCTGAATGCGTATATTGAATACATTTAGTTGTAGGTATAGTAGTAGAGCTGAGAAAGTTATTTGATAACTGAGACGTGTCTGCGCTTGTCGCCATACTGCCTCCAAACCCCCGTCCACCCATGACCCCATCCTCACCCCTGCGTGTACCTACAACACCCCAGCAAGGCACCTAGTTTCGCGGTGTCTGCAAAGGTCAGCAAGAACAAGTTCAACGACTGACACAAATATTTGCCAGGTTCACCTCTTTGTTATTGCTGCTTGGGGTTACAATTGAAAGCACTGGGGGTGGGGGATGGAGTGGTGGTGGCACTGTGTAGGGTTGTCGCATGTTGGGTTACTTTATCCCCTACATTTTGGTTAGTTGCAGCCACAGACAAGGCAAACGAACGGATGTGGAGGGGACAACAGCAACATAAACAATTTATGCACAACGAGCTCTATCAATGGAAAACTATCTTTCCCTCTCTCTCTACCAAGGGTTAAGAGCAAGTCGTAGAGAGGGGGGTGAGGAAGAGGGAGAGGGAGATGAGTATATTGAGGTAACATCGTGGGTTTGAGACTTGACTGCAGTTTGCCAACTTTTAGCTTTGCTTGTTAGTTAAGTGTAAACAAGCAGGCGTATGGACCAAGGAAAAACAAACAAAGAAAAACAAAAGCAAAAAAAAAAAACACTAAAAAAATACACCAGCCAAGAAAAACAAATGGAAAATTTTAAAAATTACTACGACTCGCTGGAGAGTTATCCAGTAATATAAAACCTAATAGACCCCTCTACTGTTTTTTAGAGTATGGGGTCTAAAAAGTGAAGTTTATGATGGCGAATCGCTTGAGGGAAGCCAAAAAAAAATGATTAGAATTTTAGATTTTTATATGAATTTTTTAAAAACTATTTGAGTAAGTATTTCCTAATGTTAAGATATTAAGAATTACTACAATTTTCTGAGCATTGAAATGGAAAAACAGACCTAAAATTAATGATTTATGTACAAGTTTTAAATGTTTATCGAAATGGTTTTAGATAGAATTTCTCGACTAATTATTTCCAGTAAAAAAATCTGCTGACTAACTTAAAAGTATTAGCTTTTGGTAAGCCAGATTAAGAATTTCTAACCTGATGATAGTTTTTCAATACGATACACATTACAAACTATTGCCAAAATATCAGCTCACAACGCGATAGTTTTCCGATTCAGATAGAAGAAGCTTTTATAAAACTAGTTTGAAACTATCGTCAAACTATTGCCTAAATATTATTAAACTATCGTTAAACTATCGCCTAACTATCATAAGAGTTCTCTGTTGTCGAACACACTCGCTGATTTGTTTTAAAATTACAGGGTATAGAAAAGAAAACTGCGGGTCATTTGAATGCATGTTTGCTGGCAAGGGTAGCAACTCTGTGGGGATCTGTGAGGAGTATGAGACGGGTCTGTGGTATGCCAAGGGGGCGTGGTTTGCAGCTTGGCATCCATGATAAGCAATGGACCCGTGAAGCCGCAGTCAGCGCTGGACGGTGGTCAAAGAATTTGAAACGCTGGCGAAAGGAAATGCGAAGAGTGGCGAGGAAATGGGAAATGAAAAAAAAAGGAGGGGAAGATGGAGGGACGGTAGGTGGTAGGACAAAAGGGGCAGCCAAATGAGGCGCAGGCTGGGGACAGAACCAATGGTAAATATTTAGCTCTCGGCTGCACTTGAGATTAACTTCCCATACAGATGCACTTGAGCATGGGTGTGTGCATGTGTATGTGTATGTATGTGCATGTGTCTGTGTATTTGTAAGCACAACACAAACACACTCAAAAGTGAAAATGGAAAAAGTTTTCAATGGTTTTATCATGTTTACTTTTATTTGTGTCACTCGAGTGGTTGTATAAGCTCCGACACGACCCGAAGCTCTCGGACCAGAAGCCAGAGAGTCCAACACACACACACAAGCACACACACACACACACATACATACATATAACAAGTGAACTGCCTGCAGTCGAGTGAACGCAGTCGAAAAATACCCTGTAAATAATTATATAATCAACATTTTATTAGGTTAATATTATTGCACAGTGTTAAAAAGAAACTTTATACCCTGTAAAAATAAATAAATTACTTTTTAAGCTACGAGGATCAAGTGTCTAGTACGTAACTTAAACTTCCTGTTACAGGGTATAAAAGAAGTGAGACACTCACACACACAGAAACACACACGTGAAGCGCAGTTTCAACACACTCCTGGGAGATCACTGGCAACCGTGAAGTGTTGCCCCTACGTCCCTTGTTCCATCTCCCTCGTTTCACCTCCCTCGTCTAGCTTTGGGCATCCCTCGTTCCCTTGCTAAGAGTCACCTAACTTCACAGGAGTAAAACTCTAGCGAAGCCCAAACGACAAGTGACAGCGTTGGATTTCGATAAGGACAAAGGACACGGCCAAAACAAGCCAGGACAATGGTATTTGCTACTCTTACTCCATCATCAGAGTTGGAACACATGGTTCCATTTGCTGAACTAGTTCAACTAGTTCATATACGAATGAACTGAAAGTCGGAAAAAATTGTAAAATTTTAAAGTATAGCTAGAAACTGACATTTTTAGCAACCAATTTTTTATGAACTAGTTCTAAATCTCTGACAATTTGGTTCTTGAGGACCAAAGATAAAGTTCCAGAAGTCGTTCAGTTGAACACAAATACACAACTCTATTTACTACTCCCTTTCTCCCTTTTCTTCTTTCCTATTCTCATTCTATGCTCCTCTCTTTCCCTCTGCTTTCGTCTTACTTGTAAGTTAGGCATCGATTGAGCCCACTTTAATGTCACTTCATTTGCCCATCGAACTCTGCATTTCATTGAGCCCCACTCTCTCCACCTCCCAGAGGCACGCCCCCTACCACAACTACTCTACCTACCCCTTCCACCCATTTTCTGCTACCTTTTACCGTTTAATAAGCTGCTGAACCAAATAGTTGACAGCCAAATGACATTTAGAAAGCACACGAAATCTCATGATTTGAAACAGTTTATGATCTTGGCTCTATCGCGTTCTCTTGACCAGTTTTGTTACCTGTTTCATTGGCGCACCGGTTCGCCTGCTTCCGCCCACGAATCTAAACACATCGATTTCTTAGCCTTTTTAAGAGGCACGATAGACTGGCCCACATTCCATGTACCAAATGAACTTACAAATTAACCGCTAAATGTGCTTAAAAGAGTGGAATAAAATGGCATGGAATGGTGTGAAATGGAACGAAACGAAATGAGTTGAAAGGGTTTGAAATGGGATGTAATAGAATGCAATAGGGTTCAGTTAAGGTTAATGAAACGAGTGGAATTGGAATAACAAGGAACAGAATGGAATTGAATGGTCAGAAATGGGAAACAAAAGAATTTCTACGAAAGCCAGAACACTAATAAAATTGCATTACGTTAAAGACTATAACAACATGGAATGGAATGGAATGAAATAACTTGGAATGGAATGAAATAAAACACAAGCAGAATAGGGAAAATTTAAAGGAATAAGATGGAAATAAAATTGAGTAATATTGTAAGTTAGATGGAACAGTAAGGAATGGAATGTAATGGTACGCACCGAATCGGCATACAATAAAATGGAATAAAATGACTCGGATTATTTTATACTATAAAGTTAAGAAACACATGAAGAATGGCAAATTAACAAAAAGAATGAAATGGAATGGAACGCATAAAACTAAAATGAAATGAAACGACTTGCATTGGCTTGGACTATATTGGAAAGAAATACAAGATAAACATAAAATGGAACGAAATGGAATGAAACGAAACGGAATAAAATTCAATGATTTAGTATAGCAAAAAAGAAAAACAAAATGAATTTAAAATTAAATTTCCCAACCGAACTTTAAACCGATTTTTTTAAGTGTAACAGAAATCCCGAATGAACTAAGTAGGAAATAGAATTAGGGTCCCACAAAACCGATGGAATGGGTTAAAATAAACTGAAAGTGCTGTGAAATGGAAAAGATAGGAATAAAACGTAAATAAACAAAGAGAACAAAAGGAATAAAAAAAGTGCCGCAAAATGACTGAAGAACAAAATAGATTTTGATTATAGCAGTGAAAAGATATGAGCAATCGAAGGACAATAGAATTGATTGAAGTAAAATGAACCAGAATGAACTTTCAAGTGAACCTTTCAAACGGACGAAGGTAAAAATAGATTGAGCCTAAAGTAAAATAGAAAATTATCGAATATAATACAATCGAATGGAATCAAATAAATTGGATTGAAGGAATCAATAGCGATTTAAAAATTGTTGAGTTAAAATAGAAAACTAAAAGGGGAAAAAAGTCGAAGAAATTCCAAAAAAAAAAAAAAAAAAAAAAAAAAAAATTAAAGTTAATTTAACTAAAAAAATTGATTTTAAAAAAGGAAAATGAAAAGAGCACAACAAGAAAATCCACAGTTCATTTTACACTATAGAAATTCTTCGATTTTTTCTTCTTCTTCATTTAATTTAAAAAAAAAAAAAAACAAAACAAAAAAAAAAAAAAAATTTTGATGACCAGAACTAATTTCAAAAAAAATTATATTAAATTTTAAATTAAAGATTTTTCAAACTATTTTTTAATTAAGTTGCCAAAGAATAAAATCGCTGACTGGTTGGCAAACTATATTTACAGGGTATAACTTAGACAAACACTCATTGTTGTGTAGCAACAGCATTTTGTATAGTTTCCAATTGATCAATAGAAATTGTATTTAATTTGTTTACACAGTTTATAACGCCTGCATTGGTGTTGTTACTAATTAATGGAAAATATACTCTATTTACACTCCTGACAGACACACGCACACACACACACGCACACACACACACACACCCCGCTATATACATACTACCAACATGTGCTGTGCCATTCGGTTTTTCTGCGAATTTTTCGCATTGATTGGCTCTCAAATCGCTTTTTTTTTTTCTTTTTTTTTGTTGTACTTTGTGTATGGTTGGGTAAAGCCGGCTTTTGTATTTGCAGCCAAGGGTCCTGCTGGGGTGCGACAAGTGTGCGATCAAAGATAAACGCCATCGTGTTCCTTTGTTTCCTTTGTTATAGTTGCTTTTTTGCTAGTTGTTTTGTTTTTGGCCTTTATTCTCCTTTTTCATCTTTTGTTTGGCCTTTTATCAAGTAATTAGTTCGACATCACACTCGCGTCTCCCTCTCTTCTTCTCTCTCTCTTCCTCTTTCTCTTTTTCTATCTCTTCCTGTCTCTGTCTCACTTACAATTAATGGCAAAGGTCAGATGCCAAGGCTAATTAAAATCGCTGCTCAGACGGAAGGATTAATTTTATGCTTGCCATAAACGAGAGAGGTTAACGAAGGCAGCTGAGAAAACTGAGTGGCTTTAAGACAAGTTTAGGCCAAGAAATAAATTTAGCATTGGAAATTGGTAAGAGAAATTGCTGAGGAGTTAATAATGGATCAAAAAAGCTCTAGAAAGCTTTAAAAGCTTTTCTCTGAGAAAACTATGCCTATTCTTTAAAGTACTCTTCATTTTGAATGCCTCATCGTGTCTGGTCCGGATCGGACAACTATAGCCTATAGCTCCCATAGGACAAATCGTTCGAAAATTACTTATTTGTATGGTAAAACGAGTACGGGGTCTTTTACAGTCGGCTCGCTCGACTGTAGCCTTTCTTACTTGTTTAAAAAGATATAACCCGAAAGTTGAAAGAACTTTGAATATATGTTGGGTTTAATGAGCTTATACTTCAAATATTGAAGCAATAACAAGCGCTTTCCAAGCTTTTTATGCTTCAATTTAAAGATCATTTTAAATATAAGAACATATGTGATTAAAATTAAAGCTTTTAAAAGCCTATCGAAGCTTTCAGCAGCTTTTAAAGCTCTTAGCTGCTTTTAAAGCAAAGCTTCAGAAATGTATTACTTATCAGTAACACCAAAATGTTATCGCTAATGACAGACATCAGTTTATTTATATCGTATTTCACATTATTAAACACAACTTTCCACTTCAGTGGCGACTTTTGATGCGTTGTGCTCAATTTGAAGCGCAACTTGAGTTCTCTTTCAATGCTTTGACAAGCTTACAGAACAAGCAATTAAACCAAATTTATTTCAATATATTTATACAGATAGATATATATTCATTCGTTTTTTTTTTTTTTTGCATTTCAGGGAATATTATTTGCAACGCAGCTGCACAAAAAGCTCATTAAACAGACAGGAAGACAGACAAAACTTGAACTTTCGAGTGGTTTACTGCCGCTGTTTCAATTTCCTTTTTACCTACAGTTTTCTTGCTTTTCAGCTCCTTTTCTCTGGCAATCCATCTCTCTCTCTCTTTCTCTCTTTCTTTCCCTCCCTCTCTCTCTCTGCCTTTACTTACTGCTTTGATTTGGCCCTGTCCCTTTTGTGCAGCACTTCTTTACAGTTCCCTTTTATCTGTACATTTCTTTTGGTGTACGTTCAATTTTTAAGCGGATTTTTATCATTTTTTTTTTCGTTACGACGCCCTGTAATCGTGGGTTTTGTAAGGGTGTGTTAAGTTCTGGTATTTTATGGCGTTATACATTAAAGGACTTCTTAAACTCTTTTCAGTATTTTTTTAAGCTTTTTTTTATGCAAAAGCTTTCAAAGCACATTAAAGCTCTGGCACAGCTGTTCGAAACACAGTCTACGCTAGTGACAAAACACATTTATTTCGCAAAAATTATTTTTAACTTGAATTTCAGAGTAAATTTTGCTACTTTCTTTTCCCTTTGCGTTTAGTTATTTTTTACAGGGTAACTACCAGTCGCTCACACTCACCTGCAGTACGCTATATCACTTATTTTTTCCCTGCACTTTTATTATTTTTTATTTCTGTGCCATTTGAACTTTTAATGTGCGTGCTGTTCCACTGTCCAAGTGCCTCTCTAAGCAGCTCTCGGCACAGTCCCTCAGCCTCTCAGCCCCTCACCCCCACCACACTCCCTACCCTATACCCCCATTTCGTTTGTGTTGCTTGAGAAGCCGCTTACCCCCTTCTGGCCCCTCCCCTCCCTTCACTCCCTCCCCGTTCAATCGTGTTCGCTGCTTGTGCTCAACAATTTATTGCACACATTGCGATCCATTGCATTAAAGTTGAAATGCAACGCACTGGCGAAACATTTCAATCAACGCCACGCCCTATAACGCCCCAACCCCCCCACCCCACAACCAAATTGGTTAAGGCAGTGGCGAGGGGGTGGTAAATTCTGGGAAATGTGTGGCATCTATACACGCATTCCCATGGCAACGATGAGTCTTTCCACATGAACACTTGGAACTTTTGGTCAGTTGCACTTACAACATCTTCTTCTGTGTTCCCTATCTCTCTCTCTCTCTCTCTTTCTCGCTCTCTGTGGGACTGTGGGTGTGGCTGTGTTGTAACAAGTCGAGAAATACATAAGTTGATTTGTGTTCGAGTGTTAAACTTTTACATTAAGAATTTCTATCTACTCTACTCCATATCCTCCTTCTCCTCCTCCTCCTTCGCCTCTTTCATCTATTTCTCTCCCCCTGCCCCTTCCCACCCTTTTTGCCCACTTGCCCCCTTGCAATACGTCTTTATTTCTTCAGGTTTTTCTTAACAATTGAAAACATTTCGTTTGCTTTAAACTTTTCCTATTAATTAGAACAAAAGGCGCTGAAATTGAAAACATTTCTATGTAGCGTATTGCAATTTTGTCGCAGTGCATTAAGATGAACATGGCAGTGTCCAAAATGTACATGAAATAAAACGGTTATTTTTAAAATTAAATTTTTACTCACATAGATCAAAGAGAGTGAGCTTAAAACGCTTTATTTATAATCGAGGAGCTATAAAGTCAGTTCAAAACTGTATAAATATAAGAACTTAACTATTGTTAATAGAAATCTTGTACAAGCAGAGTAGATAAGACCCAATTCTAAACCTAATTAAATCAGAACTTAATCTCACAGTCTTCTAGACGCTTCACAAAAACATAAGCTCATAGTTTCGTTTCTTAACTGGGCTGAAACAAACAGTACATTTCTTTAGATTAAATTATTATAATGGCATGGTATTAAGTAAAATTGTTAACGCTCAAAATAAACTTTCGGTGGCACCTTCTGCAGCTCCTATTTGCCGAGTACTTTGGATGATTCCAACTTATTACTTATTTTTGCTGTTGTCGCTGCTCGCCCCACCTGCCCGCCCGTCCGTCCTCACTCGGTTTACCTCATTTTACCATTTTTGCCAGCAGTTTATTCATGATTTTCTTTCTATTTTTGTTGCTGTTGTTGTTTGTATTTATTTTTGTTGTTTAGCGCATTTTCGACATTTCGCAAATTGAAATGGGCGCAAATTTAAATTGCCGCTGCATGCTTTTAGGCGCCATCGTTAGCGGCATTTTCCAGGCGCTTGAGCACGCCAGCACAAACACACATACGTGCACACCTACACACACACACACACACACACACACACATGCTCGCACACGGGCAGACAGACAGCAAGAGAGCCTCATTTAGAGCATGGTAAATATTGCGCATACGTCATGTTGGCTTTGGCGTTGGCGACAATTACCGTTAGCGGCTTGTGCAATTTATGCGTTGCATACTTCTCGGCACTAACGATTCCCAATGCTTCATCCTACTTTCTTCTGCCCCACTCCAACCCCCATCTCCACCCACTGCGCCTTGCCTTGGTCTAGACGGCTCGTGCACACAAATTAGCCAAGTAAAATTGGCTGCCACTTGACGTTGCCGTTGCCATTGGAGCGTTCCTCCTCCACCAACCACGCCCATCGCTTAATGCATTTTAATTTGCACTGCTCTATCTTTACTCATTTCTTTTTCCACTGCCTCCACTTGTTCTTTTTTATTTCTTGCGCATACACAAAAAACTATAAATTAAAAAGGTTTACAACTCAAACTCATGCGAAATGTTGGCGCTAAAAACTTTTTGCGCTTGCGGCTTAATATTTTTTGTGTGCCCATTTTACATACCCTGTAAGTAAATAGCGGTAGCTGGGTAACTGGGTTTATAAGTAGCAGAAATTATACTGAATTTAATGAATTAATTATTTTGAAACAAAAATACCTAAACAAAAAAAAAATTTTGTAATAAATAAAAAAAAATATCAAACGGAATTTTTTGTTTAATTATTTTATCTAATTATCTAAAGTTGCTTTCAATGGTTCATTTGCCAATCACAATTGAAGGGTTTTAAAAACAGATTTCAGTTGAGGACAACTCCTCAAAATTTTAATTTACTTCAAAATGTCATAGAACTTAAAATATTTATTTATAATATTTTTCTGTTTTAAATACTTAACAAGTGATCAATTTATATTTTTCTACACATTTTATATTTAAGATGTTTCAGAGAAAAGTTATTGAAAAATTTTAGATTTTCTAATGAACGTCGATTTATTTTATAGATTCAAGAAATATCCCAAAAATATCTAATTATCTAAATTTTACGCAAAATACTATAAGTTATAAATTTTTAAAAAATTTATCGAACAATTTCCTTCAAATGTTTGAAATTTTACAGGGTATGTGCTAACTACATCATTTTCCATCCTTTAATAGTGGACGCATATATTTTTCTCAATTGCGTTGTGCCGTCGACGGTGAGAAAAATAGGGAGTTGGGCGTGGCAGGATTGTTTATGTACGAGACGAAAGCAAATATGCGGATGCGGATGCGAATACGGTTACGGTTACGGTTACGGCGTATGCGGTGAGCTACGGCGTGGGAAAGCTCATTAAATTAGCATTGACAATTATTTTAAATTAGTTCATTAAGTTGTGAAAAATGTTTTGTGTTCCTGTTTACATTTTATTGGTGTTGTTGTTGTTGCTGTGGTTTTTTTTTACCCAAAGCGATTTGTTTCTGTCCTTGTATTTAGTTTTTAAAATTTTTATTTAGTTTTTTTTTTGTTGACAACATTTGCTGTTGTTGCTGCTGTTGTTGTTGCTGCTGCTGCTGCATAATCCGCTCATGTAACTGAAATTAATTTGATTGCTGATGTTGTCTCAGCTGCTTCATTAATCAAAGTACCCCCCCAGCAAACAAGGGACACCTTCTATTTCCCCATCACACTCGCACTTCCTCTCGCACTCGCACTCGCACTCTCTAGCTGTCTCTGTCGCTCATGAATAATTAAATATGGAACATAGTTGTCCCAGCTGCCCGACGAGGCGGCTCCAAAACTTATCCATCAAATGACATTTGCGTTGATGCGGGTTTTCAGCTTTTTCTGATGCCCCGCCTACCGCCTACCTCTTACCGCATACCCATACAGTCATTAGAATAAAAAATGTTTTACAAAAATTACTTAAAAGAGTTATCGACTTCAAAATACCCGTTACAAAGGTAGTCGATTCTAGATTTGATATATAAAATGGCTAGATTTAGCTTTAAATCGTTCATTCTTTTTATACAACTTCACAATATTTATGAATATAAGGCGCTCGAATGTTTCAAAAATTTGTTATATCTATAATTTTTGGCATATTTAGCCGAAATTTAGATAGTTTTGATATACTTATCGAAATAAATAAATATAGATTTTTCTAATCCATTTGTTTTATAACGCATTATACCCAATCTTTACAAATTACGGATATGCAAAATTTACAATTTTGGAGTATGACAGCCTGTGCCTGGGCTATTTTTGGCTCTGGACTCTGGATTCTTTAGGCTCTTCGGTTTCTCTGACTTTTTCTCACTCTCCTTGGCTCTTTCCCTGTCTCTCTCAGTCACTGTATCCCTGTCTCTCTGCTTGTCTTTCGTTTGTGGATGTGGCTCAGCTGTGGCGCCTTCGCATCCATTGCCACTTTCCCACTAGCCACTTGTTACGGTTCAGCTTTCGACATTCATCAAAAATTGTGTCAAAATTTGTGTACAACAACAAGAGAAACAACATTGAAGTGAAGAGAAAAAAGAGAAGAGAAGTGAAGTGAAGAGAAGGGAAGAAATGAAAGATTGTCGCACTTTTTTGGTCATGATGATTTCTGCTTCTAGTCATGTGTTTGGACATAGACAGAGACATGAATGTGCACAAGGATGGATACAAGAAAGTGGACATGGAGGTGGGAGACCAACAGGCGAGCAACACATTTATATATTTTGAATTTTTTTGTTTGTGGTTATAACTTTTGTGTATGCTCTATATAGATAGTAGGCAGTGTTGCCACTTTAGCTAGTTTATAGTTAGTTTTAAAAGCTACCACACTACGTAAAATTGATTAAAATCCTTAAATTCGTAATGAAAAAATACAAACAGAAAGAATAGGAGCATAAAAAATACCATTAAATATGTAGATAGAAACACAATTACAACTAGATATACAGATACAAATACAGAAATAGATACAGTTTGCAAATACATACAGATAAAGATAAATTTACAAAACTGATATATTTATTCATACACATATAAACACTAAAACGGAAACAGATATTCATACATATAAGCAGATACATATGAAAATGAATCTTTATACATATGTATCTGTATCTGCATATGCAACTACAGATGCAGATACAAATAATATAGCTGTAGATAATAAATTGAATAAATTAAAACTTCTGTTTATTTACTGTAAACTAGATTAACATAAGATAGACTTTGATAGATTGATAGATAGACAGGTATGTTTAGGTCTGCTAGGTATATAGACAAATAATCGAATATAGTGGACGATATGTATGAAATGTAGGAAATATGTGGGAAATCCCAAAACGCTCCTTATTCCCAAGATTATAACTGACTTTGCTCATGAAAATAATCGATTTAATCACTAAAAGCTTGAAATAATCGATAACTTATCAATTTTGACACTAAGTTTAAAAGAAGTTCTTTAAATTTGTATTAAAGTCTTAAATATATGATTACTTAATCATAGTCCTCCACTAAAATAAAGCTACTTACTGTAAAAGAAACTTTAGCAAAAGCTACAAAAATGTAACATTTTTTGGTAGTCGTCTCTATTAAAATATTCGTAAATTTAGATGTAGAGCATTCGAGTTGTCGTCTTGTCAAATTGAGTTAGCATACTGTATAAGTTTTGACCCGCCTCTAGCTGTCTCGGCTGCTGTGCCACAGATTCCATCTTAAAACAACCTTACTTCCCTTACCTACCCCTACCCCTTCCCCAGCCAAACCCTCTACCCGCCCTCTCTTCTTCGGGTTTCCTGCTATACCCCTGGATGTGTGTTATCACCGCTGTCGCCGTTTTCCCTGGATTTCCACACTGTTTTTCTAACGCTAGAAATGAAAAAACACAGCGGCCAGTGGAAAGGCTGTAGTGGGTATACACGACTGCTTATGGCCTAGCATGGCAGAATTTACAAAAGTAAAAAACTCGTATCGTAGCTTGGATTATTAAGAATTTTTATCAACACTAAGGGATTATCAACCAATTTCTTTCTTATCCCAGAAAAATGTTCTTAATTTTTACCCAAAAACGACTCAAAAATAAGGCCACAAACATAGCAGACCCCCTTGTTATTTTTAGCTACCGGGTCTTTAAGGCACAAAAAATACCAGAGCAGGCAAGAAAAAGATAAAAAAGATGACAAAAAAAAAAAAACAAATATGGAAAACTGTTTTACCAGTTGTGGCTACAACGAAATTTTCAATGTGGAAAATGGTTAGGGAAATGGATGGGAAAAGCCTGCATAATATTTGGTCATGTGGCAACGTTTCTTTCAACCTTTTTTTTCTCCTTATTTTGTGTTTTGTTCGTTGTTCGTTGTGTTATTGTTTATTGTGGCTGCTCGTAGCTGACAAAAAAATATTTTTAAAAAAAAGGTGACAGCAATGGGCGGTGGCTGGTGGCTGCTGACTGGTGGGCGTGGCTGGTTATCCTTAACGGATATAGTATGCTGTGTCTGGCGTGCATGCGAATACCTTAAATCCAGTCACTTTGTAAGTCTATCTGCATACCCTGTAATTATAGATAGACACAGGGTATGCCGGACTACGTTACGTTTGCTACGGAAATTTCTATGGTATTTCGTTGTCGATCAAGTCGCTTTTAGGTCGTGTAATTCCTGACTGACTGGCAAATGAGTTTCGTGTGGTCAGACGCTTGGAAATTTACACCTACAGCCGCTCAGCCGCCCAGTCACGCCCCTTTTCAGGCGAAACCACACCCACAACGCCCCTTTGGATATGCAATGCCGTCAGCTGCCTCTTTCGTCAGTCTGAATTTTATGCAAAAACAAAAGGCAAAATGGAATTCGTTTTATGAATTTGTTAACTACGAGGACAAACACACAAAATCAAGCCACAAATTCATATGCAAGTTAGACAGAGACAGTATGAGTGTGAGTGTGAGGGGGAGGGAGAGGGATAAATGAGAGAAGTGTTTTCAACATTTTGGTCTTAAAGCTTAAAAGCCAAACGGAAGTTGCTAAACTGAAGCAATTCTCATACCCATCAAATTGCAGGCTCAAATGTAGCGTAAGAAAAGTGCTTTCTAGCTCTGCTTATTTCCTAAATACCCTGTAAATTCGCTCTAGATTTTTAGAGGGTTACTCGACATGTGGCTATTACTAGCAGCTGGGTTTTGATTGTTTTTTAATTGAATTTATATAAAAATTATATATACTAATCTATTACACATATATACTAAAAAAAAATACCATTTTCTAAGTATTTAATAAATACTTTTTATGTATATTTTTAATACTTACTTGATGTAATTATAATCTTTAAAAAGCGCTGATTAAATGCTAAGTCTCCATGTTTTTACAGGATATGTCTTAGTTGAGCAGCTGCTATGCTTTGTGTATATTGTTCTTATTTGTAATTTGAAGTCCATTCGTTGGGCTTTCTTCATGAATTTCATGAGTTTGTCTCCCGTTTCAGACCTTTTAGTTTTTTTTCTTTTTGTTTTTTTGGTCCAAATGGCATTTGCACTGATTATGCCAAGTGTCTCGAAGGCAACTTCTTCCACCTTTAGTTTCAAGCAGAGTCTTAAGTTTCCTCATTGCTGCTCTTGTTGTTGTTGTTGTTGTTTTTGTTACGCAATCTGTATAATTGAGCAACAGACAGAGACAGTAAACTGGCTGTCCAGAACAGTCAAGAGGAATTGAACACCGAAAAGAAGCAATTGGTAAGCATAAAAGTAAAAGATCCTGTTAACATACCGCACACGAAATACCCTGCAAATAGAGACAAAAATTGTCATTAAATTGTTTTGGAAAGTTAATTCATTAAAAAAAAAAAAAAAAAAAAAAAAAATAAAAAAACTTTTTTTAGTGTTTTTAAGCTTTAATTTCTCATTATTATTACATTTCAATACAATTTTATTATTAATTGGTTTAAAATTCCCAATTTAACGATTTTGAGTGCCGAAGCATTGAGCTATAAAACTTTACTTATTCATTCTGCGCCGGTCAGGCAACACTGTAAGCGACCTCAAACTCTTTTCAATAACCCTTACGACATAAACTCGAAACCCGTTGCAACAAACTCCGTCCTGTAGCTAAGCGACGTGCGTGTAGTGCCAATTTGTGCTACCGAAAACGGTTGACAATGGCAACCAAGAGAGAGCCCATTAAAGTCGATGCGATGTGTTGTACTCTGGCTCTGAGTTGCCATTTGGTTCAGGCAAAACTTGAATTCATTATGTGACAGGATTCGATTTCTACTTGCACCCACACACATGTTTCTGTGTGTTATAAGGTCGTGTGTGTGTGTGTGTGTATGAGTGGATGTGTGCGTGTGTGTGTGTGTGCTTATTTGTGCTTTGTATGGCACTTGCAGATTATGAATTGGCGATTATGTTAATGAGCTGGACAAAAGGACAGTCTCCACTTTCGTAACTGAGTCATTCATATACACACATACCTACATGTGTGTGTAACTCTGTGCGTGTATGTATTGTGAGCAAATTTAGCTTCCATTTTTGTTGAAAGGGTGGCAACACCCGTCCTTTGACTTTGACGCTCTTTCTCAAGCTTATCATGCAAAAGCTGCGCACAATTTTAATTAAATATTTTCTGCAGATTCCTCTTCCTCTTCTTCTTTTGTTTTTCCATTTTGTCTTTTTTTCGTATTTTTTTGGTTTTCTTTTTTTTTTTTTGCTGCTGATTTGTTGCGTTCACATTTTTCACAATCAACAACAAAGCAATGAAATTCAAAGCAACTCACAGATAGAGAGCGAAAGAGATGCACGATAAAAGGAGCAAAAGAGATGATGGGTAAATGAAAGAGTGAGATGGGAGTAAATAAAGCCGCAGTCGCCAACCAATGCTTTAAAGTATGAAAATAAATAAGCAACTTGCAAAACAGCTTCAACAATTTTGTGCAACAAACTTTGACCGGTCAAAAGATGCCAGTGCGACAGAGAGAGAGAAAGAGAGTGGGAGAAGGCGTGAGCAGTACAGAAAGCAGTGCGTGATAGAGGGGAAAAGAAGAAGGAACAGGAAGAGGAACTAAAGTTGATTTCATTGCTGACCCAATGAAAATATTGCTAGAAAACTATGCAAAAGTTGAGTAAACAACAAAAACAACAAATTCTAAATGTTTATAACGCTTATTTTGCCAATAAATTACCTATAACTCTATGTAAACTTTTATTAAATACAAACTACCAAACTGTAAACATCCATAACTTTTGTTTTAGACATACGATCATGTTGAAATTCAGTAGAATGATTTCAAATAGTTTAAAAAATATGATCAAAACCATAATGATTTTTTTGTCAAGAAAAAACTTTGGAAATTCGGTGTTTTAAGTGGCTTGTAGCTGGAAGAACTGCCTTCTTTAGATTTGAACTTGATTAAATTGTTAGTAAAATTGTTAGATTTTCTGAATCAACAGCTAGAGGAGAAGTTTTGAGGTTTTGTGTGCACATTTGCAAGCAAAATTGCTTCGAAAACTAAGTAAATAGGCTACAGTTGGTGTGCTCGACTTATATGCACCCAGTTATAACATGTTAATCAAACGCTTAAACCGCCAACAACTGCGTTACGTCATTAAAAACTAAATTTAAACAATTCTTGATCAAATTTGGGGCATCAAAGAAACAGGAGAGTAGCAATTTTCTATACAACTGATCAAATTCCTTTATCAAGCATAGACTGTCTTTTCAGTACTGAAATATATTGTATTTTACGAGAGTTGGCAAGGAGTATTATTAGCAGTTCCTCATGCATGCAAGAATGCATCTTTGTATGTATGTGTGCATAGGTATAGCCATTTATAATACCTTTGCTGTCGTCTCCGGTACTCTAATCGGATCTGCAAGTTAATTTACATGCAATTCAATCAATGACGCATTGAGATTCCATTCAACCCAAGCTCTTAGTGCATGTAACATTTGGCAAAATTATGCAACACAGGCAACAAAAGCTCAGCATGCCAAAATGCCATTGGCATCATCAATTGCCCATTGGCACTGCCCAAATTCATGGTAGTTACCAATATTTCATCCTGCTCTTTCTACTACGTGACAGGGGGCGCCTGCATCTGTCAGAGCCAACATGGAGTTGCCGTTGATTTCTATTCATACCCGTTACGCCCGATTAACGGGAGTATATCAAGTTTTATGGAAAACTGCCCAATAGAAAAAGTTGGGGTCTTCTGCAGGAAGCTCGCACGACTTTATCATTTCTTACTAGTTTATAATGTTATTTTCAAACCAACTAACGGGTATCTGAGTATTGTGATACCCAGTAAAAAGAACTTAATTGTTTTTATGTCATCCTTTTTTTCTTTTTCTTTTCTTTTTTGGAGCTGTCATTGATGTTGGGCCATATCAACAGCGATGCGAACGAATGATATGGCTGAAAGCCGCTCAAAGTTTATTACTATAACATCGATAGTCGATTTCGATATGCGTACGATGTTAATGTTGAAATGTTACTGTTAGTTCGAGCGACAGTTGATGAGGGTGATGAAAACTGGGAGACGACAAGACCAGACACGAAAAGCTCATCAAATATCAATGCAGACATGCCAACTTGTTCGACAAGGATGTTTTTTTTTTTTTTTGTTCTTTGTTCGTTTTGGGTTTGGTTTTGTGCGTGATAAAATTATTTGATAGAATTCACTTAAAAACTCAAAAACTCACCATCAACTCCTTTTTTTTCTCTTTCATTTGCGTCTGTTGTCGACGTAGACAACAACAGCAACAACAACAACAACAAATGTTCATTTGGCTGTGATTCATCATTTGGCTTTCTTGTGTGCGTTGTCTGCTTGTGTGTGTGTGTGTGTGTGTGTGCGTACGTGTGAATTGCGGACAAAAACTGTATCGATATGCGTGACAGACTCAGGCTGCAGTCGGAAAGCTAGCATAAAACAGACAAGAGGAATGGAATTGAACACACACATGCACATATACATTTACATGTCTGTGTATGTATGTGTAGTTGTATGCTTGTGCTTACGCATGTAGTGTACACTTCATTAAAAATTAATTAAAATTCAGCAAAGACGTCGAGGAGCGTAAATGTCGAAACCAACGAGCCCAGCATGTCGATGCGGTCAGTTGAATGCACACACGCCCCTTGCAATACACCAACCCACAACACCCCAGCAACCTACATACCTGCCCCACCACCTCATCCAGCCATGTGAAAAGGGATTTTATTTAACATTAATTGCAGCAGATACACATTTTCTGTACATGCGTACGTATGTGTGTGTGCGTGTGCAAGTAGTCCAACACACACATACCGTGAGCAAACAAGAACAATATTGCAATTTCAAACATAATATATTTAAACAGCAAGTTCTGTGCACAATCAGCGATCGTCGATAAATTGAAACTGGCGTGCAATGCTTATCGATGTGTGTAAGCACGACAGAGCAATCGATAGTCACAGAAGCCGATGCTGCCAACAATCGATGACAAGAAAGGCAAACAGGAGAACAAAAGAGTAAAGAACAAACACAAAGTGCATAAAATACATATAGTATTAACAAATTAGTATATAAAAGCAGTAAAACTCAAAGTTATGTTATTAATTTATCGTATTATAGTGTGCTAGTTTGATAAATCGCAGGCTCTAAATTGTGTTTCAATGACAAATATATTTGCACACATTTTAAAAAACAATTGATGTATCGATATGCATATACACGGCTAATCGCTTGATATCGATAGCAATATTGGCGAATGTCAATAAGTAAAAGTAAACAACTGTGTATAATACAGCAACAGGGACAACAAAAACAAAAACAAGAATATGCAGCCACATAACATGGCCATTTTATGCCCACCATTTTGGCTAATATTTACACAAAAACTACTGACTCACACGCACACACTTGAACACATTCCGCTGTATTTTTGCATAATGCACATAGCAAAGTAATCGCACCCATTGGGCTATAAACATGCATACACACATTCGCGCTGCCAACTCACTGTGGAACAAATTGCCATTTTTAAGAATTTTATTACTAACTCAAAATTTGAGGGAAAAGTAAAAAACTTGCTGATTTAAAACATTATAAAAAATTTTACGCTTGATTGTTTGGCTTTAAATTTGTACATTTTACCTGTAAGAACTGTAAGAACTTTTTCCAAGAAAAATTCGCATGTGACCCACAGTGCATCTGCATGTACTTGTGTGTGTGTGCGTGTGCCGCAATGACTTTTGGTTTGCATTTTTCATGAAGAACACATGAACAAAACACAAAACAAAAAGTAAAAAAAAAAATAAAAGAACGAAAGCAAACAAGCAGAACTTTTTGGGCAACATTTTCATTTTCATTTGCGTTTCGTTTCGTTTTGTTTTGTTTCTTTTGGTTTCATTTCTTTTCTTTTGGTTCCGTTATGTTTGGATGCCTTCACTGTGTGCACTTTGGCGCTTGTTGGTTTTATCATTATGCCAAATGCACAGGCGCCACGCCCACTCAGCATAAAAAAAAAATGAATGTCGAAAAAACCAGAAAACTGTCGGCAGATGATGGCAGGGAAGAAAAAGCAGAAGAAAACGAGGCAAAAGCCGTTGATAAGGTTGAGAATAAAAGAGACGCAAACAAAGAAGAGAAAAGCAAAGCAACTGAAACAAAGTGGCGTTGATTGCCACACCGCGCCCTTGAAACGCACACACACACACACATATAGTCAAACGGACACTCACATGTATGCATGTTACATATGTAAGCGTGTGTGTGTGTGGGTACAAACGTTGCTTAAAGCACGCACACTGCCATAATTACGTATGCCACGTAATGCGCTGAGCAAATTACGTAATGCGGACACCAAACTGATCACGAAAACACGTAAACAACCAGACGGTTTACACGTAGCACATTCCGCTAAAGTGAAAAGGGCCTTCACTTAAGTTAACTGTTTACACAGCAAAGTAATTGTCTATCTAATGTAAACTGCAGCGATGTGGCAACGCTAGAAACAACAGGTAATGGATTTCTTAAAAAAAAATGTAGGAGGAAAGCTAAAGTCTTGGTAACCGACTGTAAAATACCTAGTATTCTGGTTTAAGTATGATCAAAGGTTAAACATAATAATAAATTTGTTAATAGAACATTTAGGCCTAATGTTCCTATGATGGCTTTATAATATAGCGAACCGATTCTTACAAACAACTCTGTTTCAAAAATTTCGAGATTTCGTCGTGTAAACTAAAAACCACTTTGATTTCGCAAATTTTAGAATTTATGAAATGATTCGTATGGGCGCACTGCGTTAAAGAGAGGAAGAGAAGAGTGCTGGCGAAGGAGGCGTGGCTTAGCTGGGATGGCAAACATGTAATTGCAAAAAATTTTTAGGTTTAATGTTTGCTGTCCGCAACCTGCAAAACTACAAAATCTGTTTTACAGTGTGTATAATGAGGCTTAGCACGAGTGGGAGGGGTGAGCCAAGGAGGGGGGAGGGGCAGAAAGAGGAGGGGGTAAGGGGCGGATAAGGAGGGGAATGCGAAGAGCCTTTTTTGTAGCTGAAAGCTAAGCAAAATAATTAGATCTACACCCACACAAACCAAGCATTATGTTCATCTGTGTGTGTGTGTGTGTGTTATGAATGTGTGTGCATGACACGCCTTTTTGTGACGTAGGCACAGTGGGATGAGGTCATAGCAAAATAAGACAGTAGCAAAGCTCGTAAGAAAAGCTCACAACGAAAGCTTTCACTTAAAGCAAAGAAAAGCGGACTTCTTAAAACTTTAAGTTGATTTTATTTAAAATGATAATTTTAGTATAATTAATCTTTAAGTTTAAGAACTTCAAAAAGTTTCCAATGAATAAACCGCAAAATTAATAAAGCACATTAAAAGCGCAAAGCTCAGTTTCAAGCTAGAGCGCATTTTGGTTGTTTTCTATTAAAAATAAAAAGCTTTATTTTGTTAGCTTGATAAAATAAAAGCTTTTTAAGTATTTTTTGACTAAAACTGATGATAAGCTTGTGAGTACTCCCAAAGATTTGCAGTGTCTCAGTCATAATTTAAGCTTAAATCTATTAAATTTAAAATAATGTACTTTAAAGCTTAACTATCATGCTTTTGTTTGACTTTAAAAGCATTCATTTGTATAAATCAAACCTTTTATGAAAAGCTTTCGATTATAAAGCCTTGAAACTGTGCTACTTACAGCGAATCAAATTTATACCTTTGCTTATGGACACTTAATATTAAAACTCTTAAAGCTGTCATGCCTAAAGTTCATTGACATTGCCGTAAAGTTCATCAACAACAAGTCAATTACTTTAGGATTTTCCATAAAATAATTTAATTATAAAAAGCTTGACTACCACTTGACCACTTATAGACTGAGACAACTGCCAGAAACTTAAAAGCGTCTTAAAGCTCATCTCTGAAGCTTTAAAAGTTTTTAAGTGAATTCCTTTAATATCGAACCGATTTCTTTGAATTGGCATATGTATGTATGTAATCAAGTTCCATTACATATTTGCCTTGCGTGTGACCACGCCCACAGTGCAGCCAATAATACGCAGAGTGAGGGAGAGAGGGATGGAGATAGAAAGAGAGCTGGTAGCAGAAAAGCCGCAAGCGAGAAGAGAAGCTTCTCTAGCTTTCAATGCCTCAACTGAAATGCAGAAATCTGTATGTGTATGTGTGTGTGTGTGTGTGTGTGTGTGTGTGTGTGTATATGTTTGTTGCATGCCTCACTGCGTTTGGTAGCTGCCAGCCGCCAGTTGCCTTTTATTTTCAACAGTCAACGCGGAAAAACAGCAAAGGAGCAAAAAAAATGGGAGGGGGTGTGTGTGTGGGGGGGGAGGTGGAATGTGAGCACTGAGAAAAAATGGCTAAAAGAAAAATCAAACAAACATTTTCCTAGTAGTAAGTATAGTATATGGAAAAAGATCTTTGGCAGTTGCTAAAGCTCTGTTACCAGAATCAGTAAACAACAAAAAAAAACGAGTAGAATGCGGTTAAACGAGTGAAGTATACCCGACCGTGAAATACCCTGTGTAAAAATCAAATATTTTAATTTTCAGTAACTAATGCGATCATTTAGAAGTATTCCAAGCAGATTTGGTCATAAGTTTAATTTTTTCTAGCATTTAAAATGTTGTTTTCAAATAACGTCATTTTAGCGGTTTTTAGCCTGTTTTGGAGCTAAAAATTATACATTTTAGCATGTATTTTTTTCTTTTAGAATTTTACATAATTTTCAAACAATATTATTTAAAAACTTTAGCTCGAACCTCTTTTTTAAGGCTTAAAAAATTTTTTTATTTTGCAGTTTTTTAAATTTTTAATCCAATTAACTGTGAATTTTGGAAGTAAAATGCTAATTGAGTATTTATAGGAATTTTTAGTCGCATGAAATTGTTTAAATAAATGTGATTAAAAAACTTGAAAAAATGCTAAAAATTCCTTAAAAAAATCTGTTTTTAAGCTGATCACGAATATATAATTTAACAGCCGCAAATAACTTTTTATTATTTCTTTTTGGTTTCTTCAAACTTTATGGTAAATCTGGTAAGTACGGAGTCTCAAAACTTAACGGGGTGGCAACACCCAAAATCTCGACGAGGCGTGGCAGCTTCGTCATCGTCGTTGTCGCCATCGTCGTCGTTGTCGTCGTCGTCTTGCAAAAGTGTTTTGCTATGCAATTTGAATAATTTAATGGATTTTTATGAGCAGTAAAACGCTTGAAGGATGCACTAGCCCACTGGCATCCTGTCAGGATACATGCAAAAACACACACACACACACACGTGCTACCACACATACTCATACTACCACACACACACACAGACACACACATACTTACACTGCCAACTGCAAAATCGCCGTAAATTTGTGTCGCCTCTCGAATCGGGCTTTTCAGTTTTGGAGTAGGACTTTTACGTTATGGAGTTTTTTGGTTTGGAGTTTCGATACCCTTGCAGAGGGTATTATAGTTTTGTTGAACATTACATACAGTGAAAGCTCCCTTGGCCGGACAGCCATAGTTTCAGTAGTCTTGTCCGCCCAAGGGATATGTCCGCCTGCGCGAAAGGATTTTGTATGAAAATCATGCTCTTGGGACTGTAGAATTCGTCCGGCTAAGGGAGCTGTCCTTGAATATAGCTTTCACTGTATATAAATTTGTGATCAGCACTGTCTTTATATAGCTATAATCAGTCTCGTTCATGTTTCTTTCTAGGTTGTTTAAAAGGTGTTAGCTAAAATTGTTTTTGAACTTATAACTAAAAAATAGCTGACAAAAAACGATAGAAAATGATTCTTTAGTCAAAGAAACAAAATTTTGCAAGGGTATTAAATTTTCGACTTGCCAAGAAAAGCCTTTTTTTTTGCTGGGTATACAGGTTACAGAATTCGGCTTTGGTGCTATCTGTTCATGTGTGTGTGTCTGTCTGTGTGTGTCTGTCTGCAGGGCCGGATTTAACACATTAATGCTATGGGGCCAGGTTTGGTGGGGGCCTCTAAAGTAGAACTCGATATCCCAGAGATAAAAATGAAATTTTAGATGAATCTTAACTCGTACTTTATTTTATTGAAAATTATAAGTACCCAGCGTATTAACTTTTCGCCAACAGTGATTTTAAAGACAGATTACGGAGGACATCACTTTCCAAACTGAGATGTGTCAAATGTACCAATCGAGATTGTCCCATGGTTGTACGCAGTCGGTTTTTAAAAGCTTCATTTTTGAAAACTAGCGTTCTCCGATAAAATTCGTCACCAGCATTGACAAATACATGCGCAAGGCGATTTCAGCGTTGGGAAACGTTGAGCATAGATCGGTTTCTTTAATTAAGCGATACTAAAAGCGTTCAATTGATTCGTTGATCAGATATTAAAATTGTTTTTACAATAAAGTGGTTAGTTAACTAGTCCAACACTGGTAGAAATGCGCTGATACGAAATTTGTCTTTCGGCTCTAGCTCAGCAGCAGGTGCTTTCCATAGTCTAGTGGTCTACGTCAGGTACATTTATTTCGAGCGCGTACAACTTAATAATGTTGGATCGCTGATATGTTTTCCCCGCTGTTTCGAAGCTATCGAAGAAGCATCTCTTAGATTCCACAACATTTTTAATGACTTCATTGAAATAATTCTAATTCATTTGATCTTTGCTTAAACTGTTACATTCTTTACGAACTTCTTTTAACATTAGTTTGATACAGAAAATAGTTTGGTATAAAATAGCGATTTACAACATTTTTCATTGCGTGTGGTGGAGGCCCTCTCGTGGTGGAGGCCCTGGGGCCCTGGACCCACTGGCCCCTATGTAAATCCGGCCCTGTCTGTCTGTGTGTGTGTGTCTGTGTGTGTTTCAAGCTTTATTCAATTTTGCAATTCGCTGCTTGGCGGCATCGTCGTCGCCGCCGTCGCCGTCGTCGAATCTCTGCAACTGGCTCCAATTGACTGCCGTGCCACTTCCGACAGCGACGACGCCAAAAGCAGTCAAGCGTTTGGTTTGCTGAATGCACAGCAACAACAGCAGCAACAACAACAACAACAGGAACAACAACAACAGGAACAACATCGACGGCGACAGAAAATGCAATAAATTTTCAAGTCATTTCAACTTCCGGTGTGTGGCCCGATTACAGTTTAGTAGCTGTAAATATATAGCAACATACACACACAAGCACAGACACGGACACAGGCACAGGCACACACATGAATACTGCACTGTCCACACACACACATACATATACAGCAGAATCCATAAACATTATATATTTCTTAAAATTAAAGTAAAATTTGTTTTAGTATAAAATAATACAATTTAAACCTTTTATTTAAATTATTTCACATCTTATTCAGTTTGTTCAATTATTCAACAACACGCACAACAATTAAAAGGTAAGTTGGTTTAATTTACCAAATATTTTTAATTTAATTGGAAATTTATCTCCGAATTGACTTTTAATGTTATTTTCCATGAATTTACTGACTTATAAGTTAAAACTTTGAAACTTTGTATATGTGTATAAATCACTATTTTTCTTTACAATTAAAATTTATTTTATTTGTTTGTGAATCACGACAAATATCTTACATTCATCTTCAATTAGTGGCAAATGCAAATATTTGGTTCGTTTGCCTGTCAAAACTGATGTTTACTTAAACCGTTGTAAGTCCAGTGCAACAAGCATAGCAAATTCCATAATTTCTCCTATTTTTCATTGCATTTTTTTGATAATTATTGTAATCATTTTTAATTTTGCGTTTTATTGTAATTATTTGTATGCCCGTTGCTGTATTTTCAAGTGCTCTCTCTATTATCCCCTCTCTCTCTCTCTCTCCTTCATTCATTATTCAGCTATCTCTTGGCATCCCTGTTTTGCCAAAGGTTTTTAAAGTAATGTGCTACAAAAATTGTATGTTGCCTACTTTTAAGCGTCGCTGCTGTGATTCAGCCATTGCCTACTTTTGAGAGCCAACTAAGCTGCCGCCATTGACAAAAAAAAATAGAAGAAAATAGCGAGAAAAAATGCCTTTGTAATTACAGTTCAATCCACTGGGGAGTAAACGACACTCGACACTCAACTTTCGAGCCATGTGTGGCAGAAATTATGAAAATCATTTGCGTGGGTGTGGATGTGGGCTTGAAGACGGCCAAAAGCTGAGAAGGAACGACCCTGTTTTGCTCAAACTTTCTTATTGCCGACACATTATTTGCCTTGTCATTGTCATAGGCTGACGTTGACGTTGATGTTATTGTTGTTGTTGTTGTCACTGTTGTTGTCACTGTTGTTGTTTTTGTCACTGTTGCTGTTGTTCTTGTTGTTATTATTGTCACTGGCGCCATTATTAGAAATATTTCCATTGTTGTTCGTTAGCGTCGCCTAGCATCGCGGTTTTCTTCCTGTAACTGTCACATTTGCCTGCCACTTCATCATCGTCATCATCAGCAACGTCATCATGATCATTATCATTATCGCCGAGCAGACAACAACCCTCAGCTATCAATACAATGTGGCCATATTCCTTGGTAGTATTAGTGCCTTCTTATGAGTGTGAGTGACTGCCTGTCTGTGTGTGTTTCTCTCTGTGTTTATATGTGTGTGTGTGTATATATGTGTGTGTGTACTCAACTCCTTACGGTTGGAGTGCAAGCCATTTTGTTGCTCGCTCACTCGCACTTTAGTCTAGTGATTAGCGAACGCAGAAGCGATAACGGTTCCCCCCCCCTCCCATTTCGATCCCTCTACTCACCACACTCAAAGACTTGCCCCTTTCGCTTAAAGGAGAGGAAGTGGAAGATGGCTGCCAGGCAAATGATTGCCACTTGAGGTGTAAACGAGCGTATTTTACAGCGACATACTTCAACAAGCTCACAAAAAAATAAAGTAACAAAGTTTATCAGCTCGGAAAGCGGAAATCACTCGCAACAAAGTCACGCAAAGGGAGTAACAGAGACAAGAGAGAGAGAGAGAGAGAGAGACAAGAGGGAGAGAGAGAGAGACAGAGAGAGAGAGTGAAAGATAGAGTAAAGAGAGAGCAGTGGGAGTAACAGAGACAAGAGAGAGAGAGAGAGAGAGAGAGACAAGAGGGAGAGAGAGAGAGAGACAGAGAGAGAGACAGAGAGAGAGAGAGTGAAAGATAGAGTAAAGAGAGAGAGAGGCAGAGAGGGGGAGAGGAAGAGAAAGAAAGCCTACAGATCAGTGCTGCCAGATCAGCCTGTTATCCCACATTTCTGTATTTTTTGAATTGCTCTTTTCAGAAATTAAAGATTTAAAAATGTTTGACAATACCATAAATTGTATACAGTTTTGTCTGGATATAGTAAACTAACTAGTTTATACAGTCACGTCTGGATATAGTGAATAGAGGCCTGTTCACCGTCTAAACTTTGTTCAGTGTACGCGGACAGCTCCCTTAGACGGACGAATTTTAACAGTTCCGTCTCCGTTCCCGCAGGCGGACATATCCCTTGGGCGGACAAGAATACTGGCTGTCCGGCGAAGGGAGCTCCCATGAGCGGGTTTGTTCGCCTATGAGAGTGTCAAACTATTCTGAGCCATCATTAAAATCAGAAAAAATTAGTCCGCGTAAGGGGGGTGTCCGTGAAGAGAGGTTTCGCTGTAAATCTTACCGCTGACCAGTAGAAACTAAAGTATTCTAGAGATAAAATTGGACTCAATGTAAGTATACGAAATGCGTAATTTCGTTAAAAATGCAATTTAAAGGTTTTAAATTGTTAAACTAATTGTATAAATTATACTATCTTTTGTGCAAAAAACAATCGTCGAAGGCTTCAAACATATCCATTTCTTTTGTGCCACAACAAATGGAACATCATGATTGTCAATCTCTATAAGACAGGGGGAGTGAAAGAGAGAGAGGGAGACAGCTGACTGTTATGGGCATTTGAATTTGCATTTGTTGGTGCATCTCGAATTACGCACTATTATGGCCATTATGGAAATTGATTGTAGACTGTGGGCACAACGTTATTATCCTTTGTATTTGTCAATAGGAGTTAGGGAGTAGTTGGGAGAAGGGGCGTGTTCGTTACGTTTGTTTTGTAGACTTGCGACTCCGCCACATATTCAAATCTTCAAATTCACCACACTTCCACACCATTTTGATTCCCCCCACACTTCCAGTCTACACACTACCTTAGCCGGGATACAAACCCAAATCTAGCGCTGCCACATCATGCACTAAGACAGCAAACAGCTGTTCTCGCGCCCCACTGGCAACGCCGTCCGTCCAAATTTCTCACATACGATTCTGCTAAAAAAAAAAAAATTCATTATGAAAATAGTCAAAGCAGATAACTTACGAGATGAAGATATCAAAAATGCCGATATTAACCATATTCAATTGCTGCAAACTGTAATCATAATTGAAAAGAACAAAAACAATAGAAAACGAAAATAAAAACTGTGAGCTTAGCGTATATTTGCACCTGACCCCTAAAATTAAAAAAACTGTCGTCCGGGCAACAAATAGTGAATTTTAGTTATTAGCTGATAACAAATTGTACAAACAAAAAGCGCAGCTGCAACTGCACATAGTCAACTAGTAATCGCAATTGTGATATAAGTAAAAAGTAAAAATAATACAGGAAAAACTAAAGTAAACAATAAGAAAATTACTGCAATATAAGTGAGTTTCATACTTAATCATGCTCAGTAATGAGAATTTCATAGGAATTCAAAATGAAGTCACTCAGAATAATATGACTTCCAATAAAAATCTACCGATCGATCTGCAAGCACAATTCTCGATGAATGCAGCGGTGCCACCGTCGCCAACAATGCAGTCGCCTGCTATGCGCCGCAACGTGAGTGACGGCAATCTAATGGCACTGGACGTTAAGGAAGCGCGAGTTCGTGTCATCTACACTGGTGGCACAATCGGCATGATGCGCAACGAAAGGAACGGTAAGTTGGTCTGCCATCAATTACAGTAGCGTCCAACGTTTTTGGAACTACCCTAACTTTGAGTTGAAAACAAAAACGAAAACAAAAACAAAAATTGGATGCACATCGACTGCAAATAATCCTGTACACATGTCAAAAAATTTAAATAATTAACAATAAACCAAATTAGATTCGAAAACTCGAATCCGTTGAAAAAATTAGTCCACAATCATGCGCACCGACTTAAAAAGTTCCTGTAAATATGCAATAATTTTAAATGACTAAAAGTAACAACAAAGTCAGTTGTGGGACTAATCAAATTCGATTAAAAAAAAATGAATTAAACAGTAGAATAAAATGCACACCGACTGCAAAAGATCCTGTCAACCTGAAATAAATGCTTAGTTATTAATCAACAACTACAATTTGGGACATAACAAATTTAAAAAATACAAAAAATCAATGGTGTAAACTACTGTCGTGCACATCGCCTACAAAGGACCCTGTACATATGCGAAACATTTGAAATCACTAACAATTACAACGTCAATTGTGTAACTAACCAGATTCGAATTGAAAAATAATATACCCAGCATGATAAGATCCTGTAAACCTCAGATATATTTGAAGTTGTTTAGTAAAAACTTTTTTTTTTTGGCACCTAAAAACTTTGCACTTCTTGTACACCGACTGGAAAAGATCCTGTTAAAATTACTATTAAGGTGTTTAGTAGACTTATATTAGAAAACCAAACTATGAAAAATGAAGTTTTCTATACTAAACAGTGAAATGCGAAGGATCGTGCCAAAGGCAGCTATATAAAACTGTTGTACGAGTTTGGTCGGGGAATGAAGAGTAAAAAAATAGATCCTTGTACTCTCTTTGAGCACGGTGTCTAATGAGTGACTTTGGTAGTGGTATTTTCAGTAGATTTTGAAGGAATCCATTTTTGAAGTTTCTACTTTGATAACCCAAATTTTTTGTGGGCTAAACCTAGGCCTATGATCCAATCGGCTATTTATGTTGATCAGAAATATAGAGATTTAAAGTATTTTTAAATATAAAAGTATTCAAATAAATGACCTAATAAAAAAATTACTTCCGATTTTAATGAAAACTTATTTTATATTTAGAATAAAAAGTAAAAACAATAAAAATAGAATAGAATTGTGATTTGATATATATATTTTGCTGATTCTAATCGTGACCCAAATCTATAATCTGTGAACTAAGTGATTTGTGGGCTTTGCCACGCCTTCTCCACTTCGCTGGAATTTTGTAATGCCCTTCATTAGAGTAAAAAATAAGTAAATTTACTGAAATTAACAACAAATGTTATGTGAATTATAATATATATCTATATATATATATAGAGATATCAATTAAATTTGTTTCTTTGCTGTTTATTTTTGCTAACTGCTTTGCGGTTCGTTGACATCGAATCAAAAGTGTTTTTTTTTTTTTGTTGATTTTGTGTTTTTTTATAATAATTTTTTAGATTCATCGATGACATTTTGACGTTCCTAACCGGTTTGATGCTACAAAATTAGTATTTCCACTTCTAATTTGGTCAACAAATCTGTAATAAGTTATAAAGCAAAGTTTTTCATTAGAAATTTCGTATTTGAAGTTTTCCCAAAACTATTTGAATTCAAGAGTTTTGGGATTTGACCACTATATGCTTTGGTTTGTAGACCCTGTACTCGAGAAGAGTAGAGAGGTCTTCAAGGTTTGTCGGCAGCGGGTAAAAGGCGGCGAGGCCCATCTTAAAACATATATGATTTATATGTTCTTGATCAGGTTAAGACCTGCTTTTCAGAGACTTTACGAATTGGAAGTTTCTTATTGATTTTTAACACCCTTTTCGTCTCTACAAAAAAAGAAAAAGTTTATATAGCACGATCAGTCATTATTATTGGATATATCTTAATCAAAATCACAAAATGTATTAACGTTATTAGTTTTCTGTATGCTGTGCAAATTTGGTTTGGATCAGAGAATGCTATCTTCTAGCTACCTTAGTTTAATATGGGGAACTCTTGATTTTATTAAGAAAATTTAATTAAACTAATCAAATTCAGGAGCGTCTTACTATAACTGTAATTATAATTGGCTAAGATACCACTTGAGCTTATTTAAAGCCAGATTTAGCTACATTCTAAAACAGAAAACTAAAAAAGATTTTCAAAATTCTTCTAATGGATTTGTGAAGAAGAAGAAAATATATAGATTTCCAAGAGCTCGCTATAAATTTTAACATAAAATTTAAAAATAGCTCAAAAATTAATTAAATACAGTCCATAACTGGCCTATGTTCCGTCCCAAGAGGACATCCGGTTAAACCAATGTTGGCTTCTTAAAATCAAAACAAATATATAAAACAATTGTAGGATATTCCGAAATTTAAACAAAATTTTGTTTTATTTGTTGACAACTAAAAAACTTTTCAATTTTACAACAAAAAGCTGCATAACAAAAGTTGTTAATTTAAACAAAATATTGTTTTTAGTGTAATTCAATTAGTCTAAAAACCTGTTTTATTTAATTAACGAAAATTGTGTAACTTTATTAGAAAAACATAGAAAAAAAAGCTAGTTAAAATAGCTATTTAAAGCATTGTTTACTAGGTTTAGCTTTCTTTTTTTTTTGTTCAGTGTAGTAGTGACCATTAAATAAGTACAAAATGGCGTAGACCAAGTTCTAGATAAGAAACAAAGGGTTTATCAAGAAGTCGAGAAATAAAAAATTCGATTACAGGGTGGGTCAAAAGTCGTGTACACTCAAAGTGATAAAATTGAATTGGACTTACATCCGGTTGATTTATTGGTTTCCCTTTAACTGATTACAGTGTTGGCACCCATACCCAATGCCCTTGTGCGTCTCATCCGCAAATATCCGAATATCCATGACGAGGAATATGCCCAGCGTCGGTTTGGCACAGGAGCATCGATGGCGCCTCTCGTGCTGCCCTTTGTGCAGGGTGAAACACGACGCGTGCTCTACCAGGTGATGGAGTATACACCGTTGCTGGACTCCAGTAACATGACAATGAACGACTGGGCACGCATCGCCAACGATATCTATGTGAGTGTAATCCTCGCCAGAGAAATCCATTGGGAAATTAAAGTTTTTATTTTTAGGAATCGTATGCGTTCTTTGATGGCTTTGTGGTACTCCATGGCACGGATACGCTCTCCTATACAGCATCGGCGCTGTCATTTATGCTGGAGAATCTTGGCAAGACGGTGATCATAACGGGATCACAGTTGCCCATCTTTGAGACACGCACAGATGGCAGGGATAATTTCACATCCGCTTTGATCATAGCCGGGAACTATGTGATCCCTGAGGTGTGCATCTTCTTTGGGAATAAGTTGCTACGCGGGAATCGCACAGTGAAGGTCAGTTCAAACTCCTTGGATGCCTTCAATTCACCCAATGTGCCGCCCTTGGCGAAGATTGGCATCAATGTGAATGTGGATTATCGTGCGATCTTCCGGCCCTGCAGTGTGGAGCGTTTCCGTGTTCATTTGCAGCTTGACGAGAATGTAGGATTGTTGCGCATCTTTCCTAGCATTTCTTTGTCCACGTTTCGTGCATTTTTAGCGCCACCAATTAGGGGCGTTGTCCTGCAATCCTTTGGCTCCGGCAATGTGCCCTCCAATCGCAAGGATCTCATGGATGAAATGAAAACCGCCTCCGAGCGTGGTGTCATCTTGATCAATTGTACTCAGTGTCCAAATGGTTCCGTTGCTGAGATCTATGATACGGGCAAGGTGCTCTTTGATGTTGGCGTCATACCTGGTTACGATATGACACCGGAGGCTGCGCTATCCAAGCTGGCCTATGTGATTGGCAAAGAGGAATGGTCATTGGAGGTCAAGAAACAGGTGAGTCGCTACAAAATGAACCCAGGTTCCATTTAAATCTTTGTCTTGGTTTTAATTAGATGATGCAATCGAATCTGCGTGGCGAGCTCACCTCCACAAACGCACTGAGAATGGAGGAATATGACTTGGTTGATGCTGTTGCACGTTCCATGCATCTTTCCACGCCCCAGGAGCTGGACCAACTGAGCGCCACATTGTTTCCGGCCATGATCAATGCTGCCGTCGTCGAGGGCGACATAAAGAAACTGAACAATCTGAAGGCCTATGGCGCTGATCTTTCTGGCTCAAATCATGACAATCGCACAGCATTGCATTTGGCCTGTCAACTGGGTGACCTTCGGATGGTGCGTCATCTGTTGCACAACGGCGTGTCGGTGCATATACGTGATCGCTACGATCGTACGCCGCTCCAGGAGGCTGTATCCACGGACAACCATGAGATTATTAAATTGCTGATAAGCTGTGGTGCTCACCTGACGGGTTCATCCCGAGCCGTTGGTGAACAGTTGTGTGCCGCTGCCTCACGTGGTTCCCTGAAGCGTCTGCAGTCGTATCAACTGGCCGGCACCGATCTGGGTCTATCCGATCCATCTGGACGCACAGCACTGCATGTGGCCGCTCTGCATGGTTTCGATCAGTTAATTCATTATATTTTACCATATTTGGAGAGCAGTGACAAACAGGATTTGCTGGGATTGACCGCCTATGACTATGCTACACGTGCTGGACACACAGCCGCTGCAGAATTGCTCAGTCCTGCAAAAAAGTCGGACTGATGTACTTAATATTTGCTGTGCTTGCACATATACTCTTTATTTGTTTCGGATATTGACATCCTGGTTAAGTAGTCCAGTCCACACACACACACACACACGCTAATACACGCATGCATATACATAAATATTTTATTTTTGTTCCTATGTTCTAACATGTGCAATATATAATACGTTGTTAAATTGGTTGCATTTTATCGATATTGAGTAATGGAATTCTCAGGTACTTAATAAAGCTGTTAGTTTGTTTATTTGTGCAAAATATCTAACTTACTTTTTTTATACCATAAAACAATTGTTTTGAATAAATTTCGATACAATCGTAGTCATAATCGATATCGTTCGTGCTTGTTGCGGCACGTAAATCAATCGATATACAGATATGATATCGATATGTTTGCCACACACACAAAAGAGGGCAGTAGTAACGATTTTGAAGCCCTGGTTTTTAAGTTTTTTGTTGTTAGCATTGCTTAATTATAATTGGTAAATAAATTATTTAATATTAAAATTCATGTGTTTTATCGCTGTGTGTGAGTTAGTGATAAATATGAAGTTGGCGTTTCATAAATAAGCACAACTTTAAAACACTAAAACGTACGTGCGTGCAGATATAACAAAAAAAAGAAAAAAACAAACTACGAAATTCGAATGGGATGTACACACGGACACACTCACACGCACAGCACACAGACCCATACGCAATACGCACACAACGAGAAAGAAGTGCACACGTCAGTGCCACGAATTCTGAACGAAATCAACTATTATGAATTTTTGTGGCTGCTAAAAACTATATAACTAATATATATTTATATATATTTTCATACACGGTGACTGACAACATGTGCATTTCCCATTGCAGTCAATGTCGATAGTAAGCAGCACGAACTTAACGAAATACACGCGACGACATTGGATCTATCCAATCCGGAGATAGCCAGTGTTTTCTTTTCTTTTTGTTTTCTGTTACCCACGGAACCCCCACACCCCCACTACCACCATCGACACCAGCCCCTTTCTGCTGTTTTTGTTTGTGGTTTGGTTTTTTTTTTTTTTTACGGGGATATTTGTAGTTTAGCTAGTTCAATTTGTTTGTAATGGAGACGACGACGACAGCGGCGACGGCGGAACTGGGCCAGCACAATGAGAACGAGGACGCGGATGATGGTAGCTCCGCGGAACTGTCGCTGATACAGGTGGGTTATGACCAGTTGTTCCCAGAGATTCAGTTGCTTAAATGGAATTCTTATTTTTTAGCATACTGGCGGCGGCAAGGGGCGCCTGGACAGTCTGCGCGAGAATCTGTCCAAGCAGCAGGTAAGTCGGCAGACTTCTTTCCCTTCACCTACTCGCCGTTTTTTCTAAAAACTGGTTACTCTCCTCCAGGAGCGTCTGATGGCGTTACGTGAGCGCGCACTGCGTAAAACGGAGGACGCTGGCAGGCACAAGTCCAGCATGAGCGATTCAATGGAATCGTTAAAGTCGCTGGGACAAAAGTTGACCACTTTGAAGACACGACAGCAGTTACCAGAATCACCGCACATACATGATCTGCTGCCTTTAGATGTATCCACGCCGCTGGTGACGCCCACCAGGGAAGGATACGTGCAGCAGCTGGAGATTAGCGGCAGCGAGAAACTACAAATGTTAAATCAACGCACTGAACAGAATCGTGCGCTGCTCGAGCAGCGGAAACGGGACATGGCCAAGTCGCTACAGTCAGTGAAATCGGGATTGAGACAGAGTGCGAGCAGTGAACTGGGTTCCTCTATGAGTGATTTGCGTGCTACGCTAGCGCCGGCAGCGCCTGTATCCCGACACCGATCCGCGGCAGACCTGCAGCAGCAGCAACAGCAAGTGCTCCTGCAGCAACCGACGGAGGAGGGGCGCCTGAAGCTCCTGAAGAATAAGATGAAACTAATTGAGCTGAAGCAGACGCGTAAGGAGCAGGAACTACAACAGGAGCTGACGGAGATGCGCAGTGATCTTATGCGACGCAACGAGCAGATCCAACAGCTGGAGAGCACGTTGTCCGAGCAGAGTGAGCAGCTGATTAGTCTGCGTCCCTTGGCCACGGAGCAGGAGCAGGCACGCTTGGAGGCACAGCAAGCGGAGCTTGTGGAGCTGCGACAACGCAATGCCGAGCTCGAGCAAAGCCAGGAGTTGTTGGACACCACACGCCTGGAGTTGCACAGTGCACGGGAGCAGCTTTTGGAGCTGCAGAGCAATACATCAGCCTCCACGACGGATGCACAGGTGAATCAAGAGCTGGCCAAGCAGCTGCAGGAGCTGGAGAATCAGTTACAGCAGCTGCGAGAGCAGCGGGCCGAGGAGCAGCAAGTAACGAGCGAATCAGAGCGTCTGGCAGAACTGGAAGCCACCATTGCTAGGCAGTGCAGCCAACTGGACGCACAGGCAGAGCAGTTGGCCGAGAAGACCACCGAACTGAATGTGCTCAATGTGAATCTACGTGTGCTGGAGGAGAAGCTCGCCCAGAGTGTGAAAAGCAAGCGAATCTTTCTGGACGAGGACTCAGAATCGGAGGCGTTGGGCAATGAGAAGCTGCTGTCAGACCTGCAGCAGCTCAAGCAAAAACTGGACGAGAGCAATAAGAGCAACATTAAGCTGAAGCTCAAGTGCAAGCAGGCGGAGAAGCAGCTCCAGAAACTGCAGTCCATCGACACCCAAGTTGAGCTGGCCAGGCTCAGCGAGGATAACGAGAAGCTACAACAACGCATCACAGTGCTGGAGGATGAGAAGGGTCAGTGGCAGTTGGCCCACGTTGCGGAGGAGGAGGAGGTGCAACAGGCGACTGGACAAACGGAGGCCATACGCCTGCTCGAGGAACAGAAGGAGGAACTGCAGCAGGCTTTGGAGGCACTGCAGCAGGGCACCGAATCCGCACGCGTTGAATCCGAACTAAGTGAACTGCAGCTGGAGGAGCAGCTCTCACAACGTGTCCAGCAACTGGAGACGGAGGCCAGTGAGCAGCAGCAAAAGCTCCAGAAACTGCAGTCGGAGAAGGAGGCATTGGATAAGAAGCTGACGCACTACATCAACGAGAACATGGAACTGCTAGACAAACTGGAAAAGCTCAGCTCATCCAGCTCCGCCGAATCCATCGAGATCGTCGAACGTCCCACGGAACGTCGCTTCAGTAGCCATGACGTTGACGCTGGACCAGATGCCGCGGAGTCTACAGCTTTGCCCAGTTTTGTGAGCGAACTCACCCAAACGGATCTTGCCGCCTCGGAGCTGGAGGTCAGCGAGAGTTTGGCACAGCTGCGCGAGGAGAGCGATGAGTTGCTCCAGAAGATCGAACTGTTTACGAACGAACGACGTGAAGTTCTTGCCAAAATGGAGCAGTTGCAGGCGGAGAATAGCAGACTAAAGGAACAAATCTCTGAGCTGCGTGAAAGCGCCCAGCAGCAGACAGAACTTGACACACAGCAGGCGGAACTGCAGTCAGAGCTGAAGCACAACCAGGAGAAACTGGAAGCGGAGCGATCAGCATTGCAGGAAGAGCTGAAGCACAACCAGGAGCAACTGAAATCAGAGCGTTCAGCGCTGCAGGCTCAACTGGAGGAACTGCAACGGGACAAGCAACAATTGTCGCTGCAACTGAGCGAAAAATCGAATCTCTCGCAGGAACTCAGCTCAATGCAACGCTCTTCGGAGGTGGTCGCCGCTCTGGACTGCGGTGAAGCCGCCGGCGGAGCAGCGCTATTCGACAAGTGCGAGAGATCCCTCTCCAGGCTCAGCTCCGAGCTGGAAGCATATCGCAAGGCTGATCGCAATGCCAAGCTGAATGTGTCTAAGAAACTGGCCAAGGAGGCTAAGAATGTCCATGTCCAGCTGACGGAGCTGCTTCATAAGGTCAAGGAGGCCAGCACAGCGGTGGAAACGGTGACAGTGGTGGAAACTGTCGTCGCTGTCACTGCACCTAATGGCAAAGCTTTAGCGGAATACGAACAGCTGACGGCACAGAATGGTGAACTCAAATCAGCGCTAGCTGCGCTCCAAGCGGAGCTCGAAGAGCTGCGCGATGCCGCCGATCCCGTAGAGCCAGCCAAGCTAGCCATTGCCCAGCCGGATCCACAGCTGGAGGAGCTTCGGGCTCAGCTGGTGGAACTCCAGAGCACCATAGTGGAGCTGCGTGCAGCGGAAACGGAGCATCTGGAACTGATTGGTAGCCAGAGTGGAGAACTGGTGCAGCTGCAGCTGCAGGCAGAGCAGTATGATCAGAAGCTCAATGCTAGCGAAATGGCCCACGAGAAGCATATGGAGCAGCAGCAGCGCCTGCGTCATGAATTCCAGTCAAGGATTGAGACCCTTGAAGGGGAATTGGGCATACTCCAAGCTCTGGTGGCGGAGCAGAAGCAACAGCTCATCGAGAGTTACAGCGAGAGTGAGCACGAGTCAAATCTGAAGCTGCTGGAGCTGCAGACAAGTGAAGCCCGCAACAAGGAACTCCGCGAGAAGCTCAAGAAATATGCTCTGAATCTGAAGAAGCGCACAGCGGATCAGACGGAGCTGGAGGAACAACTGCAGCGGCTACGTGAACAGCTGCAGGAGACACAGTCCCAGGAGAGCGTAGAGCAATTGCAGCGGCAACTCAGCCAATTGGAGCAAGAGAATCGCCAAAAGGCGGAGCAACTGGAACAACTGCAGCGCGAGCTTAAGGAGCAGGAGCAGCGATTGCAATCCTCCCAATTAGAAAATCAGGAGCTCAAGCAGCAGACACTCAAGTATAAGTCTAAGCTTGCCACGTTGCCCAAGCTCAAGGAGGAAGTGGAACGACTCCAGGTTGAGCTCCAGAATACGGTGCATGCCAACACCTCGTTGCGCCAGGAGAGCTACCAGCTGGAGCAGCAGCTTTCGTCACGGGATCGCGACGCACAGGACATGGAGGAACTGCGTCGCCAGCTGGAGCAAAAGTCCACTAAGTTTGACAAGTCCAAGGAGGTGATCAAGCATCGCAATGTCACCATTCAAAATTTGCAACGTGAGCTCGCCGAGCTCCGGGCACAGCTGCAGTCACAGCCGGAGGAGGAACAGCAGCAGCACCGGGAACAGGAGGAAGAGCTGCGCAGGAAACTGGAAACGCTGCAGGAGCAGAATACCCAGCTCCTGGCGGAGAAGGTGAACTTTGAGCTGGCCATTGGACGGCTGGAGACACTGCACGAGGGTATCCAGGCCAAACTTCTGCAGGATCAATCCTACATCGAATCCCTGGAGGCGCAGAACTCACAGCTGCAGGCAAAGAGCGCCGCGCTTGAGGATCAGGCCGCCGCGCATGCTGCTGAACAGGCCACAGCCACGGAGCGTGTGCAGCTCCTGGAGCAGCAGCTACAGGAGACAAGTGCTCAGCAATCGGAGCACGAATCCCAACTCCACGAGCGACTGCATCAGTTGACGGAGCACGAACAGTCTCAGAGCAGGCAGCTGCAGCAGCTCAGCCGCGAGGCGGAGGACGCACGCGCGGAGCTGGTGGCATTGCAGGCCAATCATGAGACACTGTTAGCGCGGCACAAGCAGCAGACGCAGATGGCTCAAGAGGAGCGGGAGCAATTAAGCAACAGCAGCGAACAGGAACTGCACGAGCTGCGGGAACAGCTTCAGCAGCGTAACCAGGAGCTCCAGCGGCAACGCAGTGTCTACGACGCCAAACTGGCCGCCAAGGCCACCGAGCTGGACGAGATGGAGTGCGATCTGAGTGCGCACATGGAACGCGCCACTGCCGAGACACGTGATCTGACCCAACAGCTGGAACGGGCACAGGAGCAACTGCAGTCACGTGGCGAGGAGCTGCAGCGTCTCAACGAGGAGCTCACCGACGTTGAGCGGGAACGGGCAGCGCTCAGTCGGGAGGCGGCCCTGCTGCGTCTTCAGCACGACAGCGCTGAGCAGGATGTCCTGGAGCTGCAGGAGTTGCGCATGCAGGCGCTACACGACAAGACCGAAATGGATAATCTTCATGCCCAGATCGATGCACTCTGCGCCAATCACAACCAGGAGCTGCAGGCACTGCAGCAACAGCTCGCCGAGCTGGACACACTGGGCCAGAACCAAACTGACGACCAGGTCTACATCGAGACGGAGAACAAGCGTCTCACCGAGCAGCTAGCGGAGCTCCAGGCACGCCTGGATGATCAGACTGAGCAGCTGAACCGACAGCAGACGATGCCGATCTTCCCAGCTGCCCCAGCCGCACCAGTATCCTGGATGACTCCAGCACCGGCCGTGTCTACGGAGCAGGTGAGTGTAGAAGAGTACCCAGTAGAGTACCTGAGCACGGAGAACCCGAGGGGGGAATACTCCGTAGAGGAATGTCAGGTAGAAAAGTACTCTTTAGAGGAGCATTACTCCGTTGCCTGAGGATTAATCTATTTATCCCTTTTTTTCCTTAGTTCGTACCCATTCCCGCACCCGCCATGTTCTTCAGCAACGATGCAGCGGTGGCTCCATCGCCCTTCGATGAGATTGTCGCCCAGCCGCTAAGACTGAGCACTCAGGGATTGGGCGCTGTTCCGGAATCGCTGGTTGTGGAGCCTACGATTGAGGACTTGCAGCGCAATGTGTCGGATCTGGAGAAGCACGCTAAGGAGCTGGAGACCAAGCTGCTGGCGCGTAATCAAGCGCTGGCCGAGCACGAGGAGCGACGTCAGCAGTTAGAACGGCTGCTCCAAGAGCGGGAGCATGAGGTTGCGCAGCTGCAGGCGGCGGCAGAGGAGCGGCAGCGTCTGGCGGCCATTGAGAAGCTTATCGAGGTGGAACCGAAGCAGGAGCAAGCTGTGATCAGGACGGCAGCACCCACGCTAGACATGTTCTTTGGCACGGAGACAGTGACGGATGCAGTGAGTCTGGATCTGGGCATGCCACAGACGAAGCCCGTTGTCGAGGAGATCATAACACCAAAGAAGGCATATCTATGTCATCCCGAGCAGGAGCAATTCCAGCAGCAGCAGTCGGCACAGCAGTCTACACAGGTCATTGACTGGGGCGTGGACGAGGATCCCTGGGCGGAGCAGCAGGTGGAGCGACCAGGTGACGAAGTCCCCTTTTTGCAATCCCGCATCGCGGAGCTGGAACAACAGAAGACGGAGCTGCAGACAAAGACAGCGAAGCTAATGAAGCGTCTTAAGGAGTACCGAAACAAGGAGCAACAGGAGCAGGCCAAGAACGTGGACAACGATCTCGATGGCGCCATCATGGACGAGCTGAGACATCAGCTACAATTGCACGAAGCCCGTCAGGCCAAGACCGAGGAGCTGCTGCAGCAGCATGCACTGGAAAAGGAGAAGCTGGCGAAGCGCATCGATGTGCTCACCGCGGGCAATGAACGCATGGCCGAGCTGAAGGAGCGCCAGGACATGGATGTCCAGATGTATCAGGCACGCATTCGTGAGCTGCAGGACAAGCTCCAGCAGCTGGAAAGCTGGGGCGAGGAAGGAGCACCAGCCGCCACCGGAGCAGGAGTCGGAACTGGAGCAGTCATGACAACGCCTACAAGCGTAGCCCCAGGATCTGTACCAGCAATGGGCCCCAGCGATGCCGTGGCCAATGCCTCGAGAATCGAGAATCTGCAGGCAGAGAATCAGGATTTGAATACCGAATGTCTGGAGTTGCAGGCACAGCTGCAGGAGGAGAAGCAGCACGCTCTGGATGCACTGGCTCAGGCGCAGCGGGAACGGGAGCAGCTCCAGGCGGAAAAGCAGCGGGCACTGGAGGCACTGGGCCAACAGGCGGAGCAGGAGCGCAAAGAGCTTAACGAACAGCTGCTGGCAGATCAGCAGCGTGTTCAGGCGGCGCAACAAGAGCGGGAGCAACTTCAGCTGCAGCTGGAAGAGCTCAGGGCCAAACTGATGGAACTGCCAGCCACGGTGAGTGCACCCAGTGACGAGAGCGTGGCGCTGCTCCAGGAGAAGGAGTCGGAAATTGTACATCTTAAGCAGAGGATTGAGGAACTCATGCGCGAGGATCAAACCGAAAAATTGGTACTGGAGATACTAACTAAGAACCAGGAGCTGCATTTACTGCGCATGCAGATTAAGCAACTGGAGGAGGACAGACACGAGAAGCAGGCCTTGGAAGAGCAACAACAGCAGCAGCAGCCAGTGGAGCAGCATCTGCTCACTGCACTGCAGCAGGAAGTTGAGCAAGTGCGTCAGCAGTGCGCACAGCTGCAGCAGGAGAAGAACGACATGGAGGAGGAGCTGCGTGTGCTTAACAATCATGTGCTGTCCAGCCTAGAGCTGGAAGACAAGATGAAGCAATCGGTATTGGAGCTAGACATGAAGACCATTGAAATCACCGAGCTACGTAAATCTCTGGAGCTGCTCCAAGCGGCAGCGGCGGCACAACAACAACCACCAGTCCAGCAGACACAACAGCCGGATTTGAGTGCCTTGAATCAACAGTGGGAGGCGCTGGTGGAGCAAAAGTGCAGCGAGGTGGCCAGCATTTGGCAGGAGCATCTGGCGCAGCGTGAAGCCAGCTACCAGGCGCAGATCGAGCAGCTTCAGGCGCAGATCGAGCAGCTTCAGGCGCAGGTGGAACAGCAATCCCAGGTGGAGCAAGTTAAACAAGTAGAACAGCACACGCAGGAACGTGTGAGTGTCCCAGAGGATGTCAACGAGATGCTGGCCAAGATGCAGAAGGCTTTGGAAACACAAGAAATGGAGATTGTCACGCTCAAGGAGCAACTGGCAATTAGATCCGCAGAATATGCGCGTCTCGCTTCACAATACGATCCCTTCCGGCTGCAGAATTCACTTGGCGGTGGCGGCAGCGGTGCAGCATCTGATCATGGCCTGGATCCGCAGGCGGAATATGTTTTAAAGGCGGATCTGGACTATGCGCTCATGATGCTTCATCAGCGTGATATGCGCGTGGAAGAAATGATATTAGAGCTAGTGCAGCTTCTGGAGGAACGTGATCATCTGCAATTAAAGCTATCGGATACACTGCGTCAACTGGAAGCCGAAAGGAGTAAGTAACTGGACTTTGATTTATTTAAAGAACTTTACTATATTTAATCGTTTCGCAGCCGGTGTTCCAGCGGCAGCTCAGCAAATGACAGCCAGTTCAGCCTCCTCTTCCACATTGGTCACCTCAAGCAGCGCTAGCGGCGATCCAAGCGGCACCAGCAGCAGCAGCGACCTCAAGCAAAAGTAAGTAGATATCGCTTAAAGCGAAGGATTTTGGTTAATGAAGGATCGCGCTTTGCACACAGATTGGCGGAGCTGCAGACGGTGAAGCATTCCAAGGACAAAGCCATTGTGGATGAGCGTGAGCAGCGACTGCGGCAGATGATACAACTGCAAAGGGACATGGCCAAGCCAGCGACAATAACAACAACGGCGACCACGACGGCAACGATAACAACAGCGCCAACAACAATACCAACAACAATAACAGCCACCGTTTTTCCTCCAGCGCAGCAGAACCAGCAGCAGCAGCTCGAGGTGGATCCATGTAAGTTTGCCCACACCCTTTGAGATACTTGTTCGATATTTTTACTTTGATGTCATCGATAGCGATACAATAGTTTCATGCACTGAATTTTGCAGCCCTCGTGCTTTCAGAAATTTATGATCAGAATTTGACAAGTTTTTCTTGCAATTAACTTCGTCTTGCAGCTCAAACATCTCTGCGATCACCTTCGATGGTTCTCATGGACTGGATATTGGGCAACAATAAAAGTGAAGACGAAGTGCATCCAACAGCGACATCATCAAGCCATTAATTTGCTCAGGCCTGCTGCTCCTTCCCTCCTCCATCCAACCATCACACGTTCCAAGCAGCTTTTCATTGTAGTTTGACTTCCGAAATGAGTAGTTAAAGCGGCTTAACAATAATTTTTTGATTTAAACTAGCATTAGAGTTCTATATTATGTACCTTGAATGAAATGGAAAGAGAACGGACAACCGACAAAAAAAAATACGAAATGAAAACAAAAACAAACAAAAAAAAGAAAAAGATTATTCCCGAATTGTGTAGCCGCAGCAATAATTGCATGTATGGAGCACGCCTACGTTTTATGTTGTAGATATGTAAAAATTGTATAAACAAATCTTAAACAATTAATAACAACACATAAATAAAAAGAAAAGTACGTAATCTAAATTTGAAATTTGCAAAAGATATTCGTCTTATTGAATGGCCGTTGAGCAAACAGTGTGTACACACTGCCTGAAGTGAAAAGAACTCCTAACGGTTAATGCATCGATACCTTTGCTGTGCAGTGTGTGCACAATGCATTTTTAGCGGTTACAAGCAAGACAGTGTGTGCACACTGCATATTTTTTGACAGTTGAATTTTTAACGGCTTGCGTTGAACTTTAATTGTATATTGGTTTAAAAATGTGTGAATTTGGCTATAGAACCAAGAACCTGCAACGTCTGGTCGATATGCATCCGACAATGACCAGTTATTCGACCGTGGCGCTCATTATTGCCAAATCCGAGCCAAATGTATTTGAGGACAAGATGAGCGGCGAAAAACGCGGTGTGATCAATTTCACGCTGCGCGACTCGCGGCGTCACATCGCCAACTGCACATGCTGGGGAGTTGAGGCGTCCGTGGTAGAGTACAATGCCATGCTGCACATTGGCGATATCATCGATGTGGTGGGTGCCAAGGTTATGGCCATAACGCCACCTCATAGTTCTGGCCACAATGAGCAGCGTTATCAGCCACGCGGCACGCTCTCCTGTGCCCTCGTGGTGAACGAGGGACACGGCTACGTGGTGAAACATAATAGCGACGATTTGGCAACCATAGAAGCACTTCGTCCATTGAAACACCAATCCCACAAGTCGCTAAGCACGGTCCTCAAACTGGCCGATGTGCGTTGTGCGGCACCGGGCGATGAACTGCGACCGCCTGTATTTATTGACCTGCTAGTGGTGGTTGCTTCACTGCGTCCGGTGCGGCAGCTGAAACGTAAAGCGGCACGCAATGGCAGCACACAGCTGCAGTGTCTCGAACTTGTGGTCATCGACGCCAGTTGCCCAGATGGCATGGTGTTTACCATATGGCATGCGGATTGGATACGACGTGCTCAGCATTGGGAGCCGGGCAAGACATTGCTGCATCTTATCGATGTACGCATATCCCACTCGCCGTATTATAACTGTCCCATTTTAAATCTCGGCCGCTGCACACTCATCTATGAGAATCCAGATCCACCCAGTCCAGATTGTCAGGCGCTGCTCGCCTTTGCAGCCACAATGCCGCTCAAGACGTTTGATCTATTTGCCCAAGCGGATTTGGACAATTTGCCACCAGGTGGGAAATCGATTAAACCTAGAACTTGAACTTTAAGTAAATAATTGTGTTTTCCAGCTGACCAGATCCAGACGCAGATGACGGTGCGACAGATCTATGAGCGTGCCGAGGGAGAACTGCAGGATGCTACGAGCGAGCAGTTTACAGCTGTGCTTTATGCCATGGTCACCAAGTTTAACCTCGACGGCCAGGACAACTACATCAACAAGAAGTGGCAAGTTCAGGTGGAATCACTAGTAAAATCAACAATAAACTTATCTTCTCCATTTGATATGCCTCTCCTGCAGCAAGTCCTGTCGCCGTCTTATACCCAACAATCGCAATGACTGCGACAATGAGCACTGTCAGCTGGAGTTCTCCATGGACTATAGTGGCGCTCGTTACGAGCACTTTTTCAATATCAATATACAGTTTGCTGATCACACGGGTACTCTGATAGAATCACGTCTCAGTGGCGGCGTGGCGGATCATCTGTTGGGTCTCAAGGCGGATGCCTTTCAACGTCTGCTGGAGCGCAAGAAAACCGAGCTCAAGTGGCGATTCCTGCTCAAGTACTTCGAGATCAAGTTGCTGGTGAAGAAGCCAACGGCAATGCGCAAGAATCTGGCTGTCATTGTGGTGGACATGGAGCTCATACAACTGGAGCAGCTTATACAGAAGATGGTGGCCTTTTAAGTATACTTGGAGAAGGCGGTAGGGAAGGGCAATGAGAATTGTAGACGGTGACCCGAATTGTAATTGTAATTTTTAAGCACTACGCTTGAGATAGGAGAGCGATTTGTAGACGCGAAAGCTTCAGATTTGCACTATTGAAACTAATTCTTGTTACTTCTGTGATTCTGAGTGTGGTAGAAATATATTTTAAGATAGATTTTTAGACGCAATTACTTAGGAAGACATAAAAGAAGTTGTAGACTCCAAAGAAACCGTAGTCAAAAACTTGTAGGTTTGTAAGATTTTAGTCGTAACAACTTAAATAAGTTTAGGGACTTTAGTAGACTTTAGACTAGATAGAAGTCAAGATTTGTATACATTTAATCTGTAAGTGCTTAAAAAGGTAAAGATAGATTTGTAGAAAAGTTTTAGATTGAACAGTTAGGGGGTAATATAAACTTAAATGTGTAATACCCTCTTACTCCTGCTTAGAGTTTTATAGCCCAAAACTTTGTAAGATTTCTGATTCTTGCTTTAAACTATAAGGAAAAGCTTTGAAGAAAGATAGTTTGAACTTTACTTTTACCTTAAGACTTTAATCTATAGTTAAATAACGTTTAAACGAGGCTAAAACTAATGATTATGTAAGTTGTTATCGGTTGAATTGTATAATTCAAGCAGTTTTTAAGATTCAAGTTTCCTTTTTAAAACAACAAATAATATTTTTAGTTTAATACCAATATTCGCTGTGCTCTTTAAAGTAAATAATATATAAATAAAAATTAGATAATATTTTTAAGATAAATATGATGTGATATACATATAGACTCATGTTATCCCTGACGTCGTAAAAGCATTTCACAATTGATTTTCCTATTTAAAATTAGTTTTATGTTATTTAAAATATTTAATATATAAATTTAGAGTTCTACTTCATCTAAAGCCACTGAAAATACTTTATAATCTTTTAATAAATTGTAGTCCTACCTATAAGACTATAATTTATATATTTAAACTGAAAGTGGAGATTTAAGTTTAGTCAACAAAAAATAAATCATAGCGTATCTACATAAATAGCATCTTTATTTCGCTTGGGTTTGTTTTGTTTTTTTTTTTTTGGTTTTTGTTTTTGTTTTTTGTTAAATAGTTTGTTTCACACATAAAACATTGCAACTGCAATACATAAATAGAATTTACCATCCAATACAATACAATTTTGTAGGGCTCGAGGCATTTTAACGTGTCTGTCTGTGTCCGTGTGTTTGTGTGTGTATATAACATACTTTTTGGTTTATTTATTAGTTATATGTATATTTATGTGTATATAGTTTAGTATATAGAAGTATTATTCTTATATACGAGTAGTTTGAAATCAATTTTAATTGTTTTCCTTTTTTTTTATTTATTTTTTGGTGCTGTTTACTTGCTAAGATCACAATTTAAGTCGACTCCAGTTACAATATTATTATTATTTTTTATCTTCTTGGCCATTGGCAGGCAAACAGGTTCAAACATGTTTCGTTGTGAATCTTTTGCTCGTTAGAGGAGTGGTTGGGGGTGTGGTTTGGGGGTGTGTGGGAGGGGAATGTGTAACATTTTTTGGTTTAACGCTTAATACTGCGATTTTAAAAAAGCACAAATCAAATACAATTTTACAATTAATTACCATAATTAACAATTAAACAAATAGAAATTTTCTAAAATGACAAAAAATACAAATAAAAACGAAACGAACAATAAAACAAACAACAAGTGATTATATAAATCGGGAGATTTGTCTTAATACTAAATAATCTCTCCACCAAATTTTCTTATTTTTTTTTTGCTAGACATGACAACGAGCGAGATAGCTATACGAGTGTGAGTGTGGGAGTAAGAGCGAAAGAGAGAGAGAGAGAGCATTAACACATTGATCTAATCTATAAATATAAAGCTCTATATCCACACTAACTAACTAACTAACTCACTGATCCTCGTGCACCTCAAACGATAACGTCAAAGACACTAAAAGTTTTCAAGCCAAAAACAACAAATAAATAAAATCAAACCCAAAAGATAAGTAAATTCCGCTATTATGGCCAACTACTTGGAGCCCGTTGAACTATGATGGTGTTGACCCGTGTTGGGATGATAGGGCGACTGCTGTGCTGCCTGATGATAGTGCTCCTTGGGTGCAGTTGCTCCTCCACCTCCTCCTGTTCCGCTCGCGGATTGTGTAGTTGTTGCTGACGTTGTCGTGCTGCCAACATGATGATTTGCTGTGCCATGACCAAGTCCAAGACCATGTGCATGAGCATGACCATGCCCATGTCCATGGCCATGATTATTGTGACTGTTATTGTAGTTTAGCGGCAAAGCGGCTACAGCAGCCAATGCTGCCGCTGCGGAGGCAGCTGCCACGCCCGCTGTTGCCGTGTTCAACTTGCTGCCATTGCCGCTGTTCACCTTCAGCTGACGGATTTCCGGAAAGAACTCAATCATCAGTATTTCAAGCAGTTCCTAGAATGCACAGGGCAGAATGCAAATATTAGTATGATTTAATAAAAATGAGACTAAATTTTAAAAATTATTCCAAACTAGTCAGAAAGGCTACAATAGAGTGAACCGGCTTTCTCTCTTACATACAGCTGTTCCTACAGACACGGCTATATCGACTCGGCTGTTGAGTTGTCAAGAATATATATACTTTATGGGTTTGGCCACGCCTCCATCCCGCTGTTATGCACAGTCTTAATGGAACCCTAGGTCTTAAAAACTCTATGCAATAACCTTTGTGACTAAAACTAACTGATTACTTACATAAAACAACTGCTTGTTGTATGTGGGATTCTGAAGGGCATCGAACACTTTGAGCACACCTCGTTTGGCCGCCTGGGCGCCCACCAGATTGCAGAGGACCTCGGGTATGTGATCGGTGAGCAGAGCCTTTGCAGCATTTGTGGTCATCTCCTTCATGTCATCGGAACGCATTGGATACGCCGAGGCCAAGACACCGCCGGGCCAAAAAGATTTTAGGATCGCAGAGAAATAATTGTGCAGCATGGACTCCTCGAAAAGATAGGCAATCGATTCACGTATTTGTCTATTTATAGTGCGTCCATATGTGATCTGAACAAAGGATATGATGCTCTTGCGCAGCCATTTGAAGACACCGCCCATGTCAAAGATTTCACCCATTAGAGCATACATCGGTTCGGCAATCGAATCCTTGCTATCCAAATCGGTTAGGAGTTTGGCATCACTGCTCGACTCGCCATCCAAATAGGTGGACATGTCGTCATCATCCCGATGTAGACCCCAAAATGGATCACTTGCCGCTTTACTCTCATGCGCCTTGGTCGCATCACTTTTGAACAAAGTGGAAAGTGAAAATTTGGATTTCTTGGGCGATGGCAAAGTTTGCTTCAAGTGATCCGAGCTGGGACTGAGGAACGTATAGATGGCCTCGCTGCCATTCAAATGATCATCCTCCAGTATGAACTGTAAATATTTATCATATATAATTATAAGTTTGTTTTTAAACGCTTTTTTTTCTTATTTACATTTAAAAACTTTTGGATTTGTCCCTTGGCCTTTTCCTGCGCATGACGATCCGTTTTCAGAAAGAAAAACTTGAAGTTTGTTGGCAAATCCAGCGATTTCAGATTGGAGCTCACGTGACGCAACTTTCGCTGTAGTTCCTGCAAAACAAGAGGGAGATGGAGCTACAGTTAAGTATGCTAGACAGGAAAGATACTCAGCAACATTAGTTAGTAGTCTCTTATAAGCAGACTGCTTAACTTTGTTGTTTCGAAAGCTATCTTAAGCAAACTTTCAATTCTAGCTGATATAGACTGTTACTCCCATTCAGTTATGCAGCTTGTGGCATGCCACACTTACGTGCACTTGATTCAGGGAACGCATGACAACCCAGCCACTGGAAATGCCCGAAGGACGTCTTCTCTGTGCACGTCCAGTGCTTGGCGCATCACCATTCTTGGGCGCTGCCTGGGCAGGAGCATTGATGTCCTCGTCCACATGGACTAAGATCATAAACTGCAGCGACTCCTTTTCATCAGACACCTGCAACACAAAGATTAACATTTAAATCTTGGTGGTGTAAGCTGGGGAACTCTATAACTCTACCTCAACACTTTGTATGGTGGCCTTCCATTTGCCCAGATGCTCCGTCCAGGCATCGGTGCGTCGCAAATGTGCCTCCGTTTGCCGTTTTTCACTCTTCAGCCACTCCATTTCCTTTTCGAGTATTTGCAGGACCTTCGACTCCGGTTTTACAGAGTATTTGAGGGCATCTAACGCTTGATTCTTCTTATCAATGCGCTCCTGTATCTGTTCCAGCTTTCGTCGTGCATACGATGTGTGAGCAGCCACATCGATAGCCGCTGGTGCACCGCCAGCACCATTGAGTCCATCCACAACGCTGGCCTGCTCATCATCGGGCACATCGCCAAGAAGCGTCGGACAGATTAGCAAGGTGGGATCATTAAATTCGTTGGAATCGAGTGCCTCCTTTAGCTGACGATATTGTTCACTAAGCACAAATGGTGGATAGTATTTGTCCTCCAGTGTGCGCAATATATTCCTTTGAATATCATAGAATATATCTGGTCCCGCATCGCCCAGCACAAATGTCTCGATTAGTTTTCGTTCGTGCTTATCAATTTGTATCTCCGGTTTTGGTGCTCTTATATACGTGTAAAAGATCTCTGTACCCAATTGATGTGTAGCGCTTTTGTGCGAATGTTTCATCTCGTCCACGGCCAGGTAGAAGCCCACCAAGGCACTGGCCTTCAGTGGCTCCAGAAAGAGCGTAAAGTAGCGTCTTCCCACAGCCGTGTTGAGTATTTCCATCAGTGTTAGATCCTGCAAGTTAAGCAAAAATATTTCTTTAATAAAACTGTTCAAATTCAAAGTTAATAATATTATATAGACCTATGATTGTTTCTTTCACCTACCGTATCACTCGAGTAGTTGCCATTCCATCCAAATTTGGATAGATTCTTCTCACACTGACCCTTGGCCACTGTCAGTTGTTGAACATAACGTTTGAGTCGCACAGCAGCTGATAGCTCCGATTTGGTTAGCGTATGATCCTCGGTGTCTGGATCAAGTCCTTTGGCACGTTGCAAATTCTGCATGCTTGTGGCATGCATCAGATCATTAACAATGCTTTTGCGTATCAACGACAATTCTTCCAAATTTCCCGAATTGTTTATGATCTTCAGAAATTCCTCAAAACTTGCTGCATATTCGTAACTTCGTTTACTTATCGCCGCCGCCGCCAAACGTGTCTCAATATTTTGCACCACTTTCTGATTTATGTAATCCGGTGCGGTCAGCATTTTAATCATAGGAAAAAAAACTGTCGAATAATTTGAAGAAAAAATGTGGTATTAAAAACGAGATTTTATCAAGACGGTAAAAAACAATATTTGATGATAAGCTGGCTTATTCTAGCCTCTAAGAATCGCTTTCTTCCCCAAAATCTCAAGGAACTTACTCTTAAACGAGAGTATTTCACTGAGCAGCACTTTGAGTGGAGGCAGCGAGTAACCGCGTGGTAGCAATAATATAACCATTATCTCGCACAGCTTGCGTAGAAATTCCATTTCCTTTTCCTCATCGACCAAATACGAATTGGTGCTAAAAACCGGAGCACTATTGGTTTCGGCACTAGAAGGAAATATGAATAAAAGATAAGTAAACTAAAACAATAACTAATTACAAATAAAACTTACGATCGTGCCTCGGCAATGCGAATCTTTTCAAGATGCACTGTTACCCGATTAACCATATCAACGGCTATAATTTTGGCCGGATCCATTTTGGCAGCTCGCTCATGTATCTTTTGTATGGCGTTCCAAAGATCCTCGCGTATCACATCATTGATGAGCTTCGGTTTGGTCACAACATATCTAAACAAAAGATGATAAAGAGTTAAAGATATGTATATATAACCATTGGCAAGACTTACCCCAACCAGGGCACCATAAAGTCACGAAGCACATACTCGATGATCTGCTGCAACTGCAGATCGACTGTCTTGCCAAAGATTAAGGGTAAATTCGATGGATTCCTGATCGGATTTGGCAAATCAAAAATGTTGCTTCTACAAATATTATAGACAGATATAGATAGTATTATAGATATATATAACAGTTGGTTGAAAGATAAAGATACTCACTTGGTGGCATTGTAGAGCAGCTTGGAGGGCAGTCGATTTGGCTTTGTGGGCTCATTGGTCGTAAATATGTAATGTATATAGACGGTGCCGGCAACAGCTGTGCACAAATTGATATATATATATATATATGTATATGTATATATAGGTAGGAATAATAAAATTAATATTGTGATAAAATTTTAATTAACAATTTTTGGAAATCTATTGGAATGGAGAGTGGACAATCATTAAAATGGGCCGTTTCCTAGTGTTGATAACAAATGAATCATTTGAGTATAAGATTACGATTTGGATTCGCTTATTGGAACTGATAAAAACGACTCCCAGTGTTAAGATATTAAATACGGTTATGGGGTAAGTCAAGTCATTGTTTAAACGATATACAAAATACAACAAAATATTCACGTTTCAATTATATATGTACATATTTATATATAGTTTTTACATAAACTTTATGAATCATAGCAATAAGATATAAGATAGTTTGTAATAGGTTGATGAGTCTGACTAAAGTATAGAATGGTTTTATTTCATTAAATTTGTTTTACTAAAAATACTTTGAGCTTAGTAGATAATATTAATATTAGTATATATTTTATTGATCTAAAAACTCAAGGTAAAATTTTTAAATAATTTTATTCAATTTGTTTTTTAGTTAAACTAAAATTTAAGTGACCTTAAAACTCAATAAAACTTGAAATAGGCTAACAATCTAGCTTAATCATATTTTAAAGCTAAATGAAATGAATTTTCGAAGTGACTGTAAAATGGTTCATGTAACTGTGTTTAAGGATCATCTTACCTGCAAAGACCAGCACCAGGGAATAGATGACGAATGCAAAAAATAAGAAGAACGTTGGATAGTACCAAATAACGGCCAAGAGCGTCAATGTGATGCCGGAAATGATAATCTTCCAGTTTAATTGCAGCGCACGTAACAAGCTATAAACAATTAAGGAGAAATACATACAATAAGATGAGGCAAAGGAAGCATAAATAAATCTATTAATAAAATAATGACAACAACACATTCCCAATCCACACAATCCAAGCTGCCCACCATTTATTACTGACTTGACACCCACACACACACACACATACGCACACACGTACACAGCCCACGAAAGTTTCAAATGTTCATTACGGATTCACTGTTGACCTATACACATACACATGCATAAAGGATACACACGCACACAAACACACACACGCACAGAAATAACATTTAAAAAGGGATAATGCGAAGGAGTGAATAAGTGGAATGGTGGGAGCAAGGAGGGACGTGGGCAGTGAAGGAGGCAGATAGGGCAGTGATATTATTGAGTTTACTTACCGCGTTGCCAGCAATGTTAAGCGCTGTGTGGGCGTTGTTGGCGGCTCTGGTTCAATGGGAAACAATGGGCGGCGCCGCTCCATGGCGGCCAGCTGTTTCCAACGCACACTTTCTCGCTCGGTGAGTGTGTGTAGGTGCGAGCGTATGTGTGTGTGTGTGTATGACTAGTGGTTTACAGTTACCACTGTTCTTATTGTTGTTCGTGTCGTTTTGTATTTAAATATTTGATGCGTTTTGTACATTTTTCTTTTTTTGGTTTTTTGACATACGCGCACTTGGCGACGCTGTCTTTAAGTTCTTTCCTAATTTGTTTGCCTCTTGCTTTGTAGCTTTTGTCGTGTCTTTTGGTTTTTTTTCAATTTTTTTTTTTATCCGTGTCTTTGCCACTATTATAAATAGTTCTCTATAACCACTTCCGCCACCCCCGAACGCACAGCGTCACCGTTCACCAAGCACGCCCAACGCCTTTTGCCCTTGTGACCGTCGTCGTATTTTATATTTGTAGTGTCGTCACAATTGTTTTGATCATAGATCACAGCATCAGCAAAGAGTTCGTTTCTATGGCAACAAGTTGATATTGATAACTGCAAGGATAGGGGCGGCGCAACTGTTTATAAGTGATAACAGCGGCGCAGCAACTGCTGCTTACAGCGCTGTCTCCATAAAATCGTTTACTGCTGCTGCTGCTGCTTCGGCTTGTTGTTGTTGTTGTTGCACTTGTTTTCGTTTTCGCACTCGACGTTGTTGTTCTTATGGTGTTGTTGTCGCCGCTGCGTAGATTACAACAAGTAGAAATTTGACAATGGCGCGTTTCTATCTATGATGGTCAAGCGGTAAAGCCGTAAATTTCTATCACACACAGCGCACTCACTTCTACATTCAATCACATTCACAAATACAATAACCATACAAAATCAAAGTCTCCTACTATGCATTGGATTTGTTGATATTATATCGATAACGATACCAAGTACAGATTATGTGCTTCGATTGCATGACAATTGACCAACCGCCACATACAATTATATCGACCAAATAGTTATCGAGCGCCAAAGCAAAACGCAGAAAAATGTTTTAAAAGTTTCCAATTTATTTTACGTGACAATACTTAATGAATTTAAAAAAAAAAAAAAAAAAAACTTCATTGGTATTGGTTTCTTTTGTTCGTTTTTGGTAATGCAATTATAATGATGGCGCAGACACATGGTAAATGTAATTTAGCCTAGTATTCATGTGCCCTCCCAAAACGCTTCGAGTCATTTTTTCCATTTCTTTAACGAATTTCCCCCGCGCTTTGAACAAATATGTAAAACAGACTCGTTATCGGCATAGACATTTGTACATTTGGAAATGATGTATGTGTATAAATAATGGAGACTATATAGCATCTATATTATTGATCCTTGGCTAGACGACGCAGGGCACGCTTGCGTGTGGTCAAAATATTCTTTAGAACCATGTTTCTAGCGAACTGTTCGCCGAATACAGCCTCTGTAAAATGGATGACCAGTTGAAGCAGTGCGTGTGGCAAATATCCAGCTGTTTGTGTGGCAATGCCGAGTGTCGCCAATGCGGATTTTACATACGTTTCGGGCGTCGGTGCGAACACGCTCGGCTTACGTATCTTGGACATGTTGGTTGCCACAAAACCAGGCTGAACGCTCTGCACGAGAATGCCATGTGTCTTGTACTCTGTCTGCAGATCATCGCTGAACTTGTTTACAAATGCCTGGAACAGCAATAAAAATAACCGACATTAGATTTAAATAAAGTTTGTGCTTTGAATAAGTGAGCACACTTTCGATTCGCTCCATGAACCCAAAGTGAACCGACTTAGCGAAGTTTACAACCAGTTTTTAAGTCACTCCACCCATCTCTGTCCCTATTACGCTCTCTCGCTCTTACCTTTGTAGCGCTGTAGACGCTCAGCAGTGGATTTGGTATCACGCCCGACGTCGAGGACAGATTGATGATGACTCCCTTGCGTTTGACCACCATGCCCGGCATAAAGATCGCCGTCATGTGTGTTACGGAATGTATATTGGCCGACACAATGTTGGTGAGGAACTTTGGATCCGCATTGCAGCAATCCAGAAAGTAATCCGGATGATTATAGCTAATGCCCACATTATTTACCAGCACACCGACATCGAGGCCAGCAGTTTCCTCACGTATCTTATCATAGATATCCAAGCCGGCTGTAAAGTCCACAGCAATCACACGCACTTCGACCTTGTACTCGTCGCCTGGAAGTATGCAATGTTATTAAGACTCTAAGCCTGGCCTAAGGCCAATATAGCCATATCAATTCTATTTACCAATTTCCTTTGCCACTGTCTTTAGTTTGTCCAGTGAGCGCGATATTAGCACCAGCTTCATTCCCTTGCGGGCCAACTAAAAGGATTACACAGTGGAAAATGGGAAATACTTTTATATAGAATTGAAAACAAAAATCTTAAATTTTGACCAACTTTTAGATTTGCATCGGTTATTAGCTGGAACAGCAGTTCTTACAGTGAAATTTATCATGGAATTTGAGTATAACAACATCTATACTGTGAAAACCCATATAAGCGGTCATCTAATGTAGAGCAAATTTTGTCTGGTTTGAAAGAACTCAACTATACATCTAGAATCATTTGGGATTTTAAAAAATTCAAGATATAACAACTATCGGAACGTAACCTGGGATAATCACACTTAAATACAGAAAATACCAAGTCGGACATGTCATGATAATACTAATTTTGACTTAATAAATATGAGTCAAGAGAACTACTACCAGTCTTACACTGACCACATTTTCTAAAGATCAGATAACTATATATATACATATGTCAAAACGCAAACTAATGTTTAATGTGGTTTTTGATTCTACAATTTTCATAGACATTCATACAAAAAAATCGATCAATAAAAGTAAATACAGGGTCTTTAAGAGGCAGCTGAGCCCCTTCCTACTGTACGATCAAAATAACATGTGTTAAAGTAGTAAAATTTAGGCACAAAAACCATCACACTTGATCAATACGAATAACTACAGGGTCTTTATCAGTCGAATACACCCATTTCTGCAGTTTGACCACTCTTTGATCGAAATAAAACATTATCTAATTATTGATATTTACTTATCTACAGTACACATAATGTACAGACATACTAAAGTAGTATAGTTTGGGTTCGTAAACCCCAATTTCCGGGACTGACTATAAAATATGTCTATGTAATTCCAAACATTGCACATTAGAACTTTAAGCATTACGCATTTTAAGTGTTTAGTCGTTTAGTTATTTTCAATTGAGCTAAACACATTGAATGCTAATTAGTTGGAGACATAAAAGAAAGTCCAAAAACCAGATAGAACCCTATGGCTATATATGTACATAGCTGCGTTATCCGATAGGGTCAACCAAGTCGGTCGTGTGCAAAGTGCTTGTTAATGCAATTCGAGAAAGGTAAATACAAAAAAATAAAAAGGTAAATGATCAGAGGCATAAAATGAACCGATTGTTCTTTAAAGTTAACACTACTGACACTGGTCAAACCCTAAAGTCGATGAATATGTATGTATATACGATAAGTATAATTGCTAGATAAACAGTTCTAGGGTTTTGTGTACATAAAGAGTTTAAGTTTCAGTTTTATTTTTGAATTTTAAGCTTTGCTTGATGCATAATTAGCACTCGGACAGTTTTGCAACAAAGTGCATTAGTCTCAAAACGGGCATGGGAGTTGAGGGGCGGAACGAATCAGGGGAAGCTATAGAATTAATGGAATACAATGTTCAAGTCATGCCACCTAAATGCTTAAAGCTCAACTCGGCTCATATGCAGTGTCAATACGTTAATTGCACTTTTTTTTTATAATTTCATTATTTTGTTCCTCATCCCAAATTGGTCAAGTCATTATCATTATAATGATGAGGTTTGAAAACTTTCGGTTTTTTTCACACACACACACACACACAGACACAAAACACAGAACATACCTCCCGGGCGTAGGCCTTTCCAATGCCATCCGTTGATCCAGTAATAACTACAAAATTTCAATAAGAATATACATATATTAGAAACTACTAAAATGATTAATTTGGAATGGAATATATAGGAATTTCTTATCAGGAAAAAACGGTGTGAAACGCGTGATCGATCGAAGTTCGATTTTTGGTTGGAAACGGTTGTTCTATTGAATTTATTAAACTCACCTGCCCAGTCGCCCATTTTGGTGAGATTTACGGATGAGCCCATGATCTGGGGACCCAGCATATTTGAATAGATCCATGGCAATACCTTGCGACAGATCTGAAAGCCCACAATGCTGATGGCAATGCCGCCCAAAATGCTCAATACGCGCGAATTCTCATCCATTTCAATAATTAGTTTTTTTTCTTTTTTTTTTAAATTCCAAAATTCAGTAGGTTTTCTATGGGGTCTCCACGCGTCGAACTCCGATTGCTGCCTGAATAATATTTCAATTGAATTCTCGTCGAATTTTATTTGTCGCCGTTGCCGTTGCCGTCGCTGTCGTTGACTCTGTCGCTGCCTCTGTCACTGCGCTGCCGGCTTTGCTGCCTGTCCGAGTGTTTTTCCCTCTCTCTCTCTCTTTCCTTCAGAGAGTTTGTCAATTGAATTTTTGTTTTATTTTATTTTTTTTTTTGGTTTGTCTGCTTAATATTCAAAGCAGATTTATTGGTGTGTGTTTTATGCTGTTCTGCATTTATAACATTAAGCGGAAAATTTCTCTTGCTTTTTTTTGCTATGTCACAATTAAATTGGCAAGTGAAAATTCTAAATGAAAATTGAATTTATCGAATTTACAAAAGTATGAAATGTCAGCTTGTGGCACGAAAAATTAAATGAACGGTTCTTTTTGCCGATTGAGCATATTAATATGCATGTGTGTGTGCCGCTCTAGCATTGCGCCACTTATGTCATATACAAATACACGCGTATGTGTGTGTGAGTGCTGTGTTTTAGTGTGTGTGTATGCGCACGCCTCGTCTGACATTTGGTGCTGCTCTCACGCTTTTTGCCCGACTTTGAGCAACCATATCGCACCACCACTATTTATAAGTGATAAGGAGCTACACACACACACGCACACACTTTCGCTCTCTTTTACTCTCACCCCAAGTACTGCACATGCGCTGGAAACAATTTGGTCGTCAGCTGCAGCTCCAGGCGATTCGATACCGATAACACTTTGGCGGTTAAAACTGCAAATGAATTTAATTAGTCAAAAAAAAAAGGAATTCTAAAAAGCAAGCTCAATGTGTGAAATTGATTTTTGTTTAGCTAATTTATTTGAATTTCATTTCAAGTGTTTGAACTGTCAAACGTCTGTCTTGTCTAACTCTTTGGCACACTAGATGGCGCTAGTTCAAGTAGGAAATGTCGCCTGCAAATTGGATGTAAGTTCATTTGAATTCGCTGCTTTATCTTAACTCTAGATGGCGGTTATGTATGCGGGAAGTGTTGCATACTCTTAGGCAGTCATTTAATTATATGTTGCAGCTGCTTTATTATTTATATCCAAATGTTTATATTAAATTTTGCTTTTCTTTGTGCAGACTATTGCTTTAAGTTCTGTTATTGGCATCATGCTAGATGGCGCCATCCATACAACCAGTTATCCCAAAAATAGATGGCGCTAAGCTATGCAAAAAAGAGTTGCCTACTTCTCAGCAGTCACATTAGAAATTTGGCTTTTAATAAAATACTGATCATTGCACGCGCTAAACAAAAACCACTACGAAGTCGAAATTTTTCTACGTGACTTTGACATGTTTTGTGGCAACTCTATGCTGTGGATTGCATAGCAACCACCACAGAGTAGCAATCAAACAGCGCGAAAGAGAGCACGATGGTGTAAAAAAGAGATAAAAAATAACTGCAGACATAACGCATAACTGGGAAAACACGATTTGGGGAATCTTCTATTGGTATATCTCCAGCAGTAGTCTCGTGTCCAGTGCGTGCGAACCAACAACGTTATCTCGGGACCGGCAAATTGCAATACACACACACACACACAAGCACAAGCACACAGAGACGCATAGATAGCCTATATTATCACGCTAAACGGCAGCAAATTTAAAGTGCGAGCCAAATTTTGGAATCGAAAATAAAAGATGCCAAAAATAATAAAAACAAATAAGGAAAATTCATTTGAAATGAGATTTAAATGCTAATGTTTAATGCCAATATAAAATAAATGATAAATAATAAATAAATGGTAATTGTGCAATACTCTTTTGGCTCTTGGTATTATAAAGTTTGCTTTTCTCTGGTTTCCTTGGCATGCGCACATCGTGTCCTGACCTACATTTTCCAATTATTGGTCATCTAAGCAGCATCCAAAGTGGCTGCAAACTAACATCAAGAAGGAAAACCAAAGAAAACTAAAGGAAAAAGAAATGTAAATAAATTAAAGCAAACAAAAAGTGAATTAATTAATTCAGATTCTATTTTCGGACAGTGGAAATGGCCAAAAAACATTAAGAAAATCCAATCAAATCACAAAACTCACACACAACGCAATATGTTGAGCAGCCAAAGCTTCACTGTAATGCAGATATCGGCAGTCACTATATAGAAATTGGATATAATACCACAACATAGGCATAAAAATGATGTTGTTGTTGTTGTTCCTAATCAGATAAAGTGATTATCCAAAAGTAATCCCAAAACTAATCGAAAAGAACAACAAAACATTTGTGTTGCATTCCAGGTTCAATAATTATTTATATGTGCATATGCTGCGGTAAGTTTTCCTCATCCATCAGAATTTCCCATTTTCCATTTTCCTCCCAAAATGATTTGGAAACTTTTTTTTGTTTGTTTCGCGCGCAGTGATGAAATCTAGATTATTTTGGATATTTGCAATAATATATTCATCGCTACATCACATAGGCTCCGGATCGACATCGACGACATGTAAGTTTTATGAAATGTGTTCTGCGTTTCACTTTCGCCTCTAAATCGCCAAAATTACCAAAACCGTTGGGGTAGATTTAAAGGCTAAAACTTAACAAATAGCTAGAAACTCAAAAAGGTATGGCTTAAAGTGATAAAAATGCATTTGAATAGCGCTTTTCAATACCCTGTAAGGGTAATATAAGCTGGTAGACAGGTTTGTAACTAAATATTCTATTTTCTTAACTAAAAGTATTTAAGTTTATAGCTTTAAAAGTGCTGAAAAGGTGATGCCACTTTATAAAGAACACTTTGCATACCCTGTTAGGGTAGGTTGGGGTAGTATAGGCTGCTGCACACGTTGGCAACGAAAGTTATATATGCATAACTATAAGTATACAAGTTTATTGTCTTAAAACCACTTTAGTATTTGATAGTATTAAGAGAGGAAATATTTTATACACTGTTATAGGTTTGTGGGCACTTCTCTAACAATCATAGAAAAGAAATTTTATAGTCTAAAATTCTATATAATCTCAAATATATAATTTAAAATCATTTCTAAACGTTGTCAGTTGTAGAATAATACCAAACATGTAAATTTGAAATAAAAGTGAAGAATACTTGAATTAAGGACGGTTTTTTTTTTTTATAACAATTTTTGTACTATCGAGATACTGATAGTAAATCTGTACTTAAATCAAAAAGTTTTAGATTTGTATTCCTATTTAAGTGCAGAGTATATTTTGTCGACTATATCTATATATTTTCAAAGGTATATTCTAAAATCGTGCTTAAAATATGCATTTCGACCTAAGTCACGAATTCAAAGCTCACATTTTTGTAAAAAGTTGTTTGTTTTTTGTGTATTAAGGCAGAAAATTAAGAAACTGGCTAATTTTAGCTGTTTTTGTACTTAAAGTAAAATTTTCTAATATGTTAATATATTTTAAACTTGTAAAAAAAGTACTGGGTGTTTTGAAGTCGAGCACAAACAATTTTTCAATTGAAAATTTATGCTGAAATTAAGAAAAACATTTGCAAAAATAAATATTAAAGTCTTTTAACAATTAGGTGTACAAAAATCGAAGCCAAAAAATCTTAAATAATATAAAACAAAAACTTAAAAAAAAGTTGTTAAAGAATTTGAACTCGAAACTCATGATTTGAAACTGTATTTTTGTATTATGTATTTCAAACCACTTGCAGTGAAGCGTCCCCGAGCTGGAGATCCATTCGATACGTTTCCGAAAAACTTCTGGCAAGAGTTCTCGTCACCCTTCACAGACACGCCCGAGGATGAGGAGCTGGAGGTCACGGAGACGACCACACACGAACCGTTTCCGTTCTTTGCCGATCCGTATACGACAATCAATATAAGCACACAATTGTCATCGAATGTCTATCTGCATTGTCGTGTCAATGATCTACAGGGCAAAACAGTGTCCTGGATGCGACGCAGGGGTGATGACCTAACACTGATCACATTCGGACAGCATACGTATAGCGGGGATTCCCGTTATTCGCTGGAATTTGAGGAGCCCAACGATTGGAAACTACTCATTCAATATGCCAATGAGCGGGACGAGGGACCCTATGAGTGCCAAGTCTCCTCACATCCACCGTTGGTACTCTTAGTATACCTAACTATAATTGGTGAGCAAAAGAATCAACACATACACACGCAAACCTATTTATGTTAGACCCTGTACTTAAGCAAAGAAAGTAGAAAGTTTGTGAATTTATAGTTGAGAGTGTATACTATATAGGCTTACCATAGGAACAATCAGTTGAAAACTGTTTTCTATGGAAATCTTTAATTAATTAAACATTTTAATCGCTCAGTTCCTCATGTGGAAATTCTGGATGAGCGAGGATCGGCCACACCGGAGAAATACTATAAGGCTGGTAGCACCATCGAGCTGCAGTGCGTCATCTCAAAGATTCCACATCCATCATCGTACATCACCTGGCGTCATGGCGCTCGTTTGCTCAACTACGACACCAGTCGAGGTGGCATCAGGTAAGCTATATCCCAGAATCAAGTATAGATAAAGTAAACCATTTCATTAACATACCCCTTAAACAGCGTCAAGACGGACATGCTGCCGGGTAGGGCCTTGAGCCGTCTATATATTGCCAATGCGAATCGACAGGATACGGGCAACTATACCTGTATGTTGGGCAACGAGATAACGGAAACTGTTGTAGTGCATGTGTTAAATGGTGAGTTCAAGTCAAAATCAATCAATAATTAAGACTAGGAATAGCCTATACTATTTTTCTCAGTGTAAGTTAAACTTATTTTCAAATTTTGGCAATATATTTTGAGCTTTTACTTAATTAAGCCAAGATAAAATGGGTGATTTGATCAGCATACTAGTTAAGAGAACTACATATCTCCGCATAACCCAATCAATCTCTGAGTTGGCAAAAGCTACGATCCCTAAATTTGTTTGGTAGATTACTCAAACAAGCAGACAGCATAAAATGTTTTTTATGTATTGAGGTCACGCCCCTTTTGCCCACAAAACGTTAAAAAAAAGTTAAATATTTAGTTTTAAGGATCAAAAGAGTTTAGTGTTGTAAAACGTTTCTGTTGCTTTCATAAAGATCAGTAAACTACAAAGCACACGAGAGCCGGGTGCACCCTGCTTGCCTTTTTTTACCACCCTTTTAAATATATATTTCTTTTGTAGGTGAAGAGCCAGCTGCCATGCAACATGCGAATGGGACCCGATATATATCGAGTCCTCTAACTATGGTTGTGTTTTTTATAGTGTTTGCGATAGTCAAACCGTTTCAGCGATGACAACATTTTGAATGGCGATCGAAACGCTCAAACTATCGATAAACTTTCAAAATATACTACTTATAAAGTGAAATGAAATGGGACACGAGAGTGCAAAAGTGAAAAGTACGATGGGGAAAATGCGAAAAAACCAAAAAAAAAAAAAAAAAAAAAACAAAACTTAAATGAAAAAACAAAAACCGTAAGCGAAAAAAAATCTTGTCCAGGATTGCATTTTCAACTTTTACTCTAATCATGGGTTGTTTAAAAATACATAGCATAAATAAATAAATACTAACTAAGTTTAAGACAACAACAACAAAAGAAGACAAACAGAAAAAAAAAAACGAAAGAAACTGAAAAGAAGATGTCAGAAATGAACAAAAAGTCGTATTGAAAGGGCGTACAAAAAACCAAAAAATATAAGAAAATTGATTGATTTTTGCAAATGAATGTGAATACAACTAGTCGTACTACCAAGGCCGTGTTTTTGTTGGCTTTTTCAGTACAATCTACTAAACATTTCCCCTTTCCTGCCCCCACCATCTAATCCCCGTCTGCAGTTCTTAAGAAAAAATTCAAATCATTTGTTTTTGAATTCGAGTTAAAAATTTTCGAAATCGTTACCATTATATATATGTACATAAACTTTCATGTTGTAATGGTTGTAGGCTTCTTGAAATCAAATGGCATATCAGTTGGAATCATTGGAACACACACACACACACACACTATATGTATATATTTCTATTTTTTGATGTCTTAGTTTCGAAACTAATAGATAATACTTGATATTTGATTTGCCAGTTCTGTTTCGAGTTCATTGAGGAATTGATACAAAATTTTGAGCTTGAAATCGAACAAATTTTTATTAATTACTTATTTATTCATCCAAAAATCAAGTCAATAGATCGAAAATATATAGAGTTATATATCAGCCAAATTTATGTAGACGATAGGCGAACTGTAGAGCGCTAAAAAACCTAAAAACAAAAAATCCCTAGAAATATTTACAAAAATCAAAAGTGAAAAAGTGAAAAGTGAAAAAATAATGCCATTTCAAATGGATACATATCTTTTAATTAGACAAATTGTTGTTAAATCAGTTTGGTTTGCGGAACCAATGACCATTTTGACCATTACATACTTACGTAGTATCTCTCTTTCGGTATCGAGAGTAACCATGGACCAATGGGTAAAATACTAGAATGATTTCTTTCCCTCAACTCAAGCTCATTACAAAAAAAATTGTTAGAAATTTATTTAATTTTTTAATTTATTTGGGGCATGGTACATTAAAAATGCAGTCGTATTCCCAGTTCCAATACGCTGTTTTATATATATACATATATATATATATATTCTTTGGTATTCATCGGAATGTTATACTTAAAATATATTGAACGCTTTATTCCCCATTCGCTTGTATCATTGTTATACATTTCCTACTTAATATCGGTCTATATATATATACATATATAATTCCCTAATCCAATTTCAACTTTCATATTGGGTATCATCTTAAAGTACATATACTAAACAAAAACAAAAAAAGAAAAAAAAACAATTTTTTAAAATGAAATGAAATGAAAAAAGTTAAGAAAGCTCAGCTTAAATTACACACAATTAACTAATAAGTATTATTAAAAACTTGGCTAAATTCCAAATGGTCCATAGTAGTTATTGTAAATTATTCAATTGATTCCAGCCGATGGGTTGGCTAATTATTATTAACAAAAGGATAAAAAAAACTGAGCGGAGTGTTCTAAATTTCGCATTCGCAACAATTTCACAAAAAAAAAAAAAAATAAAATAAAATTGTTGTGGAAGCGAAATTCTTAAAAAAAAAAAAAAGTTAAAAATATATATTATTAATTATTATGATTATGATGGAGTATGCCCCTTAAATACAAAACAAATGTTGGAGTGAGATAATGAAACAATACTTAGAGACTAATGAAAGTGACGAAACTTTTAGAAGCATTTTTTGGTTACAGAAATATTTAAGAATTATTACGAAATTGATATTAATAATAACAAAATATAAATATTTATGTATACGGCCGTCAAATGTCAATGCCGTTATTTCTATAATAATGCAAACAAACAAACAAAAAATTGTATAAAAACAAACAAAACACACACACAAAAACGACAACAAAACGAATCGAAACAAAATCAAAATCAAAACTAAAACATTCTTTAGATTTTACACATCACATCTACAAACACACTCATACACATATACATACATTTGTTTTTTTCTATTAAAAAAAAGATAAAGGATACTTTAAAATCGATTAATGTAGTTTTAATTTCGAAAGATAGCGAAAAAAACAATTTAAATGCAGAACCAAATAAAGGATTAAATTAAATTTTTTTCGTAAACGGCTTCAAATTGACTTTTGTACCATCTCTAGCCAGAGTCAAGGCGGATTAAGTGTAGTCCTTATGATTACAGCGCTGTACAGCACTGAAACTCGATGTGGCGGCTAAGCTCGTCGATTACTTATCGATAATATAGAATAACGCGCGCCAGGTTCAAGAATTGATTTCAGTCATATATTTGTGGTTAATATATATTTACATAAACATAAACAATGTTTTCAATTGTTTCAAAATAAAAATTAAACATAAATATGCTATATAGATGTACTACAAATTACTTTCTTGTTAAAAAAAATTGGTGAAAATTAACCCACATAGCCGACATCTGCATCGGTGTACATTTTAATGGATTCAGTTCCAAGAGCATTATCTGTCTCCATCATCTCCTCATCCCGACAACTGGCTGCCTGCAGTTCTCTTCTGATGTCTGGCGTCATCTTAGGATGAGATTTCTTTCTGCAATTTATAAAATTGTTTAATATTTGCGCGTCAAAAGGTAAAAGGCTGTGAATAATTACTTTAAAAGCTGCAGCAGTGCTTCCTTTTGTTCAGTGGAGATGTCATTCTTGTAGCGCTGTGCAAAAGTTAAAAGACTTTGATGCCATAGCACGGGAAGCTCACGTTTATCATTCTCAAATCTAGAAGAAGCGTATAAGGTTAATCAGGTGCTTTAGAGAGTTTAATTAAAAATCTCCACTGATCTTCACTTACTTGAGAAAATGAAAGACGGCTGCATCAATAACACGATATGGCAGCGCATAACGTTTATCCAGGAAAAAGCGAATGAATATCGAATTGGCGCCCGAATAGTTCATCTCACAGATCTTTAGCAGACAGGCGGAGGAGTGCAACACGGGAATGGAGCTGCGTCCAACGACGCTGCCAAATATGATGGCCTCACGCAGTGTACAATCTCCGGACTCGAGCAGTGGCAAAATGATGCCCTTCATGAAGGCAGCCGGTTTGAAGAGAGCACGTTTCAATGCATTATATAGATGCATATTGAGTCGCTTGTATTCCGACAGATCATCTCGAATGCGTGGCAATAGCACCAAATTGTAGAAACGTTGTGCCATTGCCTGGGACAGCACAGAGCAGAAGATTCGTGTGCCTTGGAACATAGCGGCTGCACTCCAGTTGTGTGGCTCCGTAATGAACAAAATCTGCTCCCAATTCCTCAATTTGGGTATGATCTTAAAGGCCTTGGGTATTTTGCCGCTACGATAGCGTTTGAGCACATCCCGGACACCTTCGTACATTTCCTTAACCTTGGGATCGATATCCTCAACTTTGAATGAACCACAATCGGAGAATGCCTCCTGTATATCTGCCGCGCGCTCCTTAACCTTTTCCATTATCATCTGGGATATATTTATGGTACGCTTGCCCGCCTCCGTGCTTGCTGGCTGCTGGAATCGCTCGAACGCTGCCACGTCCTCGGGATCCATTTCCATGTCGTCCATGAAGTCGGCTTCATTAACATCTTCCTGCTCCGGCTCCGTGTTATCATCTGCAGGGAAGAGGTCATGGATTAGAGTATATACAATCCATATTTCTGCAAGTCTTTAATCTAATCTTGACTTACGCAAATTGACGGAGTAGCTTCTTGGAGGCAGCAAACTTGGAAAGTTTTCCTCATCAATTTCCAATTGCTGTTTCTTGGCAGCTGTCAAAATTCGGTGACTGCTCTTTGCATCTAAAATCTACCAAAGGAATACTTTTAATTAGCCCCAAACTATAAATGGTTGTAAAAATTCTTTTCATTTGATTGTTTCTTACCGGTGATTCTTCGGCTCGCAATTTAACCTTTTCCGTCTTTTTGTTCTTTGCGACTTTACCCTCCGTGATTTGCTTCTCCAATGTGACTTGTTTTATTGTCGCCACATTTGCTTTTTTCGACTTTGGCTTACCCATTTTTACACTGTTTTACCCAAGTCGTCTACTTAATAACAAAAGTGAGCACAACACGTGTTGTAATCGTTGTTTATGATGCGTAGGTCACCCTGTGTTGTGCTTGCAACGCATGGTCACTCACATTTTTGACAGCTGTTAATATCAGATATGCATTCAAGTTATCGATGTTTGCAGCCGGCTAGAGTTGAATTTAACGATAAATGTATTTGTTTATTTCGGAAAAAAAACGTGTTATTAGCAAAAATGCTGTCATTTTTTTAAGTTAAATATAAAAGATATAAAATTTGATGGTTAGTGTGGCATGCGCTTCAGTTCGCGGTTTCGTTTTCAACAGTTAAGGAATTTTAAATACTTATCGATAAATGGTGTAAAAAGAATATCGATAGCCCACAACATATCGATGGCGGCGACATCACTATTTCCTTTCCCTTACCTAGTCTGTGTTTGACAAGACCGATTCTTTTTTTTTCTGTGTTGATTGCAGCAAGACCAACATAATGAAGGTGTGCAAAAATTTTGTGAAAAATATTATAACAAACGATGTGAACAATCATAAATATTGCCAAAAACATTTAGAATTAACATTAAACTAGTGCAAAAACCAAATGTTGCATAAAAACCTCAAGTGATTGAACTTTAAACGCAAGATAACAATTCCGGACAATTGTATACACAATGAACTTGGACCGCAAACAACAATATAGTGTCATATACAATTTTTTTTGTTAATGTTGTGTTTCTGTTAATTTTAGCTCAACGTTTCCTATCCCGCAACGGGATGCCAAAAACTCTTCGAAGTTGTCGATGAACACAAACTGCGTGTGTTCTATGAGAAGCGTATGGGACAAATTGTGGAAGCCGACATTCTGGGTGATGAATGGAAGGGCTATCAGCTGCGCATCTCTGGCGGCAACGACAAGCAGGGTTTCCCCATGAAGCAGGGTGTGCTCACCCACGGTAAGTAACAAAAAGGACAACACAAGGAAATTACAAAACTAAGTGATTAAAATATATTCTGTTTAGGCCGTGTCCGTTTGCTGCTGAAGAAGGGACACTCTTGCTACCGTCCCCGTCGCACCGGTGAGCGCAAGCGTAAATCCGTGCGTGGTTGCATTGTTGATGCTAACATGTCGGTGCTGGCACTCGTTATCATCAAGAAGGGCGAACAGGATATTGGCGGTCTGACCGACAAGACAATGCCACGCCGTTTGGGTCCCAAGCGTGCTAGCAAGATCCGCAAGCTCTACAACTTGTCCAAGGAGGATGATGTGCGTCGCTTTGTTGTGCGTCGCCCATTGGAGGCCAAGGAGAATAAGAAGGCCACCTCAAAGGCACCCAAAATCCAGCGTCTCATCACACCCGTGGTGCTGCAGCGTAAACACAGACGCATTGCCCTGAAGAAGAAGCGTCAACAGGCATCCAAGGAGGCTGCTGCCGATTATGCTAAACTGTTGGTGCAGCGCAAGAAGGAATCCAAGGCTAAGCGTGAGGAGGCCAAGCGTCGTCGCTCTGCCTCCATTCGTGAATCCAAGAGCTCCGTTTCAAGTGACAAGAAGTAAACTATTAAAACAATGTGAAATGGTGTCATTTAAAGCAACAACAACAGAAGCAACAACATCTTTTAACATCTGCCCACACATCGTATAAGAAACAAATTTGTAGCCATTTGTTAATAAATGTGAATGGTATAAAAAAAATTTAATTCCCAGTTTTTTTTCTTGTGAAAATGTGCAAAAGAAAAGTGTAAAACGTTAAAAGTCTTGTGGTTAGCTTGAAACTCGAACTATATCATAGAGTTCAGATTATGATATGATGGTTATATATGGAGGAAGCTACAGTCAGGCTAAACAACCTGTGGGAATTCTGAATCTAACTCTTCTAATGGATATAGAACTATATACATGTGTCAAAACCGATTCGATTGATTTTGTTGATTAGCGTGCACGTTGATCAGCAAGTGCATTGAAAGAGTATTACGTACAAATAATGGAGATTAAGATTAGTTTAATTGAAAAGTAATGCTAGATTTATGCCTATATATCTTTAATATTTCTTTAATCTGTCGTTAGGAAAATTGAAGAGTTAATCAGGGTTATAAGAAGAGAAATCATCATATAGCATTGCTTTACTGGAATCACCGTAAATGTAGAAGTATAATGAAAAGTTATGCCACATCGTGACATAGATAGTTCTATCTCGATTTCCTATATTTACTTCCATTCCAAAATCCTATTTTATTATATTAATGGGGCAATCAATATAGCAAAATGTTTATAAAAATTTACATATCCAGCTATGGGCTTAGAAAACTTATCATAGTAATAAATAATGCCCTAAAAATGTACATCTAGTAATACTCAAGAAGCCTTTAGGGTATATTTCTCTATGTATTCATTTTAGAATTATTACTAATTAAAGATCCGAATATGTATATAATCAAAGCTTTGAAAATTCAAACCAAGTACAGATTCCTGTTTATACCTACCATTTCAGCTATATAAATGACATACACCTCTGTGATTTGGAGTTCTGTCCGAAAGCTATAGACTATATATTCCAATAGTTTTAATAAAAATACTAATTTTCTACTTTAACAACACTTTAAAGAGGCATTAGATCTTAGAGCACTACTCTATTTAGTTGAGCCCTACTTCTATCTCACTCTAAATTGATTCATTGGGGATATAAGAAACCATAATAACATTAAAGTTTTGTTATATTTTGATGCATTCAGTTTTATTTCGAAATTCGTATAATAATCTACCGCACGACAGACTAAACATGTTACAAATCGGCTAAGAAACAGAACGAATCGAATATATATATATATAGAATATATAGTGTATTTGTATATTTGTAGTATATCATCAACTCTCTCTTCATTTTCATGTGGAATTCTCAATTTCATACATTTGTTATATGCGACTATATAGTAAACTTAGATCATAAATTGTTGAAACAATCAGATACATTTCTATATAGTATAAATAGTATTTGTATACAAGTAAAACAATAAGAATGTGTGTATAAAGAGGAGTTGGGGGGCAGTTTCCATACACAGACACTCTATACTCGCACACACGCACACCCATGTGTGTGTGTAATTCTTAATACAATTCATTATCAATGATTATTATCGCTTCGGAAGTTATCTATTGGATATTTCGCTGTCTGCAGTCGCTTCACTTGGCACTGCTGTGGTCTGCTGTGGCTCATAGCGTGCCAGTTTCGCCTCCTGATCAGCCAGCAGTTCGAGCAGATCCTCCTGATCCTTTTGCGTGGCCAGTAAGGATTGATTGACGGCATCGGCGCGTTGTTTTTCCGCTGCGAACTGTTGGCGCAATGTCTCCAGCTCCTTGGTCAGCCGTATGTTCTCCGCAAAGTACATGTTGGCCTGGTAACGTGCTGCATTTAGTTCCTCATCGTTGGCAGGAGCAGCATGTGGCATGCCTCCATTTTGTTGAGACTCCGAAGCGGGTTGTTGCTGTGCCGCCGCCGCTGCCGCCGTCAGTTGTGCTTTAAGCAGTGTATTCTGATCGGCTAGCTGGGATTTAAGAGATTGCTCCTGTTCTAGTTGCTGCTTTAACTGGACATTCTGTTGCTCCAATTCTTTGGCGGATTGCTGCAGTGTCTGTATTTGTCCATCCATGCCACGTATGATGCCCTTGTATTGGGATACCAATGCTGATGCCTCAGAGCTAAGCGTCAGTTCGGTCAATTCAATACCATCGACATCGAAGCCAGTAACCAGCTTCGCTATCAAAGCCTCCAATCCCTTGTAGAGCTTGCAATACTCATAGTCGAGCAACAGTTCGCTGGCGCCTTTGGCACGGATCTGTGCCTGTTTACAGGCCCGGGCGTAGGCCTCATGGCGGGACACCTCGCTGAGCTTATTGCAGAATGTTTCCTGGCCAATGCGCTTGATGATCAACTGACTGATGTCCTCACGCCGCTGACTGGCCAGTGAATTGTCATTGAACTGGATGCACAGACCCATGAGAAAGGCGCACATGCCCTGCACCAGATACTCCCGTTCATCATGCTCATTGGAGCACAGCTGGGCCGTCAAATAAGCCATCGTGCCTTGTGTCTCTAGCAACGCCTTGACCGCTCCTGGACAGTGGGCAACCCAGACGCTGAGCAGCATCAGTAGACCCACTTTACTCTGTATGCGATAGCGTTCCTGTTGCATCAGATTTGTGCACTGCTCCAGCAATGTGATAGGACGTTGTCCGCCCGGTGTGGCCAGCAGCACACGCAGGAGCTCCTCCTTTTGGGCCACATTCTCGACCAGGGCATGCATGATGGCCACAGCCGAGAACCAATTGGCTAACGTGTCCGTGGAGAAGAGACCCGTGCACAGCAATTGTCCGGTTGACAATGAACTCACATCGGTGGCACTCGATGGTAGCAAAGTCTGCACCACCGCACGTTGTCCATCCGAGTTGCGATAGAGGAAACACTCGAAACAATAGAGCACAGCACAACGCAGCGCCAGCAATTGTTTCTCATTAATCATAGACATCAGGAGGACCACAATGGCTGGACGTGGTGGTTGACTGGGCGCCAGTACGCGGCTCAACTCATCCTGATTGTCACGATCGCCACGCACTACCTCGGCCACTGCATTGATGGTTTCGGTTAGTATGTCCGCCGGCACTCCACTGCTCATGAGGATGTCGCAGAGTGCCTGAAGCAGTTGGGATTTTTGCATGACCCGCTGACAGGCGCTGACGACCTGCTGCTGATTGCTGGGGGTGACCAGAGCCCGCACCACCTGCAGCAAACAATGGAAATTGGATACCTTTTGCGGTGTCCAGGCGCTCTCATCAAGATCACTGGAATTGGTGCCGTTGTTGAGTATAAACATGGGTGCCAGTCGCTGTATGTAGGATCCCTCCTTGAAGAACTGCTGATTGCTGGAGTTATTCTTTAACAGATTGAGCAACAGTATTAGGCAATCCTCAACCACAATGCCACCATCGGAGCATCCTTCCTCGCGCACAATGTCAAACAAACGATCAAAAGCATTCTCGAATGCCACAATCTTTTGTATATTAGAATTGCCTTTGGTTAGTTCGATGAGCAGCAGCAGAACATCGTTGCGGATCACCTCACGACTGTCGGTCAACAGATCCATCAACTTGGACACGCCCATGGGACTGACGAGGACCAGATCTTGTAGTTCTCGTGTCTTGTTCGCAATTAATGATGTTATTAATTGTATTGCCGCACGACGTACACGAAAATCATACTCATCCAGATAGCCCATGACCAGTGTGACATGCTCCGGGCTCTTGATGAACATCTCCGTGAATTGTTCGCCCACATTGACCGATACAGCAGGATTATCGGCTTCCTCATCGAACTCCTCACCAGTCACAATGTTGCAAAGTGTATCAAGGGCGTAGCTTATGATTTCCGCATCTTGACCATCGTTTTGCAGCACTTGCACCAACGGTGGCATGCCTTGGGCACCCACCTCGATGCGATATTTTCGGGAGAGCGCCTTTAATGCCCGGCAAGCATCACGACGATCCTCCAGCAAAGTTGAGGAGAAAACTCGGTCAACAAGCTTTTCAACTGTCTCAGCTGCACTCGGCTGTTGGCCTGGCTCAGTGCCACCCAGCACGGTCTTGATGCCACTTTTCAAGAACTCCATCCACTCGCTGCTTTTATAAACGACGTGTTCAATATGTTTTATGATATTTCACTTGCATTTATCTGACACGTCAATTTTTATAAAAACAATGTTCGAACAGTGTGTACACAGCAATATGATACCGATAATTGCAACAATCAATTTACGTCAAACACAAATTGTATGGCAAGTCAGCTTCTTATCTTAGCTTTTTCAAGATAAAACATTTACTTGAGGTACTTTAAGCTTATGTTACAAATGCCTAATTTGACAATCTTTATTACAGACTACTTTGTTTATTTTATGAGTGCAGTGTGTACACATGAACCATTTGAAATATTTTAGCGGCCGCCAACACAATTCAAGTTTGTGAAACTGTGATAACTCTTATAGTTTAATTTTACTTTTTTTAAATTTAAATTTTTGTAAACATTACTCAAGTAAATTAACGAACATTGGCTTCTAATATTAATTATTGTCGTTGTTTTATATGATGTAAGCAGTGTGTACACATCGACCGATGAAATATTTCTACTGATGTAAACAAAAATAACACTTATGTCAACTACAAATTGTGCATTATTCACTACAAAAATGCATTGAAAACAAAAATCTGAGTTTAATTAAATAGTGCTGTAAATATTTAACATTTTTGGAATATCGATAGAAGCTATCGAAACTTTGACATTTTTTAGTACTATTCTGCGGCGTTCAAGAAAAAATTCTGTGAATAGAGCAATACTGGTTGAATTTTTTTTGTTGTAACTTTTGCTGTTTTTGTTTATTATGCATTTGTTTGCATATCAGTTGTTAATTAAATGGATGCGACAAATGCGACAACATAACTGAGCACCAAAATGAATGCTGCACAATTGCTGTGGCTCTGCCTGTACCCGCTGCTCGTCCTACTCCACCAGACGACCTTTGTTGTGCAGGCAATGTGCCCCAAAAAGTGTAGCTGTAAAAACATTTCGGAAAACATTCAAACATTGCGTGTGAGATGCGATGAACAGCATATTGTAAACTGGAAGGAACTTAACTTTGGCGACGATGTTCACATTATATCTAGCATGTAAGTTACGAATTGGAGTTTTTCCCCTCCGACAGCATACATAACTAACTCTATTGTTTTTTCTACTCTTTTTATGTGTTGCAGCAACGCTAGTAAAAATGCAATTGCAGAAATCACGGAGGAGGATTTTAAAAGCTTTACGGAACTGAAACGTTTGGATTTATCCTCGAATCTACTTAACGAACTGAACAAGGACACATTTGGCCAAAGTCTGTTCAATGTGGAGCGACTGAAGCTGGCTAACAATTCCATAAGTCACATCTACGAAGGTGCCTTCGATCAAATGCCTAAACTACGGCAACTGTAAGTTAAGCCTACCCTGGAAAAGTCACCGAAATAAAATGTATTGACTTTCCTTTGCTAGTGATTTATCCAACAACCCGTTAGCCTGTGATTGTGGACTCATTTGGCTCATAGCTTGGTCAAATGCTCGCGATGTTCGACTGCAGCCGGCGCCCAAATGCGATTCACCCGTCAATTTCCGAGGTATGCCGCTCAAGAAACTTAAAGTGGGCATTGATTTCCGCTGTGAGTCGTTGCTGCAACCGCTGCTGGAGCTGGTGCCTAAGCAAAATCAGGTAAGCGCGCCTTTAACAGATATTTCTTAATCGTTTATAATATGGTTTTACTGTCCTATCTCAGATTGCCTTTGAAGGCGACGAACTGCAGCTTAAGTGTTATGCTCCACGCGTGGCAATTGGAGCACCACGTGAATCGGAGGATCTACCGACCCGTGCCTATGTTTTCTGGGGCTGGTCGGATAAGATACGACAACACAACTCCACCGATGACATTATCTATCGGGATCCCACCAAAGTCTTTAACGATGTCAATCTGGAGACACGACACTCAACCGATTCGGGTATACTCAATTCCATACTACGTATTGGGAGCTTAACACAGAATCACACGGGCATGTGGGACTGCACACTGCGTAGCCAGCAGGCGAATCTCTCCCAATCGATTGTACTCCATGTGGTGGCCAAGGGAACACTCTATTGCGATGGCATTGTAACTCATACGAACAAGGGAACCTATCACTGGCCACGTACCATGCGTGGCGAGCGTGTGCTGCAGTCGTGTGTGGAGGAACCCAGTGATATGACAGCACAGCGACGGGCATCTCATGAATGCGGCAATGATGGACACTGGCATCATTTGGACACGGCAAATTGTGTGTATGTGAGCGAGACGACACGAATCTTTGAGCAGTTCGCCAAAGTGAATCTAACGCTAACGAAGGGACAAAATGCTCTGGAGATTGCCAGAAGATTGCATAACTTTACGCACATTCAAACGCAATTGCATAAGATACGTGATCCCATGGACTTGGAGTATATAGCCAGAACATTGCTTAAATATCTTGAACAATTGGAGGCACATCAGCAGGAGATCAGCTATCTGCTCATGGACATTGTATCACAGCTCTTGACGCTGCCCACGCATCTCTTCGAGGCGGCCCAATCGGAGCAGGCAACGGGACACAAACTGCTGCACATTGTGGAGGCATCGGCCATGCGCCTGGCCAGCACTGCAGCCCTGCCCGGAGCACCGGATGCGGAGTTCAACGAGTGGCGACGCCACATGTCACAGCGCAACATCTTCGTGGAATATTTCAACATAAGTTTGGAGCAGTTTCAGAGCATGTCGTGCGTTTGGCTGGACGGCAGTCAACGTGGACTACAATGCAATAGCTCCAATGATACGATACCCATGTATGAGCATGGTGACATCGATGCTGCTATCCAGGTGCCCAGTCAGGTGCTCAACGATCAGTTGCTGCAGCTGGGCGGCAATCAAACCAATCGAAATTTCCGTCTAATGATCACACTGCATCGCAATGCCAAGTTGTTGCCCAACTTGAGGTCGGAGCGGAATGAAACGTTGTCCTCGGTGATCATCGGTGCCAGATTGTATACACCAGAGGGTGTAGTGCTCAGCCAAGTGGAGGAGGGATCGGGTGATGAGCAGCAGCAGCTGGAGCAGCTGGAACCGGAGGATGTCTATCAGCAGCGCATCACCATTATGCTACGTGCTCATCCGTATCACGATGAGCGCAGTGCTCCATTGCCCGCCTGGTGGGATGAACAGCAGCAGGCATGGAATCCTCACGTCTGCCAGCAGCATTACCAGCATCGCACGCTGCTGATGTTCAGCTGCAGTCGAAGTGGTTACTTTGGTCTGCTGCAGCGTGCTGCATTCCTTAATGATTATCGCAGTGAATTGGCTGGAGCACGATTCCGTCATGCACCGCTGGCAATCTATGCGGGCTGTGCAATGCTATTCGCCAGCGCCTGGTTCAATATCGTCACCTTTGTGGTCTTTGGCAGTGCCATACGCATCAATCGTGTGCAACGACATGCGTTGGTCAACACCTGGTTGGCTCTCTCCTCGCTCTGTTTGGCATTTGTGCTGGGCATCTATCAGACAACCAATCTTCTGCACTGTCGGCTCTTTGGATTGCTGCTGCACTACCTCAGCTTGTGTGTGCTGCTCTGGTTGTGCGTCAGTTTGAGCAGCATGTACAAGAGACTAACCAAATCGACTACGGCTACATCTTTGCCGTTGACTGCAGCTCAGCCCTTGCAACTAAACCAGACTGGAAGCGGAGGTGCTGCTGGTGGTGTTCCACAGGAGCCGCATCAGCGTAAACCCATTTTGGGCATCTATCTGGTTGGCTGGGGCATTGCCATGCTAATTTGTGGCATCAGCAGTGCCGTCAACATGTCTGAATACGCGGCCTACAGCTTTTGTTTCCTGCACAATGCAACCACATTGAATGCTTTACTGGTGCCAGCGGGCATCTTGTTAATCTTTAGCGGCATACTGGCACTTTGCATCTATTACCAGCTTAGCCAACAGGCAGTAAATGTGCTCCAACAGCAGCAGCATTTGGGACAGCGACAGTACTCGGATAATAATACACAGGCCACGGAGCACATTGATCTGGATTGGCTGGATGCAAATGGTTGTGCCACCAAGGAGGCCAGCAATTCGGCTCTGCAACTCCAGCTGCAGCTACAACTGCAGGAGCAATACAGCACACTGAGTAATCCATTGAGTAGCATTGTCGATGACTTTGAGCGTTCGAATATGTCGCATCTACGTGGACACTTCATCTTCCTGGTGCTGTATGTCCTGGCTTGGCTAACTGCTGCTTTGTATGTCCACAGCGAGGAGCAGCTCTACGTCATTGGCTTTGTGATCAGCTGCATGTGCTTGGCCTTGTTTTTGCTGCTCTTTTATAATCTGACACGGAATGATGCACGACAGGCGTGGACGCAGCATCGCTTGGCGCGACCAAATCGCCAGGTGGCCTACAACAATGCCCAGCATGGCAGAGCTAATGGTGGCGCCGGTGGTGTTGGTGGAGCAGCTGGTGGTGCAGCGGGTGGAGCAGCTGGTGGTGCCTATGGTGGCACAGCCAAAGCAGGCGGCGCTGCCCTGATAAGTAACTCCATTGTGGCCTATAAAGCTGGACCCGGCAGTCTCTATGAGCCCAACAATTCGGCGGGATCGCGCTCCAACAGTCAGTGCTCCAACAAGCAGCGCAGCAACAGTGCACGCAGCATGCGCAGTCAGACCAGGAGCAGTGGACACATGGATTGCACCACACAGCAGTTGCTGGGAGGCGTAGTCGGCGGCACAGGTGTCGGCACGGGCGCCATAACCATAATCAACAACAACGCGGGTCAAACCCCCTTAGGCACTGGAGCAAGTGCATCCCAGCAGTCGGCACACAGTTTGAATGCGCTGCTTCATGTGGTGCCTGGACATGAGAGCATACCCAGTGCTGAGATCTTCTATAATCCCAATCAAATTAATGTGGCACGGAAATTCTTCAAGAAACAGAAACGTCTAGCGAAGCGCAACAATTTCGAGCTACAACGCCAGGCGCTACCGCAGCAGCTGCAGCTACAGAGTCAGCACAGTCTGAGCGATGCCAGCTCGGAGCAGCTCTATGCACGGCATCACAATGCAATGACACTGCTAGCTGGTGGCAGCAAGGTGAACAACACTAATCTGCACTATAAGATCGCTGGTGGACAACAGTCACCGCATGGAAAAGAGCCACAAAGTGTAGAGGGATTACAGTACAAGAGATTTGTGCCAACCAATAAGATACTGCAGGCGAACATCTATACGAACATACCGGAGACGCTGACGCCACAGCATGAAGTGATCAAGCTGAGGAGCAGCACGCGAACACCATCCTTGTTGGATGAAACGCTGCACGAGCACGATGATGAGCTTTTGACCACACAGGATGACGACGATGGCAGCTCTCTGGATGAGCATGCGCCGCTCTATGCCAACACCATGCCGGCAGCAGTAGCAGTGACGTCACCAAAAGGAGCAGCAGCAGCAACCACAATTGCATCCAGTGTCCCAGTGTCTTCTACTCCCGTGAAGCAGCCCAGTTTGGAGGCCATGAACAGCTTGGGTTTGCCGGAGGCGAGTGCTCTAGAGGAGCCACTACTGCAGAAGCATGAGATCTATGTGTCCAATTCGCTTCAGGTGACCAATAGCATACGCCTGGAGGATAATTTTCCCAGTGTGCTCATCCGCTACTCGCAGCAGCAGCAATCCAAATCCTTGAACAACATTAGTGACATGCTCGCCGGACAAAACGATGGACAGGCGACTGCTGCAGCTGCTGCTACTGCAGGGATTGAGGAAGGCAATCCACTGGGCTCACTGGCTGGCAGCAGTGCCAACTCCATGCTGACGCAAATGTACTCCTGCTCCAGCAACAATCTTGCTCAGCTGCAGGCGAATCACATGGTCAGTAATGGCAACAATGGAGCTGCCTCGCCCTTTACACTACCCAGTAGCACACGCCTGCTCTCGGCCAGTCCGACCAATGAGAGTGATCTCAACTATCAGAACTCGGAGATTAGCATACGTAGTCATGGTCTCTATGCGCCACAAGCGGACAACGATTTGAATCTCACACTAACCGATGACTTTCGTTGCTATCAATCCTCGAATGCCAGCGATGCGGATGTTGATATTTTGAATGAATTCGATGATGAGTTTGTTGCCTACGGCGGAGCAGGAGGAACTGGAGCTGGAGGAGGAGGAGCCGGTGGCGGCGTAGGTACCACCGATTCACTCTACAATCAACAGCATCATCAGAGCGCACAGGGTGTGGTCGGTGCTGGTGAAGCAGTTGCCGAACATCATCCCGATCACGATGATGATGATGATGACGATGATGATGTGCAGCAGACGCAGCAAGATCATGAGCAGGACATAGATGAGGATGAGCAGGCAATGAACAATTCCATTGATGAACTATACGAGGCCATCAAATGTCGCAGTCCCTTAAGAAGTTGCAAGCCAGCTCCTCAAGTAGAACCGGGTAGCTCGGAAAGATTGCGAGCAAAGACTGATCCAACCACGCCACAGGGTCCAAAACTAAGCCAGCAGGAGAATCTGAACGAGACCGTCGAGGATGATAGCAGTCAAAGCAGTGTTATATCCTATATTGATCCTAGAGCCAACAACGAGCACCATAATAGTTCCCACAACAGTCCCAGTTAGCTTCAAAGAGTTTCCTAACTGGCAAATAGACTAAATCCTACAGATAACAATCTTTATATATAAATAGTTATACATTAGTTATTTAGACCAAGTTAAACTAAGCGATGTATCTAGATCGGATAGTACATCGGCAACAGGGTTTAAGCATATATCTAAAAAGGTATATCCAATCAAGTATAAAGATATAGCTTTCAATGATTTATTCAGTTATCCAGTTATACTTTATGCATTTAAGAAATGAAATAGACATATGTATATCTCTCGATCTGCATACAATGAGACCTACTAAAACAAGTCTTTCCTCAAACCACTCAAATCTAGATACATTTGAACTTAAATATATAGATATGTTATAACTAATAGACATATACCATAAATAGTCTAAGTCTAAGCAACATTTTTATATAGTACTATATATACATTTTAGATTTGTACTTTTTATATGCTTTATGTTAGTCAGTAAGAATCGCGAATCGTTCATCTGCTTTATATATTAGTATATAGTGACTATAACTTGTTCAATCACCCACAATCCCATCATTCACTTGACATTATTCATTAGGAATCTGTTAGTTGTATAGAAACATGTATTTATTATGATCAAATCGTCATAAACCAACCACATAATGAGATTATTATCGATCGAAAGCACTCCCACCCACAACGAGAATGAAAGAGAAAAGGGGATATATACTAATGCCGATAACTCCAACTCAGTAACTGAACAAAATCCAGCTCCCTTTTTTTTTGTAAGTGTTTAAATTTAGCAATTAATCTTTCTATGTATATGTGTATTTTGTATATTAACTAAATTAAGTGCGAATATAAAATGTTTATAAAGCGAAAGAGTTTTGTTGGTTTCACTTTACTGATCATCGTGGGGACCAAATAGAAAGGGTTGGCTTACCTACTTGAAAATTTAAAAAAATGGGCTATGAGTATAGCTATTTTTTATAAATCTTATTCTTAAATGAATATAAATTTTAAAATATTAAAACTACTGATAAAAAACACATTTAATCAGTTTTTAAAGAAATTACAAATATTTAGTTTATTATAATTATTAATATTTTGTTGAGGGTACAGTGAACACATTTAACAGCTACTTGTAAAGTAGATACAATTCGTAGGTAATTCGTTAGCTAGACTTTCGCTCAATTGAGAGTCCCTTTTATACAATAATTGTATTAATATTATTATACATATTTTCATAATGTACATATGTATATTATTTAATTGTTAAAAATGCCAAAAACAAAGGAATATACATAAATATGAAATGTAAAAGTTCATAGCACAAATTTGTAAAAGTTAGTTTGAATGTTTGCGAAGAGATGTATGTGTGTGTGTATGGGTGTGTGTTGTGTGTGTATAAATACTTTAACATTATCACTTAAAGTTTAACAAATAACGTTTTACAAAAAAATTGTCAATATATGTGTATATGTATGAATTATTCGACGATATTATTATTATTATAATTTTATATTGCTGATGCCATGGCAAAACGCATACGCGTGGACTTGTCCTATTCGCATGCCCAGCGCTGTGTGTGTGCGTGTTTTAGATACAAAATAACATGCAGTTCTAATGGAGTACTGCCTCAACTACATGTTAGTCCCATGTAACAAAATCCACTCCCATTTATAGAGATTCAAATGCTTCGAATGGATTTCCAGCGTCGCAGCAGGAGACACGCTGACGTTAAACCGCTAGAATATTGGCTAAATTCGCTTATATTAATATTACGCGTTGGAATGTCGATTTTCTCTTTCAAAGTCTGTCAAAGAAATTTGAATTAATTATAGCGTTAATTATATTTAATTGTTTAATTACCTTATATGCTTCAGGTATTTCAGTGGGTGATCTGTGCACAATTGTGCCATTGATGTATAGCATATTTGCAGCACTCTCCTCGGGAAGTGTTAACTTTTGATAGGTAAAGCTCGCCTCACGCTCCATTCGCTTCACGATCTCCTGGCACGTAGCACTCGTGCTCACGCAAAGCACATCTGGACCAGCCATGGTGACGTAGTACTTCAGGCGCTTGCAACCATTTACCTGGAAAAAAGGAGTTCATATTTCATTAGTTTAGGGCCTTAAAGATCCTATCAAAAATTTCATATCTCTAGCTTTTAAAGATCTCGGAGATGTATGCTGGAATCTACAGTGCAAGACTGCCTCTAGCTCTTAAAATTATTTTGTATCTCAAGCTCATAGATATGTCCTAAGTCTAAGCTGTCTTAAAGATTAAAAACTTGTATTGGTTATGGAGGAATCCGCAGAACAATCCTGTGTACTCATGCTCCTTAAGTAACAAGTTTAGTGATGCTAAGGTCTAAGGATCTACGTCATGGCTATAAGAATTCAATTTTCAATGCTGCCTGCTGCTTTCTTCTGTCCAGTAACTTTTCACAATGACTACTCACCCTTATGGGTGTGACCGGATACTCGGGATACGCCATGGCAACGGCACGAGCTCCCTCCTCGTTCGTAAACGCCGAGATGCCAATAAAGAACTCGCGTCCTAAAATAGAGAACATAACACAGTAAAAATAAATCATATATTTAGGATTATGTCATTGCTGATTTACCGGTAAAGAGGACATCACCGCCATCCAGTTGGGCATGTGGATCATCGATCTCAATCACTGGTATATCCAGTTCCTTTTTCAATATGATTGCCATGCTTTCCGCCTCGCGACGTCGCTTCGCATTCTCAGAGCGTCCAATGAGGGCGACTCCATTGCAGACAACGGCGCTGCTCTCGACAAAGACGCCCTCGGGTAGAGCATCATCCGGTGGCAGCTCAATGACATCCAGTCCGATTTCTCTTAATAAAGCGCAATATTGTTCATGTTGTTGTTTCGCTAATTTGACATCAAAGCTGCCCGTCTCTTGTAGTGCGTTTGAAATTCTAGCCAATAAAAAAAATAATACACACAGATAAATTGTGAATTAAATTAAATAATAACAATAACAATTGGAATAAGGCATTGCAAATTTACGTGAATGAATAAATGAATGGAATTAATTCATATTCTTCTTGAACACGGGGTCAGTGCGCGTGTGAGAATGTGGGTGGGTGTTAATCAACCACCCTGGCCACCCCCACCTCCCCAGCTCCATTCTGTTACCCGCCAACGACGCTAACCCTGCCCTGCCCCACCCCAAAAATGAGTCGTCGCCTAGGCAACATGACCTAATTTCAATATACTGCGCTCATGCCCATCCCTACCACAACCTACTCCCCACTCAACCGATGGCCCTTCCTAATCAGCCAGGTGCGAATGCGTGTGTGTTGCGCACCTGGACCGCTCTTTGGTGCTCACCACTTCCAGGACCGACTTTAAACACACATACCTGGCGACAATTGCATGCGTATATCTGGGTGACATTTTTGTACGGTTTAATCCCAACGGTTTACGGTTTACTTCTGGTTACCCACAAGGAAACACAACGGAATTCCACTGCGCGCTTGTGTACACTCGGTTGGGAACGCCATTCGCGCGTGCACGTCGACACAACTGACAGTCACACAAATGTTTAAGTGCCGTAAATGTTGTGCCCAGTTAAAAGCGCTGTAAGCTTAACAGAGTTACTTAACAGTATAATAGGTGGGTAGAAAACAGAAGTAACACCGCTTACAATGTTTTGCGTTGAACGAATGAATGTGTAAGATTGACGAGCAAAACGCGACGTTTAAACTACTAAATTCTGAAACTAAAATAAAGTAATTTCATTACAACAAAGTTTTAAATTATAAGTCAACTGCGTAATTTAACAGAGTTACTCCACAAATAACGACTTGCTCCACACTTAACGAAAATGTTGCCACAGATCGTAGCAGGCCTTTAACGAAAACTCGCTTAACGGTTACAATTCAAATGCAAAAATTTTGTGCGGCTTGCCACATTCGTAAATCCCTATAAATTTTATACAAGCAGACGCAAGACAATTAAAATATTTTTATTCAGAATTATACATTTGGATTGATTAAAATAATATATATATATATATATAAAGAGTGTAGACATGTATCAGAATCAGGTGGTGCTGACGCGCGAACGTCGTCGCTTTGGACGTCAATGCATGTTCGAGGATCGCAACGAGCTGATGGTCAGTGTGCATCCAAGCAGTCGCCTGCGCTTAAAGTACATACTGGGGAATCCCCAGACACGTTCAATGCAACTCAGCTCAGTGATGGCATTCAGCGAAGTGGAAACGGATAATGCCACATTCGATGAGCACGGAATGTTCCACTATGAGGGCGGTTGGCCCAAGGAGGTCAACATGAACGATGAGGAGCAAACGCTGCGTCACCGCAAGAAAGTCGAACGTGACGATGCCTGGGGAATTGAGGTGAAGGCATTGATACGGGCCACAATGAATACGGCACGTCAGAATAATGCCATCAATATCTATAATCATTTCTTTGATGATTTGCCACCGGAAGTCGGTCGCACCATTTGCATGCCCTTCAAATCGCGGACCATTAATATCATACATGACATGTGGCGACCACAGCGTTACATGTCCATTGTCCAGTGGATGCCCAATAATAACAGGCAGGTAATGACCCAATATAGCAATCTATATACTCTGAACAACGACAAGCGTCGCTTGGTCACCGAAGATGCTGCCAATGGATCGACGAATGCATTCTATGTTTGGGACGTTAAGAATCCCATAAAACCATTGTATTTCTATGACAGCACGGAGGTGGTCGCCTGTGCCAAGATCTGTCCCAAGGAGGAGAACAACATGGCAGCGGGCACCTACACCGGGAAGGTGTGCATCTGGGATACCTTTGAGGGCGGCATGCCCACCAACATATGCCCTATGGAGGCGGCTCATCGTGAGATGACCTCATCCCTTACCTGGGTCCATTCCAAACTTAATACGGAATTCTATTCGGCCTCCTTAGATGGTTCGATTAAGTTCTGGGATACGCGGGATCTCAAGATGCCGGCCAATGAGATCTTTCTGGAGCCACGTCCCATGTACCGTCAGAATCGTCAGGATGCCCATGGCTGTACCGTCCTGGAATTCGAGTATACGATTCCCGTTCGCTTCATTGCGGGCAGCGACATGGGCTCCGTGTTTGTGGGCAATCGCAAGGGCATCAATCCCGTCGAGATGCTCGTGGGCAACTATAGCATCTGTGCTGGTCCCATACGTACCATACATCGCAATCCGTTCTTTGTTAAGAATTTCCTGATTGTTGGTGATTGGCGTGCCAGGATTTGGTGTGAGGAGGTCAAGAATCGTCCCAGCACGATGTATGTCAAGAAACGATCTCAGATGATGTGCGGTGCCTGGAGCACTGGACGTGCCTCGCTCTTTGTCACTGGTGACATTGATGGAGTTGTCGATTTCTGGGATTTGCTACTGAATCATCGCAAGCCCATTTATAGCATCAATTTCCGTTCGACCATAACGGGCGTAGTCTTTCAGCCGGGTGGTCAGCATTTATCCATCTCGTTGGCCAACGGGGACACGCACATCATGAACCTGGACGAGGCCATGAAGCGAACTACCAGCAAGGAGAAGGCTCTCATGGCTGCGGTGAGTAATCCATTTTAGTTCTCTAAAGTTCTTATATTTCTTCGATCATACATCCAAACCTAACCTCAAACATAAGATTTGATTGATTGGCTTTAAATTAAGTAGGATTGTTTCTTCATTTAAGTAGGATTTTACTGCTTTTTACCTAATCAGATTTACTTAAAATTCCTTTTCCCCTTCAGATGTTTGAGCGTGAAATCACGCGCAGCAAACTGCTCGAGGATCGTGTGGATGAGATCAAATTGCGACGTCGCACACTGCTCATGGAGGAAGAGGAGCGTGCATCGAAGCCCGCCGTTATTGAGGACATAGTGCCCGATCTGGAGCTCGATCCCGATAATCCCGATCAGTTCATTAAAATGATCGAATCCGATGAGCAATTCCGTCTCGCCTTGGCCCATTTCCATGAGATACTCGAGTCCGTTGATCGCAAGCGAGCGGCCGAAAAGAAGGTAATGGAACGAACCGACTTTGAACAATTCTATTTGGACAATTTGGCCGAGCAGGCAAAGTTGGAGGAGGCACGCAAGAAACGTGCAGGATCTATAACCTCCAAGGAGGCTCGGGAGCTGCGGGCGGCCAAAAAGAAGGCAGCCAAGGCCAAGGGCAAGAAGTAGAACAGCAGGAGATCAAAACTCCAAGCACTAGACTACACAAATACCCTATAAATCATTTGATCACAATTATAAGATTCGAGTTTTTCTCCCATAATCCCAACAGACGAGAGCTTTGCCAACTAAAATGGGACTAAATAACTAAATTATTTTTAACGCCAAACTGAAACGTAATTTCAAAAAATATTAAAACTGACTAATAATGATATATCATCTGGTTATATTCTCCATAGTTTATGGCAGATCATAAAACTAATGACTGCAAGGTATTTGTATAAAATGCATAAAATGTTTAAATCATTAAGTTTTGATTGACTAAACTTTTTTTATAGGGCTCAGTGTGTTTAGATCAGTCTTTTACGACTATATAGTTTTAGCTCTGAAAGATGTGTTTCTGAGTGATCTAAAGCCGATCGTAGCAGGCCTTTCTCGAGTTAAGCATTATAATCACAGCTTATAATACACTATGGCAACTAAAATGATCTAAATTATACTGAAGTGATCTAAACAGTTCTAAATAGTATATATAGACCTCAGGCAATTGTTGGGTCATGTATATGAGGTTTGCTGTTTATTTTAGTCTAAAACTTTTTGTGCTAAAAATGTCGAAGGCGTTTAGTTGTACTTAAGCGAATATTAATAATCTAAATACTATAATAACGTGAGCTTAATACTATAAAAATACCATTAAATTAATAAAATCAAATTCATTTAGTTTTAATTTGGTTTTTTTATATTTCTAACTTGATCTAAATAGATCTAAATTGATCTAAGTCAAGCGGAAGTAATGATTAAACTTGTCTAAAGTAATGTACATATAACATATAGACAACAAAAGACATTGTTCAATATTTAAGGCGTTCTAAAGGCTTTATATTCAAGAACACACACTACGAATATTTAATTATTCCAAGTGATCTAAATTATATAAAATGTGTAGAAAAACCAAATAAAAACTGATCTAAAATCTTTTAAGCCGATTTTAGCTGATAAAGATCTAATAAACTGATCTAAAAATAAATCCGTTAGATCCGAATGTAACTAAACCACCAGAAAAGTGCCTAAATCCAAATAGAATTCCAAAACCAACCATATTATTATAATTATTTATTAAGTAACAACCTTTCAGCTAAATTCACATCTTTTATGTACACATAAGTAGTAGATAAAGGTAAAAAAAAAATGTTTATAATATATATATAAAGCTTTTAAGATGTAAATCAATGGATTTTAGTTTCAGTTAAAGTTCGTATGTTGTTTCTTCACCCCTCCAGTTGTTTTCTTCTCTCGGTATTATTGTTAGTGTTTTTTTTTTTTTTTGGTATTTTCTTGTTTTTTGGTTTTTTTTCCTTGAGCTTATAGAGTATGCTTAGTGCTTGTCGGAGTCGACACCCGTATCGAGGAAATCGTTAATCAAGCGCATCGCCTTCTTGGGAATGAGTCGGGCCACCTTGTCCACAGTCACGAAATGACGTGGAATCGATGCCTCCTCGAGTCCCTGTCGTTGTGCCTCAATAATGGAGCCGGCGGCCACCTGGGGAGAGACCAGCTTGAAGAGGCTTGGGAAGCGGAAGCGGGGATTCTTGCACAGTCCCGTATCGATCATATACGGGTAAATTGTCGTCAATTTAACCTGTAAATGGGAGAAAAATGTAGTTAATAATCAGTGTGAAGTCGATATGTAATTTTAAAGGATTTCTTTAGTCGTATATACCCTAACCGAAACAATCCTGCAGAGTTTTTGGCTATTTGCTTCTTTCTTACTCTCTAGTCGTGCGTGCCCTGCCTACAGTTTTAATTTTAACACGGTATATAGGGCACAAAATTTTATCTATACGACTAACGCCTTAGACTGCTCAAATATAACGTTGTTTCTTTGTTGAGACTAACATACCCTGCTTTGATTTTTACTTTTACAGGGTATCACATTTGTTTTTTGCAAATTTTTACACATTTTGGGCTGTAGTGTAGCCTTTTTTTTACCTATACGTTCTACCGTGTTACATGCTAAAGCACTAGTCGTGCATACCCTTTGCTTACAAATTATCATATTAGTCTTTGTCTACATCCAAGCACACCCTTTAATTTGAGTCTGCTTATCACTACTAAAGACATGTAATGTTATGAAATTACAGGGTATAACAAGAGCTTAAGCCGTTTTACTAACGTAAATTGTAACAATCAGCAAACCTCCCATAGAAATTCGCTCATGTTACATGTTTTGCAACCAGTTGCGCATACCCTACACACTTTTCTTTTGACTTCATGAAGATTGTTGCAACAGTTTGTATGTAATGCATGTTACGAACTAACTGTGTAGTCGGGCATACCCCACGAAAACTGCAACCAATTGCAGGGTATATGTACTTACATTGCACTGTGGATTCTTCTGACGCAATTCCTCGGCAAGAGCATACATATAACCACGCACGGCAAACTTGGTGCCACAGTACGGCACCAAATTGGGGAGACCAAAGAGACCAGCGCAGGAGGAAAGAGCCACGAAACTGCCCTCGTTCCGCTCCAGCATGTCGGGCAGGAAGGCCTGGATAATCTGCAAGGCCAAAGGTATACGATAAGCAAAAGAAAGAGAAAGAGTGGGGGAGAGAGTGGGCAATGATCGACTAGACACATACCCAGTAGTGAGCGAGCACATTGATGTCGTACATGAGACGCGTCTCCTGTTCGGTGTGCTCCAGCAGGGGATGGCAGGGCATAATGCCGGCATTGTTGACCACCACCTCAATGAAACCATGATCCTTGCGCATCTTGGCGGCCAGTTCCATAATCTCCTCACGCTTGACCACATTGCAGACATAGCCAAAGGCACTACCTCCCGACTGTTTGATCTCCTTGACGGTCTGCGAGTTCGTCTGCTCATTGACATCCCAGCAGATGACCTTGGCACCCAGGGCTGCATACTGCAGAGCCATTTCCTTGCCCATGCCATGACCAGCGCCCGTGATCAATACAAATTTCCCCGAGACACTCGACTCTGGTCGTTTCGTGAACACCTTGATAATCTCCTCGACAATTGTTATCCAAAATTTGACCAAAAGCATCACGATGTCGACAACGATGAGCACAATGTTGTAGACATCATTGTTGTTGCCATTTCCGGTGGCAGCTGGGCCTCCACCTCGACTGATGACGTCATCACAATCAACACAAAAAGAAGAACACAACAAAAAAAAAAAAGGTTGGAAATTACTGGGTGTATGGGGAAGTGCGTGTTTCAAGCTAATTACAAAGGTCTACACTGTGAGAAAAATTCATGTATTTTGTAAAAAAATTAAAAAATTTCAAAATTAATTTTAAACAAAGAATTAATTTGTTAACTACTTTTTAAATTAATTTAAAAAAAGAATTAATTTAAGAATAGAACTGAAGTTCGATTTCTTTAATTTTAAATTAAATTAAAATTAAAATAATTTTAATTTAGTTTTTTTAAAATAGTTTCAAAAAGTCTTTAAATAGGTAAAAATTAAAAAAAATATATTTAAATAATTTAAAAATAAATTATTCAAGTTCATTTTTAAAGATGCAATTATTATAAATAATATAATTATAAATAATTAATTTATTTCTTTTATGATTCAAACTTAGTTTAAGTGTAAAAATTAAGTTTGCTCATAATAAAAAAAAAATCTAAAATAATCCAAAAGTAAATGTTTCAAATTAGTTTATTTAACTAATTTTTTTATTTTAAGATTTAAGTATACTTTTCATATATATAAAATACTAATTTCGTGGTGACATTATTTTACTTTTAGACTACCCGTTTCGCTCAGTGCATGTTTTCTATTATTATGATTATTTTTTTTGTTATAATTTCGTTGTTTATGCGGTCTAAAACAAATGTGATCCCTCATGATCATGATCATGATCACGATCTCCAACTGCGGCCTGTATCCATTATATTTAAACATTATTGTGGGCCGGAACTTAGCTTAAAAACTCATTGGAAATGCTTTTATCTTTATATCTAAACAGTTGACCAGTTCACCCGTTGATCCGTTGACATTTGTACACATTCCATTGTTAGATGTGAAAAGTAATGACGCAGTAATCTATATATATACTGGAAGGTCTTAAGTAGGGTCTTCAAGGAAGGCTCTATTCAGCTCAAGTTGGAAAAAAGGTAAGTGTTTTAGGAGGGGGGAGAAAAGCTATGGTACACTAGAACCCCTAGGTAGAGGCCTAAAGGAGGGCTCCACTTCGATCTAGTAAGAGAGTAAAGCGGATCGAAAGAAATAATCTATATGGATGCTATACAGACAGCTTAAACGATTAACGAAGTTTTTCATCTAAGCCGTTCCACGGAGAGTCGAGCTATGATCGGTTTATATGTATATATATATATATATATATATTTATAGCGGTACGTGCAATCTCTGTGGTAAATCATGAATTGCATTACAAAATGCTGCAAATGTGATAAGTCAGCAAATTTGAACACAATTCGAGTTTGTGAGTAGTTTTCAATTCTTTTTGCGGGTGTTGATGGTCAGTCATGGTCAAGGTCACGCTCTGAGCTCAAGTAACGTTTAATTTTCTAGTTATTACGTGCGGTACGAGTGAGGTTAAGTTGAATGGAGTATGGCGGGAATGGAGAAAACGTTTAACCGTTAAGAAAACTCTTTGAAAAACAGTACTGAACTTGTTGTTGAACTCTGTTTCACGTTACAGGTAAGACTCTGCAAAGTCGCTAAATTTATAGTTCCTTTATTAAATTGTTGATACAGGGAGGTATACTAGTGCACAGGAAAATAGTGGATTATTAGCCCGAAATCAAAGTGAAGAATGCCGAAAGTATTTTTTTTCAATTAAGTACGAAATACTTTCAATTTTTCCCCAAAAAGTTCCTATGAAAAATCTAGAATTTCAAGCATTAATTTTGGTAAAACTTTTATGTGTAGGATCTAAAATAGAACCATCTTTCACAGGAAGTAAAGTCAGGAATCTTTTCTTTACCTCCCTCTTTCTCCCATTCACTCCCTCTCTCTCTCTCCCTCCCTCTCTCTCTATCTTTCTCCCTTCCACTCCATCGTATATCCATTGGGTAACGTTAACCATTGTAAAAACATTGAATGTTTACAATTAGCATCATCGTAGATGAGATCAAATACAATAAATAATCAAATATCAATTAATGAAACTCGTGTGGTACTTCAATAAACAACCGATTAAGTTAAGAATAATAACACAAACTGCCAATATAGTTTACGATATGTAATTAAGTAATAAACATTTTATTCTTGCAGCTGCATAATTAATCACTTGAATGCTGACAAGTTTTGTTTTTAGACCCTGTACAGTAAGCAAAGTACAAGGGTCAAACAAGATTGTCAAAGACTATAGTCAGAAAGAGGTATATATACTCGATGCGAATTCATATAGTAGATAAATACACCTCAATTTTAGATCATTTTCACTGCACACAGATCAAGTTTTCTCTGAAACTTAACAATTCTTTACAATAAATAGGAAAATAAGAGAAATTTTCGACAGATGTCAACCAAAAACACACATTTTGTCATTCTGTCATTTTCCACATGTTGATTAGAATCGAATAACTATATAGTATAGGTAGTATAGCAACTCTATATGTGATCGGTTTGGAAACTTCTTAAAAAACTTGAATATTTTTTATTTGATTTAAGAGTAATGCCAAGTAAGTACAGGGTATTTAGCAGTTAGCTCGTCTGTCTGTTGTGCTTACCCACTAGTTATTCTTTTTAGAGATTACAGAGCACACAGAGGCAGTTTTATACCCCTAACTCAAGTAGTTGCCGAGTTCTTTGGGTCGTTTATAGGACCAGTTGGGACAGGTGTAGAAACTAATTGCAAAACAACCAAAGTACTGGAGTGTTACGCAAAAGTTATTCACTTTTTAAATATGTAATTAAGGGTAGTTACACACTTCAAACAACTTTAAGTAAAACTTTCTCAATTCTTAAATGGATTGTTCAATCAACCGGTTTGATTGCTTTCTAGGGTTAGACAAAGTGCATGTTTATTGGTTTTAAACCATGTGTTTAATTAGCTTGTGCTAAAATTGCATTGAGCTCATTTTAACAATAATCCGACAGCAATTTTAAGCACGTGTGGTTGATTTGTTGTATTCATCGACCTGTTGAACTTGTTAGACCCTGTACTTAACAAGAGCGCAGGGGGTCTATGAGGCTTGTGAGAAGCGGAATGTGCGTAACAGGTAGTAGAAGGCATTTCCGGACCCATTAAGTATATATATTATTGATCAGCATCAAGAGCTGAGACGACCGTCTGTCTGTCTGTCTGTCTGTCTGTCTGTCTGTCTGTCGGTACGCCTGTCCGTATATACACCTAAATCTTATTGATCAGAATCAAGAGCTTACACGACCGTCTGTCCGTCTGTCTATCTGTCCGCCTGTCCGTCTGTCTGTATATACACCTAAATCTCAGAGTCTATAAGAGCTGCAGATACCAAACTTTCGAATGAAAGTCAGTCTATGCGTCAGGCAGATCAAGTTTATTTCAAATTTTCGCCACGCCCCCTACCGCCCACGCAAACTGTAAAAAACTATTTTCAGAGCTACATAACTTAAAAGGGACTAGAGCTATCGCTACCAGGTCTACGCATTTCGTGTATGGTACCATTTTGACTATCCTAACCTTATTTGGTACAGATCGAACAACTATATCCTATAGCTCCCAAAGAACAAATCGGTGGAGAATTGGTGATTTGTATGGAAAAATGTAGTTTTAAATGACCGTTATCACCAAACACACACCATTGATATGACCCTATATATTCTCACGAAATTCGGTCCAGATAGGACAACTAAAGACTATATCTACCTACCCGCACTATAATAAACACGGGGTCTTTTGAAGTCGGCTCGCTTGACTGTAGCCTTTCATACTTGTTGCTAACTACTGTCAAATTGATTATGATCAACTTTTTAGGGGTGTGAATAACTTAAGATCTCTTTGATTTCAAATATTTCTTGAAGTATAAAAGCAGTCGAAAAATAGCAAAAATGCTGAAAAATTTAAAAACTTATTTAGAAGATCCTTACATATATTTTTAACACTTCAAAAATTCTATGAAGTTTTTTAGCTGAAGTGGAATAAAGTTTTAAGCTCAAAAAGAATCCATCACTTTTCAAATGTACATTTTTATAGCTGAATAATTTTTTAAAATATTTTTTTTAAATATATTTTAAGCTGACGAATTCTATCTTATTTAACTCCTTTGGATATTCGAAGACTTTGCAAAGTATTTAAAATGGAAAAGAATTAAAGTTCTCGACTTAAAACTAATCGATGATTTTTCCATGTTTTATATTTAAGTTTTAATAATTTTTTAAGCCATATTATCAGTTGACAAATTCCATCTAATTTACCACCTAAGGATATATCTTTTCAAAAATTCTTTTCTACAAATCTTTACAATTCGAACGTTAGGAAACTCTGACTAATTTTTGTTATATATATTTTAAAAGTATATATATTTTAAACTGACGAATTCCATTAAATTTACCACCTATGAGGTAATCATCCTGGCGCATTGTGCAGTTAAAAACACTCGCATATATGTAGTTCTATTAATAGGGTCGAATCCGAAAGGTACAGCTCATAACATGGCTTATCAGACAAAATTATATGTTTTTTTTTTGTATTCCTTAGATGATAACAAATTGAAATTAGTGTCTGGGGGTCATAGTTCTTAAAAAGTTCTTATCTGTACAAACACACACACACACATATACACTAACAAACTCACACATACACAATCACCGCTTGTATTTGGTAGTTCGACACAATTACTTGTCAAATTAATCAAAGAATATATCAACAACAGTAAAAAAAATGTTTAAAAAATAAATACACGTATGTTCTGTTGATAAGATTATTAAAAAAAAAGTTGCATTCTAGTTGCTAGCCAACAATGGTTTTTTTGTTAGTTAGTACACTGTAAGAAAATCTCAAGTAGATTTAAGTTTAAACTTTCCCAAATTCAAATTAATTTCACTTGTTTAAAAAAAATGTTGAAAACTTTTTTTAAATTCAGCATGCACTTAAGAAATATTAGCTACTTTATCTTACTTATTTTTCTCCCAGTGTATGTACTTTTTTTTATTTACTTTTTAAAATATTTTTTTTTACATTTTTTGTCACATTTTTCCGCCACTTTTGCTACTAACCTTTGATTAGACTTTGACATATTTGTTATTTTTTTTTTTTTTTTTGTTGGGTTTTGAGGATCGTAGGATCTATATAGATGGGTATATATAGATCGCGAGGGGTAGACACTTCAAACCGTTGGCGTCTGTTAACGAATTCGAACTGAATTCGCCACAATATGGAAAGTAAACAGAACACGATTGCGACATGCCGGTCGTATGAGTGATTCTTTCAAATATATATTCGTGATGAACAGAAAAACACTCACTCAAAACACTCACACTCACACTAACACATCCATACACTCACTTACAGATACACGCTCAGTTGTTGATCTATATAGAACGAGTGTCGTTAACGGCTCGCATCGCTGCTACTCACCGCTTGAGTGTGTGTGAGTGTGTGAATGGGAATGGGAATGAGTGTGAGTGTGAGTGTAGTGAGTGTTAATCAGCACTCGATCATTACAGGCACATGTAAAATTTATAAACAATGCAGCCCCATATAATTTTTTTTTTTTTGACTAATCTAGTTTATTATTAGTTACACACACACACACATACACACACACAGACACATACACACACACACATACACACACACACATACACACACACACATACACACACACATACACACACATACACACACACACTCACACACATACACACACACACTCACGCATCCACTCAAACTCTCCCAGTTGCGCTACAAATAGAGTTTCAGATACCGAGTAGTGCTGTTCTTACTTTTTAGAACACACAATAAGATAAGCAATACTGCTTGGAATACCCTGTAATCCAAATTTATGCTTCAAAAGAGTATGCACTCATCTCACTGAACTCAGTTTGCCATCAATCTAGAGCTAAGAAATTTGGTATTTACTTAGATACTTTACATATTTACATCCACACACATATCAGATATAAAAATTATTCCCCATTTAAAGAAAAATACTGTAAATTTCAAAGCTACAGGGTATATACAAGTCTAAAGTTTCATTATATTAAATCTGTCTCCCTACAGTTTATTAAATTCTTAGATAACAAAGTTAATATGCTAATGATTACAGTCGTTGTAGTTGACAAATAGTAATTACAGGGTATGAGCAAGTCTTTCAACACTATTAACACTCATTCTTCAATGTTATCGTTAACCATTAAGAAATGTAAATGAGCACAACATGAAACAACCTTAAAGATAATCCCTAGTTTAGGGACCTCATTGACATAAATCATTACAAACATTTGACAACTTCCGGGTTTTGGAAGCCTTCATGTAACAATGGCAACGCTATCAATAGATCTGTGCCCGTGCAATGGGGCGTTACGTAGTCGTAGTATCCACAACAAATCGACAACGGGCGCTATGAAACGAGATACGTTTGGGTTAAAATGTCTATGACGGTACGATTTCAATAGACGATAAGTTACGGATCGTTGAGTAAATGCTTAGAACTATCGTATGAATACACTGAAATGAAAAAAAGTTTATTAAAATGAATAAACCATGAACAGAGTTCTTAAAGTTAATCTAGATACTCTGTAAAATGAAATTTTTGCCACACCCCCTACGACCCCGGACAAATCGGTCGAAAATATAAAATTTGTATGAAGACATGTAGTTATAGTCGGGCGATCGCAACTTAACTTACACATTATGTGCACATCCTAATTATGACTATCCTCAACAAATTTGGTCTGGATCGGACAACTATATCCTTTAGCTCCTATATGCCTATTGTATAGATACATGTGCATTACAATGAGTACGGGGCTTTTTACAGTCGGCTCGCTCGACTGTAGCCTTCCCTACTAGTTGAAATAGAAAGCGACCTATAGAAATATTATGTAAACAAGATCCAATCAATCAGATAAGTTCTAGGAAAATGTTTGAAGTGGAAAAACTTGTTTGAATAATTATTACTTATGTCTAATGTCTGATGAAACATTAAAACTGGAAATCAAAAAAAAAAAAAAAACTGGAAGTTGCAAGGTAACATAAGATACAAATGTACTATGGGTGTGTGTATGTGCGTGTGTGTCAAGTATATTTGTGGATGTGAATCATATTACGTATACGTAAGTTAAAATATTCTTATTATTATTATTTTATGGCATTATTGTCTTATATTACGGTCATTCGCATTCCGCTTGATTTGTTCTCCAAATGTTCATCTTCTGCGTGAGTTTATGCAAATGTCAATTGCAATTCAAGTGCAAGTGGCAAAATTGGGTGCAAAATGCAGCTAATCGAATAATTTAGCTCAACTTGCAGTGTCTCTGGGTCTCATCATTTGATCCAGCATTGTCTTTATACACACCATATGTATGTCGGTTGCATCCCACATGCATCTATTTATCTATCTATCTATCTATCTGGTGCAACATTCATTAGCACTCTTGGAATTCAGTCAGACTTTAATATCAAATTAATCAAGAAAATTGCCGACAAACGAGCTGCACAAATATATAAACTCAAAAACTGAAATAAAACATAGTCATCAAAAATATAGACTTTTATGGTTAAAGATACAATTTTAGATAGCAAATTAAGTAGTTTAGCATAAACTTGTTTAAAAAAGATACAATTTCTAAGCTAAATTATGTGTTAAAAGATTTAAATTTAACTATATCTTATGATGAAATACAAATTAATACTTAAAAAAATATATATATATTCGCATTAAGATACAAAAGTAACTTGGAAACAAAGATAACTAGTTTTAGATACATTTTGGGAAAGAAAGGTTTTAAAATCTTGTAATTATCCACATATAGATACACTGCAATGATATGCAGATACTTTTTATTTTATATCTATTAAAAACATACGCAAGAATTAGTCCAAAATTATATATATATATTAAAAGATATTAATACAAAATTAAGGTTAACAGGCACAGATACATTATAAGAGTGAAGGGAAAAATTCTTCTTATTTCAATAGAAAAATGCACAGTATAGCTGTGTAGATACTTCGAAGTTTATTTCGATTTAAAAGATACGCAGAATTAGGTCTAAGCAATTTTGTATATTTTTAGATACAAAGATATAAATACAATGCAAAAGATAGAAGCAAATGGAAAGATTATTGGATGCACACTGAAAGATTCATTTGTATATACAAGAAATAAATGCCACCATTTAGATACATAATATACAGAAACCCAGTCAAAGAGATACATAGATACAAACGAAAGTGCACTAATGTATTTATAATTTTATATCTTGTGTACAGCTAATTTAGGTGCAAAGATACAGGTCGGGTTAGTATAAACTTAATGTGGCTCAAAGTATCTACTTAAAAAACACTCAACCTTAGAAATATATCTTAATGTGTAAATAATAAAAAAGCACCAATAAAAAGCAAAAATTCAAGTTAATTATAATTGTATATTGTTTATATCTAATTTGTGTATCTACAGCAAGAAAATAAAAAGATACAAATTATATGACACATATAGTTACACACGTGCATGTCGAAAAGTAAATACAAATGCTTCCGCACGTTGTCTGTTGCATGTAGCCGTAACTCTCACTGTATGTATCTGTATCTTTGAGTGACTTTTGTATCTGGCCTAGGGTCAGGGGCACAACGCACTGGCGACCTTAGATACGAGCTCCTTCTAATCGCAACCGATTACAATTAACACATTTGTACTTAGTCAAAGCTCGATATCACAATCTAACGGTTGCTTGTTATCGCAGCTGCAGCTACAGTGCGAGGCATTCAAATAGATACACTCGCGGGGTATTAAAAAAATATGCAACAAACAACAAATAAAACAAGTTGAATCTATCTAAACTTTATTAGTAACTGATCAAGTAATGCAGCTAACTATTTGTATCTATTTATACGAGAAGTGTATCTAATCAGCTGAAATGCACTGTAATCTGCTCACTTTTATTTGATGTGCTTAGAGTGTAATCCACAAATAACTATCACAATCTCCGATCGCCTTCGACTTCGACCAATGCTACTTAATCAGCATGATTCAGCACATTTTTCACATTTAAAGCGATTTAAAAGATTTTTTAACTATAAACATACATATAGTATATATATTTGAACTTTACAGTAGCGCTGAGTGTGAAAGATTTTCGTTGTTGTATGATTTGAGTGGATGCATATCAATTTGAAGCGTACTGAAGAGGAAAATTAAGAGTGTTATTTATAATGGAAAATCGTAGGACTATATTGAGTGGTTTTTGGGGGGATATCAATCTAGAGAACTTCAAAAACTGGATATAATGTTAATGCCAATGTCAATATCAATAAAAAAATGTATGTTAATTTTTATGTTAATGTTAATGTTAATGTTAATGTTAATGTTAATGTTAATGTTAATGTTAATGTTAATGTTAATGTTAATGTTAATGTTAATGTTAATGTTAATGTTAATGTTAATGTTAATGTTAATGTTAATGTTAATGTTAATGTTAATATATACTAATTCTAATACTTAACCTTATTCCTTCAAAAAAAAACAACAAATTTTTAAATCAACATTTCAATTTTTAATAAGTTATGAGATTTGCTAATATTACAGGGTATTTTGAAAGCTCTCTAGATCTGCAGCGTTGAAAAGAAAGAGACAACTGCGCTGTCAGTGGGTAGGCATTGTCCAAAGGCCTCAATAAGCAAAGGTTCAGCGGCAACGGTACCCATAAAGTCATCCAAAGAGACCTAAATAAAACAAGGACAAATTGAGCTGAGGATAGAATGGAGGATATATTTTTACCCAGCGTACAGACCTTGCCGTCCTTGTCAATGTCAAACTTTTTAAGAACAATTTCCACTAGATCCTTGACACCCTCATCTGGATCCTCGTCCTGCGGTTGCTTAATCAGGCAGTTACGTAGCAGCGTAAACATTTCATCCTTTGTAATGAATCCATCCGTATTCAAGTCGTACACACGAAAACAGAAAGCAGCACGTTCCGCTGGTGTACCGCGCAAAAAGGTGGACAAACCGATCAGCCAACCCTCGAGGCGCAACGGCAAACCCTCGTGTGCCTTATCCCAACTACAGAAGATACGCTCCATCAGAATTTCCTCGGTCACAATGTCAAAGGTGCTGTGCAACAACTCACGGAATACAATACGATCGATACCCTACAATAAAATTTGAAGAATTATAACTACAGTGAAAGCTGTACTCGCGGACAGCTCCCTCAGGCGGACAACCCCTAAGCCGTACATACATAGGAACTTAAAAACATTTCAAGTCTGATTATTAAAAAATCTTGAGTTTTTCTACTTAAAATATTGATGACTTTTTTTTTCAGTGTACCTCAACAGCGGCATGCGGTTTCGCAATCGTTGCACTCGAGGAGCTTGAGGCCAACGTTTTGGCCGCGTACTGACAATTGGAGACCAGTTTCCGATAAATGCGACACAGTGCGTCCAGTTCATCCCTGTAACAAATGAGAATTTAAGATGTATAAATAGGAGGTGTGTTTCCATTTAGAGCGTTCCCAAATGTACCCTTTCTATAGCTTCATATGTTCATAACAGTTGAAGTCACAATCAGAGTCAATCCTTTAAGCATGGCAGCTTAAGGTAGCCTACAGACCAGGTTTCCTTACATTTGTTCCTTGTGATTTCTGTCGTTCATTTGACAACAATTGAAAAGTTTGGGAAAACAACTAAATCGGAAAAGTTTTTATTATTTTTTGGCATGAAAGACTGCACTTCTGCACTACTTCCTAAGTAAGTTCATGGAACTTTTGATGATTAAGTAGAAGAGGCTTTAAGAATTTGCTACCGCTTCTTAAATAATTTCGATTCTGTTGGTTTTCCCCGTTAATTCTAAGACAAATCTGAAAATTGAGCAAACCGAAGCTCTTTACAATTCACTCGGAAATGTATCTATAAGATATTTGAAGGACTACTTTAAGCAGTTATTAAAATTGGAAGTAAGTAGAGAAATTTCTATATATATCTTTAACTATTCGATTTTTGAAAGGATTCATTTTAGCAGTAGGTAAAACTAGTAGTAGATAGTAGTTATGATCAAAATTTGTGCATTTTTTTTACTCACTTGGTGAAGCGCGTCTTCTTGCGTAGATTATCCAATAACTTTGGATTGATTTTGCCACTCAATTCATCCATTTTACGCTGTCGCTGCTGCTGCCGTTTGTTCTGTAGGGCAGCCGATGCGGCCTTCGACTGGTTGCTCGAGTTTCGTTTGCCGCTGGCGAGGAATACCGAAACCGTTTTAAGTATCGTTTTGTTCGCATGTAACGTGGATCTGCTACAACCACCTCCAGTTGCCCCACCGCTAACGCCAGTGGCACCACCCGTAGCTGTTGTTGTTGTTGCTGCTGCTGCTGTTGGCGTCGCTGCCCCACCTCCAGTGGTCCCACCCGCTCCTGCTCCTCCTCCTCCTCCCGCTGTTGGTGTTGGGGAGCGACCCTTTGTGGTGCCCGCCTTGCCTACCAAACAATGCGACAGCACATGTCATTATGCTCACTGTTTTAGGGTGTTTATGTTGTGCACACACACATACAGTCACACATACCCATACACACACCTACCTACACTGCAAAAAAAACTAGTAGTGAATGCTAGAAAAGCATCTGTACTCTTTTGGGAGTTATTTAGTGAATTTAGAACAAATCTTTCTATAAAAACTATATGGCATTATTATCTGATTCTTACAAAATTTGACCAGAATATACCAGTTGGTAAAACTAACGGTATAATACACTATATGTGTGAGTTTGGCAGAGCTATCTTTCGTTTTTCGTACTAATTTTCGACTGATTTGTAATATTGGAGCTATATTATATGGATAACATATTGTATCATCGATTCGTATCAAGATCGGTTGGCACATTATAAGTGATTTTGGTTGAGAAAACACTGTTTTACCAACACCTAAGCCTACTAAACACTGAATTACGACCTTTACACTTTATATATACACATATACTTAATATATCTGTCTGATTTAGTCTGAACACATAATAGTATCATTAACATAATTTGGTTAACTCAGCTCTTACAGTTTTCAAGTTATGGAGTTTTGAATAAGTTTTCAAATTTTCGTTTCGGAATACTCAGCTTAAAATCACACACAGATTATGCATGTTCGGATTATATACAAGTACCTCTAGTAGTTATCCACTTTGGGTGTTTCAAACAAAATTGTTTGCTGTGTAACTACACTACAGGGAAAAAAACAATGGAGCCACCCATCCACTTTCTATGTGTTTGGTGCTTCATGTGTCAAAGTCAAATCAATCCACGCCATCGACACGCTCATCCACAATCGGAAGCGCGTTCGCGTTCACCTTTGCCTGCCAAACGAACCACTTGCACCCCAATCACTTTACACCACGACACCCTACACTGCAATGGGTGTGGGTGGAGGGGGGGCTGTAATAGGAACTAGAAGAGGGGTGGCGAGGGAGGGGGTTCCGAAGTGGGTTTATGCCAAGAAAAGACCAATATGCAAATAAATTGCCACCAAAATGGATAATAAACTTCTCGTATCGCTCGTAAATATGCTGCAGTACAAAGTACACTGAGCGAAATTTGTGGCATTGATATAGAACTAAGGAAATTTCTATAAGGCTATGAATTAAATACATGTATTTCTGCTAATAATAATATTTTCAATGCTAATGATAATACTAATGATAATACTAATGACAATACTAATGATAATGCCAATCACAAGACGAATATGTATTTCTATTAACTAATAAAAAAGCTAATGAAAATGTTAATAATTATGACAATGACAGTATTAATGATAAGAACAATGCTAATGCTATAGCAAGATTCCCATTAGTTAAGCTAAAACTTATTTCAATGTCCTACCTAATAGAAATAATTATTCTAATGATAATGCTGATGATATTGTTAATAAAGGTACGAAGTCTAATCATGTAAAAGTCCCTCACACCAATGATATAAATTTCATCATATAAAAATAATGATTGTCATTAAGTTAGTGATGAGGTATGCAAATATTTTAATACCTTTCTAATGATAATTGTTATGAATGTTTCAATTCATTCCAACTTTAATTGAAATACTAAAAATGTTATTAATTCAAATAATAAATATTATGAAAATTTGGAAGATTGAGTAAAGTATCTTAATGAATTGTTAACGAATAGACCGAAAAGACTTTAACTAATGAAAATTCTAATGCTAATTCTAATAAATGGAAAATCTGTGTAGGTAGAGAAGTGTTCATAGCAGTTGTTCAACTTATGTCGATATTTTTCACAGTGTAATCATTAAGACACAATCCGTCCAATAGCAACAACTTTAAGTGAAGCCATTACCAATGAAATGTTCTGTTTGTTCATGCACAAGTTTGATTTGCAGACAAAAGTCGGCACGATACAATGGCTAGACATATCGAGAGAATTAAATCCATGTTTTTGGGTTGAGCGTGGAGGGCCTATCTCCTATTCAATAGGTACTCCCCCATCCCAATCTTTACTGGGTGTCTACTCCTTTGTACTTTCCTTTTTTCCCCCTTTTCCTTAGAATCCCTTTTAGGTACTATAATTTTATTAGTACTTTGGATGTTTGCTTCTGACGGATGCAGAAGTGAGCATCAGTGTTGACGGGAAAATATGAGCTTGGCTAGCCGACAAAAATGACTTAAAACGGCTAAAGACTTTTAATATAACATTAAGTAAATTTTGAAATGGTTAATAATAAATAGAAGTCGATTTGACTTTGTAAACCTATAAAAACTTCTTGAAACTTATTGGAATTGAGAAAAACTTAGTAAGTAAGACTACAATCGAGCAAGCCGACTGTAAAAGACCCAGTACTCAATTCAGTGCGTATTTCACTAAACATATTACGAACCTTTGACCGATTTGTCCTATGGGAGCTATAGTTGTCCGATTTGGATCAAAAGTAGTGAGGATAGTTATAATGGTACCATACACATCATGTTTGAATTTGGTCTCGATAGCTTTAGTAGTCTGCAGGTTATGTTGTTATGTTTTCAACACTTTGCGGGGGCTGTCGGGGGGCGTGGTGAAAATTTGTATCAAACTAGATCTGCCTGACATATAGACGGACTTTAATTCCAAATGTGGTGTTTTTAGCTCTTATAGTCTCTGAGATCCATATATTTATATGAACGGACGGACAAACAGATAGACGGACATTTCTATATCGTCTCGGCGGTTGATACTGATCAAGAATAAATATACTTTATGGGGTCGAAAAAGCCCTTTTCTATGTTCTAATTTAAGTGACTTCAAGTAAGTAAAATTTACTAACCTACTTAATCTAGCTATAAATTGGCTATGGTGACAACACTGACATATAGGTTGATATTTTTTTGAAGCCTTTAAAAGTAAAATGCAACAATGGGGCGTACTACAATTGTAATTTGTTGATTTACCGTTGCCCCAAACAACAACAAATAATGGGTGTTACCGCTATAAAGGTCTAGACACTCTAATTTTTTTGTGCATGGGGCAACCCTTTTGAACCGGAAACTTTAGAGCTCTTCTCGGGGTTTGCCTGATAGACAGACATTAGTAGTTGGTGTCATCCTGCAGCCAGCAGGGTCAGAGTTACGGTCACGTTACGGTCTCATCGGAAAAAGCCAAAAAAAAAAAGGAAAACATAGCACGGCAACCCTGTAAAAGGACATGGGATTAGGTCAAAAGTGTCCTACGGTGCCATCGAATTGATTTTTGGGAGCAGAAGAGTGTTAATAAATTTTGTCAGGTTTCGAAGTTCAGTCAGTAGCGGAAAAAGTGACAACCCTACAGGCAAGGTGCTCCTAAAACAACATAATTTCTTTGTAAAATGATTTAACGTTTGTTTAAAGTCGAAAGTAAAAATGTTGCAGAAAAGTGTACAACTTTAGGACTACAATATACTCATGTACCTGGCAACTCTATTAATAATACTCGTGTACTAAAGTTCTTAAGTGCACGAAAGAAGTGACATTCAATAAGAAATATTAGTTAACTACTTGTACAATTTTTACAACTTGGCAACTCTATTCGGTTTAAGCATACTTTTTAGACCGCGTACTCAAAAAGAGTACAGGGGTCAATTAGGTTTGTCAGAAGCGAAATGTTCGTAACAGACAGAAGGAAACATTTCCGACCCGGATGAAGTATGTACTATATATTCCTGATCAGCATCAACCGCCGAGACGATATAGCAATGTCTGCCTGTCCGTCCATATGAACACCTGGATCTCAGAGACTATTCGAGCTAGAGTAACCACTATTTTCTTAACAACATAACTTGGAAACGACTAGAGCTATCGGTACCGAATTAGCACATTGTGTGTATAGTACCATCATAACTATCCTTACCAAGAATGCTTCGGATCGGACAACTATATCCAATAGCTCTCATAGGACAAATCGGTTGAAAATTGTTGATCTGTATGGAAAAACGAGCACTAGAATGAGTCCAGAGTCTTTTACTGTCGAATCGCTTGACTGTAGCCTTTCTTACTTGTTTTTTTTTTTAAAGTAATTTACATTTCATAATCAATGTATAGATATTGTTACCCAACTAATTTGTTGGTAAAATTATAGATTGTGTATATAATCAATAGTTGACCCTAGTTAGCCTGGTCAATTAGGTTACTGCCCTTACACTAATTTAGGTTTTTACTTCAGCGTGATTTTCTTTAAGAAATTTAAAGTATATCATTTAACACCATTAGGTTAATAATATTCACTTGGCAACTCTATTCGACTATGTTCAAGTTGAGCTATGTAGATGAAGAGCCAAAATACCTGGATAGTTTTAAAAAGCTGACATTCATGGACGTTTCAGAATCATGTTATGCTAGTACATTAGCTTTAGTATACTCAATTGAAACCCAGTACAGTGAAAGTTCTACTCGCGGACAACTTCCTCCGGCGGACAGCTTCCTTAGCTGGACGAATTTTATAGTCCCAAGGCTCATACAAAATCCGTTCCCTTGGGCGGACAAAAATACTAAAACCGTGGCTGTCCGCCCAAGGGAGCTTCCACTGTAATAGCTAGATTTCCGATCAAAATCACTTAAAAAATAGTTAAATCCAGCTAATTAGCTCAAATGTCGACACTGATTACACAAACACTACATAAATGACAATATAAACACAAATTTTAAGATGAATGACAACTCTGTCTACCAAATTAAAGGAACACACACACATTTCTTATATAACAATATACTTCCAATCGATTCGAAACCAATTTTCCTACATTTTTTAGCTTTTCACTTTAACGTTTTTGATAAAACGAATTGTGATTAATTTTTTAGTGTTAATCTTGAATATAGATACCCATATTGGTTGGTCTTGGTACCGCTGCTGCTGCTCCCGATGATGTTGAGAGGAACTTAACGAAAAATACCAAAACCGAATTTTCCCCACCAAGAACGATAAAAACAAAAAACGCAAAAAAAAAAAAATGAAAATGAAGAAGGAAATGGAAATGTAAATGAAATGAAAAGGGAAAAGCGTATTCGAAGCAATCAACAAACTCAAGTTTCCAAGGCAAATCCGAGGAGGAATTTTTTTGTGTGTGTGTTGTGTTGACAAACCGTCGACAATGTCAGTTAGCATAGGTAATGGCACCTGGTACTGGAAGAATGGGGTAGAACGGAGCTCTATAAGCAATTTTTATTGACAAAACAAGGACACATTCGTAAGAAACCTCAAGCAGAACGCAATTGAGGTTAAGTATTGAGGTTAGGTTTACTATTTTTTTTTTTGAGGTTAGCTCTATGAATTTAACCTCACTTTGCAAAAACACTAATTGTTTACTCTTGTAGTTTGTTGTAGTTTTTTTTTTTATTTTTACATAATCATTTTTCATAAACACTTTTGTTGTTGTTGTTAAACTTAAGCATAAAATATTATTAATGTTAGCACAATACATAATTACATATATATGTATGTATGTCTGTATATATATATATAGTATGTTTAAAATTACGTTTTTAGATTTACTTAATATTTTGTTGTTTTACATTTTAAATATTGTTTTTACTTTTCTTATTTGTTTGTTTGTTTGATTTGCTTAAAAACCGTCTCAGGGTTATGCTCACTGTACCTACAATTCGATCCCAAAATGTATACAGTGTTGTCTCTACAAGTACACTTCGTATATGTATGCATGTGTGTGTGTGTGTCTGTGTGTGTATAGTTGTGTATTCTATAGTTTAATTAAATTATAAAAAAAAAAAAAACATTAAATAAATTGTAGCTAGTTCAGATCAAGAAGAGAGTACAAGTTAAAGAATAAAAACTTATTTGATTTTAATGTATATACTTGAGTATATTTAGATATTTATATATCGGTATATATTTATATACAAAGATCATAAAGGCTTAATATTTTTATTATTTTCTTTTTTATGAATACACAACTCTACACAATTGTAATTATTTTAAATGTTTAGCTTAAGATTACAACTATTTTAAATTGTTTGATTTCATTATTATTTGTTGTTAGACTTATTTAAACTGAACTGTTAACGGTTCGGTTCAATTTTTCTGTTCCATCGCAGCGACTTTAAAAACTTAAAAAAATTATATAGTAAGAATATATATATATATATATATTAAAAAAAAGACACACACATAAAAAAAAAGGCTGAGGCACAAATTGTGGGGAAAATGGTATAAATATTAAGACATAAAAAGAAAGCGTTATTGCATTTAATTAACATAGATCATTTAGTTGCCTATTCATAAAACATTACATATTTAACATCATAATCATAAAGATAATCATAATCATAATCGTAATCATAATAATAATCATAATAATATTAAGTTAACAAGCAAAATCGAAAGTCATTGAAATTTTTACGGAAACGCAAATGGAAATTTAAGTTTTCAGTTGTATGAGTGTATGTGTGTGTGTGTGTGTGTTGCCATTTTACAAACAACTAGTCAAGTGTATTGAGGTGTTAAGGTGTCTCAGGGTTTAGTAGGGTGTCATATACTTTTTGCTTTTTTAGAACCAATTTCAATGCTCGGCTTTCTTAGTTGCATTCCAACAAAATTCTGAACTCTTTTGTTTATCAGCTACTAATTACTATATTACTAAGAATTGTTTCAAACTTTTTTTTGTTTTTTGGGTTTTTCTGTTTTCTGTTTTGTTGCTTATTTTAATAAATAAATATACACACATATGCATAGATTTAATACATATATATGTATATATAAGTTATGTGTGCGCATATCGTATCGTATTTACGATATACGCCCTCATCGAATCACGTTCATTATATATTTTTTTTTATATATTAATATATATATATTATAATATTGTTGTTGTTATGTTGTCTCTTTTCTGAATTATTAGGCGATCTGATTGTTGTATCTCTTCCCCTTCTTCTCTCTCTCTCTAGCTCTCGATCTCTTCCTTAGTTTTTATTTTTTTTAACAGACAGCAATTGTTGTATTAAACCGATATTATAATTCCATATCTCTGGCTTCGTCCTCACTGTAATCAGACATACTGGACTCACTGTCACTACTCTCGCGCTCCTGTTGCGCCGCCCTTAATGCATCCTCGGTCGCATAGCGTTGCACATAATCGGCGACTTTGCGATGATACTCCTCCGGTTCGTGCAGGTACAGGGCGGCTGCATCACGATTTAATGGATCAACCGGATTTGGATATGTGAGCAATTGTGGCAGAAATGATTCAAATATATTCGATAAATCATATAATGCCGTCCATGCCTGATTGATCACATCGAGGCAAACGGTGCCAGAGGATTCATCAATATTAGGATGATAGATTTTATTCACAAATCCGATGCTTGGTGATTTGAATGGATAGTTATCGGGCAGATAGACGCGTACTTTCCAAACGCCGCCCTCGTAGGGCGTGCCCGTGGGCCCAAAGAATTTCACATGGAATTCGTTGAGGCCACCGAGAATGGTTACCTCGTGTTTTGATTCAATTAGCTTGATGACGTCATTGTCCATGCGTCGTTTACCAGCACTGGGTGACGACATATTGAATTTGTTTTTCTGGGTGAGGGGAGGGGGGAACTGCTACTGCTGCTGATCGCGTGTCTTCCAATTGATCGTTGTAAGGCTTTGGCGGTATTTTTTGCTTTTGCTGCTTGTTTTTTTATTATTGTTCACTGCTCCCCGCACTCGATTTTCCGCACACACTCATTGAAAACTGTCCTCGAGGAGCAATCTCAGCTGCTGCTGCTGTTGTCCGCCTGCAAAAATAAAATAAAATTTCAATTAACTGTTTTGCAAACTCTGACTCAACGTGTCTGTGTCTGTATGATATCCTTATCAATGCTATCAGTCATGCTGATGCTGCGGACTGACCATGAGGCCTGCAGTCGAATCTTGTCTATTCACAAATGTAGGTCAAATGTAGCATGCTAGCTTGCTCACTCTCCCAACATACACACATGTATCCGCACATGCAAACAGCCTAAATAAGCGAATCTGTGTCAGCGTCGCAGCAGCAGCGCTGCCTTGATGCAGCAGTAGGAATAATAACAAAGCGTGACGTCGATAAACAAATGTGCGCTGTTGCTCTCACACTAACACCCATTTTTACCACCCTCTCCACCTCTCGCTAACACTTCCTTAGTAAAGTGGGGGTTGTTGTAATTGAAATAGCGACGCCAAGAGCGAAGCAAAAAGCAACAAAAAAGAAACAAAACCACATCAAGGACAATTGCAACATTTGTTGGTGCATACTTTCAGGCAGACTGTCAATCAGCAATTGAAATGCAAACGTCTCAATTCTATATGCTGCTCCACTCGCACACACCCAGTTCACTTTTTATTTCCCTCTGCTTTTGTTTATTGTTTCATTTTTTTTTGTGTTCTCCATTTTGGTTGGCATTCATCATCGTTCCCATTGAATGAGCGGCTGTTTGTTTCCAAACAAGCTCAGCTGTTTAATGTTATTGGCTGTCTCACCTGCTGACTAAGTCAATGGGTGCGAAAGAGCGACGAGTATGAGTGCGACGAGTTACAACAAGCAACCCCTGGAGACAGTTGCAAAATATCAACAAATATACAGTGGGCTCTACAATTGTTAAACGCAAACTTGACAATGTTTAATCATTTTGTTATTTTTGTTTTCATCATCTTCATTTTTAACAACTGTATAAGCTGTCGTCATGTCTGCTTTTGCAAAACCAACATTAACCCACACATATGTATGTTTTTCTTTTCAGTAGCAGCTGCAGTGACTGGAAGATTAACTGTCAACACACACTGTACTGGTCAGTCAGATTGTGCTCTCTTTTGGGATGAGCTTATTCGGCCATCTCCCTTGCTCTTACACCTACAATCTCTTGTTGTTTGTGTTCACAAAAACTACCGTGGAGCTTTTCAATTTAGTAATGAATATGTGGCTTGCTCTGTTTTATTAAGCCTTGCCAAGTTTCACTGTACTCAAGCACACACACTGGCACACAAAAGTCACACAGAAAGAGAGTAAGAGAGAGTCTGCTCCAACTTGTTTATTTGTATTTGCGTTGCTTTTCTGTGTTTTGTTAGTTGTTGCTGCTCTCAGCTGTGTGTTGGTCTCTCCATGCGTGCATGTATATGTGAGCAGTCCCGTGTATGTGTATGCCCACGCTCTCTGGGCTTTGGAAGATCAGCAGCAACAACAAAACAGTGTTGACTAACCAAAATGACACTCAGCTGCAATTTTGTTCGAAGACATTGTTGTTGTTTCTGCTGCTGTGGGGGACCGTGACTGTCTAATAATGATGGCACAATACATATGTATCTACATACATGTACACACATATACATATATACATCCATATATACTTCTGATATATTTTTAATAATTCGTATGGGACAAAATAGAAAAAAAAAGCTAATTTCAAAATGAAAATTATATTGTTTTCTCTCTACATTCTAGCACTGTCTACCCCACGCTTCACACTGTCTTCCTTGCCACACAAACACACACAAAAAGAGACACACGCAGCTGATTGCAGTTCATTTGTATTGCATTTTCAGATAATTACGAAACTTTTTAAAAACAATTTCAACAAAAACACGCACACACACTCACACACTTGCACACCTTTACACGTATACGCACACACATAGCCAGCGATAACATATAGCTTGTTGTTATATATATATGTTTTTTATATTTTGCTTTGTCTTTGATATTTGTTGGTTATTTCTTTACTTTTGTTTTTGATGTTACTGCTGTTGCTAATTTAGGGTCGTGTTGTTTTTTGTTGTTGTCTGTGCGCTGCTTGGCTTTACTTTTAATTTGATTTTGCTCTTGTTTTTTTGTTGTCTACTTCAACTAGTTACTGAAAATTAACTGGCAACAGAGTTTGGAAGCCCACAGTGAGCAGCGCACGAACATCTGAAAGCAGCATAAGAAGCAGCGCACACAAGCAACGACAACAAGCAAACGGCAACGGCAACTGCGACGACGACTGCGAGGGAGCGCGTTCTCTCCCTCACAAGCATTGTGAACGAGAGCGACAGAAAGAGAAAGAGAGCGAGCGCAAGTATTATTGGGAGAGTGTGACGCGCCAACCTGCTGCCATGCCAAATGAGAGACAGATAGAGAGAGCGAAAGAGAGCAGAAAAGCAAGAGAGAGGCCCCCACAAAGCACATGTACAAAGAAAATCATAATAACAAAGCGAGAGCCAAAACCAAAACAACAATAAGAACAACAACAGAAGCCAGTAGTAGTCGCAGGCAGCGATGCTAAACAAACAATATTAGGCGAAAGAGCAGCAGAAAGCAGCAACGACAACACCAATAACAACAACCAGTCCACGATTCTGCCAAAGCAAAGAAAAGCTATAATCAAGGACAGCAGCTGTAAAGCACACAACGCTAAATGCAACAACACCAATGCATACACATGCACACACACACACTAACACCAAGACTCTCAGACGACAACAACGAAACAGACGCAAGCCGAGCAACGCCGAAGCTTTCAATGCCCTTCATTTGGCTGGCAACCAACGTTTTGTGTTAATTCGCAATGACGCACAGTCAGTAGTCAGTCCCTTCTCCAACAGTTACTCCCCCCTCCTGCTCTAGCGGACTATATAGCCATCACGCATGCACACATGCCCAGCTTATGTATATGTATGTATGCACGTGAATAGTTAGAAATTGGAAGTACGGTAACGAATGGCAAGGGAATTGATTTAAGTGTTAAACTAACGGGGTCAAATGCATACACTTGCACGTACAACAATGTGTGTGTGTGCGTGTAAGTACATGCAGTTTGTGCATTGTAAACATTTTGCAGTTTCACGTTAAGCTTGCGCATGAACGACGTTCACGAAAGTATTCATTTCTGAGTAGAGCATTTATTTCTGTGACACCTTTCCCTTCACCCACCACCCTTCTCAAGCAGACTCAACCACCTATTCTGATCAGCTTATACAAAGAGTACACGGTCATTGACTGCGCATTTAACTGCATAATAAGCCATGATGCGAAAGGGCTTTTAAGCCAAGGGGGTGGTATGGGGTGGTGCGGTATAAATGGGCTAAGGCCAACGACAGCTGCAAATGTTCTAAAACATCTTTTGAGAGCTTTGCTTCGTTAACATTTCTATAGAAACGACTAAGTATGTATGTGTGTGAGAGAGTGTAACATTTCCGTTGCTGCTGATAAGATTTAAAACGCAAAAGCAAAAGCAAAAACTCAAAAAAAAAAACAATAATCCAAAGGGAAAAGAAATCATAAACACAACGCAATAAGCGAGCAAAGCAAAGCAAAGTGCGTAGTAGCAAGAGCATACAAAAACATGAAATAACAAGAAAAGCAAAGAAGAAATGCTGCCAATTTGATTTGATTGTTATTCTGTTTTAGTCTGATTTCTCCATACCTTATATGCTGATAACAGTTATACATTAGTATGCAGACACAAAGGAAACCACAAGGATACACAAATATGTATGTTATTGCGTACACAGACAGAATACATACAAAAAATTACTTTCCACTTTACACCAAAAACAAAAAAAAAAAAAAAATACAATGACAATTTTAACATTTACACGAAACACTCTCACCCAGCGACATGGACAGAGGGAGAGAGAGGACAGAGACAAAACAAAAACTGCAAGGGCTGACTACACACATATACACAAATGAACACCCATACACATTTACTTATATTCTTATGTACAATCCAATGCATATATGTATATTCATGAAAAAAGCAATGTGCATACGTAAGAGCAATATTGGTCGTTCAATAAATGTTTGTTTAAAGCCGTAGACAATAAGAGAACAAGAAGAGAATTTAGATCTGTCGATAAAGCAGTGCAGCGATCTTTTTGACTGACGTGCATCTGTTGTTATTATTGTTGTTTTAATCACTGTCTCACCCTCTCCACTAAATATGCACTTACATACACACACAGCCACACAGAGGCGTCCACAAACTCGTACACAAACATGCGCAGACATTGCATTCACAATGCGAGACCTTTGCAATTAAATACTTCAAGTGTAATTTTGATGTATTGCAAAACAAATTTGTGCATTTCATTTGGCCATGGGAGTACCTTTTTATTATGTTTTATCCGTTTTATTTTTGTAATCGCTGCTGTTGTTGTTGTGGTTTATGATGATTTTTACGCCTCAACATATAAAAATGCACTGCCTTGCTATCGCTCCATTCGTTTTCTTTCGTCTTCTACCGTTTCTGTTTATCGTCTTCGGCTTTCCAGCTGTTATGCTTGCGCAAAGCTGTTAATGTTAATCGAAGTGGGTCGATATACTCGATTGTGGAAATTCAAAACTGTTGTTATCGGAAATCAACAGCTGCTTTTCAAAATTATGATGTTCTCCCGCGAATTGAATGTTGTTATTTAGCTAATAGCAAGCAGCGGACATTTAATGAAAAATCTTTGTTCGAAGTAGCTTAAGTAATTTTTTGTTTGCTTATGTGATGTAATCTCTGAATAGTGATAAGTATCATACAACAAAATAAATGACCGGCTATTATTTTGTTTTAATGAAATTTAACGTGCTACGCGTAACAGGGTTCTGTTACGCTCTTTTGCGATTCTGTTAATAGCAGAAGTTATTGAGCGTTTCAATTGGCAGCTCTTTTGTTAGGCGAAATTCGACCGAATGGCCTCCCCAAGAATTCGCTAAAATAAAACTAAATTTATGTTCCTCATATTTTTAATTGTGTACGTTTAATAAAACTCAAAAAACGAAATTTTGTTTGTTTTTGCTAAATCAAATCAAAAGAATAATAGCCAATGCCGTCTGGTTATGTGAAAAGAATTTTAGTTTACTGAGTTTATTTTAGTTTAAATGCCCGCCAATTGGATGTAGAGCTGTAGGGGCGGCGATTTTTGATAAGAAATATCGATGTGTGTAATGTTAATAGAACATCGATAACATCGATGTCAACATCAGTGTTTCTCCAGCTCTACTATTAATTGATTTAATATTTCACTTAGCTTAAGCAAAGCAACAAAATTACTAAATAATTGATTAAAAATAACAAATAACTAGCAATGTAAAGAGTGGCCCGTTAAATGTGCATAGCATAAGCGCAAGTGTCATATTAGTTAACTTAGAACTTCATTCTTTCACAATGGCAGCGAAAACTACAATTCATTCTAAGCCAAAGCCACTATTTGTGCGTGTGTCTGCTTCTACTGCTACTGCTGCTGCTGCTACTGCTGCTATTGTGTGTATGTGCGTGTGCTGAATGTTTGTGCGTGTGTTGGTGTGACGACATTGACTGAGAAACAGCGCCTTGCACTCCCTCTTCGGCCCACCCCCCACACTCTTTGAAATTGCATACCACCCACAAAACTAGCAGCCAAGTAACCGTAACTCAGCTTGCGCTACTCCAAAGCCAGTGTTGCCACAACAAAAGAAAAAAGAGAAAAACAAAAGAATAGTGCAAAAAATAAAAAGCAAAACAATTAAAATTAAAGAAAGAAATTAAGAAAAATTAAGCGCCGTAAAAATGTGCCATGTGCCAGGATAATCCGGGAGTATAAATCAAAGTAACTAAAATGCTTAACCGGCTGGTCAACTCTGCAGCTGCGGCTGCAGTTCCCCCCACCACAACGGAGGCAGCGGCGACGACAACAACAACGACGACGCAAATTTCCAGTGGCGCAGCAGCAACAGGAACGGGAACAGGAGGAGGAGGCAGTGGCAGCGGCGGAGGAGGGAGCGGTGTAGTAGCCGCTGCTGCTTTAAGTGATCTCTATTTACGTCCATTACCATATTTGGATGCAAAATGGCTGCGTGCCGATCTTATTGCCTGCCTACGCAATTCCTCCGTCAGCGCTGTGCTCTGGAATCATTTGATACAGGATTGTGAATTGGTCTCCTCGTCCTCCGCGCCGGTGATCAATGCACGTGGCCAATTATCGTATCTGGGCGATGATGGCAAGCACTATTGTGGTGCACAGCAATTGCAGTGTGCCTGCTGTCGTCCCGAGTACTGTGGTCCACTCTCTGCCTGCAATTGTGATGGCTGTCGACCCCTGGACTCGGACATGGCCATCAAGAAGCTTACAACGGCAGCGGCACAACAAGCTGCCTCCGTGGGACATGCCACCGAGCAAATTCTAAGCAGTTGGCTCTGGAGTCAGCCGCCTAAGCAGCTAGCCAAGCACGAGTGTCAGCGTTCCCTGATTGCCGAGCTCCATGAACTGGCACTGCGTGCTGCGGGCAACTCTCTGTCGGCACAGCAGCTTAGGATGCAACTCTTTATCTATGAGCGTTACTTTGTGGCCCTAAAACGAAGTCATTCAATGCCAACGGCAGCTGCAGCAGCTGCGGCTGCATCACAACCTGCCCAGCAGCCAACAAACGAAGATGTGTCGCTCGAAAAGCAGCAGGATCAGTCCAAGTCCCAACGCCAAATGGAGCCGGAGCATGCTGCTCTGGGATTGGCACGTGTGGGCACCAGAGCAGCATTAAGTTTTAGCTTCGCTTTCCTGCGACGAGCTTGGCGTTCCGGCGAGGATACGGAAATGTGCAGCGAACTGTTGAGCGAAGCGTTGGAATGGCTGCAAGAGCTACCGGAGGCAACGATCTTCAATGACGTTGAGGGATCACCCCTCTGGCTGGAGGTCATGGAGCGTTCGATCAAGTTTCTGCGTCTAGTGGCCCTCGGGGATCCCATGGGTGGACGTTGTCTGGCGCCACTAAATGATAGGCACACGGCGCTGTGCCTGCTCCTTGAGCTGGGTGTCCAGAAGGGCACCTTGGCAGCTACGCTGGAGTGTGTGGTGCTGCTGCTCCTGCTCTGGGAGAAGGACAACGACAATGGACACGGACATGGCAGTGTCAATGGTGATAACCGTGATATGCCGCGTAAAACTGGTGCTCCGCTGCTTCGCATCCTGCAGCGCTATCAACGCCTGGGTAATGACGCCACCGCGACGGGTAATCTCGGAGTAGGCGTGCGACGGGATGAGGATTCCTCTATGCCATTGGCCAGTGCTACGGAAACCTTTTTGCGTTTCCTCATGCTGCCTAAGAGCAGCTCAGCCATTGTGGACCTGCGTCGCGCTGCGGTGGTCATCATCTCTCACCTTGATCGTCTAGTCCAGCCGTATCTGCCCAATCTGCCTCCAAGTTGCCTGCTGCGTCCCATGGCCAGCTCGTCATCATCATCCACATCCACAGCTTCGGCAACTGGAACTAATGGCTGGGAACAGCAGCGTGTTTATGCCCTGGGATGGCCCACATTCTTCATGGAGCAGCAGGGATTCAATGTAGAGCCCGCTTTAAGCTGGACAGGATCATTGATCCAGCCACAGCAACACCAGCAATCTCCTCCTGCACCGCCATCTCTGGCCATGTTGACCTGCAAGTTTCAACTGAAACAGGTCGCTTGCAGTGAGGATGTGGTCCTGCTCCTCAGTCAGGAGGGTAAACTCTACAACTGGCACATCGCCAAACCCGAAGCTGAACCGCAACTGCTCGACTTTCCGGAGATTGCGAACGAAACCTTCGTGTCAATTGCTTCGCATTGCGAGGCCCGACACTTTCTGGCCATCGATAGCAACTGTAAGTGCTCCAGCAAGGGCTGCCCCCTTAAATTAATTACTATTTCGTTATTCTAGTTTTAGGAGTTTCTACGTAGAACTTTTATTATTATCCCTCTAGAAATTTGAAACAAGAAAAGAAACCGCTTTAGTTGGTAGCTGTTAATTTATGTATTTCCCTCAACCAGTGTTGCCACACTGCACGATCATAAATTGGGCACTCTTGTTATTCATTAGCTTTAAAAAGTTTCTTCAAAAAGTCTCTTATTAAATTGACCATGTGAATTTTGTATAAAAATACATATATTGTTAGTTTTTGACTGAATATCTGTGGTAGTTCCTTTAACCAGAGTTGCCACACTAAACGATCACCATTTTTGTAATCCCTTTATTTGTTTGCATTAATGGCTCTTGAGTATCTCAATCTTATGTCCCTGTTTAAGGTTGATGTAATATTACAAAAACTCCAGGTATCAAAAAACATACGTTTTAGATCAGAGATCGGAGCTCAATCTGTGTATCATGTAGGAAAGGCCACAGTTGAATAAGCCGGTGGAAAAAGATCTTGTTTACAATATTATTAGATTTTTTAGGTAACAAAGAAGCTTCGATTTGTATAGTTATAGTTTTCCGATCCCTACCAAACTTTTGATTTTTGACCGATTTTTGACTAAGGTTGAGGATTCGACGAACTTTTATTCAAAATTTATTGGCTCTAGCTCTTATAGTGTCTGAGATTCAGTTGTTAATAAAAACGGACATCACTAGATCGATGGGGCTGTTGATTGGGATTAAGAATATATATAGTTTTTTAGGCTATCTCTGTATCCTAATTAAGTACGAGTCTTTTAAAAGTTCTTATTTACACAGACCCTGTACTCTTCTTGAGTGCAGGATCTGTTAACTAATTCATTGAACAATTAAAATAACTTTTAAACTTTTTGAATTTAATTTGTAGCAATTGCCTACTCCTGGGGCGTGGGCGAGGGCCATCGTCTGGGCCATGGAGACTGTCACGCCCGTGAGATGCCCACCAAGATCGAGACGCTGGTGCGTCTGGTGAAGTCCGTGTATTGTGGCTGCACCCACAGTGCGGCGATCACCTGCTGTGGGAATCTCTACACATGGGGCAGAGGCATGTATCGGGATGATCAGTATGTGCCAGCCCTTGTGATGGCAATGAAGGATCAACAGGTGGTGGATGTAGCGCTGGGCAGTGGAGATGTGCACACCTTGTGCCTAACAGCCGAAGGATTGGTCTATGCCTGGGGCGATGGCGACTACGGGAAACTAGGGAATGCCAGTTGCAATAGCAGCGCCCATCCGCAGCTTATCGAGTGCCTACCGCGGGTGCAACGCGTCTTTGCGGGATCCCAGTTCTCGCTGGCATTAAGCACGGACGGTCAGCTGTTTAGCTGGGGCAAAGCCTCCTGCCTGGGACATCAGCAGGTGGAGCGAAATGTCCAGGGATGCAGTGTGCCGAGATTGGTGACCAGTCTGCAGGTTAGCCTCACAAGATTTTCCACTTACCTTCCACCAATTGATTGCTTCTTTTTCCCTTCACAGCACAAGCGCATTGTGGACGTGGCTGTGGGCGTGGCCCATTGTCTCGCCTTGAGCAGCAACGGTGAAATTTTTGGCTGGGGACGCAATGATAACCAACAGATCTGTCCAGCCTCCGTCTGCAGTGAGCCATTGATACGTCAACCCATTTTGGTGGCACTGCCCACACTACCCGCCAGCGGCATGGCCTGCACGGCCTCCCAGAGTCTCATCTGGACGCAAAGCACCCGCGAGGGTGTTCCACTGCGTGCTCCATTCGTTATTGATCTCGGCGAGCCGACGTTCCGTTTGCTCGATCAGCTGCTAGGCATGTGCAGTGCCCAGGATAATCGCCAGACCCCAAATCAGGAATCCGAATGCATTGCCGTCGCCTGCCTGAATCTGGTGCGTCTCCAGCTATTGGCGTTGATAGCCAATGGCGTGGAACCACGTAATGTGGGTCTGGCCAGCGGCGGTAGGCTGCTCAACAGCCTGAAGACCCGCATCCTTAGCTTGGCTGGTGGTAGTCATGTGCTGCGCACGATACAAGTAGCCGCACAGCAGGCACTGCAAGTAAGTGTTGAACATGGACTAAATACTGCAGAGGATTAATCCATATCCCCTTCTTAACAGCATGGTTGGAGTGTGCTCTTGCCCACGGCAGCGGAGCGAGCACAGACCTTGACAGCACTGCTGCCCTCGGAGCCTGGACAGGCTTGCTCTGCTGGACATCGGTTCATGACAGATCTCCTGGTTAGTTCGCTTATGACCGAGGGAGGTCTGGAGACTGCGCTGCAGCATGCAATACGTTTAGAAAGCAGTTCCTGCTCAACTGATTGCACTGATGGCGCCCATCTGCCCCTGCTCCAGTTGATCACGCGTCTGTTGGGTAACAATGCAGCGCTAAGTCAAAGCAGATTGGTGATTACGTTGCTAGTGAAGCATCAACAGGTGCCAGATCCGGAGGAGCAGCAGCAAAAGCATCTTCAGCATCATTCGGCGAGCATAAGTCCCAGTCTGTGCTTGCTGCACCGCTTTCAGCGTCTGCTGCTGGCTCACATCCATCAGGCTGGTAGTGAGGAGGATACCACGGGAGCGGAGGCATTGCTCTCTCAGTATTTACATACCCTAATTCCCGCCTGCGTTAGCACTTTGCAGCAGGCATATGAATTGGCGCTGCAGTGTCGCGAACCCAATGAAACTTCGCTTGGATCTCATCCTTTGGGCGCTGCCTTGAGTCGTGTGCTACAGGCGGACATTTCGGATGCACTGCTCCATGAGCTGTTGGTGGGTCTTGTGCTGCTCAAGCGGGATAAGCCACAGTGCTTGGCCAGTTTTCGTTGGGCACGTCTTTGTTTACCTTTGCTGCGTGTGCTGGATCGTCTGAATCGTGCTTTGGGCGAGGGGGAACTGCGGGATGGCGATGACATGGGCTGGCCGGGAATCATCTGTCGTGGCGGACCCAAAGGATCGGCGCCACCGCCAACTGCTGATCCAGAGACGCACTATGTACGACGTGCCGATCTTGATAATCTGCTGCTCGATGGCAATCGGTGCATCATACTGGCCGGCTATGTCTGTGATCTTTCCAACTACAGGTGGGGAATCCTTGAAAGCTTAGCCATCTGGCATTTCGTATTTTACTTCTAATACTTCCTGTTGCAGCTGCGAGTCGGAGAATTTGCGTACCTTGCTCGAACATGGACTGGGCAAAGATCTGAGCATGGAGCTAAGCGCACCAGCGCATAGAAGTGTCATGGAACAGTTGCTGCAACATCACAAGCTGGGCAAATACATGGCAGCCCAAGGAGCCCACGAGGAGAAGGTACAAGTGATTAGCTTCTCCTTCTTCCTTCGCTCTGTCTAATCCTGCTCTTCATCCCTTTTAGGCAACGACTTTGGCAGCCACTCGCTTAACCCACTTCAGTTCGGAGTGTGCACTTGCCCAGCTTTTGGGTCTGGTGGCGAATCTCATGTGCAGTGGTCCAGGTCTGCAGCCGGCAGAGCTGCAATGCCGGCAGTTGGACAAGTCGTCGTTGCTTAGTGGTGGTCTACTGCTGCTCCAGCCGAGTAATCCTTTTGACGAGGAGAAGGGTGAGGCGCGAAGCAGTCATAGCACAGCTGGAAATACGCCCACAGAGGCACCACAACCCATTCCACCGACACGTCGAGCTGAAAATCGTGTGGACAGCTTCATTTCAGGCCTGGCCGAGGCGCGTCTCACAGATCCATTGGTCTCCACCTGGCTAACGCTTACCGAGCGATACTGCAAGGCCCATAATCTTATGTGGCATCAAGAATTTGCCACCGAGCATCCGGTGCAAGAGCTGGAACGTCTGCTTACAGCCGTCCTGTTGCGACACCAGTGCTTGGGGAGCATGGTCGTCAGTGCCTTGGAGGCGGAACAACAATTGCTGCCCAAACAGCTGGGCGAGATCATTCGTCTGGTTCACCAGGCCAAGTGGTCGGTGGTGAGAACACGGCAGCAACTGAATCGTAGCTACAAAGAAGTGTGTGCTCCAATTCTGGAACGTCTTCGTTTTCTGCTTTACGAGGTGCGTCTTGGCATTTAAATGTTGGGCGGAAACGCCCATCCTTTTAAGAAATCGGACGAAAATGCATAATAAATATTAATTAAATAATTTATTTTATGTATTTTCAGGTGCGCCCTGCCATAAGTCCACAACAGAGAGGACTACGTCGTCTGCCCCTACTCCAGAGATTGCCCCGTTTCCGTCTGCTTGTACGACGCTTGCTGCAGGATTTGCGAGCGGCAAAACAGCAACCTTTGGCCAAACCGGAGGACTTGCTCAATGCGAGCATACAGCAGCAACAACAGCAGCAGGAACTGCTAATCTATGAGCACCAGCAGCAGCAGGATGAACTAGAGAAGAAGCCCAAGGGCGAGCAGAAGCAACTGGACGAGGAGGAGTCACTGCTACGTCGCCTCAATGAGAGGCAGTTCCAGTTTGTACCCGAGGTGGAACTAGACGCGACACTGCTGCAGGACATTGTGGACTTTGCTCTGCAGGATAGCTGCGATGTGGAGACAGTGCGTCGAGCCATGTATTGTCAAATGCAACGATTTCAGTTGCGTCTCGCCGGCTTGGAGTTGGTGCAGCAATTGCTGGAACTGCAGGGACTACTAGATGCTACACAGTATAGTCTGCTCAATGGTTATTTGGGACTGCATCTCAAGTCCCCAGCGATTGGTGCATCACCCCAGCATGTGCTTGCCCAGCTGAACATGGTCAGCGCCTATCAAAAGGCTCGCTTGCTTTTAGCCCAATCCCGTGTGCTCGATTGGGCGGTACGGGAACTGAGGCGTCTGGTCAATCAGGAGCATCAGGGGGCCGCTCGTGGCAAGGATAGCTGCAATTTGAGCACCTATGTGCTCCTTAAACGTTTGCCCCGCGCACGTTTCCTCATCAGTGTTTTTGGACTGCTGGCCAAGGAGCTAGGTCCCAATGAGCTCGGGTTGCTGATCAATTCGGGTCTGCTGGGCACGGTCCTGGGTCTTCTGGCCCAGACGGGCGCCGAGGCGGGCAATCGCAGGAACAGCACCGAACTCAGTGTGCTCTATGAGGACAGCGTGCTGAAGCAGAAGTGTAGTAAGGCCCCGCTGAGTGGTCCCGATCTGGCTAAGCTCATGAAGATTGGCACGCGTATCGTGCGTGGCGGAGACTGGAAGTGGGGCGATCAGGATGGTAATCCCCCCGGCGAGGGACGTATCATCAGCGAGGTCGGCGAGGATGGGTAGGTGGCAGCATGGTTTTATCAACGGTCCATACTCCCTACCTCCTGCTTTCTTACCATCCGCCTCCTGCTATTTAACCCCTACCTCGTAACCACCTCCCCTTCCTCTACTCTCCTACCTCCTTTTCGCAATCTCCCACCCACTCTCTTTCCCTTCATCCACAGCAAATCTCGTAATTCCATTTTCTATTTCATCGCAGATGGGTACGCGTGGAATGGTACACTGGAGCCACAAACTCCTATCGCATGGGCAAGGAAGGACAATATGATCTCCAGCTGGCGGACAGTGCCTTGAATGTCGCCTCGCCCACAGAGCCGGAGCGTGAAGAGCTGGGCAGCGTGGAGCCACCGCCTAGCAGTGAATCGCATCCCTCGAAGCTTTTGCGTCACTGTGCTGCCAAGTTGCTGCAGATTCTGGCCGTTGGAAGTGGACTCCATGGTGCCCAGCTGGATAGACATGCGCTGCGTGGAGTCACCAGCATGTTTCGTGCCATGCTCGATCCCAAGCCGGCACTGGCCAATGTGGTGCACTGTCTGGGCTGGCTCAATCTTGGCTTCATACGCGCTATTGCAGGCGACTGTCCACGTCTGTGTCTCGAGCTAAGCGCACCCAATTGGTTAACGCACTACTTCAATTTGCTGGAGCAGCCGGCGGGCAATGAGAGAGGCGTTTACAGGCAGCTGCACTGTCTACGACTGCTGCAGTGTATTCTGTCCTCGTGGACAGCCGAGCAGGAGCCACGCATGGCTACGCTGGTGCGACAACTATTTGCCACTCTGGGTAGGATTGCACTCCATTGCCCCGGCGATGCCACACTGCTGCCTCAGGAGGGCGGCAAGGCGCGGGTTCTGCTCACTGCCTCCCACTCCGGCAGCGTGGCAGAGGAGCTGGTGGCGCTGCTCCGACGCCTGCACACTTTACCACACTGGAATGCGGTGATCAATTCATTTATGGCCCAGAAACTTTGCGTTGCAGCCGAGCTGCTCCAAGGAGAATCCCCACAGCTATCGCTGGACGCGGAGCATAGCTTTGTGCTCGGCGTTCTTAGTGCTATGGGTGGCTACGATTTGCGTCCACGTGTGGGTCTACAGTGTTTCCACGAGGGTGCGCACATGATCATCGCCAGCTTCACGCACAAAGGACGTTGTCTACTCGCACCCAGTTGTCCAACGAGTTCCTCGGGATTGGTTAAGGTGCCATTGTCTACGGTGCTGCCCCAGTTGGATCACAGTGTCTTCAGTTTGACGCGTCTGCCCATGAACGAGATGCTATTGAATGCCTGGACGGTGCTTCTCTATGGTCCCGCCCATGTCCAGGGTATGGGCATCAACAATGGCAGCTGGGAAATCCTAAATGCCACTGAGGGACGTCTTGATGTGCGTCTCCTGCGCAGCCAGCAGCTACAGTTGTCGGTGCTGCACACGAATGGAGTGCTCTACAGGCACCAGGCTGCGCTGCGCAAGATCCTCAAGCAGCGTGCTCCTGCCGCTGGGTACAGCACCATCGAGGACAACGAGGAACGAGACGAGACGGAACCAGAACCGGAACAGGAACAAGAACGGGAACAGGATCAGCTGCACAATGCAGCGAACAATGGAAATGGCTGCAGCACCAGCAGCAGCAATGGCAGCCAGCAGGAGCAACTGCTCATCCAGTGCCTGCTCCTCAGAGCAACTCAACCCTCGCCAGTTAAGGCCTGCTACAGTTACGCCGATCTGTCCACGGCGGCGCTGAACTGCGTCCAATCGTTGGCCAGCCAGGCACATCAGCAGCTTAACGCTGAGGATCAGCTGGAGCCTCTGGTGCTGGCGAGTCCCGCACAGCCGACAATGGTTCATGGCATACCCGTTTACAATATGGCCAAGGAGCAACTGCAGCCGGCAAAAGAATTGGAGCAGGAACTAGAGCGGGAACGTGAGCGGGAACAGGCGAAACCATTGGTGCCGCCAGCTAGCGATGCCCAGTTGATTTGCAAAATTATGGAAATGGGTTTTACACGCGGCACAGTGGAGTTCGCGTTGAAACAATTGTCACTGCAGCCGGAGGCGATGCCAACGCCGGAGCAGATTGTGCAGTGGATACTCGAGCATCCCGATGCGTGTGCCAATACCATTGAGGAGGAGGAGACGACACCTGAGCTGCTTGAACTGGAAGCAGAGCCCGAGGCGGAGGCGGATAAGGAACGCGCGGGAGTTGGTGCCTCCAGTGGCAGCAGCTCTACCACCAGCAGCAGCTCCTCCAGCAGCAGCAGCAGCAGTGCCTCCTCGGACACCGTTGAGGGTCAACTGCCCAACCAGGGTCAGCTAAAGTTCCTCTCCCGGAAGGATTTCCACATTGCCGATCATTATGCGCTCTATGTCCGAGGATTAGTGCGTCCTGGAATGTTGGTGCGTTGCTGTCGCGACTTCGAAGAGATCAAAATGGGTGACATGGGCACAGTTCTGGTTGTGGACACCGAAGGATTACATGATCTCAATGTCCAGGTGGACTGGCGTAATCATGGCAGCACCTATTGGGTTTGCTTTGTCCATATTGAGCTCGTCGAGGCGCCTCAAAGTCATCTACTTTCATTGACATTGCCACTGCCACGCCCACCGCCTTCCATAGCAGTGGGCGCACGTGTGAGACTACGTTCGAATGGTTTGAATCGTCAGGCAGATACGCTGCTGCGCTTGGGTGGATCCCGGACAGGACAGCCGGACTACGGGCAGGTGACAGCGATGCGAGGTAAGCAATTGACCGTAGAATTTCCGGATCAACCGGATTGGCAGGGACACATCAACGATGTGGAAGCATTTCCAGCCAAAAAGAAGCTTAATCCCGCCCTGGCCTCGACACAATCTTCTTTGGATCTCATCGATGATTGGTCCCGTTGCATACGCTCCTTGAGCGTTAGCTCCAATGAAGCGGATGCCAAGCATCTGCTGGACGGCAGTGGTCTTGCCTGGCAGAGCTGCTCCACCGGTCCCTGCAGACATTGGATTCGCCTGGAACTTCACGATCGTGTGCTCGTCCATAGCCTGGCGCTGAAGGTCAGTGCCGAGGATCACTCCCATATGCCGTCGCTGCTGGAGGTGCGTGTGGGCGAGTGTCTGGACAGCCTCAAAGAGTATACCTGGATACCCGTCTCCACAGGCGCCAGTTGGGTGTTCCTCATGCAACAGGTGGTGAACTATTATCCCTGGATTGAAATTGTCATCAAGCAGTGCCAGAACAATGGCATCCAGTGCAAGGTCCACGGTCTCCACTTCATCGGGCGACGCCAGCAGCCGGATATTCAGCATATGTTGGCCAATGCCCAGTTTCTGGCCTGCGAATATGGTGCATCGGTGGGTGCAGCACCAGGATCGATTGTTTCGGACGTAGCTCCTGGCGATGGAGCCGAACCAGCGGCCTCCACATCCTCAGCGGGCGGTGAATCTCAGCCAGCGGCGGGGGAACAGGAGCTGCCATGCACGGTCATGGTCTGGGGACTCAACGACAAGGAGCAGCTGGGCGGACTCAAGGGATCCAAGGTGAAGGTGCCCACGTTCTCGCAGACCATCAGTCGTCTGCGTCCCATCCATATTGCCGGAGGCTCGAAATCCTTGTTCGTGGTTAGCCAGGATGGCAAGGTCTACGCCTGCGGTGAGGGCACCAATGGTCGTCTTGGTCTGGGCGTCACCCACAATGTGCCACTGCCCCATCAGCTGCCCGTCCTAATCCAGTATGTGGTTAAGAAGGTTGCGGTTCACTCGGGTGGCAAACATGCTTTGGCTCTCACGCTGGACGGAAAGGTCTTCAGCTGGGGCGAGGGTGAGGATGGCAAACTGGGACATGGAAATCGGACCACATTGGACAAGCCGCGACTCATTGAAGCACTGCGAGCCAAGAAGATCAGGGACATCGCTTGCGGTTCATCCCATTCCGCGGCCATCAGCAGTCAGGGTGAGCTCTACACCTGGGGACTGGGGGAGTACGGCCGTCTGGGTCATGGCGACAATGCCACACAGCTCAAGCCGAAGCTGGTGACGGCTCTCAATGGACGAAGGGTCATCCAAGTGGCATGTGGCAGTCGGGATGCTCAGACCTTGGCCCTCACCGAAGATGGAGCTGTCTTCAGTTGGGGAGATGGCGATTTCGGCAAGCTGGGACGTGGCGGCAGTGAGGGATCGGCCACTCCGCATGAGATCGAACGTCTCTCGGGGATTGGCGTCATTCAAATTGAGTGTGGAGCTCAGTTCAGCTTGGCGCTGACCCGAGCCGGTGAGGTCTGGACCTGGGGCAAGGGTGACTACTATCGGCTGGGCCATGGCGGGGATCAGCACGTGAGGAAGCCTCAGCCTATTGCGGGACTGCGTGGACGTCGTGTCATCCATGTGGCAGTGGGTGCCCTTCATTGTCTGGCGGTCACTGATGCCGGGCAGGTCTATGCCTGGGGAGACAACGACCATGGACAGCAGGGAAGCGGCAACACGTTCGTAAATAAGAAACCCGCTCTGGTCATCGGCTTGGACGCGGTCTTTGTCAATCGCGTCGCTTGCGGCAGTTCCCATTCCATGGCCTGGGGTCTGCCCAACGCGAGCCTGGATGAGGAGAAACGTGGTCCAGTGCCATTTGGCAGCACCCGGGATCCTTTGGGCGGCAGTAGCCTGGGCATTTACGAGGCGGAGCCACATGCTCATCCACAGGATGCCAGCAGCAAAATCGATGCTAAGAGCGGAGTCACCAGCTCTTCCGGAGGTGCTGCAGGAGCAGCTGCAGGTGCTAGTGCTGCCAACTCCATGGCGAGCCTCAGCGAAAGTCTGGCCTTGGAGACGCCAGCTGCACGTCAAGCGGCGCTGGGACATGTGCTTCGGGCAATGGGCATACTCCAGGCCAGGCAGCTTATTGTCGCTGCACTCACGAGTCACAGCAAGGTCAATTACAAGGAGACTTCGAGTGGGCATCTCACCAGGCAGTCGGCTGGTGGCCAGATCGAGCTGGAGGAGCAGCTTACAAGCGGCACTGGAGCGGGTGCCAGTACGGGTTCGGGATTGGGAGCAGCGGCTACAGCTGGACCGATTGCTCAGGGTGGCGGCGAGGCTCCAGCAGATGCTAGCGATGCCGCTTTATTGCCGGAGCAGCCCAGTCCAGGTGGGGAACTGGACACACCGCTGGTAATCGCTGCCGCAGCCGCTGCGGCTGCTGGAGTAGCAGCAGGAGCAGGACAAGTGGCGCCTCTGTCAGCGGGACCTTTAAGCGCATTCCAGAGCTTGACGGGATCACTGTCCATGTCGGGCATGTCGGCGGGATCGCATTCCCGTATGTCAGCTAGTGCCATGTCCGTAATGGCTGCCACCATGACACAGCAGGAGGAGATGCTCGCCCAGTTCAGTCACAGCCATGGCCTGGATGATTTTGGCACACTGCTTCAGGAGCCGGAGGCTAAGAGCCTAGTGGAGCTACTCAAGTTGGCCGTCTGTGGACGCTGTGGTCCAGCGAGCACCGCCCAAACCATCGCCGAGACCCTAATCTCCTTGAGTAGCAATGCGGGCATCGCATCCATGCTGCTGGAGACTTGCATCACGGAATTGGAGGATTTGTGCACGTCACGTCACTGCCTGGGCAAGCTGCCCAAGCCTGTGATGCAGGAGAGCAGTCATCCCTATGTGGACAACATGAATGTGAGTGGCACGGTAAGAATTCCCGGCGCGGAGATGCTGCGCATCGAATTCGATAGCCAGTGCAGCACCGAGAAACGCAATGATCCTTTGGTTATCATGGATGCAGCTGGTCACATGCTGGCCATGCGTTCCGGCCGAGAGTTTGCTCACTGGGCACCTGAGATTCGGGTGCTCGGGGATGAGCTGCGCTGGAAATTTTGCTCGGACAGCTCCGTCAACGGTTGGGGCTGGAGATTTTGGGTGCACGCCATAATGCCGGCGGCGACGCTGGGCGAGAGTGGTTCGGACCGTGCGGTTCTATCCCAACCATCGATGGCACTAGTCATGGCACTACTGGATGCGCGTTTGGTGCCCCGTCAGCCCCAGGTGCTGATCCGTTTGGCTGCTGCGCTAGCTGCATGTGCCCAACTAGGGGCACTGAGTACGGCTCAGAGGATTTGGGCACTACGTAAGCTGCACGCGGTGCTGCTGCTGGAGCAGGCACCCTCGCCCAAGGAACCCACATTGGCAGGCATACTGGTGCCACTGATACCGGAGCTGCTGCGTCAGTACGAGTACGAGGAGCCGCAGGTTCGTGGTGGCATCCATTTGATGCACTCGGATTACTTCAAGACCTTAGCCGCTCTCGCCTGCGACATGCAGCTGGACGCCGTGCTTCCCACCAGCTGCAGCAGCACCAGCATCAACTCCTCCACCTCCTCTTCCTCGGGGGATCTGCACAAGTGGGCGTGGTTCAAGCGCTACTGCATCGCTGTAAGGGTGGCCCAATCCCTGATCCGACGCACGGAGTTGCCGCGTCAGTTCTGCTTAGAGGTGAGGAAGAAGTTTGCCGAAATGCTGCCAGCTCCGGCTGCAGCGGCCATTGGAGCCGCTGCAACCGCTGCCTCCACCTGTGTCGGCTGCCAGTCACCAGGTGCCTCCCTGATCAACTCGACGACATCGTTGTCGTCTAGCACGTCGTCCATGACCGAAGCCCAGCTGCAGCAGCAGCAGCAACAACAGCAGCAGCTACTGCAGCAGGAGTTGCTGCTGGAGCAACAGTCAAAGGAACCGTTGGCACTGCTTCTCCACGAGGATCACAATCTGTTCCAAGCACCACACGATGCCCAACTGCTGCAGTGGCTCAATAGGCGTCCTGATGACTGGGCTTTGAGCTGGGGTGGAGCGAGCACCATCTATGGCTGGGGACACAATCATCGCGGTCAGTTGGGCGGACTGGAGGGCAGTAGAATCAAGACACCTACGCCCTGTGAGGCACTAAGTCTTCTACGTCCCGTGCAGCTGGCAGGAGGAGAGCAATCCTTGTTTGCAGTTACACCGGATGGCAAACTCTTTGCCACCGGTTACGGCTCGGGTGGACGTCTGGGCGTAGGTGGCAGTGATTCCTGGGCTATTCCCACGCTCCTGGGTTCCCTGCAGCATGTGTTTGTCAAGAAGGTAGCGGTTAACTCCGGCGGCAAGCACTGCCTGGCCCTGACCACCGACGGCGAGGTCTATGCCTGGGGTGAGGGCGAGGACGGCAAACTGGGACATGGAAATCGCATGAGCTATGATCGACCAAAGCTCCTGGAGCATCTCAATGGCATGAGCGTCGCTGACATTGCCTGCGGCAGTGCCCACTCGGCGGCAATCACCGCCAGCGGTCATGTCTTAACCTGGGGCAAGGGGCGTTATGGTCGTCTGGGTCACGGGGACTCCGAGGATCAACTGCGTCCCAAGCTGGTAGAAGCACTGCTCGGCTATCGGGCCATTGACATTGCCTGCGGCTCCGGGGATGCTCAAACGCTGTGCATTACGGATGACGACAACGTCTGGAGCTGGGGTGACGGGGATTACGGCAAACTGGGACGCGGTGGCAGCGATGGCTGCAAGTTGCCATACAAGATCGAGAGCTTGGCTGGATTGGGTGTCATCAAGGTAGAGTGTGGTTCCCAGTTCTCCGTGGCTCTAACCAAATCTGGTGCCGTCTACACCTGGGGCAAGGGTGACTTCCATCGTCTAGGCCATGGATCCGTCGATCATGTGCGGCGACCCAAGAAGGTTGCTGCGCTCCAGGGCAAGAAGATCATTTCGATAGCGACGGGTTCGCTGCACTGCGTTGCCTGCAGCGATGCCGGCGAGGTCTACACCTGGGGCGACAACGATGAGGGTCAACTGGGTGATGGCACCGTTACTGCCATACAACGGCCACGCCTCGTCGCCGCCCTCCAGGGCAAGCACATTGTCAAGGTCACCTGTGGATCAGCGCACACTTTGGCGCTGTCTACGTCCCAGCTAAGCGAGCGACTTCGTCCGCTGCCCAATCCACCGCTGGAATATGATCTCGTGAGGGATTTACCGCCGGAGGCACTGCACGCCCGGCTCATACTCCTGCATCACTTCTCGGAGCTGCTGTGTCCGTGTCTGGCAATGCTGCCAATTGCGGGAGATCTAAGTCTGGGGGCGCTTAAGGATGTGCTAGTGTACAACATCAAGGAGGCCGCCTTTCGCAAGGTCATTCAGACCACCATGGTGCGGGATAAGCAGCACGGTCCAGTCATCGAGCTCAATCGGATTCAGGTAAAACGTTCGCGGAGTCGCTGCAATGGCCTCGCGGGCATCGATGGCATGAAGAGCGTCTTTGGACAGATGGTTCAGAAGCTGCCACTGCTTACTCAGGAGGCGCTAGCCCTGCCACATCGCGTGTGGAAGGTCAAGTTCGTTGGGGAGAGTGTCGATGATTGCGGCGGTGGCTACAGTGAATCCATTGCGGAGATGTGCGATGAGTTGCAGAATGGCAGCGTACCGCTGCTCATCAGTACGCCCAATGGGCGTGGCGAAGCGGGAGCCAATCGTGATTGTTTCCTGCTGGATCCTACGCTCACCTCCGTCCTCCAGATGAACATGTTCCGCTTCCTGGGCGTCCTCATGGGCATTGCCGTTCGCACGGGCTCTCCCCTCAGTCTCAAGTGAGTAACCCGACTTTTGAGACCCAGCACGTATAAATAGTACAGGGCTGTTCTAACAAACTGGTGTCCGTCTGTTCGTAAAAGTTCCTGCATGTCAGGGACTATTGAAGCTAGAGTTAAACAATTTGACATGGAAGTCCGTTTATTTATATGATATTACTGGATGTGATGACCTTAGAATAAGTACAGGGTTTTTACCAGTCGGTTTGCTCGACTGTAGCCTAGCTCAACCGATTCTTACCAATATTAAATCCCATTTCTTTCTGTATCCTTTAGCTTAGCGGAGCCTGTTTGGCGTCAATTGACAGGTGAACCACTGCGTCCCACGGATCTCACGGAGGTGGATCGCGACTATGTTGCTGGATTGCTGTGCATACGCAACATGGACGATGATGCCAAGCTCTTCAATACATTGGAGTTGCCGTTCTCAACATCTTCGGCTCGTGGTCACGAAGTGCCGCTTTCCACAAGATATACGCACATCTCGCCTAGAAATCGTGGGGAATACGTACGTCTTGCGCTTGGCTTTCGACTGCACGAGTTCGATGAGCAGGTAAAGGCTGTACGGGATGGCATGTCCAAGGTGATACCGGTGCCGCTGCTCTCACTGTTCTCAGCCGCGGAGCTGCAGGCCATGGTCTGTGGCTCACCGGACATTCCGCTGGGTCTGCTCAAGTCGGTGGCCACCTACAAGGGTTTCGATCCGAGCTCGGCGCTCGTGGGCTGGTTCTGGGACGTCATGGAGGAGTTTACCAACCAGGTAAGTGACCCTACGTTCACAGGAGGAGAATTGTAGAATAACCAAAATATTTTTTGCTCTGCATTACAGGAGCGTTCGCTGTTCCTACGCTTTGTGTGGGGACGGACACGTCTGCCGCGCACCATAGCCGATTTTCGGGGACGCGACTTTGTGCTGCAGGTGCTCGAAAAGAATCCGCCGGATCACTTTCTGCCCGAGAGCTACACGTGCTTCTTTCTGCTCAAAATGCCGCGCTACTCATGCAAGGTAAGTCACAAACACTATCTACAATTAGAAGATTAATCCTCCAACTGAAATTTGGTAACCCTCCCCAGGCTGTGCTGCTGGAGAAGCTTAAATATGCGATCCACTTCTGCAAGAGCATCGATACCGATGAGTATGCTCGTGTGGCGATGGGCGAACCCACCGAAGCAACTGGCAGCGAGGACAACAGTGATCTGGAGTCGGTTGCCAGTCACGATGGCTAAATGAGACGAATCGATTAATCGATTGTAATAACGATTGCGATTAAACAGATTTAAACCATTGATATTAGGATGAAGCTGTCGCTGAAATTGCTGCTCCTGCTTAGCATTCAAACAAAACATAGACGCACTTGAATTAGCCGTTTAATCGATAAATCGATTATTCGATAACACACTAACATACACATTTTAAGAAATAAACACGAAAAAGACAAAAGCGACACAAGAAAGAGCAAGAAGGAGAGAGAAAGAGAGAGAGGGGAGCAAAGAGAGAGAGAGAGAGAGAAGAAGGATAGACAGAAAAATAGAGCCGCAACCAAAAAGTAAAAGAAAACGTTAAATGTTATTTCCATATTGCATAAATGTTAGTTAAAAAAAAAAAGAAAACACAAAAAAGTCCACACTCATAAGTACATAAAAAACTACCATAAATATTTATATATAAATATTAAATATATATATTATTATTTATCTATTAACATTAACATAATGCTTACGCAGAGACATAGCTTACCTATTTGCTGGACTAACGAAGGGGGGAACGAGGAGCAGTGGAAGGAAGAGAGTTCTCTTGATAAGAAATAAATTGATATTATATGTATACATAAATATATTATTGTTTACGATAAAACAAAACAAAAACAACACATACACCCAAAAACTCCTACAACTAAACGATAAATTATATAAATGTGCTAATGATGATCAATTCTAGTTACGTGTTTTGAGGCAAAACTAAAACTATAAAACAAAAACAAAAAACATCAAAAATGAATAGAAAAAAAAAGAAACCGAAACAAACTGAAATCTCTGAAATCTGAAATAAAAATGTATTATGAACAATTTGTGTCTATACATTGTTTAAACTATTTTCTAAATCAAACTTGAGACTTTTGAATGTATTCTTTAGACCCCGTACTCGAAAAGAGTATAGGGGTCTACTAGGTTTGTCAGAAGTGAAATGTGCGTTACAGGCGGAAGAATGCTTTTACGACCCCATAAAGTATATATATTTTTGAACTCCTGGATCTAAGAGACTATTATAGCTAGAGACATTAAATTTGGTATGCACTACTTCTCGAGCAGATCAAGTTTATTTCTAATTGGAGAGTCTCTACCGCTCGATAACTTGGGTACTTTTAGACCAAATTTACACATTAAGCTTATGACACCATTATAACTATCCCCCAAAAAGTTTAGTCCTGATCAGAAATGTATATTATATAACCCCCTTGGGACAAATTGGTCGAAAATTGTTTATTTATTTGAACAAACGCGCACTTCAATGAGGTCTTTTACAGTCGACTCTTCCCAGTTTTAAAATAAGTTTTTTAATTTAAAAAAGTTATTTGTTTTTTTATTTAAGTTTTATTCAAAATGCTATTGTAAACTGAAAATTTTGAACTATCCAGCAAGCTGACAATGGGAAGTATCTTTGTTTTGTCAAAATTCCATATCAAGTCACTCATCAAAATTATCGAAAAACATTTCCGAGGCGAAATCATCATCAAAGCCGCGATATCGTGACTGCGACTGCGACTGTGACTGGCCCTGTGATTGTGTTAGTGACTGTGACTCGGTCTGTTGTGACTGTGATTGTGCTTGCGATGACTGTGCATAATGCTCCGAGTCCTCAATGGTGGGCAGCATATCGGAGTCACCGCTGGTATTTGTGGGCACACATGATCTGGGTGCAGTACGTGGCACACGGCGATGTAGGAGCTGATTTTCCGTACAATATTCGCTGCCATCGTCCTCCATTTGATCCGCAGACTCGAGGGTTTCAGCAGCAGCGGCGGCAGCGGCGCCAGCAGTGGCAGCGGCAGCGGCGGCGGCGGCAGCAGCAGCGGAATGAGAATGAGAACTACAAGTTTCCTCGCTCTCATAGATGCAAGAGGAGGAGCAGGAGGATGAGGCTGATGATGAGTCCGTGGATTGCGGATCACCCAGAACGGCGACTATAACATTGCGTATGACTCTCGAAGCGGCCTCCTGCATGTGCCCAATGATCTCTCGGGCGGGATGCACTTGATCCACCTGTGAGTCGGTTCAGAGAATAATTAGCGACTTGTTGAGATACTAACACGCTTTGGAGGGGGTATCGAAAATAACCGTTTGACTTTTTTCCTACCTGTGGCGCCTCGTGACAGTGATGCCTAAAATGTGTCGTCTGCTTGGGCGTTTCAATGTGACGATGCTGATCCTCGCAGGGACACTTGCGACGCGAGGCGCCGCCGCTACCACCATTGGATGGCGGTGAAGGCGGTGGCGGCGGTGGATCATGGCTGCAGCCCTCGTCACGGGGACGACGCTCGGGCTTCTCCTGGCAGACGGCACAATCCTTTTCGGCCTGCTCGCTCTCAGCGTAGGGATCACAGTAGCCAACTGGAAGCTCAGGTTTCTCGGCATCGCAGCTGCATTGATCCTTCACTTCTACCTCCTCCTTTGTTGGTGCTCCCTTACTGCGTCGCACACGATACAACAGATAAAACACGGCTAATGTGGCGTATGTGGCTTTGGCCACCTGTGGATAATCAAGGAAAAAAAGAGATCGTTAGATAACCGATTCTGTATATTTGAATACTTTCATTGTTTTAGAAAAGCGGTAGAGAACCGATAGTTTATGGTTCGAATATTTATCTTTTTCCCAGATAACCGATAGTGTATATCTTCATTACCTTAGAAAATCGGTAGAAAGCCGACAGTGTAGGGTTCGAATACTTTTATTATCTTAGAAAACCGGTAGAAAACCCATAGTGTATGGTTCGAATACTTAACTTTTTTTAGAAAACCGATAGTGTATGGTTCAAATATTTGTTCTATCTCAGAAATCCAGTGAAATACCGATAGTGTATGGTTTGAATATTTTGACTATGTTAGAAAACCGATTGAAAACCGATAGTGTATGGTTGGAATGTTTTCTTAATCTGAGAAAACCGATGTATGGTTCGTATACTCTCCTTTTTTTCGAAAGCCGATAGTGTACGGTTTAAATACTCTCTTTTGTTTTAGTAACCCGATAGTGTATGATTTCATTATCTTAGAAAACCGGTATAAAACCGATAGTGTATGGTTCGAATAATTTTCTTTTCTTAGAAAACCGGTAGAAAACCGGTAGTATACTTTCCTCTTCTAAGAAAACTGAAAGTTTACGGTTCAAATACTTTCATTATCTTAGAAAATCGTTAGTCTTTAGTTAATATATTTAAATTTCTTACATTCGCACGTCCGTTCATTGTGGTTCCATTAAAATACTTCTTAAAGCCGTCGGACATCGTGCCACAATTTTAAATAACTTCCGGATTTGTCAAGTCTCAACTGTTTTGTTTTTGTTTTTTCGGAGGTGGTTTTGGGGGGGGATATAGTCTGGTTCCGGGTCAGAGCTAAAAGTTTACAATTTTGAGAGCTAACTAACTGCTGAATAAAAAAATACTTCAACAATCGCCTACTGATCTACAAAACCAAAAGCCAGCAACGAAACTTAAAACAGTACACTGAAAAAAATTCATTTTGAATTTAATCATATCTAAACCCGATTTCATAAGTAGGCCAAGTAGTGGTATTCCTTAACAACTATGGGATATTTTTGATGAATGATTTTTTTTTTTAATTTTCATTATCTAGATCATTATAAAATATTTAAGTAGTTAATAATTTTACTAAGATTTAATTTTCTGTGTAGGCAAAGAAGTGTTCCATAATGTTCCCAAAATTCGTTTAAAATTCGCAACTAGTTAAAGCGGAAAGTGAATTTGAACCTCCTTATAGGTATTAAGTTAAGAATAAGATAGCTTTAGATAAAATATCAATCAAAGATATCAGATAGTCATTAAGGTGACTTCTAATATATACTTAAAAAAGTTTTCATAATAACTAAAATTGAACTGTTTATTCCGATATGATATAATTATCTGATTCTAACCAAATTTGGTTGAAATAGACCAAAAGTTACTATAAGCATAATATGTGAGTTTGATTGAGATAGTTTGAGTATTTCTCATGTAGTACGACCTTTTTTTTTTGACACTCCCTTCCTACCGCCTCTAAAAAGAATTCATTTAGAATTCCCAACAAGTTTAAGCCCCAACTAAGTCTACAAAATAAAACAATTGAAGATTTAAAGCTCAAAGTAGAAATATTTGTATATTAATGTCATTTAACGCAATTGGAACACAAGAGATTTGGGGTAACGCTTAACTCCTAGGGGTATTTCTTTATGTTGTTCTTGTCTATTTTGGGGTTTTGAGCTAAAGATAATTGTTGGGGGTTTACGGGGGGCAGGGGCAGGGGCAGGGTTAAGCCTATTGGAAGAGCTTCTGCTGACATCCCTTGCAATATTTGTTCGTTTCACGGCGCTTGGCATTGCGACGATGCATCTTGACCAGAACATAGATGAGGCCCACCGAAGCCCAGGTGGCCTTGGCAACCTGTCAATACAAACATTGAATTGAATGAAAAGTAACGGAGTGAGTTGGGTGAGCTAATTACTTACATTGGCACGACCGCGTACAGTGTTGCTATCGAAGATACGATTGAACTTGAAGTGGTCCGACATCTTGGCGAATTATTTACGATCGGGTTAAAAATTCGGAAAAAAAATTTCAGAAAATTCGGCGTTTATTAAATTCAATAAAGGAATTTTTCAAATAGGAAATTGAATTTTGTCGTTTGTTACGATATGACTTACTCAAAGAATCATTTCTCGACGTTCAATTGTTGCGTAAAATTCAAAGTTTACTTTGATTTATACAAATAACTAGAAATCATCTAGAATTTTAGTTGATAACTTTCAATTGTATTCAATTATAGAAATGATTCTAAGTTGTCATTAAAGTAATGCTAATAAGTGAGTGAGCTCGACTATAGCAAGCCCTGTAACTGGACCGTAGTTAGTCCAAAAATTAAACAGAAAACTTTAAATAAATTTAAAAAATCTTAAAAAATAATTTTAAAATTTAAAATGAACTGTCATGAAATCTTAGGGTATTTCCTCCAGCGTACTCTGTACTTTCATACCCTATAAAGAGACATTATATTATAAATTGAGCGATTGTCTTAAACTGAGAGTTATTTATTTGGTTTGTATCTGTTGTATTATCATAACACGCGAATTTTGATAGGTTTGTTTTCGGAACTTGCTTGATATTATATTCTTATTCAATTCTAAGATCTCCAAATGATGATAATACCGTTATCAGATCTATTATATATGAGGAAATTGCCTAAAATTAAGAGGTGTTTACGAAATAACAATAAATTCGGGATTCTGGGCTGAAATCAGTCCCAAACGATATTGGTAGTGGGGTTATTCCCATAATTCTTAAGTACAGATTTTTTTTGAAGAAGAGCATTAAATTTAGATGAGAAGAATTGGAAGTTTATAAAAGAAGTCTATTTCGTTCCAAGTGCAAATACCGTACAATTTTCTGCATGTTTATGCATGACTGTTCATGTAAAAATGTTGTTGGAGCTGTGTTTGGAGAACTTGTAGATCTTATTTGACCTTTGCGTGTTGCAATTGAACAAATAACAAACAAAAATATACGAAATATTTGCATTTTATTCATTTTTATGATTATTGAAAATCGTTACTCACTAATTATAGTCGAGAATGATGAGCCATCTGCATAACGATATAACTATGTCACATAAATAGGAAATACATGTGGAACGTGTAGGTTAACTGGGTGTTACCTTTGGGACGGTGCTGAAACCTACCCCAATGTCGTGCCCCAAGATTCTGAACAATAGAGCAATTGCCCTCCCACTTAGAGTACCTGTAATTTTAGGGGTGGGTGTGGGCCAATATGATATGATATTAAGTAGTATAATTATTAAGTTATTACAATTCAATATCGATTGTATAAAAGGGCTACAAATTTGCATATGCCGATCATTAAGGTGAAGAAAGTTTTTGGATACGACATGAGATACGAGTTATTGATCTGCGGTCTGCTCGTGGGATTGCCGATCTGCTGGGCGGGGGTAAGTAGTGCTCAGAAATGGATACTTTTTCAGAGTAGGCACAAAAAATCATTCTGATTTTAAGCTCACACTACGAGTCCTTCTCATTATAGAAAGTAACATCCCAAAAGTGTTTTAAGCTAATGGATTTTCTTATCCTTTTCTCCCCCCTAGGCCACTGAGGAGCAGATGTGGGCTGCCGGAAAGCTGATGCGTGACATTTGTCAGCCGAAGTTTCTGAAGAACAGTCCCGCCGTAGCCGATGCCATACACGATGGCAATATACCCGATGATAAGGATTCCAAGTGCTACATCAACTGCATACTCGAAATGATGCAGACGGTAAGTTTCCTTTGTCAACTCCTTTGGTGGAACGCTTTGTATACCTGTGATCATTGCACAGATCAAGAAGGGCAAATTCCAGCTGGAGTCATCCCTCAAGCAGGTCGATCTACTCTTGCCGGATAAGTACAAACCCAGCTATATCAAGGGTCTTGATCAGTGCAAGGAGGCTACAAATGGCATTAAGAACAATTGCGATGCTGGACATGCACTACTCACCTGCCTACGGTCCAAAATCGATGTCTTTATCTTTCCCTAAGAGGTCTCAAATCATATAGATTTGCATTCCCTTTTTATCCCCTGTGTAACTGCTCCCTTATACCCCCACTGTGATCGCCCGGTCACGTGCCAGTTGAGCATTACGAATAAAATTGATTCGATTTTCCATAAGCGATAATCTTTAATGAATCCAAAACGAATTGTGGCGCATTTTCATTGGCTTCAAATTTAGCGAGAGTTGCTTCAAACATAGTAGATCAAACAGTTGGGGTATGGGTGAGAAGAGTATTTAGTTGGGGATTGTAGCTAAGCAGGGGAGAGAGCTGCACCAGGTGATCTTAGTGAAAGGATCCTAATTACAGGATCTAAATGAACAAATTCAACCAATTGAGGGGATTTGGTGGAGGTAATAGTCTAGGTAAAGCCTAGTAGTATAGTCTTGGAGAAGGGGGTTAAGTAGAGGGTTTTTAGGACAGAAATCTTCTTAGACCGAATATCTAAGCCACGGTCAGAAACAGTTCTCCTGCTGATAGCCTTTGGTATCCTATTCTGTATGATCACCTAAGGATATGAACAAGGTTTCCTTCGAAGAGTTTTTGTGAAAAGGAGTCTCCTAATCGAAAGTAGGAAAATAGCTGGAAACTGTTCTTCCCCCCTTCACTTGTAGCACTCTATTCTGTATTAATGTAGAGGGATAGGAACAGAGATTTTTGGGAAGGGTTATACTACAGGAGGCTCTAACCCAAAGATAAGGGTCAAGTCAAGTCAAGGTCTAGCTGAAAACCGTTCTTCACTAGTTCACATATGGGATTCTATCCTTGATCTCAGTCTAGAAATAGGACCAATGCTTTAGTCATCTGGTCCTAGGGTTCAGGTGGCTCTAAGGTCCAGGTAGCGTAGAATTATTATGCTGGGGTTAGATTATGCGATCCTATCTCAGTCAGCGGATATCGGCAAGGCTTTAGTCGTGGGGCTAAAGTCACTCGATCGGTTTATTCCCTCACCTTCTACTTTGGGAACTTTTGGAACAGCTTTCGCACATACCGATTGAATCGGACTAATGGCGTTTTTGCACGCCAAATGGATGTCGATCGACTCATCCAGATTAACGCCAAAGTTTGCGTGTCACCGTAACTGTACACTGCCGGACTATAAATGGAGCAAAGCGAATTTAAATGATGAAAGAGTCCAAAGTGAACGTAACGAGAGATGACAATGCGAAGACAAGAGACCTGTTTGATTGCTCTGCTATGGGTGCTGGCCTGCACTAGTATTTCCCGAATGGGACTAGTCCAAGCCGACGAAGAATCGGAGGAATCCATGAGCATGTCGTTGAACGAGGTGGTTGATCTGCTGTTGCCACTTGGACAAAGCTGTGATCAGACTCCCACAAAAGGTAAGTACAGGTTATAGAAAGAAGGACTTCAAGGATTACGTCTCTCTCGCTCCCTCTCTCTGTCTCCATTATTCCTCTCAGAGGAAGTGGAGGAGTTGGTGCTGAACAAGGAGGATCCATCACATGAGAGCAAATGCTTCCGCAGATGTTTGCTACTACAATTCGATATCATGCCCGAGGGAGAGAAGAAATATGATGGCAATAAGACGTTGGAAATGATGAACATGATGTTTAACGATATGGAGACCGAATCCCGTACGATAACCGACAAATGTAATCAGCCCAATGAAGTACTCGATGAGTGAGTAATCCCAACAAATGCAAATTTTATATCCTAACCGAATTCTAATCCTTAATCCTGAATCCTTAATCAGGTGCGAAACTGCTCATTCCATTGCTATGTGCATGCTCCGAGAGATGCGCGCTGCCAACTACAAAATACCCGATGTCAAGGAGTAACTTCACCATTACGCCCACAATGACACCCACTTCAAAAAGTTTTTTTTTTTTAAGTTTCACATTAATTTGTGTTTGTTTTTTTTTTTTTTCTTGAGTTCTTGAATTCCTTTAGTGATCTGGTTTAATGATTAGTTTTAACTATTGTAATACCCTTAGAGTCTGGTTCCCCTAGGAACGTGACGCAGATGTTGGAAATGATTGTGGTTCCCAGACATGCACAGCCTTTGAATAAAGTGATAATCAATCTAATCCTTGTATGATATATTTGAATGAATATCGGATAGGTAGGGCAACTATAGGGCATAATCTTTTGGATAAAAACACTTTCCTCGATCGTACAGTTTGCGACTTTTACCCCTGAGTCAATACTTGCCCGATGTGTCTTTCATTTTTACCAACTTTTCGCTTTCCCTTGTACATAGATCACTTTAAGCAAATATTTGCTCTGAAAATTGTTTTCTACCCTCCAAGATAAGATGCAAACATTTTATTTTAATATGAAGCAAATATTTGCTCTGAAACTTATTTTCTTTACACCAAGCGCGAATATTTTATTTTAAAATGAAGCAAATATTTGCTCTTTAACTTGATTTCTATGCCCCAAGTAGCCTTTGCTGATATTTTATTTTAAATTGTAGCAAATATTTGATCTGAAACTTGTTTTCTATCCTCTAAACCGCCTCTGCTGATATTTTTTTTAAATTGTAGCAAATATTTGCTCTGAAATTTGTTTTCTCTCCTTCACGCAGAGATGCAAATATTTTTGGATCTGAAGCAAATATTTGCTGCTTTCTTGGATTGGGGCAAAGATTTGCTGCGGGTATTTACTTGCTTAGGTTTTTTTTTAGGGATTCATGGAAGAAAGTTTTTAGTGAAAAAACAATCATTTTGGATTCTAGCTAAATCTTTTCTTAGCTTTTGGTGTTTTTCCAGTTAAAAAATTGGTTCTTAAGCTTTATAGGGCAAACTTGTTTTATTACTGGAGTAAATTCTACTAACTAGACTTAGAATTTACTAAGTAAGTTAAGATAATTTTATTTTTAAATTTATTTTTTTATAAAGAATTTAGTTTCAACTTGAAAATATACAATTAATGTACATAAAAGTGAGTAAAAGTTTAAATAACAGTGTTACCTATTGAAGTACTTTGTAAGATATAAAGATTTTGGAAGAGGTACCACTGGGATTGAGTCTAGTACCTCGTTTTACCAGTGCAGCTTCACCTTATTCCTCTCCAGCTGTCGTCCGATGCACTGATTCAACTGATGGGCCGCTTCACAGGGTTTATTTGTGGTAATGGAGCGATTACAGATCTGGGCTAGACTACAGCCCAAAGCTATAGCCATTTTGTTATCCTCTGTCACGAGACTTGTCAACTCCTCCACACGACGCAAATTTAAACGGTTCGAGTCGGTGTCCATCTGCAGTATGAGAAAGTATTTAAGATTAATCAGTTTTTCCAGTATTATTCCAGTATTTAGTATTTATTTCAAATTGTTTAAAATTTTTATTTTTACTTACAATTTTGATTCCCTTGAGCACACACTCGACCAGACACTTTTCCTTTGGTGTGGGACGCATTTCCCTGATCAGCGATCGCTGTGGCGTTTTCATGCCCAGTTTCGTAATACAATTCTCCTTTGTTTCGTCGATCATCTGCTGAACTTGTGGCAAATTCTTATCGATCATGGTCCAAACTGGTTGGCCACTGCCGCCCACAAAGAGGCGACCCAAATCGAAACCACGACCAGGCGAAGAAACTGGATTTGAACTCGGTTTGGGAATCAAGGCGGAGCAGTGATCCACAGTGAACTGACAGATCAAGCAAATGATCAATGCAATCAACGACACTTTCATTTTGCAATGTTCTTTGGATTTTGTTTCGAACTTTAAGTTGCTGCTGCTTTTATTCATTTATGAGTTGAACTCTTGACCTTCTCTGTCCATTCTTGACATTCTCTTTTCAGTTTTTCTTATTCTCTTTTTACTATTTTTTCTCTTTAATGCTCTATATTTTCGCTGACGTTATTAAAATTGTTCAAGTACAAGTTCAAGTTCGGCATTCGCATATTTTTTGAAATAATGCCCAAGCCTAAAAGTATGCAATCATTTTTTATTAACTATAGCCACACTCGTAGTAAATAAAACTATTCACGGGGATTTTGCGTTAATTCCTATAAAATAATCAAACAAAAGAAGCTAGATTAAAGAAAATTATCGGCTTTAAATTTAACCTAAAAACAGCTAAGAAATTTGTTAAAAAACCACTAAAGTTTCTTAAGTTTTGATATGTTTATCGAAATAAAAACATATTGTCTTATACAATATTTTGATGTCAATCCGTAGTCTCAGTCCTCCCGACCCCAAGAACAGCATAGCAATCAAAGATCGAAGGTCTGAAGGTCTGAAAGGAGAAATATTTTTATACATATATTTTTTGCAGTGTACTCGCCTCAAGATTAGGAAATTATTTCGAGGAACCAAATGCTCTTGAAGTCTGGTATATAACTCAGACTAAACATTAGTCAGCAGTCCGTGTTGCGATTATATTTAATCAGGGAATCTCTAAGACTGATAATAGTACCACCTGTTAGTAGACCGAGTTCTAATCAGACTTTAATAGGAAATGCTCAAAGTGCTTAAATGAAACCAAAGTGAACAATAAAATCCACATGATCACGAATTGGGGTAATAACTCATTATATCTAATTGATTATTAGCATTTTAGAGTCAAGAGAGCTGAGGAAATCATAAATTTAAGAAATATTCATAAATAATGAATAAAAAATCATTAAATTAATCGAAAGTATTTCGTAAGCGGTTCGGAAGTTATCAATTGATAAGCTGCTAGATTATTAGGAAATTTTATTTGGAAAATTGAAGCTATTTTATCAAATTGGGTTAGTAGCACTTCATAATCGACTATATGGAATTTATCAATCAGTTGTAATAAGGTTACTATAACAAGTAACCCAGATAAACTACTGTTTTCAGTGACTCTCTACAACGTAAATCCCATTTGTAGTAAAAACAATTTAAGTTTGTTACAATATTTTAAATATATATTTTCTTAAGTCTTACAGCTTTTTACAGGGTATGTTTTTCCACATACTATAAATAGTAAAAATAATAATAATAAAAAAAAAAAAGGTTTTCTCTTATAAAATAAATTCAACTTAAAATTTATAATTTTTAAATAAATTATTCACTTAGATTTGGAGTATTTTCTGTAGTAATCGTTGTTGTGGAAGTGGAAGTGGATGTAGTAGCAGCCTCTATATCTGCTGATTTTTCCAATACTGATGGCTTCTCTTCCACGATCTCTTTTGGCTTCTCTGCTGAAGCATTTGGTTTGCGTGGTGAAAGGAGGAGATTCTCCAATCCCCCGAGGGGAGCCTCTATAGTTACGTAGGTGGCATAGGCAGTCAACACGGTGAAACCAAAGGTGGACCAAAAATTAAGCATCTGTAATAAGGAAGATATACAAGAATTTGTAGTGTAAAATTAATATATAAATTTTATACACTTACCATATCATAGTCGGAGAAAAACGAATGTGTTTGATGTCGTCGCGTATGGAACTCTTGAAAGAAAATGTGCCAAACGTAGACCGAGTAGGAGAGCTTCGAGAGGGGTTGCCAGAGAGGTGAGGAGAGAAAACTGTTGGCCATACCGCCATAGCCCTGCATGCAGGCGAACACAACCCAACAGAGGCCCAGGGGCCAAGCAACGCGTGTGAGTGTATAATAGAATGATTCATTCAAAATCGGTAATTTGGGAGCGGTAAATTTGTCGTAGGGCGTCAGAGCAAACAGGCAGGTAAAAAATATGGCCAGACTGAGTACCCAACCAGCCCAGACCGTAATTTTATTCAGCTTAAAGGTCTTGCCCCGAGTGGAGTGCAAAAAGTAGCCAAAGACAGCGCCCACTAACCAGGGCGTGGCATGTAGATGCGTGGAAAAGTAGAGCGTTTGTTGGGCATTATCTGCCTGGGCGTTTCTGGAAAATATTCAAAAAGACCATTAATTTTTCTAGCAAGTAGAGTATAATCGACCGCTAAATACCCTATGTAAGTTCAGTTCTTACTGTGTACGATCAAAGAGCGAGCTTAAGTGACCAAAGCAGTCAGCTTTTGTAGGATCTAACTGCCTCACATATACAGTTACTAAGTAGTAGCACCAATAACCTTACACTGTACTATATTGTATTTAGATTATACCATAGCAGTCAGCTAGCCACGATAGCATAGCAGACAGCTTTTGTTCGATATAACTCACTCACACACACAAGCAGAGCGCAGTATAGTTAGTGGTGCTACATGAATTTTTGTGTTAGAGCGATCAAAAGCTGACTGCTATGAACCTCACACAAAAGATTTCTTTAACTCTATAACAGATACCCCTTAAATGATTGATTTTCGAGCTTACCTCAAGAACATGGAGTACTCATTGACCAGCATAACGGTAAACAGCCATATGGAGAGCAAAACGATCAATACTACAATGCCAATGGCGGCCTTCTTGCCCCACTTGTAGAGCGCGAACAGTAGAATCGGAGAGAGGATATATAACTGCATGTCTACACCCAGATACCAGGTATGTCCCAGGCACTACAATGATACAAAGGAATCAAAACTTTGACTTCATTCAGTTTTTAAATAATTGGAACCTACAATATCGTCAGCCGCATAGTTTTGTACAAAGAGCAGGGTCCAGTACCAGGATTTCGCGCAGGTATCCGTAGTAAAACTAGATCCACTACCGACGAGCGGACCGTCGAGGATTAGAGGCAGCAGTTGCATGTAGACCAGGATGGCAATACACAATAGAGGAGCGAGACGGAGATACCGATGTAGGTACATCATTGGCACATTCAGTTTACCCTTTGATCTGTGAATAAGAAGGGTATTGTAGGGTATTGTATTGCTAACCGGCATTGCTAGTGCTACCACTCACTTTGTCATCGCACGGAGGGCAATCATAATTACGAGCAAACCGCTAAGGAAGAAGAATGTGTCCACGGAGAATACGCCGTGCAGGATCATGTTCTGATAGGGTCGTTGCATCCACTAAAGGTGATAGGAGAAAAGGAGCGTTCAGATCGGTAGAAATACTTTCATTGACTTATTTGGGATCTTACATAAAGTATGCTGATTTTATTCACATTAGGAAGTAACATAGCGAACATGTACTCGTGACCATAAACCACCCAAAACAGGGACATGCACCGCATGCCATGCAGACAGTCGATCACATTTGGATTCGTCTTGGGATTCGTCATTCGGAAGAGGGATCGGGATGTGGCGCGTATCGAGAAGATCTTGATGAGAGCCGGTAATTGAGCTAGAGCAATATGTACCGTTAGTTATATAGGGAAGAGCTGCAAAACTCCCACTTACCTTGATCCTGGCAGATGAAGTAGTCATATAAAGTGGCAACCAAGGCGAGTGCTCCAAAGATGGAGAGGAGTACACTGTAAAAAATTGAACATATTTTTTTCAAAATAGTATTTTAGATATACAAATAACTTTTGGAGAAGAGTCTTCCAAAACAATAGAAAAAAGTATTCACAACTTACATCATTAATATTGAAAGACCCGAGAGCGGTTTACTCCCCGGGGTATTACAGGATTTTGGATCTATCAGCTCTCCGGAGCTATTGATATTGAGTACTCGAGTTAGAAAAGTATCCATATTACTAGCCGAACAAGAGGAGGGAAAACAAACACCGATTTTTATGGAAATTAGGCTAATGGGTATTTTCGCCAGACAGTACTGTCCTTGGATCCTATGATTGTCACTGATCAACTTATTGATCATCATGCACTCTTCGTAATTGCCCATATCAAGCATATTCAGACTGAGTATACCCGCTGGCTTTGATCCCCAGGCATCGATCACTGTGAGCACAAAAGTGTAAGCACTGGGAAAACTTGGATAGTATTGGGTAGTACTTACTCCGCAGGGACCAAAGCGAAGCGGAGGTAATTCCCTTCATCCACAGGGACATGTCGGCTAGACACTGCAGATCCTGAGCACTTGGTGCACGTCCTTCGGGTATTTCGAGATCACTTAAACTAACATTTTGAAATTGTTCTGTAAATTGAATACTCAATTGCTGTAACTTTCGAAGTTCTATATAGTCCTTGGGATCTAGCTGATCGGAATTGGGTATATGAATAGCCGTATTCATGGCACTGATCAGCGTCAGTCCCGTAAGGAAAGTGAACAGTATTACTTTGGTCTTGACCATTCTGATTGCACATCGATTGATTAGTGTTTACTTTGTGAACACCCTTAACACATTTATGGTATATATACCCCGAAATCGAAATTGAAATCGACATTGAAATCCAAAATCCAAAAAAATACCCCTGTCGTTCGTGTCTACAGATAAGAACCGATTGTATTATATGTCCGAATACCGTTATCTGCTACCTACACGACATTAGTTATATGCTAAAAAAGTTATCTCTATATTGAGTTATGGAGATTACCTAGGAAACCGTATTAAGGGATATCAAGAGTGTCCAATCGGTTCTTCGTTGGAAAAATAATATGTTTTTGTATTCTGAAGTGCTCGATTTTCTGATTAATCAAGGTTAATCAGTTCTATGTAAATATACTATCTTACTTGAATTCGTACTAAGAACTACAAAAAATACTGTAGTGTTGATTAAGATAGTAAAATATTTAACTAAGCATTTAGTATTTAACAACTTAATCCGAAGTTTAACTTTTCTTAGGATTAAAACATCTGATTTTGAGTTTTGGCGGAATATCTTCTCTGAAGTACAAAACATTTTATTACTTCTCACTATGTCTGGGCTCTCTAACAGTTCCAATTATATCTCCAAAAAATTCTGTTTAATCAACTGGAAAAAGTACATTTTCTCCCAACAGGTGTTTTATTTTTAGCTACTAGATATGCTCGTTATAAATAAAGAGGAATAGATTTGGGAGGGAAAAAAAACAAGGAAAAACTTCAGATTTTGTACTTGGAGTATAGTCATTTAATTTTAAGATAAGTGTTAAGTTTGAAATGTAAAGTACAAGCTATATACGTATGTATATAGTAAGTATTAAATTATAAGAACTTTATCAAATCCGATAAGAAAGTTATTTTGGTATTCCTAGAAACACCTTAGAATCTAAAAAACAATTTCTCTGTTTTTCAGACAGAGAATTTTTCTAACTTTTATAATATTGTCAAAACTTAATTCAAGAAAAATATTATTTGCCAAATAAAAACTGTAGAAATTGTACTTAAAAAAAGATTTCTATATTTGTTTTAACAATTAATTAATTACTTTGATTGTTGAAATCATGTTATAGTAGTGCTGTACGTAATACACAATTTTTTTCTCTCTGTGTATTACTTTTTCCATTCATCTAGTTTTTTTTTTATTTTTCAGATTTTACTAGCTTTTAAATTTACGATAAAACCCAAAATAAGGTTCAGTATAAAAAAAATTCTTAAATTAAGTAAAATCTGTAGTATTCGTACTGAAAATACGATCACAGTAAATGACCAAAGTCACTCAAATTACAGTAAGAAATCAAGTTAAAGTAGTGCAGTATACGATACACATGTTTTTTTTTTCTCAGTGTACTCATGCTTGGTACAATCAACTTATTCCCCATTTCCCCAAAAATGTGTGTGTGTTTTTTTGTTGTATTTTTTTTCCGGCTTTTAGATCTTCGGCACAGATTAAGTTTGTATCATTTTTCCCCCTTTTGCCTTTTCGGTTTGCTGCCCAGGTGGTAACAATACTAAAATAGTATCTAACACAGAACTTTAGCTTCGATCAATAATCAAAAATATTATTTCCTTCACAGTCATTCAATTTTATATTTAGAAACGGTACTCAAATCGTTATTCTTTTTTTTTTTTCCACATAAGATCTTTAGATTAGCTTTAGTTTCAGGCTAAATGTTTTTGCTACTGTCTCGTTCTAAGTGCTCTTCACAATTTCCTATAGTATATGGTAACAATTTGTGTAGTAAGGTATTTAAGAATTGTCCACAGATATGTTATCAGTCGCTACAACAACCAAAAAATGTTGCCAATATTAGAAAAAATAAACAAAATTATTAAAAATAAATAAATAAATAAAAATACTTTCAAAGGGTTGCCCCTTCAAAGACGACGGGGAAGGTAGGAAAGGTGTCAAAAAATCTATTAAAAAACACTTGAATTGATTACAAAAAGAACACTTCAAATCTATTTGCTTCTGTGAGTCACATGCATAATCTGTTTATTTAACAATTTTTTTTTATTTTCAAGCCAGAGAGATACTACTACTACTACTACCACTACTACTACTACTACTACTACTACTACTACTACTGCTACTACTATAATGAATCACATTCCAGGAAACTCTTTTCACTACAAGTGTATGTGTGTGTGTGTGTAATGCACATGTGCATTGCGTGTAATATTTATTTTTCCGATAAGTTTTCTCTTAGAACAAACAATACAGTCATAAAGCACTCACCTTGCACCCAAGCCCGAAGTTTAATTTACCCAATAATAACTTGTATATATGTATATACATATACATATAGATATACAAATATTGTTGTAATTCAGATAGTCAGGTTAAGTTAAAAGCACGTCTCTGTTTGCTTACGTAAGTACAGGGTATGCAGCTTACTCATATATGTATATTCTATTTCATAATCTAAGCCGAGAATCGCCAAGTCGATGCGAGAGTGCAAAGCGATTTAATCTACACTGAGAGCAACAGTCAAGTGTTTTCTGCTTTTTTCAAAACTTAAATTTTTACTTTGCAGTAAATTGACTTCATTTGAGAAATTTGTTCAGACTTTAAACGTGATTTCTTGAATCAAGATATGTTTCCAATTTTCCAAAGATTAAGTCTTTTTCATATATTTAATAAATATACAAATTATAATTTTTTTTAACCAAATTTTATATAGTTAAGAATTTTTTTTTCTTAAGTTAATTTTTTTAATTTATTAAAAATTAAACATAATTTAAAATTTCTGAAATTAAAATTTAAAACATACTTTTTCTGGAAATTCGTTTAAAAATTCTATTTTAAAAAAATGTTTTTTTTTTTTTTTTAATTTTTCCAACCTAAAAATAAAGTAAGTTACAGAATAAAACTCAAGTTCTTTAACAAAAAAGTAAAAAATTTTAAAGACGTTTTTGAAATCAAGTTTAATATACTTAACATTTTCTCTCAGTGTACGTTTTACAAGCCTTGGGGAGGGGAAGCACCAATTGAAAATCTTAAATCTATGTAAGAAATCAAGTTTGATTAAATACTTGGTTTTATCCGTTAGTGTAAGTTTTGAGAAACCTTGGCGTGGGGAAATACCAATTGTTGGTATTCAAATACCACATAACATTAATCGAGGCTAACGATAAAAACCCAAAAATTAATTGATTTCAATTAAACAGAAATTTTGGCATTTAAAAACAAAGTCAAAATTCAAAAAAAAAAAAAAAAATACAGATGTACTAAATTTAATGTCAAATTCAATTCAAATATCAATTAATTAAATTACATAAATTTAATAAATTTATATTAATTTTTCTTAAACATTATCACCTTCGATTCGCAATGTATGTTATGTAAATACAAGTATCTACAGGGTATCAGCTGTTCAAACATCCCCTTTCGAGTGCAGTTTTTTGTTGTATTTATTTATTTATTTTTTAATTTTTTTTTTTTTTTTTTGTTTATTTTGAAATGCCTGAGTCAGTCCAGTCGTGTTTTATTAATGCTCCAGCAAAACATTCAATTTTTTCGTTCTTAATTTTGGCTTTTAATTTGCTATCGTACTTTTAAGTACTTACATTGTGCCGCTGTGATATCTCTGCTGCTGTCTGTTTGCTGCTGGCTGCTTGCTGGTTGCTGCTGCTTGCTGGTTTTGAGCAGACCGTCTTTTATAAATACAAGTGCATTCGTTGCAACTCATTTAATTATCGAATTTCAATAATACCGTTTCTGAGCTGTGTTTCTCTTTTTTTTTTTTTTTTTGTTTTTTTGTTTGTGGTCGTTTTGCGTATTTTTGTTTTTGTTTTGTTTTGTTTTTTTCTTTTTTTTTTGAATTTTTTTGTTGTTCTCTTAACGGTGCTTTGCTGTGCGATCACAGGTTTGCGTTGGTGTTTGTGTTTGTGTTTTTGCCTGTGTTCGTGTTCATGGGTGCGTGAGTGCGTAAGTGTGTGTATGTGTGTTCCACTTGCACTTAATGCAGGGGCGCAGTCAAGGGGCTCTTCACTGGCGCTCTTAAATGTGGTGCAAACAAAATCGAATAAAATATCTTTAAAATAAATAAACTTAAAATCGGTTACAAAATTTAAGAAATTCCAAGAATTTTTTGTACTACATATAAAATAGTGAACCCCGCATATTTGTTTTGGCCCGGGCCTGAACATGTCTTGGTGCGCCCCTGACTTTATCTCTTTGTGCTTGCATCCACGCATTCTTTATTGTTGTTGTTGCTGTTGCTGTTGCCGTTGCTGCTGCTGCTGTTGTTGTTACCAACGGCTCCATACAAAAATGGTTTGTGCAGTTTTTGTTTCGTTTTGTGTTGATATTCTACCGAATCGAACGGATTTTCATTCTGAGTGTAAAGTGTAGTTCATATACAATTTTTTTTTGTTGATTCACCCAATTTTGTGCTGTTACCCAGTGGGGAAACTTATTAAGTGTATAAAGTTGTGACACTGACCAAGCTGGAAAATTAATAAATTACTGGTTATGTGATAATGTGGTTCATTCGGCTTACTCTGGTCAAAATCGTTTTCAAAACAAAAACAAAAACAAAAAACTGGTAGAAACGGCAACGATCAAACAAATCGACTGTGAAAGACCTCGTATTAACATATATATATATATATATAGTGAAGTTATTAAAAACAATCAAATCCAATCCAATCAGTTAATCAATATGCCGGCTTTTGTGTTACCTAAAATAAGAAAAAAGTTTTTAATTATTGATATTCGTCCAATTGCTCCTATGGCAGCTATATGATATAGTTTTCTAATTCTAACCAAAGTAAGTAAGCGTATATAACTTAATACCATATAAACAGTGTGTGAATTTGGTTGAAATATCTCAAGTGGTTCTCTAGTTACACGGTGTGTAGTGATTTTTGGGGCGATGGAGGGCGTGGCAGTGATCATAAACAAATTTGATCTGCATTCAATAAGATGCCTGACAAATTTGGTAGCTCTAGCTATTATAGTCTCTGAGTTAGAGATGGACAGTGCTATATTAAGTGGGTTATCGATGCTGATTACGTATATATATGTTTATACTAAAGGAAAAAGCTCACATTTACCTTCTATATACCTTTTTTTTTTTATTACAACCCTGTACGGGGTTCAAAAAAGTCGTTACCGTAGCGAAAAACGCTAGTAAAACGCGAGCTGGCGTTTTAACGAGTTTTTCCAAATTTTTATTTATTTTTTTGAGCCTCGAAAAATTTCATCCTTTAAATTTACAGTTGCCGCCAAACTTGTTTTCGAACACATGTGTATGTGAATGCATATGCTCTGTCTCTTTCTCGCCCGGGCTGCTGGCCTTAAAAAAAAATCCTACTTCCTTAGGTCAATGATCTATCGCGACTTAGTGATTGCTTTAAACTTGCCAATTAATCGCATTGGGTTACAAAATTTGTTTACCTGCCAGACCAGTTAAAACATTTTTTTTTATTTTCTGTTTTATTTTTTTTTTTTTTTTTTTGTTCTTATAATTTCCGTTCATTCATAAAAATTGACATATATATTTTTTTTAATTAATTATTGTTTGCTTTTCGTTTACACTTAAGTAATTATTCATTACTTCGCAACAGCTTTTAGTCGCGCGGCAAAATACAAAAACAAAAACAAAAACAAAATCAAAAAAAAAAAAAAAAATTTAAAAAATAAAAAAAAATAAAAAAAAAAATGAGGTAAACTATCGGTGTGCATAACTGTGAGTTCAATGAACCCCAGCAAATGTAGAATACGCGCGCATGCACACATACATAACCGGTCCAGGGTATCTTTAAGTCGAATTGTAACATTGTACAATGTATGCAAATAATGTTACAATATTTACACACGTTTTACACAAACTGTATTTACATAATAATACTAATAATAATAATTTAGTCATGACAACAGGGTATTAGCTAGTCAAACAATCCCTTCGATAAATGCCTTGTTTTATTTTGAAATGCCTAAGAAAACAGGTATGTAAATTAATTAGTTTATATAATTGATAGTTCAATAAACCCAACAAACGTCGTCATCATCCATTATCACTTTCGATTCGTTATTTACATAATCTCGGACTGGTGCTGCTGCTGCTGCTGCTGTTGTTGCTGTTGTTGTTGCTATTGCCAATTGCCCGTTAACATGGCTGAAATGAGAATGTAAATGCTAAAGGCCATTACACATATGTGTATCTGAACACGTGGTTATGTCACGATCGTTGAGCACGTTGACATTGTGAATCAACCTAAACAATGGGCACAGCCTCAAATACTACGCGGGTAGCTACAAAAGTTGCACAAATTTTCTATTTGTAAATAATATATTATATAAAATAGCCAACAAAAATACTAATGAAAAATCTCTAAATTATAGTTTAGTTGAGGGTTTTAATTTTAGCATAAAATTCATCTCAATTTTCCATTAGAAATATATAAATATTCAGATAAGTTCGTAGCTAAAAGTTTTAATTTTTAATTAAATTATTACACAATTTTATAAAAAATTCATTTAAAATTGCAAACAGTTTTCAAACGGTTTTTTTTAGCAAATAAATATATTTTAACTCTAAATTTTTCAACAAATAAATGAATTTTAACTCTAAATTTTCAAAAAATTTTTTTAACAAATAATTTTATTTACTTGTTTTTCATTAATTTCGTTAATTCTTTAATTAATTTTCATTAATTTTTTATCCCAAAAAATGTATAGTTTTGAAACAATCACAAATTAATCAACTTCTTGTTAAATTTTAACAAGTTTAAAAATCTCTAAACTTGAATTTTATTCTGCATTAATTTTTCCAAACTTCATTTCATAATAAATAAATTAAAAATGTTTTTCTATTTGAAAAACTTTTCGAAAACTTTAAATTAAAATAAAATTATTTCTATACCTATTTTAATTATAAATCCTTCAAAAAATGCATTCCAAAAATGTGTTTCCACTCGAAAACAAGCTAAAATGATTTCAACAATTTTTAAATACTAAAAAAGTATTTAAATAAACCCATAGATTTGACGAAAATCAAACTAAACTCGCACATAAACTAGTTTATATTTTGGCGAATTGATTTTTTGCGAAACTTTTGTTGCCACCCTCGCGGCATGTATTGCGTATTTGATAATCTTGATTAAGTTAGTTGTGTTAAGTTCAATGAACTCAAAAGTGAAATCAAAATTTCATCATAAATATTTGTATTATTTGAGGATTTGAGCTTTTGAAGCTTTCGAAGCTTTTGATCGCTGGAATGAGAAGCTTTATAGCTTTGTGTTAACATCTGGCAGCACCGTCTATTAACTGTTGTTTTGATTGCTGTCAAGGTCGAACCCATCGTCGAATACGAATACAAATACGAATACGAATACAAATACGAATACGAATACCAATACGAGTACACGAATACACGAATACACGAATACGAATACGAATACGAATACTACGACGGCGATTGCGACTGCGACTGCGACTGCGAGTGGAGCGGCAACTTTCGAGTACTCGAACAACTTGTATGATAATGTCGATTACTACTCGAAATCGTATTACTGACGTGATCTTTTGTCGAATGTTTAAAACTCGCCTGGGAATACCTGAAAACAATTGCTATTAGAATCTTATCGGTTATTGCCCCAGTTGTGCAATTTTTTGTTCGCTTGATTTTTTTTTTTTTTTTTTTTATACTTTTTTTTTTTAATGAAACTATGACTGTTGCTTTTTCGTTAGTAGTCGGTGCAAATTAAATTAATGGCATATGTGTATGCACGTAAGCGCATGCAGAGTGTGATCGACTTTTGTCTACCCAGTAAATGAATTAAATTATGCGAAACTCAAAGAGTTACGAGACTTTCTTAACAAATCGGGTGATTAAATCTATCTAAAATGCAATTACTTAATTGGATATGGATTTGGAAGTGCTAAGATGATCGCTAAGTAACGGTTGTTAAGTATACTATCCTGAAACTATCCTTATGTTGTTAAAATGCATCCCAAGTTTGGCAGTTTTTCCTATTTTCTAAACAAATTTTGGAAAATATACCCTATAAATCCTTGGTGAAATACCTTAAGCTCAATTTTACATTTTATTAACAACATTTTTGAAAAAATACCCCTTGAGTCCTTGAAGAAGTTTAGTTTGAACTTCGTTTTCAAAAAAATATCCTTTGAATCCTTGAAGAAATAACTGTGAGTTCAGTTTTCCTTCGTTTTCAAACAAGTTTTGGAAAAAATACCCTTTAAATCCTTGGCAAAAATGTCCTTTAGTTTAAGTAGGATCTGATCAACTGGTGTACAAGAAGTTCTATATGTTTTACGCCTCCAAAACGTCAAAATTTTCATTCACAAAAAAGCTCAGAAAACATATAAGCTTGTGCTGATTACTGGGTCTCCCGAAATCCATCTCCTTTATAGTTTGAGAAGTTCAGGAAACTCTGAAGACTTACGGCCTTGGGTTATCTGTAGAATCATTGACCTAAGCATGACCAGATAATGTTGTTAGATGATAATTGAAATATAATCTTTTGAACTGATCATAATTAACAAGGTCGTTACAACCGCTAGTTTTGTACCTGTTGCTGTTGTTGATAGTTGTTGTAGTTGTAGTAGTAGTAGTAGTAGTAGTAGTAGTAATAGTGTTGAGCTGTTACAGGGTATCAAAACCTAATGTAAAATAACAAATTGTTTATAATTATTAAGTTGAGGGTAAATAATAGCAACGATTGACGTCAGATTCCGGGTTCAAGCAACTCGCTTCAGTGCTCATTATAATGACGAGCATATGCACAACTCGTTGGAAAGGTAGGGGACGAAAACAACAACAACAAAAACTACAACAACAACAGCAATAGCAACAACAACAACAACAAAAGTAAACCACCTCCCCCCACCCCCCCGTCTATGCTGGTGATTTTTTTTTGGGCATTATGGAATTGTGGAATTGTTAAATTAGATGCGCGTGTTGACTGAATGTGGCTGGGAGTAGTACCACTCGTGTATCTATCGGTCAATGCACCAATTTTATAACAACGACAAAAAAAAAAAAACGAAAAAAATCAAAAAAACACTAAAAAAAAAAAAATAAAAAAAAAAAAACTAAAAATATACATATATATATTATACATATATATATATATATATATATATATATGTATATATGTTTGTGTACATGTATTTGTATATGTATATATTTATATACATACATGTATGAAAAATGATTTGAACACATGTGTTAGTTAAGAGTAAGAGTCTAAGATAAACCTTAGACTGAGGGAATGCGGTTATCAAAGACTCAACTCAACTCAACTCTACAACACTAAACAACTTGATTCGACTCTCGACTCTCGATTCGCCTCCACACACAGCGAGTACTCGTACTCTCGTACTGGGGGCGATTAGAAATATATATCAGTAAAGTAAAGTGTGTGTTACGGCCGTATAAATATGAATCGCATCGCGGCTATCGCCTCATAACGGCCATGGCATTAGAAAACCTGCGACTACAATTGGGACGAGGACGTATACGGAAAATGGCACAAGGACAGCGTCTTCAATGGGGATGGCATTTGATGGGATGGAAATATAGAAATCTATATTCATTCCTTATATTAATCCTGTTGCTATGCACAACACCTGGCTATGCCAAGGGCTATAGTAAACAACAGTTACTCACCTGGTTGCAACAGAGCAATTTTGGCTATCAGGTGCTGCAGCAAGCCGTTAATGATCCCGTTACCGTTGCCGTTGCCGATGTCGATGTTGATGTCGATGCCGATACCGATACTGATACTGATAGCGATACCGTTACGGAAAACTATGCGGCAAATGCAACAACCGTCTACGATGACAGGTGTATGGCCGAGGTGCGTTTATTGCTGCAGGCGGCAGGCAGTCAGGTGTTGCCAGCATTAAAAGGTAAGACAAAATCACTGGCAATGCCACAACAACAAAAAACTTAAAAAAAAACTAAAAAAAAAAAAAAAAATGCGATCCATTTTGCATGCAAGCACTGTTCCACTGTTCCACTGTTAAAGCTGTTCTCAGGCAGAGAGCATGACCTTCAACACGGTCAATATACAATATTCAATATTGAATACATTCAATACAATCCAATACAATCCAATACAATCCCATAGTAGATCGTATCCAATGCGGTTGCTTACTTGGTTCATTGAATTCAAATGCGTATAATCGATTCTACATTAATCCAATGCCATTCAAAATTATCTTTTACGATTCGCATACGATCACGAATGCAAATCTAATACGATATTCTATTATCTAAAATTAGTCAATGATTATATTTGGAATCACAATATTTAAACGCGATTTCACATAATCGAATGACATTTAGAAATTGGCTCGTGTGATCTGACCAGATTTCACATACGTTTCATTAACTAATATTAATTGGTGATTATTTTTTTTTTTTTTTTGGAATTTCAATACTTAAACGCGATAAACATTTAAAAATATCTCATGTGCTCTGTCGCGATCTTCAAAGCAAATCCAATACGATTCTGTACTATATTTTACGATCTAATTAATTTCAAGAATTGATGCTTGAAATACAGTACACAATATTTTTTGATTAAGTATTATTCAATCATATATCTTTTGAAAAATTTCAATACTTTTAAACGACTCACATAGTCCAATCACATTCAAAAATGATCTCTCGTGTTTTGCCAGGATCGTAAATACAATCCAAATACAATTCAAAAACATATTTTATAATCCAATACTATTCTATAATTAATTTACTCAAATCCGAGTATTTAGAAGCGATTGCACATAATCCCACAATAATTCAAAATATATCGTGTGATCTGTCGCGATCTTCAAAGCATCCATACGATCCGTTACGATATTGAATGATCCAGTACAGTTCAAAAACAGGTTTTCCAATACATTTAAACGATTACAAACACAATTCAATACAATCCTATTCGATCGAATACAATCCAATACGTTTCCATACTCAAATCCCTGATCCAATATCGTTTAAAGTTATCGAATTATCGGCGATAAAACTATGTACAATTCAATGTGACCTAATACGATACACATTGCAGTACATTAAAATCCAAACTGGATAAATACGTTCCAATTCGACGTGCTTTGGTTTTTTACGATCGATTACGATCCAAAATTATTCAATGTAATTTACAATTATCTAAAATGATTCGCTACGAATTTAAATGATGTTGCCCAATACGATACACTATAATACAATGTAATCCTATGCGATTTATTGAAGACTCACACCAATAAACTCTTCAATACAATCCAATTTAAAAGCAAATAATAAAAAAAAAATTTGTATTTTAAATACGATACCCTCCAATGCGACCTGATTTCAATGCATCATTACATGTAAATTAACTAAATCGATTCGCAACAATGCTAAAAAAAATAATAATAAAAAACAAAATCAAATTCAATTCAAACCTTGATCCAAAATTAACGCTTATAAACTTTATTTTGTGTTAAAGTTCATGTAAATTTCGAAACGGTCTCATGAGATTTTAATTAAGATTCAATACGATCCACAAGAAATCAACTCTTTCCAAAATTTTCTACTCTACAATGACATTTAATGATCTCCAATCCAATTGTATTCAATACAATCCACAATCACTCATTACAATCATCTTCAATTACAAAAAAAAAAAAAAAAAAAAAAAAAAAAACTGTGCTTGACCAATTTCTCTAGCTTAAATTTACACAATAAAATCCACGTTCGGTTCACAACGTTACAACACATTTCAATACGTTCCACTTTCACTACAACCCACAAAACTTTCCATCTACTCCATCCATACAGTGCTCGATGCTTGGGGCAAATTCCCACACGGTCTGCTCTATGGCCACTTCAGTGACATGGGCAACTATGATTCCTGCCTCAGTCTACCTGATATCGCAGGTGTACAATTTCGTACCAGAAGCAAATATTGCCTGGCACATGTACAATTTGAGAGTCTATTGCCAAAACCGATGGAAACATTGAGCATTAAGATTGGAACCTGCATTCCAGCCTCTTGTCAGGCGGCACAGCTAAATCGTTGGCTGAGCGATTATTTCCAAGAAATCTTCCCCGACACGGATCCACAAGATACACTTATGGTCCAGGAAGCTAACTGCGATATAGCCGATAGAGAACCGATGTCGTCACTCGACTGGTTTGCCGTGTAAGTAGAAAGTTTACTATAGAAGTTATACCTTACTTAAAAATATTTATTAGTATTTTTTAGTATTTATTTATTTATTAGTATTTATAAGATAAGTATGTCTTCCTTTACAGTGGGCTACTTATATTCCTGGTGGTTCTTGTGCTATTAAGCACCTTGTGGGACTATACCAAAGGTAAGCTGATCTATAAACTGATCATATTTAGAAAAATAATCTTTCCTCTTTCTGTGGTATTATTTCAAGTCAATTCTCTTTATAAGTAATTCTTTAAAATTCCCGACTTTTCCTTAAATTAAATGATTTATTTTGGACTGATTGTAGTCAACTCTTAGTCCATTTGTTGCTCTACCTTACTGTATTTTAAGCCCTTTGTACCTCCAAAATTACCGTAAGATCTATATTTTTCAGCACCCAACAAGATGTTGACCTCCTTTTCGCTGCGTCAGAATCTGCGACAATTGATGCAAACGACAACAAGGACATCAAATACATCGACTTATTTGATACCCTGTTTGCATGGTATACGTTGTCTAACCATTATCTGGATCATTTATGGGCATGACAATATGTTTATGCTGTTGGCGCCCAACGTGAACGCCTATGAGATTATGGACTGGGCGAGAACTCCCTATTCAATGATTCTACAAAGTGGCACCACAGCTGTAGATACATTCTTTCTGCTCAGTGGAATGCTGCTTGTTATGGCCACTTTGCGGGAACTCGAACGGTAAGTTCAATGAACTTCTCAGCGGGTTTTTCAACATTGAATTGCAAAGTGATTTTTTGGCTACAAACTTGCAATTCAACTTCCCCATGTTGTTAATAAAACCCTTTATTTAACATTTACAAGGGTATATTTGGTACATTAGGGCTTGTAGGACAATTATTATATCGAAAACTATTACCCAACACTATTTTAACACTTCCCTACATATATCTTATGCAGCAAATCGGGTAAACTGAATGTTCCCCTCATGTACCTGCACCGCATTGTGCGTCTCACACCCGTCCTGGCTGTGGCTGTGCTACTGTTCATGACACTCTTCCCACGACTGGATAACGGACCGCTCTGGAAGCAGTTCACCAGCTCCACACAGCTCTGTAATGATTCCTGGTGGGCAACGCTACTTTTTGTACAGAATTATGCTGCGGCTGGTCGCATGGTAAGCTCACAATCGCATACCCAATATTATAGGGTATTAATGAGTTGATTTTTTCTTGGTGCTTGTAGTGCTTGGGTCATTCGTGGTATCTCGCTGTGGACATGCAATTGTTTATATTGTCGCCACTGCTGTTATGGCCACTTTGGAGATGGCGTCGTCGTGCCGTCGGAGGAATTGTTCTGCTGCTGGGCCTGCTCTTTGGTTGTGTCTTTAGCATTGTCATGCTCAATAATTTACAAGTCTTCAATCCCAATGGGTAAGTTAAATCCATCAACTATTTACCTAAGCTACGCTTCGAGCTAAACATCAGACTTATGACTGTTTGCAGTCTTTAGCAAGCGCCTAAAAGCATGCTATAGAATTTTTTTTTGCCTCCGTACTTACAAAAAAAGTATAGAGGTTTATTAGGTTTGTCATTAGGTGCAAAATTTATATGCATATATAAAGTATATGTATATATATTCTTGATCAGCAACTATAGCGCAATAATAACTGCAAATGAATGATTTTTTGTAATAGATAGTATTATTTGCTGGTTTACCTCAAAGTTTATACTAATCAAAACTATTTTCCGCTCTTCTCCTCCTCAGCAATCTGGGCGGTGATAGTCCCGAGATGCGAATGATCTACTACACGACACATGCTCGTGCCACACCTTGGCTGATTGGTCTACTCTTCGGCTACTTTCTGCACAGCGAGAAGGGCCGACGTCGTCATCTCTCCTGGTGGTTAATGATGCTGCTCTGGCTGGTCTCGCTCGTATTCATCTGTCTGGTCATCTGGATTGTCTATCCGTATACACAAGCGGGTGCCGGAGAGATAACTCCATTGGCGGGGGCGTTCTATTTATGCTGCAGTCGCATCATTTGGCCCCTGGCCCTGTGTTGGCTTATCTGGGCGTGCCAAAGCGGATCGGGGGGCGTCGTAGATACCGTGCTTAGTTGGACATTCTGGCAACCGTTATCAAAACTCTCCTACTGCCTCTACATTTGGCATCTGCTCGTGCAGAATGTCAACATTGGACGCATTCGGACAAGTCTGCACTTTTCCAACTATGATGCGGTAAGTCAAGTGTCTCCTCTATCCTTAATCCTTTACTCATACTTCTCCTCTTCTTCGTGCAGTTCTTGCGTACCTGGTCGGACTTTGGATTCACGGTTCTCGTCTCACTCTTTATGTATTTGTGCGTGGAGGCGCCAATTGTCCGATTGGAGCTACAATTGTTAGGGAAGCGTCGACAGCGACCGAAGACGCCCACAGCACATGATACGGCCACGCCCACTGTGAATTTGTCTGTGATTACGACGCCTCCAAGCATCTCGCAGCAAAATCTAGTCGAAGCATGAGTGCAAAAAGTCATGCACCAAATGAAAAACCAGCTAAAAGTCATCCTAAGATATTATAGTATTCACCTCGTCATAGTCAATAAACTTAAGTAGTATCTTCATATATAATACACTCAAATATGTTTTTATTTCCAACTGCGACGCTTTTTTTGTTTTTTACAGGGTATACCCTAGTCGTGCACATTTTTTGTAGCTCAATTTCTTTCTCTGGAGCTCTAAAATGCTTAAATTCCTTATTACAGGGTATTTTCTAGTCAGTGATTTTATCGTCATCATTTTCTTTTTAAAACCAGACCTTTTCCGCTTGAGTAAGATGATCGATTATTTGAAAATACCACTAAATGCTGCTTACAGGGTATTTTCTAGTCGAAAACTTTAAAATTTTGACTATTAAATAATTATAAGCAAAATTTTGCTTATCAACTTAAACGAAATTTTGCCAAAAGCCAGGGCCGGATTTAACACATTAATGCTATGGGGCCAGGTTTGGTGGGGGCCTCTAAAGTAGAACTCGATATCCCAGAGATAAAAATGAAATTTTAGATGAATCTTAACTCGTACTTTATTTTATTGAAAATTATAAGTACCCAGCGTATTAACTTTTCGCCAACAGTGATTTTAAAGACAGATTACGGAGGACATCACTTTCCAAACTGAGATGTGTCAAATGTACCAATCGAGATTGTCCCATGGTTGTACGCAGTCGGTTTTTAAAAGCTTCATTTTTGAAAACTAGCGTTCTCCGATAAAATTCGTCACCAGCATTGACAAATACATGCGCAAGGCGATTTCAGCGTTGGGAAACGTTGAGCATAGATCGGTTTCTTTAATTAAGCGATACTAAAAGCGTTCAATTGATTCGTTGATCAGATATTAAAATTGTTTTTACAATAAAGTGGTTAGTTAACTAGTCCAACACTGGTAGAAATGCGCTGATACGAAATTTGTCTTTCGGCTCTAGCTCAGCAGCAGGTGCTTTCCATAGTCTAGTGGTCTACGTCAGGTACATTTATTTCGAGCGCGTACAACTTAATAATGTTGGATCGCTGATATGTTTTCCCCGCTGTTTCGAAGCTATCGAAGAAGCATCTCTTAGATTCCACAACATTTTTAATGACTTCATTGAAATAATTCTAATTCATTTGATCTTTGCTTAAACTGTTACATTCTTTACGAACTTCTTTTAACATTAGTTTGATACAGAAAATAGTTTGGTATAAAATAGCGATTTACAACATTTTTCATTGCGTGTGGTGGAGGCCCTCTCGTGGTGGAGGCCCTGGGGCCCTGGACCCACTGGCCCCTATGTAAATCCGGCCCTGCCAAAAGCATTAATAAAAATTTATTACAGGGTATATTATAGCTATATAAAGTATTGCTTTGGTTTTTTAGTGCTCTCATATTCTTTACAGTGTATTTTTTAAGTTATATAATTCAACCTTGCTGATAAAATACGCTTGATAAGCTGATCAGTCCAAATTTAAACTTTTTACAGGGTATTAATATGCCAAAAACGCTTAGCTTAAAGTAAATATTTTGGATTAAATTTGTTCTTCTTATGAGTCAAGAAAATCGAAGCAATTCAAACATTTTCTAGGGTATACCCTAGTCGAGCACACTGCTAAGAAACCACTTGTGTTGGTTCAATGCGGAATGTGTATCAATGACCTGAAATACCCCATGAAAATTCAGTTTTTCTTGTTGTAATTGTAGCTGTGGAAAAGCGCTTAGCTAAAGGCGCTTAACCACTTTTCCACTTTTCCTGAGTGCTCTACATGAATACCGGAGACACTAGCCAGATTCCAAATTCCAGACTAGACCAGATTTACTTTTATTAAAACTCTCTTTTTTCTCTTTTCTTTCTGTCTCCTCAATTGCATTTCACTTTCAATTTCCGTTTGTCGCTTACGTAAGCATTTCTCTCAGAAATTAGAGAGTATTTTCCTTAAGCTCTACCTTTTTTTTTCTCGTAATGCTCCATTTAGATTCGTTTTTGGAATTATAAATCATAAACTGAATTATGGAATTGAATCGCTCTCTATCGCATTCAATCGAAATGAAGGAAAACTTGATTAATCGCAACCTCGTTGAGACCCACAATCCTACAAATTACAAATTACTTTCAACGGATTTCAATCAAATATGTTTCGAATCAACTTTAAGTACTCGACGTTAGCAGACCCGTAATTCAGCTGTAAATTCAACCTGACAACACCAGTCCAATACTAGATCTTTTGGCACTACTTAATAAAAAATATATATATATATATATATGTGTATGTATATAGAAATATTTGTATCTGCATGTATTGTATGTGCAGACATAGTAGTCAAGCAGATACATGTCGGACATAACTAAAAGTGGTTCATATACACAAGTATTTGCGGTTAATTACTAAGCAAATGAATAAACATAACGTTATCTGAACAAAACTTTTTGCAATAGACTCCGTCAACAGATACCCTCTAAACAGATTCTATGCTTAAAGTAAAGGTAAAGGTAAAGGTAATGGTAATACCAATGACAATGCTAATACTAATGATAATGCTAATGCTAATGCTAATGCTAATGCTAATGCTAATGCTAATGCTAATGCTAATGCTAATGCTAATGCTAATGCTAATGCTAATGCTAATGCTAATGCTAATGCTAATGCTAATGCTAATGCTAATGCTAATGCTAATGCTAATGCTAATGCTAATGCTAATGCTAATGCTAATGCTAATGCTAATGCTAATGCTAATGCTAATGCTAATGCTAATGCTAATGCTAATGCTAATACCAATACTAATACTAATGCTAATGCTAATGCTAACGCTAATGCTAAGGCTAATGCTAATGCTAATGCTAATGCTAATGCTTATACCAATACTAATACTAATGCTAATGCTAATGCTAATGCTAATGCTAATGCTAATGCTAATGCTATACCCCTCAATGCAGGTGCCTGCAGGGTAGCTTAATGAAGGCAGCTGACAAAAAAAAAAGAGCAAGTAAATAAAATGCCTGTAGTATTATTATGATTGCTGTCCGCACAGTGGATCACAATGAGCATGTTTCTGGCACCAAGTGAAGCAGTACCGTTAGGCTAAAAACTACAAGAGACCCACTGTGGGTCACTGCGGTCTTAGCTGATTTTTTTCCGTCTTTTATTATATATTTTTTTTTTGTTTTGATTTTTTATAGCTAAGTGAGCGATTTAGCTATGAAAAAAGTAGTGCAAAAGTAATTGTAAGTGTAACGAACGACGCACAGAACCCGTCACTAGCTGCATAATGGCCAGTGACTAGTGACTATAGTGACTTGAGTGTGTGCAGTGCCTGATCCAGTGGCTGACTAACCCGTCTAACTCGTCTGGCTTTTGGCCACTTAATCCGCACTACGAAACGCCCAGGCGCGGCATCGAGTCAAGGCAGGCAACTGGCAGGCCGAGTGACAACTGGCAACGGGCAATTGGTGGACACTCAATTGGCCAGTTCTGACTGGAACGCCAACGAGCGCGGTACAGTGTGCGCTCCAAAAGTTTGATTTTCACAAAAAAAAACTGCCAACAGGATGCAGCGCATGGATTGCAGCAATTACGTGCTGCTCCTGCTGCTGTGCAGCAGCATTGCGTTGGCCACAGCAACAACCAGCGATGACACTGAGGAAGTAGTGCGTCAGCGTCGTGGTACGGTCACCATAGATTTCGGTTTATTCCTACGGAATTTGCTGCAGAAAAGCGCACAATTTTCAAGTGCCAAGGCGAACATCACACGTAACGTAATCAATGCAAAGACAACGCCACGCCCCGCGCCCATGCCCATGCCCATGACCATGCCCATGACAACCACGACGACAGCAGCACCACCACCACCGCCACCGCCGCCTCCGCCAAGACCCTGGCCACGACGCTACTATGGAGCAGGCTGGTGGCCACGCCCCTATGACTACTATCCACCTGGATTCGACTATGATTACGGTCCTTCTGCACCGCCAGCACCACCACCGCCGCCACCACCACCAGCAGCACCACCAGCAGCACCGCCGGCAGCACCACCAGCTGCTCCTGTGCCACGACGTGTGCGTCCTCCACTGCGTCCTTTCAATCATTTCTATGACTATGACTACGATGTGGACACGGGAGTTCCACCTGCACCACCTGCCCAACCGCCACCAGCACCCCCCGCGCCACCACGATCACGTCCGCCAGCCCCAGCAGCAGCGCCGCAGCGTCGCCCAAGGCCACGCCCAAGGGCGCAGGCAGGAGCACAGTTGGGTGACAATGTGATCTATCAGTACGCACAACCGACTGGTAAAATACGAAAACTTTTAACTAATTGCCGTACAATTGGATTCTCTCCAACACTTTGCAGATACCTTCTCTAAGCTCCAATCCTTTCAAGACGATGCGGCGGCTGCGGTAGGAGCTGGAACTGGAACGGGAACGGGAACGGGAACTGATACTGCAGATGATGATATAACCGCCGACATTGAAGATAGTTCCGATAATGATGTCGATACCAATGCACAACAGGCGGAGACGGACACAGAGGTGGAGACGCAGGCGGAGAGGGACCAAAAGGAGGATCAACCAGATTTTGGTAAATCCAATCGCTTCCTAGTTAACTATCCAGATGACCCACTAGCCGGGGAGGATTACTTTGGCCAAAGGCAACCCTTTCGTCTGGGTCTAGGATTGCCAAATTTCAATTCCTTCCCATCCGCATCTGCATCACCGGAAGCACTACGGACGAGCTACTACTAGAACAAAAGAATCTACTTTCATTATCCTCATTTTTCCTCCATTTTTCATCACATACATTAATTTTTTTTTTTTTTTTTTTTTTTTTTTTTTGCTTTACAACATTTATACTGAGTGGCATTTGTACATAAAATTAGCATAAAATGTTAAATGTTTAATTACCTAATAAATTTGTCGTAGTTTATTTAATGCTTTAGCAAACCTCCATGGTCACTTTGAGACGGTTTTTAATATTATATATGGGAAATTAGGGGACTATACCTGAGGTTCAATACTGTTGATGAGTACCAAAATATTGAGTAATGAAGTTTGGTACGTCTTTGGTAAAACTTCCCAGGGGTGTTTTTAATAATGTTGTTTAACAATCGAATCCACCAGTTTTCTATAATCTCAAAACTTGAAAGTTTTCCAGAAATCACTTCATTTAGCTGAGTTGTGCACACTCAAAGTTGAAAGAGAATTTTGTTTGGCAGTTACTCTATATAACAAATTACCCAGTTTCCAAATTAAAGTATTGAAACAGTAACTTCAGACTGGAAACAGTCTTGATAATAGCTAGGTAGGTGAGTAAGTATTTTTTCTAAAAGCAAATCGCACGAATCGGATCACTTTTTCATTGGTTACGTCACAAACGATCGATCGAAAATCCATTTTTTTCCTATGAGATACAATTTTATAGCTCCTAAGCTGTTTGAAACCATTACTTTCTTATAGATGCCGAGTAAACTTCATTCAAACGGTAATGTTATATAGCTGTTATAGGAACAATCGGTAGATAATTTTCTATGCTATATGTTATATAACCTTAAGAGATCCACTATTTTTGTTACAAATACTTTTTCTTTCTTTTTTACTGTTTGTATTTTGATAATTTAAGTCCGTATGTAGACGTCCTCCAGGTTCACTTTACTTAGCTGTTCCATGGCCAGTTTTACACTTTCATATCACAAGTATTGGAATGCGCTATAAATGTGACAGCTTCAATGTAGCTTAAACTTAGATTAGGAATATTAGACAACATTTCCCAAGATCACTTTAATAACTAAGATTCATATGCATTATATGCTCCATGGTCACTTTATTGACTTTGCATTTAAATGTAAATAAAATGAGTTCATTTTATTGAACCATTTTTGATCGCGACTTACTCACCTGCTGATCATTGTAGAGCCCGAACGATAAGAGTTACGAAGCTGAAATTTAGATAGGATCGGGTTTAGTTGAGAAAGTCTAAATTATAGATGATTTAAGAAAAACAACTTGAATCGGAAATATCATACTTTGAATATCCTAACAATTTTATTTTTATAATATCCTCAAGAAATATCATTTAATAAGTTATTAACACATAAAACAAATTAAGAGTAGTATTTGAATAAAAAATTGTTTCATTTTATATTAACATCATTTTTTTTTTTTTTTTTTTTTTTTTTTTTTGGTTTTGCCTTTGGTTTTGTGGTTTGTTGTTACTTCTTCATCATTCTTTGCTTGTAATTCATATATATATATATATATATATTTGTTCGATCCATTGAAATATATATATACATATACATATATATATAAATATATACACATTTATATATATATATATATATATATATTTGTTCTCTTTAAGACTTTCTTTCATTTCTTTTATAATAATTTATTATGTATAATAGTTGTGTGTGTGTGTGTTTAATTTTTCTTCACTTTTTTGCTTCTCTTTATCGCTTTTCTCTTTGGTTTCATTTTTCAATTTCTTTTGAATTTGGTTTTTCATCTTTGGTAGTTTTTCTTGGTATTTTTTTTTTTGTTTTTTTGGTTTTTATTTTAAATGAGTTGAGAATTGTTTAAAATTTTGATGCTTTGTATTAGTTAAAGTTTTGTAAAGTTTCGCTAAGAATATATATATATATATATCTATATATACATAAAAATAATTTAAACTTTATGTATGCATGTATGTATATCGTAATATGTGTATAATGTTTGTATATATATTGGTATTTTTTGTTTTTGTTTTTGTTTTGTTTTAAATGTTATAAATATAAATATATTTACATCAATCATAAACATTCGAATAAATCATATGCAGAAATTCAGTCTTATTAAATAAATCAAAACTAAGGTACTTTATGTAAGTGAGTGTGTTTCAGTGTCCAAGTGATTTTCATTTTTATTTTCTTTGATTTCTTATTGTGGAAAGAACTAAAATTAGCAATCAATCACAATCAATCAATTGTTCAATCAACATAAATGTATCTGTCAAACATCGTTTATTGGTATAAATCTCTGGCTGGGTTTTGCTAATTTCTGTCAATCGTTTTATTACAATTCAATCAATCAATCAACTATGCTTTATGTCAATCTCTGTTTGTTGACAATCAATCGATAGTTGTAATTGGGTAATTGTCAAAATTAAGTAGGTTACAATCAATAAATGTTCAATTCTATAACATTTTGCTTAGTTTCAATCAATCAATCAATCTCGGTTGCTTGACAATCAAATCTACATATTAAAAATTGTTTTTCTCTGGTAATATAAATTGGGTTATTGAATTATTTAATCAATCAACAATTGCGATGCATTTCAGTTTACTTCAATCAATCATTCAATCAATGAATTATTCTTTAATACTTGACCTCTACATAAACTCAAAATGGTAGGTATTGAAGTACGTTGTGTTTCAATAAACCTATCAATCAAAAACTGACCAATTGTGCTATATATTTTCATTTCTGTTTCCGTCTCAATCGTTTAGTAGTTTTCAAATTGTTTTAAGGGCACTGTGAGGAAAGTTAGGCATATGCAGTAATGTTCCCCGTTTTTATATATCTTTTCAATCATACTTTTTTTCATTAACGGAAGCAATTAGTACTGTTAACTATTTCTTTTTTTTTGTTTTGTTTTGGTATATATTTTTGTATTTTGGTTAAATTGGTATTACTTGTTTCTCTGTTGATATTTTGAAGAAAACTTTTCAATTGGAACTGTAGAAAATCTATGATTATCTATAATATTTCATATTGTTAGCTTCATATTGGTGGTACCGAAAGAACCGAAAGGTGGAAGAACAAACTGTATTTGTATTCCTATTATTTGGTATCATTTTTTTGGTATTTTTTTTTTTTGTATTTTTTTTTTCAGTTTGTAGTTAATTGAGTTGAGTTGCTATTTAGTGCATATGTTGTACATATGATGGCGGTAAAACAACTTTCAACTGCGATTTAGGATATGTTTATCGTTTATCGTTTATCTATATTTTATTTTTGGTTTTTTTGTTTTTTGGTAGTTTTTCGTCTTATTTGTGTCTGTTTATTGCTTTTTTGGTTTCTGTTCTTATGCAGGTTCTTCAAGTTTATCGTTTAGTCATTCTTGATTGGTTTTTCCATTTTCCATTCTCATTTGCGTTTCAAGTTTTGGGTTAATGTCTCATAAAAATATATATATATATAGATACATTCTACGAATATTGGTAGATATTTCTATATGTACACTTCGTAGTATCTGTGTATGGTTTCTTTGTGTGATTTGTCCAATTTTAACCTATGGCTTTGGGGGTTATGCGGGGTGGGCAAACTAAAAGGTGTCGTGAGTTCAACAGTTTTGGTCCGGAAAGTTGAAATAAATAAATTCGTGGTGCATTTGGCACTCAAAGTGAATGGAATGTATATCCAAAATGAAGCAAAGATAAACTACAGAAACAAAAAAAAAAAAAAAATTTAAAATTGAGTAATACTAAGAATAATACTCGCAATACACTTTAACAAATTGGTATATACAATAAGTTAATGATTAGTAATCAAATATATGTAGAAAATGTATACTCGATCCATTTGTAGTGCTCCTTAATTCAATTTTACTTAACAGTAGTTTGTAAATAATTCTATTTTCTTATAGTTTGCTTTTATATATTGTATAATTTGATTTAATTTTCTTTTTTGGTATTTTTCTTTGGTATTTTTTGCTTAGTATTTTCTTGAGTAGTGCACTTGTTGTAAAGGTTATGTACGTTTCGAGCTTTGTGTGTTTCGAGCAGTGTATGTACAAGTGTTTTTTTAAGAATGAATTAAATAATATTGAAATATTTATATATATATATATTATAAATCGTATATAGTTAAGAATGTTTTTTGGTTTGCCGTATATAAAGTGGAAAAGGGTATGCATTGTATATAAATGTTAGCATTATTTGGTTTTTGGTTTTTTCTTTTTTAACTTTTAGCATTTTTTTTTCTTTTTTTGGTATTAATTTTTACATTAGTTTTTGCCTTTCGTATTATTATGTTTTTTACATAAATTTGTTGAACTTGAATAGCTTTCGATTCGATTAGTAAATATGGTAAATATTCTTTATTATTATTATTTGTATTTTTTTTAGTATTTTTTGTTTTTGGTATTTTTTGTTTTTGGTATTTTTTGGTATTTTTTTTCTTGTTTAATGGATAGTTTAAAGGTAAAGTTTTTTTAAGTTAATTATTAAATTACAACAAATACTGAATAACCGCTTTAAAAATGAGTTTAGCGCGAGCATCTAGAGTAGAAAGAATAACACATTTTTCATTGGTTGAATATAAATATGAGTACGTACAAGGGGTACTCTCGTAATACCGTAACTGTATCAATATATGTATGTGTATATCGATAGTTGTACACTTATGTATACGTATGTATAAATGTATAAGGGGAATATATATAGTAACAATAACTGTAATGGCAATGTCAATAATAATCAATTGAATAGGATTTTGATAGCATGATAATAATATCGAAGTTAAAAGTTAAGATTCAAAGATGGCGGATTGCAGATTGGGTTCATAGAGTATATATACCTATATGTATGTGTGTATCTGTGTGTGTGTTTGTGTGTGTGCATAGGAATGCCCCAAAAAGTCTTAACTACTAAATACTCCGAGAGGAGTTCATCAAAAGAATTGGAAATTTGTTTTTTTTTTGGGACTTTCCTATATAACTCTGTAGCATTTTTGTGTGTGCGCATGTGTGTGTGAGCGTGTTAGTGTGTGTATGTGTTTGAGTGCGCATTAAAGTGTATGTGCTATACAGTTACACAATCTCCACTACACACACACACATACACACGCACACAAAGACAACGGCTACAGAGTGAGGTTAGGTTAACTAACTATTTTAATTTATTACTATTTTTGGTATTTTTTCAACTTTGTGCTTAACAATCTCAAAAATATCTGATGTGCTTTCTTTAATCTGTATTTCTTCATCTTGTTTCGCTTCCTCCTCTTCAGCTTCGATTGGCAACCTAACCCCGAAACGGTTAAAGCTTAAATAAATCGGTTAAGTAATCGATAAAATAAAAATCAACCCAAACTCCAAGATTGCCAATCGAATTGAAGTAGATTGAATCGCTTGACTTTATTTTTTAAGTTTTTTTCCTCTTAAATTGGGTTCAACTTTTATGAGTTTTTACTATTTGAACTATTTGTTTGCATATTTATCTAATAACCAATCAATCAATCCATCAATCCTTCAATCAATCAATAAATATATATATACATACATATATAATGTGTATATATTTATGTATATATATATTTGTATAATCATATTTAAATATATATATATTGTATATTGTTATAGGTCATAGATGTTGTCCGTTATAGTGTATAATGAATCTATACAGTGAAACCTCAACCTCAAGACGAAATCGAAAAAAAAAAAACATTATCTGAGGCTTCACTGTACGTAACGCCTGTATATTTATATATTTATATATATATATATATATAATTTATATATTTGTTAGTTATATCTTTAAACTTAATAAGTCTAATTATATTTACAGGTATTTGGTTGCCAGCTCTCTCTCTCACTTTCTATACGCAAAGTTAGGTTATGTTTAGATTCATTAGATAGCTTGATGGGGTCGTTAAGGTCGGTTAGGTTGTGTGTGAGTGTAAATACACTAGACTTGACTTGAGATTAACTGTTGTGTATCAGTTTTTGAAAACGTTTAAGGAATGTTTTTGGGAATTTTTAAAATTTAGAATCACTTGTTCTCTTAGTCATCCCACGTGGGAAACTGTCCCTCGTCGACAAACATGCTGAATTGTCCAGTATATTGGTGTTCCAGTGTACGTCCCGATGAATTTCCCGTCGTTCCTCGTGCATTAGTTCCTGTTCCAGTACTGGTTCCAGTTCCGGTTCCACTTGACGTTGGCGCTGCTCTCGCACCCGCATCCGTTGACTTACCAGATTTGTTAGCCGAATTTGCCGGATTCTTTGCCGACGATGTCGACGACTTTCCATAGCTATAACGTTGCTCTACAACAGATTTTCAGAATATATAGTACAGGTATGTGTGTATATATAATTGGAGTTACTTGTAGTGGGCTGCTTGATCTCCTTACTGGCCCAAACTGGCTCGTGCGTCTGATTGTATGACTGCTGATCCCACACGGCCTTGTCGTCCACGTTTTTGCTCTGAAAAGGTTACAAGAAATATTAAAATTAATATAAACAATTGAGCAAGGCTACAGTCGTGCGATCCGACTGTAAAAGACCCCGTACTCGTTCTAGTGCTCGTTTTTTCATACAATTCACCAATTTTCGACCGATTTGTCCTATGGGAGCTATAGACTATAGTTGTTCGATACGAACCAAACTTGGTGAGTATAGTTATAATCATGATGATCACACAAAACACTATCTGTCTTCATATAAATTGCTATTTTTGACCGATTTTTCCAATGGGAGGTATGGGATATACTTGTGAGGAGAGTTATATCGGTACCATTAACATTATGTGTAAATTTGATCGCGATGGCTCTAGTAGCTTTCAAGTTATGGTCTTATGAAAAAAGAATTTTCACGATTTCCGGGACGGTAGAGGCGTAGCAATTCATACGGATGGACGGATAGACGGAAATTGGTATATCGTCTCGGCTGTTGATGCTGACCAAGAATATATATACTTTATGGGATCGGAAACGCCTCCTTCTGTCTGTTTCGCATCCGACAAGCTCAATAGCTCCCTGTACTCTTTTACCCTGTTTTTGACCACTCTTTGGTTTAGCTAGCAGTACATAGGAGTAATGGAAATATTTTCCACATAGGAATACTTACGTAATCCTTATCGACATGGAGCTCGAGTTCATCGCTCGTTTGCTCGAGGCTGCTGTGCGTAATGCCGTAATAGAAGTACATAATGAAGCCAAGGGTCATCCAGACGGTGAACCTAATTAGGGTCAATATGCTTAGCTTAAATATTAAATAAATGTTAACAGTTATTGCGATAGCCGGAATAAATGGAAGTCCAGGCGTTAAAAACGCGAGTGCATATCTGTTCAAAATCCGAAGAAAAACAAGATCAAGAAATATTCATTATATATAGTTAAGAAGAGAGGGGGAGAGAGATAGAGAGAGATAGAGAGAGAGAGAGGGAGAGAGGGAGAAAAAGAGCAGTTATAAAGTAAAGATAAGTAAATATTTCTAGGGTAAAGGGGGAATTAGAGCATTACCTATTCTGTGGTTGTCTCGATATAATCAATAATATCACAAATATGCCGATAAATAAAATGATATAAATGAAGATGGCGAGGCCGCCGGACCAACCAATGGCAGCGAACAAATCCAAGAAGAATATGAGACCGAACATGATTCCAACTAGTTTCGTGACATACATGCCTGGTTTCGAAAACGATTTCGAATCGGATCGGATCGGATCGTATCGTATCGGATCGGATCGTGTTTGAATTGAGGTAATTTTTTGTTCGATGTCGAAAAAAGAAATGAGAGAAAGCAAAAAAACATAACGTATTTTAATTTTCATTCTTTTTAAACATTTTCAATTTGGAATTCCAAGTTTAAAAAATTTGTATTCGACTCATTTGCGTACGTACACAGAGAGAAAACATTTCAAAAATTGACAATCAAATATTTTTGAACTTGAATCAAGTTTATTTAGCACTTGATTCAAGTGAACTAAAGTAGTTCATTTGGATCAAAAATACCTAACGCATTTTTCTCTCTGTGTAGCTAGTACATACCACTTTCGGAGGTCGCCTGACCAGGGTTGATCCACGGAAAGAAGCCAGGACACAGGTACGCATAGTCATGTATCTTTCGAGTGATAAAATTCAAACCCATCGTATCGAAAGCGGTCGCCTGTCCAGTGGGTCCAGTAGGTGCACCATGTACACTCCCATAGAACTTATTCTCGGAACGATCGGATACCAAAAACTGATCATCACGACCACCCAAATAACCCTCCGGACTGTCATCAATAAACGAATCATCCGAATCGGACATGCCACGAGTCACACGCTTAATGGTCAACTTGTTCGGTTCCAAAACCTCCGATGGCCTTGCGTGCGGATCAGTCGCCGTACCCGGAGCCAATGGTGTCCTCAGCTGAGCAGGGAGTAGCTCCACCAACGATGTGCTGTGCGGTTGGTAACGCAATACCAACACACATGTCGATACCAGAGTGTAGGCCAAGAGTGTTCCAATTGACATCATCTCCACCAGTATGTCCAGGCGTACGGTGAGTGCCACCAGAGCGGCTGCCAAGCCACTGCCCAAGGTCGCCAGACCAGGCACATTGGTGCGTTGCCACAGGTGCGACAGTTGCCTGTAGGGGAAAGATTTTGCGAAAACAATCTTTGAGATACAAGATTTAAGTTAATATGATGAACAACAGTTCACCGACTCTTGAATACCCTGTTTTTATTATTAACATTATTTGACTTCTCTTATCTAAGTTATTATTATTCATTTAAACAATCAAAAAATCTTGTTGAAGCTCCTGGAAATCAGTTTTCCACAGAGCTTCACTCACCGTCTAGTTTTGATCAGTTTAAAACTATTGGACTCACCTGAAGATCAAGCCATCTTGAGCCATGGCATAGATGACACGTGGCATGGGGAACATGGAACCAAACATGGCTACGGAGAGTCCAGCGGTGGCACCAATTGCCACCACCGCACGACACTTGGGGGCATTCACATAGGACCACATCTGTACTAATGCAGCACCAACATTAATGTGATCATATGGCACTGAAAGTAAGAACAACAAACAATTACTTAAGTTCCACACCTTTTTGTTACCAAATGAACCGAACTAGTTTAATTTTCCATCGGTTTCTTTAAAAATACTATGAATAATTATTAGTACACATTCGGAACTAGTCTGTGGCCCATTTACTACATCTACTCTAAAGCTAGCTTGGTGACTGTAATGAAATTGTGAACAAAAATGCTATAGTGAACCGGTTCAGTCACTAGTTCTAAGAAAACTTCCCTTTCTTGACACTATTTGAATGTCAAAACAATTGAGAATCATTTTTGGAACTTTGTTATAGTTTGATTTGATTTAAAATTACTTAATTCATAACTAAACCGATCTTAAACTACGCCTGCAACCAATTTGTAGTGAACGCTGAACTAGTTCAACCATTTAAAACGATTTTTTTTGAAAAACTATTGAATAACAATGACTAGAAAACATCAATTGAGCAAAAAGGATCAGAATATTTGCCAAAAAAACCTTTACTGAACCGGTTCAAACACTTTTAAATGTGTTTTAATAAGTTCAGAATACAATACTCACCGACTAAAGTAAGGACTAGACTAACAGTGACATAGGCAATGAGAACAACAACAAGGGAACCGACAATAGCCTTCGGTATACTCTTCTGGGGATTATGGGCCTCCTCTCCGGTGGTTGCGATAATATCGAAACCAATAAATGCATAGAAACATGTGGCAGCTCCAGAGAAGACCTACAAAAACCATAAAGAAATGATCAGATCCAAGTATAACGAAACTCAAAATGGATTTAAATACTTACACCACTCCAGCCATAGGGTAGAAATCCCTGATGCTCCGACCACGTTTTGGTGTCGACATAGAAGAGACCGGCGGCCATAACAAACACCCACGTCGCCAGATTAATGGCGTTTAGGGTGTGATTAAATATAACTGATTTACTAGCCCCCATTGCCAATACGCCGGTCATAATGAGCGTTATGCCAAAGGCAATGAAATCAGGTGGTTTGCCTAAATGAGACAGAAAGTTAAAAGTATTAGTATAAGTCCAAAGTTTAAACATAATTAAACTAAATCTAAAACTAACTGGAGTATCTAAGGATAGCTCAGGATTACTCTACTCTACTACTCTGCACAAATGTGATCAAAATCTGATGACTTTATTATATAGTTGTCATTTTTCAGATATTTCTAATGAAAAATGTATGGAAATATTCTGAAATTAGATTCGGAGTAGTAGTATCGGAGTACTATATATAATAGATAACGTAACAGAACTATATTTATAGTAAAAACTGTTCAATAATGGAATCAAATTTGTTGATATTCTTTTAGAAACAACATTTTGACAAAACAGTATTTTTAAAATACTCAAAATAATACTAAACAATTCAAATTGATTTCCCAAAGTCTAGTTAATTAAACATTTTGGTCTAAAAATCTGTTGGATTTGAAATAAGAAACTTTGAGATAAACCTTGAGAAAACATTCGCTTTCAACAGCTCTGTTAGTATGCTGTTAGCTTAACAGTATGTTAAATTACCAGTGTTAGCTTACTAGATGAATAGCTTTAATGTTTAATGTATTCTTGATACATTGTAGTCAAAAGAAAGTTATTTTTGATGTCTAAACTACAAAAAATCGAGTAAAGACTTAATAAGCATTGCTTAAAGACAGAAAAATACTAGAAATAACGGTGTGAACATTGCGAACGAAACTAATTTAGATCTAGACTTTCTTTGTAACAGTTCCTTCTGCTGATCATACACATATATATTTATATACTTTATATATATATATATATATATTTTTTTTTAAACAAACTTTTCTTCAACTTACCAAATATCGTGCCAATTGACTCGCTCATCGCAGTCGCAATCGCATTTCCGGTCAACGAATCAAAACTTGAACTTAACGCACAGGCACAGGCACTTGTTCCTGTCAAAGAGACCAATGGATTAGTAATGAATTTTACTTGTTAAGTAACATTTACTTACCTATTAGATATTCCAATATCATGTTCCAACCAATTATAAAAGCTACAAATTCTCCAACTGCCACATATGAATACATATAGGCCGAGCCGGAAGTGTGTGGCACACGAACGCCAAATTCCGCATAGCAAGCGCCTGCGAGGAAAGAAGAAGCAGAAAATGAAGAAGAAGAAGAAGATATTTAATATAGAATATGTTTATTCACATAAAGTAGAAGACTTTTTTGGAAACTACTAGAGCTATCGCGACCAAACTTACACAGAATGTTAATGGTACTAATATATCTCTCCTCACAAAGTATATTCCATACCTCCCATAGGACAAATCAGTCAAAAGTGGTGATTTATATAAATACATGTCGTGTGAGTAAAGCGTTCGCACCCAAACTCACACATTATGTATAAAGTACCCTTAAATGTGTCCTCACCAAATTTAGTCTCGATCGGACAACTATTTCCTATAACTCCCATAGGACAAATCGGTCAAAAATTGGTGATTTGTATGAAAAAATGTAGTTTTAATTAACTGATCTCAACCAAACTCACACATTATGTGTATATCATGACTCTATATATCCTTACAAAATTTAGTACAGATCGGACAACTATAGCCTATAGCCCCCATAGCACAAATAGGTACAAAATTGGTAAACGCGCACTAAAATGAGTACGGGGTCTTTTACAGTTGGCTCGCTCGACTGTAGCCTTTCTCACTTGTTGTTATCAGTGTACGGTTACTAACTCAATAAACCCTTTCTGCTCTTTCCATGTCCAGCATTCACTTCTGTACTGCATTTCATTAAGTTATCAACTCACCTGAGAAAATACTCGCGATCGCTGCTATAATAAAACTAATAACGACCCCGGGTCCGGCCATTCTCTGGGCGACCATGCCGGCGACTAGGTACATGCCGGTACCACAGCAGGATCCGATGCCCAATGAGGTCAGATCGAGAGTGTTGAGACATTTCTAAACCAAATGAAATAAATAGATTTATATAGTTTAAATGATTAAAGTAGATAAAGTTATAGTTAAACATACCGTTAGCTTGGGCTTTGTGGGCTGTGCATTGCCATCCTGCAGCTGTTTCACATCCTTGGTGCGTATAAGTTTCGGCAGCAGCGTTGTGGAGCTGACACCCGGTGGCAATGGCACCCTGAACTTGACCTAGAATCATCAAAAAATGAACAGAGTATGAGAATTGAGAGATAGAGAAACGAAGAGAGAGAGGGTGAGAGAGGGAGATAGGAGGAGAGAGAAGAGCGAAGAGAGACCGAGCAGAAAGCGCTGGTTTAATTGGTTTCATACTTGAGTGGACGCCAATGAACTGGAAGCCCTTTTTGCGTTCTGCGTTCTGCGTTCTGCGTTTTATTTTGCAAATGAAAGACGCAACTGGCATTGAGAATCGAGTTTTCCCTCTGGCCAAGAAAAATATGAGAGAAAATGTTGAAGAACCTGGCAGCTGCAACTTAAGCTGCTTGGCTATGAAATACCCTGTAAGCCGCACTTCAAAACATGAGCTTTAAGAACTTTGTAGTTTCTAGAAAACTTTTCAAATAACTTATCATTCTTTTGAAATCACCAAAACTTGTTTAACTAATACCAATAGAGTTTAAGGGCATAAAACTCCCTAAGAGTCACTAGATTCCATATGTCTATATAGACTCTAAAATAAATCTGTTTTAGTTAAGATTAAAACTCAAAGAAATTAATCAAAGACAATCTCAACTGGTGTGAACTGCAAGCATTGAACACTGGCTGTAATTACAGGGTATGTGCAGCTAAAAAATAAAACTTGTTCAAAGTAAATGTACGCTCAATGCCAACGGCCATGATAAGCGCAAATTGAAAATGCCGTTCAGCTTCCCTTCGGCTCCTAGGCTACCCAAACCAGCTCTACCTACCCCCCCACTCCCATCTCTACCCCTTCTCACCCCATTCCCCATGTGTTTGTCACCCTGTAGCTGAGCCGAAAGCGAGGCTCTGCTGCAAACCACGAGCCTAGCAATCGATATTTGCAACAAGTTTTTTTTTGTTTTTCTTTGCGGCCTACGCAGCTCGCTAGAGGCCATGATGTCCTGCCAGGATATGTCAGGAGTGTATGTGTGTATCTTTGCATGCAACAGTGGGCGAGCATGTTATGTAATATCCAACGAGATGCTAAACATCAAGTCCAGTGACAAGCTTTAATGATACGATTCAACTTGCCACAAAACTCAACTTGAGGCGACTCGAGTTCTCAATGAAAATTGTTCCCGTCAAATGCAACAAGCGCTTACAACAATTCAACGCCACGCCACGCCGTGCCACACCCACCCACCAAGCACTTGACGCCCCCCCCCCCCTTAACCACTACTCCACCCAAAGCTTGAGTGTTTGTTATTAATGGCTGCTGGCACAGAGAAAAGGTCAACGAGAAGCCGCAGAAACTGAGAGGCAAAATGCAGACAGTGCAAAAGAGGGAGAGTGAGGGAGAGGGAGAGGGAGGGAGAGAGAGAGAGGGAGGGAGCTGCCTTCTCTGTCATCGTTCTGTCTCATCAAATTCCATAATAATGAAACTTGATTCAAAGCGCGTCTCCTGCTGTTGTCTCCCGTTGTCGCCTGCAGTCGACTGGGTCGTATACGTAATATGCGTATACGTTATATTCAATAGAATTCAATAGAAAAGCAATTTATGTTGTAATGTAAGCAATTCACAATAAGCTTCAAAGCGCATTTACAGTTATTTATCAATAAGTAATTAAATTTTCATCAATTTACTTTTACCTATCATACACAAAAGGGAAAAACTCAAGTAATTCGAGCTTAAAACGTGGCTAAAAATAAAATAGTAAAATCAGTTTATTAAAAATGCAACTATTTCAATACTGTTATTTATATATCAAATGCATTCGCTTTATGCATTTTTATGAAATAACTTTACTTAAACTAAAGCCTTCTAAAAAAAAATCAAAATTTTTGAATCGAGATTATTATAAATTTATTTTAAAAATTTTTTATTTCTCTGCTTCCATTAATGCTTAAGTTTAAGCTCATAATTTTGATTTTGTAACCACTAAATTTTAGAGTGAATTTTTGGAAAATTTTATTTATTTTAATTTAAAAAAAGTTAATTCTCTTTAAATAACTAAATTATTTCATTTAATGCTATTTTTTCAAAAATTTTTAAAAATAGATAAAACTTCTTTTCTCTTTCTTGAAAATAACTAACTTAGTTCATCCCAAAATATATTTTTTTAACTTTTTTAAACAGAAAATAAATATTCAATTAATTTCCTTATCGTTTTGTACTCGACCTTTTAATTAATATTTTATAAATAAATAGTTTTTTATTATTGTGTTTTAAGTACAATTTAAAACAAAATACTTTTCAATCTACAACTTTTGAAGCTAAAATTGTAGGTAAGTTAAATTTATAATGAACAATTTGTTGATTATTTTTAGCCGCAAGTAAAATAGCTTTTTAACTGCTTTTAAATCGATTATTCTTGTAATCCATTAAAAACAGAATGTTAAGAATGTACTTGTTGAGCTATTTTTAAATAAATGCGAAGCGATTACTGGAAAAATCTCAGCTTTTTGCCGCCGCAATGCAAAATTGCGGGTAAAAGAACCAAATAAACCAAAAAAAAACAACAAAAAACAACAGAAAACAAACGAAGAGTCGAGCTTTGCCAGCAAAGTGGACACTACTGTCCCATTCCCCCCCTTGCACACACTTATATAACGTTACATACGTATGTATACGCTGTGATATAAATATGCACGCTGTATTTTGCTGGCCAGGGACGGGGACGAAAGGGATAGAGGGGTCCAGTGAGACTCTAAACTGGGCAACAACAGAGGCCAAAGCTATAAAGATAACGCAGAGGAGCCAAAATGCTCCCATCGCTACCCCTACTCTAATCCCACCCCCAACCCGTGACGAATCCCCTCTCCTACGCCTTGCCACATACCTAAACTTTGCGCACAGGCCCCCCTTTACCCCACCCACCCATGTCAGCATTTGCTCCCACAGGGTTTTTTTTTGTTTTTACGCTTCGGCTCAATATCGTCGACGTTGTTGTTGTTGGTGTTGATGTTGTCGTATGTACTTGCCACGTCCTGCCATTCTATGTGTGTGTGTAACGTTGTGTGGGTGAGCAGCGTTACAAGCGACTCTAAAGCCAAATGGATTTGCATAAGTCTACATACATGCACACACACACACAAACACTAATTTACTTGCATGTGTGTGTGTGTGTAAGTACAAGCGCATCGGTGTTTGTGTGTATGTGTGTGTGACTATCGTAATGGACATTTTACGGCAAGCATTACAACAGCAAATTCGCTTCATTTGTACAAGCAAACATACACATGCACACATGTATACAATTAAATGTATGTATGTGTATGTGTTTGATTGTTTGTTTTTTTTTTCTTTTACATTTTTCTTTTTGCTGTATGAGTGCTCCATTTTTAGCTGTGACAAAATGACAGTAAGTTGAAATTCGCATTCGAACATGGGAACATGGTACATACATATATAACTGTGCACTCGATTTACCTTTTCCAACACCAGCAACAAATCCGATGGCTTCATTGTGAATAGCGTCTAGTCGAAAATAAGTGTTCACAATTGCTGCTTGTCGTTTAGTTTCTCCCACTCGCTGTTTTTGTTGTTATTGTTATTATTGTTTTTGTTGTTGCTGCTGCTGCTGCTATTGCTTTTTTTTTATTTTATTTGTTTGCTGTTACTTTTGCAGTTGATGTTCGCTTTGACAATTCCTATTGCTTGATGGGCTTTCGACTTCCTCCTTTTTAGGCCTTTCGCTGTCGTTGCCGCTGCCGCTGCCCTGCCTCTTTCACTGTCGCTGTCTCTGCCGTTGCCTCTGCCGACGCGTAGCGTATGTGCTGGTGTATTTTGTGCGTGCTTTTAATATATATGTATAAATGTGAGTCAGTGTTAGTGTGCGTGCGTGTGTCTGTCCGCCTATTTGTCTGTCGAGTATGTATGTATGAGTGCGTGCGTGTCAACGGCGACGCAGACTGACTCCTCTTGTTCCTGTTGTTGTTATTGCTACTGCTGCTGCTGCTGTAATTGTTGCTGTTGTTGTAGTTGTTGCTGTTTCTGTTGCTGTTATCGCTTTATATTTTACATTGATTTTTGTCAGCAACGTCATTCTATATTCAACAGTTTTTGAGCTTTTTTGTTGTTGCTGCTGCTGCTACTTTTATTGCTGCGGCTGCTGTAACGGTTATACATTTGTTTTTGTTATTCTTGTTTCACTTTAAAGAGACAGAGAGAGAGATAGAGAAATAGAAACTAATTGTAGAACTTAATACTGTACTATTTGTTTAATTTCAATTTGAGCTTGTTTTGTGTACAATAAATTCACTTTCGTTTTCACACACACATTCACATTTTCAGTCGAAAAAGGGAAGAAGCGCTGAGCTAACGTTGACGCTAACACTGACGTTGACGTTGGCGCTTACGCTGCCTCTGCTGTTGCCCTTCTGCCAGCACTCGGACTCTAACTTTGCTAGGGACACACTGTCACTTTCTGTACTTTTGGCCGAACGCTTTCCCCCTTCTCTAAAAACTACGCGCGTGTGTGTGAATGTGTGTGTGTGTGTTGTTGCGCGCGTTTGATTCACGTGGCCCACTCACACACACATACAAAAATACTCTCACACACTTAATGCAAATGCAATAATTGCACACACATACATACACAATTGCAGATATTCGAAGCAATATTAAAGAGAAAGAAAAAAAATTAACAACAAAAAGCACACTCACACACTTAAAACCGTTTTACAGGTGGAAAAAAAAATGATTAGCGATTTTATGATTTATACTTGTATGTACTTATATACATATATTCTTTTTTTGTTTTCTGCTATTTGAATTTAATTAAAATTTTAATTCGGTTTTTCGCACGCGCGTTCAACTTCGACGGTTTTTACCTACAGTTTGTAACTCGGAACTCGCTGCGGCGTCTATTCAGTGAATGAATTCTTGCAATTTTTCCGTGTGTATAGCTTTCATTTTTCTGTTTTTTTTTTTCTATTTTTTTTTTTTGTTTTATTAAGAAAAAAGATACGCTTTTCACTCCCGTTCGAGTCGTCGCTGGCTTCTGCTGCCACTGCGGCGACTGCTGCTGCTGTTAGTTCTTTCTCTGCTGCTGCTTCTTATTCTTCTTTAGCTTCGGTTTCAAAAAGAGCAAGAATGAAAAAAGCTTTCGTTGCTGCCCTTTACAGCTTCACTTTTACTTCTACGTTTATACGTATATGTACGTCTACGTGTACGTGTGTGAGTGTGTGTGTGTGCGTATTTCTGTGGATATTCAGAGAGCGCTTTCATTGGAAAAGTTTTACTCCTTGTTGTTGCTGTTTCTGTTGCTTCCTTTCTCGTAACTAAAGGACTAACAAAATTCACGTATTGTTGCCAGACTAGCAGCTGGCATACAATCACAGGTACATAACGTACTGCAAGGTCTGGCAACTCCAGCGCGCGCTTTACACACGAAAGCTTCAACTTCCTGGCAGCTTAAGCAGTGCTACATACACCCACATGTGTATCTATAACAGCGTACGTTTTGCGCGAAAGCTACAAGTTTTTCAACTCACTCTCACACGCACACACTTACTTTACGCGGTGTTTCTCTGCGTGTGTGTGTGTGTGTGAGATTTGCTCTCCCACAAAAGGCCGCCCTCAACTGAAGCGACGCTCGAAAGTAGGCAACGGTAAATGCAACTATAAATAGCGCAGACGCAACTCTCTCGCTCTTCCTCTCTTCGTTCGCTCTCTTTGCCTTACACTGGCGCGCTTTCTGCTTGTTAGGTATACTCGTACTGTGTGTACTTTCACTTTTCATGTCGTTTCTTTCTGTTTTTTTTTTCCTGCCACTGACTTTACTTTCAGCTCTCTTTCCCTCCCCCAAACAGATACACACGCACACACACAGAATGTAGAATATGCAAATAACCATCGCAATGTGTCATAAGTACGAAAGCTTACATATGTGCGCACACCTGTTATCACATGCTCACCTCAACATGTTATTCAATCTCGCATCAGCTTTGCAATGCAATGTGATTAAAGCTCTCCACATGCGTGTGCCTGAGTATGTGTGTAAACGAGTTTATGAGTGTTGGTAAGTATTTATGCATATATTCATGTGAGTGGGTGTGTATGTGTGTGTGTGTGTGTGTGTGTGTGTGTGTAAAGAGATTTCAGGGTTAAGCTTGCGCTTTTGTATGCGACAATTTTAATGACCTTGTTGTGCTACACACTCTATCCGCTAGAGGGCGTGTCTGTAATTATAATTCATTAACTTAACATTACTTTCCTCGTGTCTATTGCTCCCCCACTCCTTACAGCTTGCTCTGTCTCTTACTTGCTGCATACAAATACGGTTAAATGTGTGTATGCATGTGCGTAGTTTACAGGTGCTGAAATTTGAGGTTATGCCGTAAGATCAATGAATGAGTTTACGCACTTCAACCGCTAGAGGGTGTCTCTGCCATGGCTATTGATTATTTACACATAACTCTACTTTACTGCCCAATCTCTTTGGCTCTCACTCTCTCTCTCCCTCTCTCTCTCTCTCTCTCTTTCTCTCTCTCTCTCTCTTTCTCTCTCTGTCCCTCTTTCTTTGCATCTCTTCTTCAACATGTTTACCGCTAGATGGCGTATCTACAATGCTTATAAAAAATATCTATGGATACTTTTTATTTTTTTCGATAAACATATTCATAATTAACTGTTATGTATAGTATCGTTGTACTTTATTTAAGGTTATGTTCTTGTAATATTAGAAATTGAGGTCATGTTGACAAGATCATTAACAGTAACATCTAATATAATACTTTACATAATAAAATTAATAAATTTTGCGCTGTTTTGAAGTTCAATAAACCCCCTTAAATAGAATCGTAAGATCACACAAATTTAACTGCAAATAATTAAAAAACTTCGACAAACTGCACAGTTAGTACAGTAAAACTAACATATGTACGTCTATACTGAGGTGTGTGTACAAAGTGTACTTTTTTACGAGTGTGTACGATCCCTACGGTTGTTAATATGCCGTTTTAAAAATAGCAACTATAAATCTTATTCGTATTCGTCTGCGTTGCTTTGCGTTCTTTTCAACGTACCGAGTTTTCGAGAATACATTTTCATCTCTCAAGAGAGACAGAGAGAGAGAGAGAGAGAGTGGAGGAGAGAGAGAGAGACGCTTCCCGACAAATGCACTCACTCATCTCGATTCATCTGTCAGTTTTAGTGGATAAAACTATTCCAAAACAAAATGTTACTTGAGTCGAAAGCCGAAAAAAAACACACACACACACACACACAGAAAAGCAATCCCAAAATCTACGAGGGAAAAAAAAATACCAAAGACCCCAAGCATCAGAATCACAAATATAGTCACCATCAAGTAGAGACAACAACAACAACAACCAGAAGAAGGGGAAGAAGAAGAAGAAGAACAAGAACGAAGCGTAAGCAATGTTAACGAGTAAAAATCAAGAAAATCTTAGTTCTAAAAATAACTCTTGTACTCATTTTGCTTGAAAACAGAGAAAATACCGAAATGAATATAACAAGAAAACAACCAAAATCCAACGAACGCTCAGCGACCCAAAGACAATAGCTATAAAATGCAAAGATACTGACAATACTTTTCTATATACTATATATATTCGTATTTATATATATGTATATGTGTATCGTCATTATAGGTATGTATCTGCACATCAGTCTCTACTCTATGCTATATAATTAGTGATTGAAGTATATTATTTTTTGGTAACTGATTAAATACTAGAACGAGTACCTCACTTTTAACAGACGAAAACTCTATTCCTTTATCGATTTCAGACTTAGATTGGTAAAAAAAAAAATGTTGGTTATAAAATTCTTAATTCTTATCTCTGAATCTTAACTAGTTTCGAATGGAAAAATATATTTTTGATATACTGAATCTGATGATTTGGACTTTATGACCTATCCAGAAATCGTCTGTCTGTAAATGGAACTCTATACAAAGTTTTTAAGTAAAAGACTTAAAATTCAAAAAATACTTAATTCTAAAGAAGAATTAATCCAGAATTTCGGGCTAAAACCAATTTGATTTGTTGGATATCTTGAAGTTTTGAAATAAGTATAAATTAAATTATATTTAAGTACGTTAATTCAAAATCTTTAAAAATTGTACGCTTAAATTTTAGAATCGAAGAATTTGCAGAAATAAAAAATTGAATAAGATTTAAAAAATGTTTAAACTTGAAGAAATTACTCCACAAATGCTTCCCTCTTATCATGAGCCTAATGCAAGTAAATATGCCTTGGGGGCGTAGTTTCTTCTTTTTCTACTTCTCTTTCTTTCAATTCCCATTTATTTTTGAATGCAGTGGTAATAATAATAATTGAGCCAAAGATAACCCCAAAACATTGCGCACTATCACAGCTACAACCAGAGACGAATAGACCGAGAGCTACTGTGAGTACGAATCAAATGGATCTGAATGCAAATACACTGATCAACAAAATATTTATGTTAAAAGAAGTTGAAAAATTAATCCTTACAGTCTTAATTGAAAAAAAAAGTTAAAGAATACAAAATAAATACCTTTGTTTCAAAAACACTTTGAAAATATTTCAATTTTTAGAAAAAATCTCAAAATAAATAAATTTTAAGGTTTTTAAAATTATTCAATTCCAAAAAAAATATTATAATTATATGGTTAAAAAAAAAATTGTAATCAAATGAATTTAATTTACTAATTTTTTTAAGACACAGCTAATTTTGGCGGTCTTAAACCCGTTAAAAATTGTAATAGCTCGATAATAAAAGAATTTTAAAAATATATTATTTTCAGATTAGTTTAATTTAAATTTAAAAATGGTTGAATTTTTTAAAAAACATATAATTTAATGTTTTTACTTAACTCAAACTTGCCCCATTTTTATCAGTGTACATAGATTTGTAAGTACTCGCGTTACGTATGCGCCAGCAGAGCGAGAGCGTAAGAGAGAGACAGAAAGAGAGAGGGCGAGAGCGCGGAGGATTGAGGAGAGTAAGAATTCGGTTTACGGATTCGAAATACTTGAGGCAACAACAGCGAATAAGAATAAGAATAACGAACGACAAAAGCATTTACAACGCGACTCCAGCAGCTGTACCAAAAATACTTACTATAAAAGTAAAAAAAATATATATGTATGTATATGCATACATATACATATAAGAAGAAGAATAAGAAGATGAAACTGGCAGATCGTAAAGTGAACCACATACGGCCACAGATACAGATAGAACTACAGATACATTCACTTATTTTGGATTACAAATAGAATACGATCGTTGGCAGTCACTCTACACACACATATACATTCCTCTCTGTTTTCAAGTGTGTGTGTGTGTGTGTGTTGTAATTGCACATGTGTGCGGTAGTATAATTTAAAAATACCGTTGAAATACCGTATTTACTACTACGTCCAAAGTCGTTTATATTTTCAAAAACAAAACGTGTTTCGAAATTTTTGCAAAATAATCAATGAAGATCAGTTGCGATTAGAATTAAAACTAGAAGAATAAAAAATGGATGAAAAACTGGTGGGAAATGAGGTATAACGGTGTACAGGGCTATATGTATATGGAAGTTTGCTCCGATTGTTTTCAAACCGATTGGCAACTACAATTTACGTCTATTTTGTTGTTTGCGCATATTCTTAGCATTTTTTATGCATATTCTAGATTTGAATATTCACCTTTAAACTGCATCTGCATACAAAATGTATGTTTGCATGTATCTGTGTGTGTGCGTGTAAACTACAGCACAACTCTACACTCCACTACTGCTTTCCATCTGGCTCTCTCGTTCTCGTTCTTGCTCACGCTCACGCTCTTTTGTCCGTGCCGAAAGCTTTCCGAGAGTCGAGCTTTGTAGCAGACAAAGGAAGTAGGATTTGCATATGTATGTTCGTATATGCATATGTATTGTATGTACTGTGTTTTTAGTTTATATGGAAACTTCAGCAACGCTAAAAGATCATCAACCGTATCATGAATCTGCTTGGGGTGCATACTTGTATCTATTTTTAGGCTACGGATTTTTTCCACTCAAGTAATGCCCATAGATTCCTGCAGATGCACATTGCACAGTTGCACAAGAGAGAGCGAGAGTGAATGAAAGAGAGGGAGTGAGAGACCCCACACAACAGCTCTTGCTCACTCATTCGCTCTCATTGCCGCTCTCACTATGCCACTTCAACGCAGCTGCACACACACACACACATACACATACACGCACACATGTGCTTCCTTGACTTGGACTGTAGGAAATCGAAATCGAAATCAGAATCGGGCATCAGTTAACTGTTGCTATTCCCTTTGCTCTCTTGTGGTGTCGCTTCTATAAGTAGATCTACATACATATGTATTTATGTATATTTTTACACACACACACACACATACAGCAGCGAGACATTTTAACACATGTGAATAAGAAAAGAGAGCGCCACGGCCTCTGCCTATACCTCTGCCCGCTGCTGCTGTCGCCGTCACAATCTACTAAGTTAAAGCACAGCCAACGCCAACAATAATAACAACAACAGCAACAACAACAACACGCAGTTGTGAGGAGGAGCAGCAACAGCAGCAGCAGCAGCAGAATTTCAAATTCGATGAGCGCAAACGTCCGTCTGCCTAACGATCGTAGGCAGAACTTGGCGCAATGTGTGTCTGTGTCTGTGACTGCCGTTAGTATCGGCAACGGGATCGCGACGAAAAGTTCAGTTTCATTTTCGTTGCCCGTTGCTCACTGTCGCTGTCGTTGTTGTCGTTGTGGTTAGTGTTGGTGTACTTCATATTTTTCTGTTATATTACTTGTTTTTTTTTTTTATTTGTTTTTGCCTTGCGTTTTGGTTAGTTTTGGTCAAGAATAGACGGATATTTTGGCATAGCTACGCAAATACATACAAAAAAAAATAACCTCTCATACACATCCACGCAGTTGTAGTTGTCATACATGTAAATATGTATGCATATGTATGTATGTGTGTATATGTACAAGCGTAAACAGCAAGAAGCCAATAAGAAAACGTGAACGAAACTGCGGCGCTCTCATACGATAGAGCTGAGCAGGAGAGCGCGAAGCTGTGCTGAGTGAGAGAGCGAGGGATCATGTGAAGAAACAAAATGTGCAACAAAGTGCAAGTGCAAGAATCAACCATATTTGTTAGTGTTCGTGCGTGCGTGCGTGAGTGAATGAGTTAATTAATGTTCCTGCTCGTGTACGGTGTACCGTGTACCGCGTACCGTGTGTAGTGCTCGTCTCTAACGAAGTGTTTTTTTTTTTTTGAGCAGCAAAAGGAAACAACAAAATAGCAAATCAGAGCCGCTAACAGTTACAAATTTATTGAGACTAAATACACACACACATATATATTCGTATAAATACAAATGCACACACATGAATATGCACACGCATACAAATACATGCATACATAAATATAATACAGTGCTTTACTTTATTTTTTGTTCGTGTTATTTTTTTTGTCGCTTTATTTTCAACTGTAGCCGATGAGCCGCAAGTCCGAGGCTAAAAGGTTAACTTCTAAATATTAATAGTCGTCGTCGTTGTCGGTCGCCCCGTTCTGTTGACAACAAAATACAACAACAATAGTAACAACAACAAAACAAGACAAGAACAAATAAAACAAAGTAAAAACATTAGGAGAAAGAACCTATAGAACTCGCGTTCCAAGTGCGAGAACCAAAGTAATTTTCTCTGATTTTTCTGATCGCATATTGTTAGTGGACACACACATACATAAATACAAGCCAAATACAGAATAACTGTTTTTAAAAAATAATAATAAAATAAATATATGAAATTAAATTCTTGTATTTTCTATTTAAATAATTTTGTTTTAAACACATTTACTTTATTGTATTTTGTCATAACAATTACTTGCCATACTGTATGTGCATACACGCACACACACAGCTGCACATGCATGTAATAATTACAGTGTGTACACACCAAAATAGTAGAAGTGCGTTATTTTTAAAACGGTCTTTTTATTCGGGCAGCGCTTTGAAATGCTAACGTCGCCGAAAACAACAACAGCAACAACAAACACAGCCGCAGCAGCAAGAAGAAGAACAAGAACAACAGCCAAAGGAGACGCGAATACAATAAGTGTATCGAAAGCAGCTACAAAGTTTTCTGCATAGAATAAAAACAGACGCGAAATCTCAACGTTACGCCTTCTCAGCAGAAAAGTCCGTTGCTGTCGCTGCCGCTGTCGCTGTCGCTGCCGTTGCCTCTTCCGCTGCCGACGCCGCTGCTACCACAGCGAAGCAGCTGACGCCGACTTTGCTTCACTGCAAACCAAAAGGAACACAAAAAAAAAACTTCTGCTGACTCAAACAAATTTTCAAATGGTAAGTAAAGCACCTAGCCAAAAACAACAACAACATTGAGGAAGGGGGAGAAAGAGAGAGAGGAAAAGCGAGAGAAATAGTTTAAGAAAGAGAGAGAGAGAGTCGAAGCAGGCTGTCAGGCACGATCGCAATTCGAGTGGCAGTTTGTGCCCCCTTTTATGCCCCCATTCCCCCTCTGATACGCCACTGCACAATTACAGTTATGCTGCACTGCAATTTTATGAGCTTGCATACTAGGAATCTTGTCCAAGGTCTCCCAATACTATGCATTCTACTATCCTATAACAATTCTAAGGCTTCAAATATCAACGGATTTCGGAGTCGAGATTCTCACGCTTTAAATAAAACTACAAAAACAATGAAATGAAATAAAGATATTGTATTGTTTAAACATTTCTCTATCGTTCTAAATTATACTTGTTCACACTAAAATTATATATACATATACATATATGTACTAGGATCAAATTTCAACAGTTTGTGCAACTTGGAATTTTAACGATACACAGAGAGAAATTAGGGCTCTTTTCAAAATAAGTTGGAAAATCTTAGAATTAAGTACTTTTGGTTGTGAGTATACAAACTCGGATGTTTTTAAGAAAAATAAATTTTGAAAAATGTAAAAAAAATTTTAAATTTTGATTTACAAAATAGTTTGACTAAATTATACTACAATTTTTGCTACGTGTAAAGTATGTACACTTTAAGTGAATATTAAATATGTTGATTTGAAAAAGTTATGAGCGAAGAATAAATAGAGTTCTATTAGTATTAAGCATTTATAAGATCAAGAACTCATATAAAAACTACCCTAAACTAAACTAGTCACAGGACATAAGTCCCAAATAAATACCATGATGAGTATTTAAAATCATGCTATAAGTTCAATAATCAAAGCCAAGTCCATAAATCATTTTTATAAAAAAAAAGTTAATTACTTTTTAATTCAATTTTAAATGCTTTCAAAACTCAATTATCCTCAATTTTTTGGTATATAAAAAAAAGTGAACTCAGTTTCTTAAGAATTTTGTGAGCATTGCCTGAACTAAAAGATTAACTAGAAATCTGTGCATTTTCAATCAATTCAGAATAGGGTTAGCTTCAGTTTCTTCAATTTGATATACAATTTGTTTTCAAATTTGATAAAAAAAAAAACAAAAACAAAAAGCACGAAAAAACGCATTAACTCAATTTTACAATGGAAAACTTGAAAAATGAAACTGCAACAAACCAATCGGAGCAATCCGAGCAAGTAACTCCCAGGGATGTGGCCATAAACATTGATCGCGATGACACAAGCAACACTGAGAAGAATTCTCTACTGCAAGAAACTGAAGAGAAGAAGGACGAACTAACAGATCATGCTGAAACTGGTGATGAAAGTATCAATGGAGGGGATAATGATAACATAACCGATTTAAGTTCAAATACCGCACAACAATTTGGATTATGGGGCTTGAACCTAAACGATGTGTTCTCCTCATCGACCACAGCGACAACAACCACGATCACTGAGGCACACATACGCACACTGATGGCAAATTCGAACTTTCTTGATCAGTCGATTGCAGAAACAGAAACTGGATTACCAATTCAAACTGATACATTTGATCAGAATTTGGATACCACCACAACCACAACAGCAAGTGAATCCTCGATCATGATGCGTATGAATGGCAGAAGTGTCTCCTTGGGTGAGGGTGAAATGCAGTTACCAAGAAACAGACTCAATACACGTCACACATTCATAACCAATCATAATTTTGATACCGATCGTACTGATGCTATGATTTCAACCATTGTCGATGCTAATGGGATCGGAAATGGTTCGGTTATGGGAAATGCCATTGGTCATGGTCATGCACATGATCAGCCGATCAACAATGAGGATAACAATCAAATAATTGAGGATCAACAGAGACATTTTATCACCAACATGGTTATTCAGATGATAAGTCATGGTGTACGCTATTTACCAATCATTTGCATAATACTGATCAAATTCATTCATGATCATTTGCTATCCATTTTGGATGTACTCCTGTTGCAGTTCATGATGTATCTATTGAATACCTCATTACGCTTTCAAGTCGCTCGTTTGGCTCAGAAGAATTATGGCATTCTGATGCGTGATACTTTTGTGGTCATGATCGTGATCACTGCTCGTTTCTATATGGCATCTACATCGCCCGATCCGTTGGGTTTATTGGTACCGCCACCATCGAAATTGACACTTTCGCTGGATGAGAATTATTTTGGAACGGGAACTGGAACTGGAGTTGGTAGTATTGGAAATGAAACTGAAAGTGTTTTTCAGCACCGTCACAGGGTGATTCCATTGGGTTTACTGATCTATTATAGCGCCGTTAGTGATCTTTTGCTCAAGTTACTTACGATTCTGGTTAAGATTGGCATTACTTTGCTACCAAATCGTGTGATCCGTTTGAAGATACGTGCTCGTCTCTTTGTGGTCTTGGAATTTGGATCGCAATTGTATCGATCACTGCCACCGATCACCCAATGGTTTCTCTTTCTCTACGAATCATATACGGGTCTGGAGCTCATCTCGGGAGGATTACTGGCTGCCCTGTATATCGGTGTGAAAATCTATGAACTGATCGATCGTTGCAAGGCCTTATTCAAATCACTGATCACTTTCAAGCGTCACATCAATTCGGAACGTTCCCCGACCAAGGATGAACTCAATGCTGTTGGTTCCGTTTGTCCAATTTGCCAGGATGCTTACACTTCGCCGATTATCCTTGAATGCAATCATATATTCTGTGATGATTGCGTCCAAACTTGGTTCAAACGTGAACAGACATGTCCCATGTGCCGAGCCAAAGTTAGCGATGATCCCGATTGGCAGGATGGAAGTACTACATTTTTCCTTCAGTTCTTTTAGAACTTATCACTTCACTTATCTATAGAATTCATTCAATTGTTCAAATCATTCCTCGTAAATGTAAACATTTCTCTGTGTTTACTTATCCATTTCTAAAGTTATTAATTTCCGACTTATATCTATTATATATCCGAATAGTGAAAAGTTTTAATAACTTTATGGAAATTCTGTATTGAGCAATTACTGAATAAAAAAATAGACGATTATAATGAATAAAATTATTTTTTCTGTCAGATTTTCCAATTTTTAAAAACTTTTTTACTAAAACTTTATGGACATAACCTAGGTTATCTAGGAAAAAATTGAGGGAATTGGTTTATTAAGGAATTTGGCTCTAAACCTCTCGCCGTCCCTCTGTCTCCCTCTCTTTCCCTCCCTTTCTATCTATATAGAACACCTATCTTAAAAAATAGCCAAAAATCTAGTAGTCTAATAAGAGCTAAGAAAAAAGCTAAAATATTTGTAGCCTAATTAGAGCTAAGAACACAAAAAGTGAAGGAAAATTAATAAATTCTTGAAATTTTCACAGGAGACTAAAAACCCGCCCACCGTGACTAGCAGCTATCACCACCAGAGGGCGCCACGCACACCCGAAAGTTACTTCAATGTACCCGAATCGGTGGCATTACTCAACATTGTCAAATCGGAGCGAATACAGAGTGCGTTCCAATCGAATCGGAAGAATCATGCGAGTGTTTGGGAAATGGTAGCCGAAGTCCTCAACCGATTTAGTGCACGAAAACGAACGGCAAAACAATGCTGTAATCGTTATGAGAATCTCAAAAAGATATATACACAGTTGAAAAAGAATCCGGAACGACATGTACGTCGGAATTGGCCCTATATGTTTCTGTTCAAGGAGATTGAGGAGCAGCGAGGTGAATGCTGGGGATCCAATGGCAAAAGATTGGCATTAATCTCAAAGAATCACAATGAATTGTCGTATTACCAGAGGCGTCGTCAGGCCGCTGAATTGGGTGTACTGCTCAACAAGGACAACCTGACACCCCATCAGCATAGTCTGCTCCAGAGCCTAAGTCATGCCCACTCCACAGACTCCTCTCAGAGTGGAGCGAGTAAATTGGAACGATTTCTGCCCAATCATTTTGTGGAAACCCAATTGAGTGAAGGACCCTGTAGTAATGGCGGTGTGGGTGGTACTGTAGGCGGTGGAGTTCCTGTTGGTGTTGGTGCTGGTGTTGGCGGTGGCGGTGTTGGTGTTGGCCTGCCTGGCGTTGGTGTTGGTGTCTACGATGATGGTCCACTGCAGCAGGTCGCTGGTGCCATGGCAGCTGCTGCAGCCGCTGTCGCTGCCCAATTGCGTCACGAACCACAAATGCAGAACACAAACTCCATTCACAATGAGGAGGATTCACAGCATAATCTCAATCACAATCTTAATCACAATCTGAATCAAAATCTGAATCACAATCTCAATCACAATCTCAATCACAATCTGAATCACAATCATAATCATAATCACAGTGCGGCATTTAAGGATCATGGTCACGGGCATGGCATCCATGAGCCGCCCGAGGCGTCCGACTTTGACAAGGACTGCAATGGACCGCTCAATTTGCATCACAACAGCAGCAGCACCACCAACGACAACAACATATCCATGAAGTGAGTTTCTAGCCATCAAAATCTTTTTTGTTAAAGTCCTCAAAATCGACTGACTGATCGACTGGCCTTTTTAGACCCCGTCATCAAAATGAGTACAGGGCTATATTAGGTTTGTCAGAAGCAAAGTTTGCGTATCAGGTAGAAGGAGCCTTCTCCGATCCCATAAAGTATATATATTCTTGATCAGCATCAACAACCGAGACGGTATAGAAAAGTCTCTCTGTCCATCAGTCCGCCCGTCCGTCTGTCCGTATGACAATCTAGATCTCAAAGACTATAAGGGCTAGAGCCACTAAATTTGGAATAAAAGTCCGTCTATGCGTCAGGCAGATCAAGTTTATTTCAAATTATTGATACGATTCCGCATATGGTAAAAAGTCGTTTTCAAAATGCCATAACTTGGAAACTATTGGAGCTAACTGAACCAAATTTATACCTTGTATGATTGGTTTTACTATACGAGTCCTGACCAAATTTATGCCGGTTTGAACAACTATATCATATAGCTCCCTCCAATAGAATAATTGATTGGAAATCTGCAGATTATATTAGTTATATGGTATTTATTACAGTCAGTAGCCAGTCTTACCTGATTTCATGAAAAACGCCAAGTATCAAAGTAATATATCTTTTCTAATATTAAAAGTATCGATTTTTTTATATATCGAAATCATCGATGTTTAAAATATCAACATAAAACATTTCTTCACATAACGTTACTATCGATCTTAAAATATCGAAATTACCGATATCGAAGTTATCGATTTTCTAAATGTCGAAACTATCGATTTTTGTAAACATCGAAGTTTAATATTGCCGACTCCCATAACATATCCAACATGCCCGACTGACGCAGGGTATATTAGTTCACATTAGTAACTTTCACTCATTCGTTTTCAGATCCGAACCGCTTTCCGAAGGTGAATTCAATCCGGACGACATACAGCTAATGCAGACCAATTACAATGGGTAAGTTAATCCCTCTCCACCCTAAAATTCCATTTTAAATCAATAAATATCTAAATTTTTCCATTTTTTCTTGGTAGCGCACAAAACTTCTACTCACCGAGCATAGATCAGAACATACTCCATCCGGATGTTATAGTGGATACGGATAATTTATCCGATTGCAGTTCATCAGCATCACTTAAAAGTGGCAAACGCAATCTGTCCACATCCACCGATGGCGACAGTACCAACTACGAGCTGATCGAGTACCTCAAGCGTCGCGAGAAACGGGATGAGGAGCTGCTAAAGCGCATGGATGCACGTGAGGAGCGACTGATGAATCTGCTGGAGCGCACGGTGTGTGCCATTGAGACGCTAGCCGCGGGCAAAAACCAAACCACAACAACACCAGCTCAACAAACAGACACAGTCTCCACGGGATTACCCATTGGTTCAACCCGAGCAACAAGTCAAAGTCCAGCAATAACTCCAGTTCCAACTCTAACTCCGACTCCAAATCAATCACAAAATCAATCTCAAACGCAATCTCAATCAAGTGTCACAAATGCCACCGACTTGGATGCCATCGAGGAGGATGTTGAAGATGAAACAGATGATGCTGTTGTTGTTGTTGTGGTGCCAGATGAGATAGATGGCTCTACTTCCCCAATCCAGGCGGAAAAGACGGAACAAACGTAGGAATAAAGTTTTAGGAAACTTTTGTGCCAAAGACGAGCCATGTCTCGAACTTCAATGAGATTTGCAAGCGATTACTTAATAGCTCAAGTGCTTAAGGATTCGTACACGGAACCACAAACCCAGATAGTCCCTAGATAACCCCCTTCCCCCTTCCCCCCCTAAAAAAAAAAAAGAAAATTTCCTAAATTTCTATATTTTATCTAAGTTTTGAATATTGTTCGCAATATTTGTGCCAGCACTAACTTAATATTTACATAATTTTAGGTTAAGGTTTAATCCACGATCCCAACTTAATCAGCAAAAAAGAAGAAGAAGAAAACGCTGACTTTCCATTCGCATGCTGGATTAATCCATATACTTGCTTACTTACTTAATATATACTTAACTACTACTTAACAATATTATCAAAGTTTCCTCCCATTGAGTAGTATATGTTTGCATCCCATATCTTTGGAAAGTCTGCGTCGCTGCCAAAATCTTTTAATTGTATGTTAATTATATTATATATATATATATATTTTTTTTTTTTTTTTATTATTTTAAATTCGTTTTTAACCAAATTTATTATACTTGATTTAAGTTGGAGCTAAAATGGGGCTCAAATGCATTTGTGCAGGAACATAATTAATATACATATATAGGTATATACTTTATATATATGTATGTGTGTGCATGTATATTATGTATACTTCAATATATATATTATATTATTTTTTTTAAATTAGTTAAAAATACACAAAGAACAATTTTGAGAAAGAAAACAGTTGAAAGCTTTCATTTTGTGTGGGAATTTGGATGGTTTGAATTTCCGTTAAATCGATTTCGATAGAACGATACATCTTAACACTCGCTGGCGATGTTTTTTAGCACTGCCTAAAAGTATGCTGCAAAAAATGTTAAGCTGGCATCAGTGCTGCCAAAAGCTCAGCAGCAGAAATACATTTTACTCAATTTGAACAGCGAAATAAAGTGAGTATTAAAACAAATTTATGTAGTTAATTAGTTAATTGAAACTTAAGTCTTGAAACTTTCAAGATTTAGAAAATTTCCTTTGATTTTAAACTATTTTGAAATCTTTTTAGTGCACATTTAAGCCATACCCAGTTTTCTGTCATTTCTAGCCATAAATTAGCTAAAATGGCAACACAATTGGAAAAATAACAGCACAGAAAATATTGAAATTCTCGACTTATTTAGATTTTTTATTTTTGTTTTTCTTAGCCGACTTATTGGGCATATTGCTCTGTGTTTTGGCAATCTTCTTGGTGATGAGGAACTTGAGACGCTTCTTTACCTGATCGTAGTTCTCGTTCTCCAGCTCCGGTTTCCTCGACTTGAAGAATTTGGCACCCTCTGCAAGTAGAGACAGAAAATTTTTAAGTAGTTTGGGAAATTTTTTGGAATATTTCAATGTTATTTACCCTTAAGTCTGACGTCATTTTTGGGTATGAAAAAGGTTTCCATGAAGATTTGTTGCTTCTTCTGTTTGCCAGCTGATTGCTTATTTGCCGGCTTTGAATTTTCCTTAACGTCCAGCGATTTTTCCGTATCATTTTCCACTTCATCTTCTTCACTGTCAGAGGAATCGTAGCTGAAGGGATTCACTGTGGCCAAGCCCAATTTGTTGGTCTTGCTGACCAGAATCTTCTCCTTGCCCAATTTCTCTAGTTGATCCTGTCGCTCGGCGGCTGCTTCCTCGTGGCTGCTGCCAAACATATCCAATAAACTGAATCCCTCGCCGCGTGTCTTCAGTGATTGCTTCAGTGTATCCGTGACCACATAAAAGGCGTTTTGCGAAACGGGCGCTGAACTTGCGGCATCTTTAGCTGCTGTCTCCAACTGGGTCTTTTGTTTGCCAGGGATTTCTTTGGTCTTGACCTTGAGGAGCTTCTGATGTTCCTCTTTGCCGGGATCAAAACGCAGCATCTTCTTGTTCTTGCTCGCCTTGGCAGCTTCAGCGGCTTTGGAGGTGTCGATCTTACGACCAATAACCTGTTCTAAGATGCCCATCTGATAGTTGCGTTCATCAATCTCTGGAGCTTTGCCAGACTTTGCTGCCTCCTCTGCAGCATCTTCGTCGTCATCGTCATCGTCCTCCTCCCCTTCCTCCTCCTCCTCGCCCACAAAGTTTGACGTTATACGAAATCTGGGATCCAAACTTTGTTTGCTTTGCATTTCCACCAGACGTTCACCCTTTTTACCACTGTGCTGTGGCAATTGAAACTGCTCCTCCTCTTCCTCCTCGTCGCCATCATCAAAGAGCTGCTGCTTGGTCTGCTTTGGTGGCTTCACCTGCTCCTCGTCCTCCTCTTCAGCATCACTGAACTTGATTCGCTTTGCCTGCACACCTTCCATGGAGGATAACGCACTCTGAATGGCAGATTTCTTTTGCTGATGCTGCTGCTTCATTTTGTTAAGCGATTCCTTGCGCTTCTGATCTGCAATTGAAGCTTTCGCGTCCAAGTTCTGTTTGGTGGGCTTCTTGTGCTGCTCGATTACGTGCAGCGGCTTCACATCGTGCTCCTGTTGTATCACAATCTGCAGAAGCATAACGGGATTAAGTTAACATAGATTGGTTGGCAATAGATTCTCGCTTACTTTGCCATTATGTATGGAGTTGGCGGCCCGCTTCTTGGTGATCAGCAGCTCTGGAGCAACTTCGTCGTCATTGATTTCCTCATGTTCGCCAAAGACACGTCGTTTGTTCTGCGTATTCTGCGCCAATAGCCGGGAACTGCTTTGACTACTGAACTCATTGGTGGACTGCGTCTGCTCCTGTTGCTGTCCCTCGTCTCGCTCACGCTTTAGACGATCCAGAAAGGATTCCTTGGCCAATGAAATCTTCAATTTGGCGCCATGCAATTTCTGCCAGTTAAGCTCATTGAGACCTGCAGAACATAGCTAATACATACAGTATCACAGCGTTAAATCATTTATTCTTACAGTAATGTGCATCATCCGTTTGAATTGTAACAAATGCAATAACTTTTGCTGCACTTTGTCCGGAATCAACAAATTGTTCTTTTGTTTTAAGCTCCACGCGCTCCACGTCACCATAGTCTTGGAACAGTCTTCTCAGATCCTCTTCTGTTGTCCTACTGGGCAAATCCGCTAGGAAAAAACGTGTGCTGCCCATATTAATTTATTTAAAATTAGTTAAGAACAAAAAATTCAAACAATTGAAATAATCGCACGTGTATGCAGAGAACAACACAGCTGTTGGCGGTAAGTGCTGTAAAGTGCTCAATAGCAACAGACTGGCAGCTCTGCTAATCGATAACTTTACACGGCAATCCGAAAAAAATATCGCAAAGGCAGGAATTGTAGGAACATAGTCGTTTGTAACCATAGTAGTACTCACTTTTTTTTCCTAAATATGTCGCCACCAGAGAAAAACTTTTATATTGAATCCAAGTAAGTCATGACGTTAGTTTTGTATAGAACACAACTGAAAAGATAGCATATATTTTTCCACCGCTTGTGACAATAGTTGCAGTAATCATTAACAATAGTTTCTATCTTTTTGAAAGAATTTTAAATGTCAGTTTGGCGCCAAACGAATTTTGCTTCCTCTTGAACATTCGTGACGTGTCGATAATTGCAACTATCGTTAGATACCTCTAAGTTTCGATAGTTCTTTCACCCACATACACATACAAGCACACATACACGCAGCTGGATTTTATTATTTATTTTTGTTTTCTGCTGTGTTAAGATTTTGTAGCGCCAAAGATAATTGTTATAAAGTCAAGAAATGGCCAACAACAGTACACCGAGCAGTACAACCGCTTTGGAGAAATGGGGCTTTCCACTGCAAGAGCTTTACCGTCTCGCATTCACATTCTACAAACGTAATAAAAACGAATGCAAAAAAAAAATGACTCGCTTCATTTTGCGCTTGTTTGGCTTCAATATATGTAAATCAAGAATTTTTCTCATTTATTATAGAGAACTCTGGCAAAGCTATACATTTGTCGTACGAGGATAACCTCAAGCTGATCGCCTTCAAGCAACAGGCCTCCCTGGGACCCTTCAAATCGAATCATGCGCCGGCTTTGGGAGTCCTCGATGTCATCGGACGCGATAGACAGCAACACTGGCAGCTGCTCGGGGACATAACCAGGGAGCAGGCCATGGAGGGATTTATCGATTTGTTGGATACCATGTGCAGTGCATTCCGCCCGTACATTGAGGCCGTGCGCCAGAACCGTGACGAGACACTCAAGGCTGAGCTGCGTCGCATGGAGCTGGAGAAGGAGACGCGTCAGCAGCGGGAACGGGAACAGCAGGAACTGCTCGAGGAGGGTTACAAGGAGGAGATGCAACGACGACAGCTGCAGGATGCGCTTAACAAGCAAACATATCAGCAGTTTAAGGTTAGTCCCCTTAAAATCGCAACTATTGATTTTTATACCACGCACAACAAAACAAGCTTAAGGGTATATTGACTGTTCCGTGCATATGTAACGTAGTTTTTTATGCTCATATTTTTAGCATTTCCGCTCATTAGGGGTGTCCGTTGAGAGAGGTTTCACTGTAGTTTAGAAACTTATTGATATTAATAATTGTTTATTTTTAATTACGGCGGAAATTTGGGAATTGCCATTTTTATTATAACTTTATTTTAAATTATACCTAATTTATGCAATTTTTAGCTAAGAAATCATTAATATTTAACTAGCACCAAAGATATATTGTGCGCTGCAGACTTTTGTTAACTTAAATACCCTGTAAATAATTTCAAATAGTTTATCTTCTTTCAAATTTCAACTTAAATCACCGCAAATTTGCTTAAACATTTATTCGAGGGTGTTTCATAGTCGTGCATACCCCACAGATGCATGCGCAAATCAATTGTGACAGACACTTGCACCTGTTGTTGCCAACTCGTCCCCAACAACAACAACATGTCAATAATGAATGGTAATTGTTGGTGACGTCAAAAATCGTGTCTGTTACTGGTGGGCGGTAGTGGGTGGTAGTGGGCGTGGGCGGAGTAGGTTAGGCGACACCGAGACGAATGAGGTCATGACCCAATTTCCACCCATTCGTATTCAAGGATACGAGACAAAAACGTCGAAAAACCTGTTGGCTTCGATTTTCTCAATTTTCTGCTTCTTGTCTATTTGCTGGTCAGCTGTACGCGGAGAAGCAGTTCCCGGGAAATCCAGAACAGCAAGCAGTGCTCATCCATCAATTGCAGCGGGAACATTATCATCAGTATATGCAGCAATTGCATTTACAAAATCAAACGCAGATTCATAATCAGAGCGCAACAAAAGACAAAGAAATGGAGAAAACGTCACCACAACAACAACAACAGCAGCAGCAGCAGCTGCAAAATGAGAAAGAGCAGGAACAGGAGCAGGGAAAAGTGCAATTAGAGCAGAGCAACAATAACAATGGCAGTCCAGGCAGCCTGGAATTGGCTAATGCAATGGAAGGACTACAGTTAAATGAGTTCCAGCAACGGGAAGGACAGCGACTGGAACAACAACAACAACATCAGACGCCAGTGTCGCATGACGGACTGGAAGCGGAGCATGCAGGCGCTGGAAGTGAAGATTATGATGATTATGTGATGATACGTCCGGCCAAGATCTGGACGCGTCCAGACATTGAACAGTTCAAGACTGAAGTTTCCGCTGGTGATGGAGATGGTGTCATTACCATTGGTCACGGCGATACGGTAACGGTAAGTACATAAGACTGAAATATTAGTTCATTTGATTCAGTGGTTCATGAACGACATTCATTGCTTGGTGCACACAGTTGTTGAACAGCAAATCTAGCTGTTGTTAGTGGGAGAAAAAATAGCTATGTATTAATTGGTAGCACAACAACTTGCACAGCTTTGCTTTGTTAAATATTTCCAATTTTCCATTTCATATGCCGTTTTGTAATCAGCTGTATAAAACTAAAAAAAATAGTTCTGATCATTATAAACATCCAAGTATAGCTATGTCCGACAGTCCAAGCAGAAACACATTTTTTATTTTTACATTCTATAAAGCTTCTGCATAAACAGAAAATAACATCAGTGTTTAGTATGAATTCCCAGCGTTCATTTAAGTGCTCCGTTCATTTATTACTCGACTGTTCATTGCTCTCCTTGGTGTTCATTGTTAACTGTTCACTGTTCCCTGTTGGCTACTCACTCTTAATTGTTGAATCCTCTCTGTTCATTGTTCACTCTTCTTTTCTCACTGCTCCCTGTTCATTTCACTCTCGTTGTAGGTGCGTGTGCCCACAAATCAGAATGGCAAATGCATTTTTTGGGAATTCGCCACGGACAATTATGACATTGGTTTCGGCATTTACTTTGAGTGGGCGAAACCCATTACCAACGAGGTGACTGTCCATGTTAGCGACAGCGATGAGGATGAAGATTGTGTGGATGAGGATTATTTATCTACCACAGAGGATTTGGAGTCGGGAACATTGTCACAGGATCGTAATGCTTTGGCCGATCAAAGTGCTGCCGCCTCCAAGGCTCCAATCTCAATTATTGTGCCAATCTATCGGCGTGAATGCTACAACGAGGTCTATGTGGGATCCCATTCCTATCCCGGCGAGGGAGTATATTTGCTGAAATTTGACAATAGTTATAGCATTTGGCGTTCCAAAACGTTGTATTATCGCGTCTATTATGAACGATAAATGGCCAAAAATAACATATATATATATATAAATATATATATATATGTACATATATGATGATATCCAGTTGAAGTCCCGCTGGGTCAACTTACTACGACTGCATACGCATACACGTATATTCATACACGCATACAGACGATAGATATGCATGTATGTGTTTGCGTGTGAATTTCGGTGGGTGTATGCGTGTGTAACGGGATATGTGCAAATTAGTAACTGCACTTTTCCATTTGCAAGAATATGATTAAATCAATATTATTTATTATATAGTTTTCAAAATAAAATAAATTAATATGTATTTAAAAAATAGTCCGAAAGTCATTTGAAATTTAATGCACATAACGCACAACTGGTTAAGTGCATTTCCAGTTAGCCTGTGCTACCAGATGTGGGAAACGAATGTAAAGAAGATAAATGCAGCGCTGCCAGATGGCAGCAAAATAGTGTTACATGTAAAACGCCGACATTTCTTGCTTATTAAAATGCAATTGGAAATTGGCTGCTTGTGTATATATATAAATATTTCAAACAATTTGCGAACAGTAATAAATCATACGCTTTTACGCGTTTAATATAAAAAAACCTTTTTCACTTATCGATTATGGTGATAACGATAACAGTGCTGCCAGTGTTGTTGTTGCATTCAAAACACCGGCAAGTTGTTCAATTATGTATGCAACTGCAATTCAATTGCTTAAATGCCAACGCTTGTCCAGCGGGTTGAGCAGGCGAATGGTCAGCTACGTGCTGGGCATAGAAACCTCCTGCGATGACACTGGCATCGCCATAGTCGACACAGAGGGCACAGTGCATGGAAATGTGCTCGAATCCCAACAGAAATTTCACACGCGGTAAGTTTCCGTCTCCCACTCCAAACAAAGAACTCATTTGTCCGGGATTTTGTATAGCTATGGTGGCATCATACCACCACGTGCACAAGATTTGCATCGGGCACGCATCGCAGACGCCTTCGAGCGTTGCATAACGGAGGCACAACTGCAGCCGGAGCAACTGGAGGCTATTGCGGTGACGACACGACCAGGATTACCCTTGAGCTTAATGATTGGTCTGCGCTATGCCCGCCACTTGGCCAGGAAGTACAACAAACCGCTGCTGCCGGTGCATCACATGGAGGCACATGCACTGCAGGCACGCATGGAGCACAAAGAGATTCAATATCCGTTTCTTTGCCTGCTCATCAGTGGTGGTCACAGTCAGTTGGCGCTGGTCAAGGGACCTGGACGCCTTACGCTGCTCGGCGAAACGCTGGACGATGCGCCGGGTGAGGCGTTCGATAAGATTGCCCGACGTTTGCGCCTTTACGTGCTGCCCCAGTATAGGCTGTGGAACGGTGGGCGTGCAATCGAACATGCCGCGCAATTTGCCACCAATCCTGATGCCTTCGAGTTTCCACTGCCATTATCCCAGCAACGCAACTGCAACTTTAGCTTTGCCGGCATCAAAAACAATTCCTTTCGAGCAATTAGAGCGAAGGAGCGAGCGGAACATACTCCTCCAGATGGCATTATAAGCAACTATGCTGATTTCTGTGCAGGATTAGTGCGTGCTGTGAGCAGACACTTAATGCATCGCACCCAACGCGCGCTGGAATATTGTCTGCTGGAGCAAACAAAATTATTTGCCAATGCACCGCCCACTCTAGTCATATCAGGGGGCGTGGCCAATAACGATGTGATATATGAGAATATGAAGCATCTGGCGGAGCAATACAAGTGTCGTTGCTTCCGTCCCTCCAAGCGCTATTGCTCCGACAATGGGGTAATGATTGCCTGGCATGGCATTGAGCAACTCCTGCAGCATCGTTCCAATATGAACGATAACGATAGTTTAAAACTATCAATTGACAGCTTTCAGGGCTGCGCTGACACCCTGCGCTACGATATCGATAACATTGACATTGCCGGCACCGCGAGCTTTCAGGAGTCTGCAGTATCCCTGGTCCAGGAGGCATCGATCAAATGCAAGTGGGTGCAGCCACTTTGAAATGTATCGCTTTAGTTATAGCTATAGAAAATTATGAAAAATAAAAACAAAAATTGAACCCTGTACGTTTTCAGTGAACAGGGTATTTTAGGTTTACCAAAGGAGAACTTGAAGCACATTTTTCACATCTAGTTTTTACACATTTTTATATATTTTTTGTTTGTTTTGTTTTATTATAATATCTGAAATCAATAATGTCAAATGTCTAAGGTCTAAAAAAAAAAAATGTAAAAATTGATAATGTATACATATAAAAATATTAAAAAATGCATTAGTTCGTTTTTTTGTCCTTAATTTTTTTTTCTTCTTTGACGTTTTTTTTTTTTTTTTTTGCTGAACTACAATACAATTTTCTTGTTCTTTTCCATTTTATCGTTTGCTGTTTGTCGTCTTGTTATTACTTTATGGATTACGCTTAAATAGTTAAGATTTTTTTCTTTTCTTTTACTCATTTTCAATTCTTTATGGTTGTTTTTGCTTTATTTATATATATGTATATATATATATTTATTTTTTTTTTGCAACTTTGTCTTATATATTTCAATACTCTTACTTTTATTACATAATAGCGTTACATACATGACGCATATTTTCATTTTAGTTTATTTATTTATGTTTTTAGTTCCGTTGTTCTTCGTGTGTGTGTGTGTATACGTGTTTGTGGGTGTGTGCATAACTGTTTACTTCCACAATGTTGTCTGCATGTAATTCCTCCATATGCGTTTTATGTTTGTATGTTTGCGTGTATCTATGTTTTGTATTTATGTATATTTGTATTTTTTTTTTTTATTTTATTATTTAATTTTTTTTTTTGATTTGTTTATATAATATTCTCTTCTTTTTGCATCTTCGTTCTTGCTATTGCTGTCTGAGCATCATTTTCACACTGTGCTCAATTTTATTTTTGTTTTTTCTTCTTTCGCCTATTTTTATATATTTATGCAAAACAGAAAATTGCATACATTTTTTCTCCTTCCTATTTATCGCTTTTTTTGTTTTTGTTTTTCTTCACTTAATTTTGTATATATGTATATATAAATAATTTGTTTGCTATATTGTTTTTTTTTTTTTTTGCTTTTCTCCTTTTTTTAATCTTATAAGAAAATTGCGCCAAACAAAAGAAAAAGCCTGGAAGGGTTGGGTGGGAGAGAGAAAGAGAGCGCAAGCAAAATTTTGATTTGATTTGTGGACAATTAAGAAACAAAATGTAGAATTACATTTAAAATGGAGTTTGGTTAAAAAAAAAAAAAAAAGAAAACAAATAATAAAAATCAAAAATTATTCAAGCCAATTTGCAAAATTTAAGGATTGGCTATAAAAAAGTTTTGTGTGTGTGTGTGTGTGTTTGCTTTTGCTGACCGGACAGTGTTGCAAAGCGAGCGTAGAATAATACACAGATTAAAAAGGAAATGAAACATACACATTGGATGCTCATATATATATACACATCTATATATATGTTTTTATATATATACACATATGTATATACATATATAGTCCGCGCGAAGAAAAAGAAAACAAACAAAATTATAGGAATTTGCATCTCCTCCTCTTGGTTGGCTCTGGAGGCTCCAAGGCAGCCAATATGGCCTCATCGAAGACATTTTTCAGGCCCTTCTGTGTTAGAGCCGAACATTCCACATATTTGACCGCCTTCAGCTCCTTGGCCAATTTCTCGCCCTGCTCCGATGTGATTGGCTTTTGCTTGTTTTTAGCCAACTTTTCCAATGTGCTTGTTTCATCCCGCAAATCGATTTGTGTGCCAACCAACAGGAACGGTGTCTTCTGGCAGTGGTGCGTTATCTCAGGCACCCACTGTAAGCAACACAATAAATATTATTTGAATTATGGAATTAAAACTATGTGGCAAAATTGTTAACGTTTTGACTCACCTTTTCCTTGACATTTTCAAATGAACTGGGACTGACCACCGAGAAGCAGACAAGAAAAACATCCGTTTGCGGATATGACAGCGGACGCAGACGATCGTAATCCTCTTGACCGGCGGTATCGAATAATCCCAGCGTATAGGGCTCACCGCCGATCATCACCGTCACCGCATAGTTGTCAAATACAGTTGGCACATATTCAGATGGAAATTTGTTGGTTGTGTACGATATTAGGAGGCACGTCTTGCCCACGGCGCCATCTCCAACGACCACACACTTGATGGTTTGCATACCGACACGAGTTTTTTCTGACAAGACAAAACAAAAAAATTATCAGTCAATATATAAAAAAAAAAATACTATGACAATATGAACAAATACTAAAAACATACGTTTGCAGTATAATATAAAGAAAAAATCAATATGGATACACTTGATCAGCTTCCAGTGTCAGTAAACAATCCACAACCTACATCCCACGATCCACTCTCATGCTTAACGAATGAAAATTGTGTTTTGTGAATGCAATTATTCACGAAGCAGTAAATAACAATAAAGTGAGAAAGAATTTTAGCAAATCGCTGTAATATGCATACACTTCTTTTATTTTCAATGCCAATACAAAATCCACACTCCCACCTACAATCCACGATCCACAATGTCAAAATTGCAAACGAACGATCACAAACAATGTTTGTACCAACAATTAAAATTCAACAGATGAAAACTAAATCAAAAGCAGTCCACATGCTTTTTATAGAAAAAGTGTTCAGCTAAAGAAGTGGAAAGAGGAGATATTTTTAAATATTTATGTATGAGCATAATCCAAAATGAATAGAGCAATTCAAAGTCCACGTTCCACATGCAGCAATAACTATGAAGTTCAAGAGTTATTTAGATGAAAAATACTTGCAGTTCCTTTCTTTTTGTTTGATATGTGTAATTATTATTGAGAGGGTTCAATGGCAGGCTCCACTTGTATCTAAGACATTAATATACATTTACAGGCGAGCGTGAACGCGTCCGCGTGTATACTACACATGTGTGTGTGTGGGTCTGTTGGTGTGTGTGTGTGTGTTCCACTCATATGCCTTAATTACTTTCGCAACGATTCAAACACAACAGCACGGGGTGTGACGTGCCGGGAAGGCCCTCGCCTGGCCAAGTAACTGTAACATTGCCATTGGTTTGGTGGGTGGGTGGAGCTTACATGGAAAAAATTGGAAGTGGAGTGAAGTGAAGTGAAGAGGAGTGGACACACTGCCTGTCAAAGTTGGGAGTGTGCTTTTGTTGTTATTATCCCAGCCCTATTCATTTAAAGCATATAGTATATGTATTAAATATATGTGTACATACACAAATATAAATATATCAGTGCTGAGACGCAAATTGCTATTTACATGTTATTTTTTTTTTAATATATTTTTTGCTCAACTATTGTCTTATCTACTATGCGTACGCATTGTATCTGTGGAACTTTGTACACACACACACACACACACACACACACACACACACAAATGCACATGCATACGCAGAAACTGCGACGGAGACACAAACACAGAAGCAGCCGGGCGGTATCGCTGCCGCCGTTGCGCCGGCTTCCTTTTTTTTTTTGTAGTGGAGCGCAAGCAGAGAGCCACAGGCAAAGGCGATGACTCAAACTGTGTATGTGTTCGTGCAGAATAAAAGAAAAAAGAAACACAGACATACGCACTCACACACTCGCACACACATAAAGTACTTAGATAAGCTCGCAGGCAGTTCTAATATGAAATATGCAGCTCCCTCGTCGTCCCCCTTTTTGAACAATCGGACACAGACACATGCATGACAAACACAAAAACATGTTAACAATATGTGCACCTTTCGTGCGTATACGCGCGCGTGTGTGGGTTTTAAACGTAGTTTTTTACTGCAGTGAATATGCTAATTTATTTTGACACAAATGCACTTGTGTACAAATACAGACACAGCACAGTACACAGACACACGACTACATACACTAGCATGTTCGTGTATATATTATTTTGCATCGCTTAATTGCATACATACAAGTTTATAATTATTAGAAAGCCAATCGCAAGCGAAATGCACAAATTAAAGGCATATTTCGAAAATTCGCCAGCAGCAAGAATGAAATTGAACCAATCGTTTTTCACAAACACTGACGCACTCTAAAGAAACACACACACACGCTCACATTAACGGCCATACTGACATGAGAGCAGACCAGCAAGCCCAAAGCAGTCATCGTTAACATTTTTCGTCACTTTTCACTTCAGAATTTTCTCTTTCTTTTCACACAGTATATGAATTGTTATTTGATGCATTTTATCCTTTAAATACCGACAAACTTGCGCTATTTTACTTACAACTGGTTTTAATTGAAAAACGGCAACAAATTTGTATTTTTTTATTGGGCTGGGTTGGGCGTCAATTCATATAGAAACTACTATTTTTCTTTTGTGTGTTCGTTCTCTTCAGCAATAGCAATCTGTATGCGTGCGAATGACGAAGCATAGGGTTGCCACTACGATAATCGCTATCGCTAGATTTGACATTTACAAATGGCAACGCCCTGCATCAACGATAAACCTACGTTGCCACTTTGTTCAAATGCAATTCACTGAGAACAAGAACAAGAGAATAGCAGTGACAACAAAGTAATCAACTGAATTTACTCGTTGACCATCGAAAAATATCCAAGGGGTATGACATCGAAATGGCTGGATTTTTGAGAACAAGGTATACCAATAATTATTAATAATAGTCAGAACAAAAAAAACATGGACATTCAACTGCTGCGACTCCACATTATCTTATGTGCATAAATAGAAATGCGTATATATGTACGTTAACGTTACAGTGACCTGCAGTTATTTGATTTGGTGCAAAATTGCATTTCCTATCGAAGTGAAACCAAATGTGTATATTTTAAGACGTGTTATTTTTTTCATTGCTTTTTACAGAAAACGCAGCCGTGAAGATGATCTACCTTGTGAGTCAACGCCACTGTCAAAGCGTATTAACAATTTGCATTTGAATTTCGATGACGGGAACAGTAGCAGCAATAGTAGCAATTGTAGTTTACCCAATTTAATCAATGACAACAACAACTATCTTATACCAACTATCACTGCCGGAGGTAATGGAGGTGCACATGGATCAGCTGAAATTATTGGCGGAGTATATGAATACAACCCCGAATTGAATGCTGATCAAAATCCGTACTACTATGAAAAAAACAAAATGCTGTATGACTTACATGTTGAACGTGTCAAGCGAAACAATCATTGATTTTAAAAGATATACTTACATACATGTAAACCAAGTGTGCTCTTTTGGATTTTCAGTATGTAAATTGTTATGCTATGATCGTCCGTGATACATAGATTAAACATAAATTAAACAAAACATAAAATCTCATTAAAAAAATCTAAAAAAAAAACATAAAAATATACAAATACTATAAGTTAAATCAAAAGAAACGAACAATACATAACACACCTAATGCAGCCGTAAATAAATTACTGAATTGCAATTTAATAGCTGATAGTGCCAATAATTCATAGGAAAACTCAGATGGAATACTGCGCCGAAGAATAATTATTGTGAATTAGTTGCTCTAAATGGTTTGAACTCTAATCGCGTGTTGCAAATGAGTTAATTCTTTGTAAAAATAAACATCAAATACAAATATAGTTATAAGATAAGACAACTCAAAAATACTGCACTTTCAACATGTGTTGATTATGTCTGTTCATCAATTATAAAAGGCAGTTATACTTTATTTAATTATTGATAGATATACGCGCACGTGTGCTTAACTGATAGTTTTTCAATACACATAATAACATAGATTTAATTTATTAGCTATGTAAGTAAGGCCATGCATGAGGTAAAAATACTGTTAATAAAGTATTTTAAGAATTTTTCAAAAACTTACTTGTCTTAATTTGGGAGCCTTAAATGTAAAGTTAGAATTGAGCGTTTGTTTACCACTGTGCGGCCGCATACCAAACATCATTGTTGTTGTTTCTCAATTTTGACAGCAACAAAAACAAATGCATGTGGTTCGCTCTTTGGCCAGTCAGCCACAGCGAGTTCTCTCCCTCTCATTCACATTGATACGCAATCACACTGACAGACACACACACACACACGCACCCATATATGAATAACGTAGAGTCACACTCATTCTTTGTTGTTGCTATTTATACGCTCGCAATTTATTTTTGACAACGTAAAATGCTGTAATATATTGTTAAATTTGTAGTTATCAAATTAATTTAAGAGTCCCAAAAGTGCCAGTGCAGTATTTATAAAAATAAATTTAAAAAATGATTATTGCAATATGTGTGCGTGGAGTGGAAAATGTTTGACAAGTGCAACAACAACAAGTAAACACAAAAGCAGCTACAACACATAATACCTAATAATAATATCGTTATCGTATATATGTATATATACATATATTCAGCTATATACACCTATGCATGACAATAGAGTAATTGAGGAAGAATACATCACAATTGATAGATGATGAGCCCCTTTGGTTCCAAGAAGAACCGATCCCTGCCGGTTCGCGTGAGCACCTTTGACTCCGAACTGGAGTTCGAACTAGAACCGCGCTCAACTGGACAAGAATTGTTTGATCTCGTTTGCCGCACAATTGGATTACGAGAATCATGGTATTTTGGTCTACAATATGTCGATACACGCAACAATGTCTCCTGGCTCAAAATGGACAAAAAGGTCAAAGATCAACGTGTCGAGCTGCACGCTAGCAACAGCATTTATGTCTTCAGTTTCTATGCCAAGTTCTTTCCTGAAAATGTTAGTGAGGAGCTCATACAGGAGATCACACAACATTTGTTCTTTCTGCAAGTGAAACAGAGCATTCTCTCCATGGACATCTATTGCCGGCCAGAGGCATCTGTGCTGCTGGCCTCCTATGCTGTCCATGTGCAATATGGACCATATGACTATGAGAGTTACAAGGACGGCATGTTGGCGGGGGGAGAATTGCTGCCAAAGGGCGTTACCGATCAATACCAAATGACGCCCGAGATGTGGGAAGAACGCATCAAGACCTGGTAAGAAAACTTTAATTTCACCTAAAGGCTGAAAAGATTTGCATTCCATTTGGATTCGCATTCACTGGAAAATATTTCCAGTCCGCAAGTCATATTGTTTTCCAGTAAACATTTCATCATGCTAAGGTTGCCACATTTTTCAAACAATTTTGCACTACATTTTGAAATTCCTGCAATTGATTACAGAAGTAATTATTTTTTATTGTAAAAAAATAATGGAATCTAACTCAATCAAATGCATAAAAAGTAAATAATGTACCAAGAAGTACTTACTTTAAAAAAGTTCCAGATGTGGCAACCTTATCCCCAAATTAACTTCGCGGCGAATTCGATTCAACGGCGAATTAGATGCATTCTAGAATTCTTTTTAAATTTTCAATTAATTCCCATAACTTTCTAGGTATATGGACCATGAACCAATGACACGTGATGAAGTCGAAATGGAATATTTGAAAATCGCACAAGATCTGGACATGTATGGTGTCAATTACTTTCCTATTACAGTAAGTTGAATGCCTCTGACAAGATCATAAATTATTAAAAAAAACTTTAATATTTTACAGAATAAGAACAAAACCAAATTGTGGCTGGGAGTGACAGCCGTGGGCCTTAATATCTACGATGAGCGGGACAAGCTAACCCCAAAGACAACGTTCCAATGGAACGAGATACGACACGTCAGTTTCGATGATAAGAAATTCACGATTCGTTTAGTGGATGCCAAAGTGTCCAATTTTATATTCTATTCACAGGATTTGCATATCAATAAAATGGCAAGTTACATTAATAATATTTCAATTTCAATTTAATTTTTTATTTTCATCGATTTGCTTAGATACTTGATCTGTGCAAGGGCAACCACGATCTCTACATGAGGCGACGCAAGCCGGACACGATGGAGATCCAGCAGATGAAGGCCCAGGCCAAGGAGGAGAAGCAACGTCGACAGATCGAGCGTAAAAAGTTTATCAGGGAGAAGAAACTGCGCGAAAAGGCAGAACATGAACGCTATGAGCTGGAGAAGCGACTGGAGCATCTGCAGGACGAGATGAGAATGGCCAGCGATGCGTTGGTAAATCAAAGAAAACAAAATTTAAATAAAATGTATAATATTAAAATGAACTCACTTGACAGCGCCGCTCCGAGGAGACCAAGGAGCTGTACTTCGAGAAGAGTCGCGTCAACGAGGAGCAAATGCAGCTAACCGAATGCAAAGCGAATCATTTCAAGACCGAAATGGATCGTCTGCGTGAGCGACAAATGAAGGTGGAACGGGAGAAACATGATCTGGAGAAGAAGATACGCGATGCTGACTTCTTTGTGCTCCAATTAACCGTAGAGAATGATAAACGCGAAGCGGAAACGGAGAAATTGAAAAAGGAATTGATCTGTGCCAAAATGGCCGAAAGGGAAGCAACAGCACGACTCTTAAATTTCCTCAACAGTGGCCGCAAATCATCAACTGACAGTCTGCTCACAGCGTCCACTGTGTCGCATGCCAATGTGAACACAGTCTCGAGCATTGCTGCCATAAGTACTCCATCATTGACCACCAGTAGCTCCACAAATGACATGGAAACGGCTGGAGGAGCTGAATTGACCACAACATCATCACATTATATAGTTATGGGTGATAACTCCAGCGGTATATCGGATGACTTTGAGCCCAAGGAGTTTATACTCACCGACAATGAGATGGAACAGATCACAAACGAAATGGAGCGCAGTCATTTGGAATATCTACGCAAATCAAAGAAACAGGTCCAAAATCAACTGCAGACACTGCGCAGCGAGATAGCGCCCCACAAGATCGAGGAGAATCAAAGCAATTTGGATATACTCAGTGAGGCGCAGATCAAGGCGGGAGAAAACAAATACTCGACACTTAAGAAACTAAAATCCGGATCGACCAAGGCTCGTGTCGCCTTCTTCGAGGAGCTGTAACGCTGTAACACCCTATAATACCAACCAGATCCAAAACTATATTCATTGTTTTTGAAATCCATTTACTGTTTCTACCTATTCTACAACATATATCTCTGTGTATCCCATGTACACCATGTCAATAGCTATAAGTGTGCATCAGTAACAATAAACTCAAAGAGTCCTATCGAAATTTTCCATGATCTGTCTTTTATTCTATAGTATTTTGAATAATTCTAGTGGAATTCGAATTTCCCATTATTTTACTGTTAATCTAAAACTCTACTCTCTCAAAAGTGTTTCCTAGCTTTATTTCTAGCGGAATACGGATTTCAAATTATTCATGATTTAGTTCCAGCGGAAATCGGACTTTGTTTGAAGTATTTTCTAGCTTTTATTGGCTATTAAAATATTCTAGCAGATGTATTTTCCTTGTTTTAGCTCAAACTATTATTTCCTTACCCTGTTTAGAGCAAGCTAGACTTATATGCACCTCTCGCTCTTATTAATGCATAAGACGACAATGACGTTCTAAACGACATCTGTTGAGCATAAGTGCAAGTTTTGAATTAAGGAAACGCCATCTGTTGAAATTACTAGTTACTTCGCAATAAATATTTATCTCCACTCAACACTCCGACTGGCAGACTGAGGTGAGTTTAACAAAATCACCTCCAACTGTTCATTTCTTTGTACTCAACATACATTAAATCTGTTCTCACCAAGTATTCATAAGCAAAAATATAAATAGTCTTTTAAAATTTAATTTTGTTTCATCTCAATAAAACGTGTTTAAAAACCAATTTAATTAAAAATAATATAACTTTAATTTTTAAAACCAATATTAAAAAAATAAATGTTTTTAATCAGTTTTTAGATGAAATGAATTTTTAGACTGAAAACTTATTTATTGGAAAAGAAAAAATGATTGCAATTCTTATATGCATGCACTAAATATGAATATATATGTAAATGAAATTATCTAATTTTTGGGTTTTTTTTTTGTATTTGTGTTCGCTGCAAGTTGAAATTGGAAAATGATTTTCGTTACGGTTACTAGTTTTATTTGATATAATTTTTAACAAATTATCAGCATAATCGATAGTTGTTGGGATTTCTTTTTAAAACATTTTGACCATTTACATTTATTCAATTATATATTCTCTTTTTTTTTTGTTTGTTTCTTGCTTTTTCATACAGAAATAAGTAAGTGTAGTTTTTCTTTTTCGTTTCTTTCGTAATCCTATCCAATAATTATCTTCCGCTTTTAGTTTTGTTTTGTTTCGTTTTCCTTTTTCTTTCGCTTCTGCCAGTGTATCCATACGTGATTATTATGGAACATGAATCCCCCCTTCCCCCACTTAAAAAAAACACATACATATGCTGCACCCGCCCTCTAACACCGCGTTCCCCACATTAGTAGTTTAACACATAAAAAGATTTCTTTTTTTTTTTTAGTTTTTTCTTTTTTGCTTGTTTTTGTGGTTTTCTTTTTTTTCTTTTTTTTTTGGTACTAAGGAATTTCAAATAGTTACGTCTTTTTTGTTTTGTAACACCATGGAATATTTGATATATAGTAAATATATATATATATATTGGTATATACATACATATATGCAAACATGTTTTGTTTTTAGTTTGTTTCTCATTCTGTTTGTGTTTTGTATATAGTAGCATAAAATAAAAAAAAAGCTCAATTTTTGTAATATAGCATCCAATGCATCCATTTTTCGTACGCCAAGTTCGCCTCGCGCCAATCGCAAAAAAAAATTTTGATCAACTGTCCAGTATTAATGTGGATATACATGCACACACATACACACACGCACAAGCGCAAACAGTTTGACTTCTTGTGTTTTTCTTTGCACACTTGTGCACATTAACACACACCTTTGTAGTTTAGCGCAATGTCAACTTGTTAATAAAAAAAAAAAAAGTACAATTTTTAAACCTATCAATATATGGTAACACTATATATGCAGGAAATTATTTGACGAAAAATTTATTAAAAAAAAAAAACAAAGCAAAATATTGTGGACTTCATGTGGCTATGTGTGTGTGCTTTGGATCTTGTGTAACTCGCCGACCCCTCCCACTTGTGAATTGTCCACACTTAATATATATATACATATTCATAATTATACACATATATGTATATACATGCACATAAAAAAAATGTCCTCAATTTTAATTAACTTTAAAAACATAATTTGTTGTTATTGATGTTAAACATATTGATGAACACCCATTTGTCACCTGCTAAAACTTTGGCTTGATTTGTTCTCTCTCCCTTTCTCTTTCTCTCTTTTTGTTTTATAGTTTTCAACGGTTTTAGGAATTTTGAAGCAATTTATCATTGTGTGAGTGTAAATTGTTTGTGTATATGCATGTGTGTGTTTGCAAAAGTCCTTATTTCTTTTCTTGCTTAATTGTGTGTGTGTGTATATGTGTGTTAATAATGGATTTTTATGTTGGAGATTTAACAGCGAAAAGCAGCATTAACTTTTTTGACTGCACCATTTAAATGATTGGGGAGGAAAGAGGGGTTGCATCGAATCAGGTGAACATTGCGATACAGCAGATAATATTTTTTCTTCCTTTTTTTTTTGTTTTGTAAACATACACATATATATATAAGAGTATATATGTATATATAGACATTAATTTGCGTTTTGGCGTGTACGAGAGGCATTCGCCTTAACAGTGTTAACTCAGGGATAATTGATTCAGCGACAACAGGCGCTCCACGGCTGCATTGATGTCTCCAAACGTGGCAATAAGCGCTAAATAGGATCAAGGACAAAAGAAAAGGAACTTGTTAAATATGTTATCGATAAAATGTGTCGATTAAATCATGGTGGAATCAACAAGGTTACATTTAATACTTAAGTTACCAACACTGGCGTTCTAATTGATCATGGCGCCACCTTGTTAAATCCATAAATTAAATCGATATTAAATATCGAAAGCACTCGTATCGTGAGTGCTTATCACTATTTACATTTGTAATTTGTTTCGCTTACATACCCTGCAAATTGGCCTCACGATTAGCAAATCCCATAGCAGCCAATTGCTCTAGCTGCGACTGATAACGAACTTCGGGCGGCTGCGTTGAGTCCGTATTGTTGGACATGCCATTGAGCATGCGCATCATGAAATCATTGAATAGCTGTGCATTTGGTCCACCGCCAGGCGCTAGTGCTGGCGTACCGGGTGTACCAGTTGCGTTCGGAACAGCTGCACTGTTCGGTGAGGTGTTATTGCTGGTGGCGGTGCTACCATCACCGCTGGCCGGATCTGCAGCATTGTTGATCCCTGGCGGCGGCGGCGGTATGCCCAATGAACCGACAAGATTTGGAGCAGCGCTACGTAATTGTTCCATACCCTGTTGGATTTGTAAAATGGCATTGATGGCCTCCGGATTGGTAAGCATATTCATCACATCGGGATTTTGCATTTGGGACATAAACTGCGGCATCATCTGTCGCACCTGATCCTGCAATTGCGGGTTATTCGATAGCAGTGGGCTGGTGCTCAAGAGACGTGATGCCATATCTGGATCCTGTGACATCGATTCCATCATGGAGCGCGTATACGGTGCATTTAATAGATTCTGCATCAATGCCGGATTATCGGCCATCTGTTGCAATAAACTGCGCATGGCCGGTGTGTTGAGTACATTATTTGGCGGCTGATCTCCTCCACGATTATTTGGCCCAGTATTATTGGATGTCTGCGATCCAGTATTGCCGCCAGTTCGATTACCAGTGCCGCCCCATGGATTTGGCAACGGGTTGCGATTCTCGGTACCCTGCTGTGGATTCACACCAGCTGTGGAGCCGCCACTGCCATCAACCAAACCAGCAAATGGATTGCGTCCAAATGACTCTGTCGCCGCATTCATCATGGGCTCCTGTATATCACGATAGATCCGCTGCAAAGCACTGTAACCGCCTGGCACCGATTCCAAATTGGACATGGCCCGATCATGCGAACGCATCAATTCCTGCAACATTGAAGGATTACGTGCCAGCTCCATAGTTTGACGCAGTAAATCTGGATTATTTAACATATGCGATATCTCCGGATTGCGCTGCATCAGATCCTGCATTTGAGGATTCGATGTAATCAATTGGCGCATGGTCTCTGGATTATTCATCATTTGCTGTACGAGCGGATTATCCATCATGGAGCGCAGCATATCACCATTATTCAATAGCTCATTCTGCATGCGTGCCTGCAAATCCATAAATGTATTCGAACCGGCTCCAAGGGCTTCCATGCCGGCCAAACCGCCAAATTGATTTAGGCCAAATGGTGTCTGGCGTACATCGGCTGGAGCACGTGCCGGTGCCTCATTGGTACGTGTTGGGGCCTTAATTACCAGATGCACTGTCAGATTATCTTTGATGTTGTGCATCTTTAGCGTATCGGTATCTTTCATGATTTTTCCCGCAAAAATCAGAACCAACTGTTCCGGCTCCGCCTCGAATTTTTGTGCCACCAAAATTTTGAACTGCATTAAAGAAAAAAATCAAAACAATTCAACAAAAGTCATTTAAAAGATTGTCAAAACACGCAACAAAAAAAAAAATAAGAAAAAAAACATGCACACAATGTTGCCCAATCGTTATAAATATGCATACACTCGCCACTCACACATGCACACGATTTTGCACTTTGCCATCCTTCCAGCAAAAGAAAAAAAGGTATATACAGTGTGTCGCAGCTTAGTTGGTCCAACACTAATTTTCATAATGTTTTGTTTTATTGCGCAATTCACATGCAATATATTAATAAAATTATACGAAATTTATGCTCAAACATGATTTCACAAAAATGTTTTTAAACTGTCGTTTATATCTTCATATGATTAAAGTTGTAATGCTGTTGTAGTCGATCCAATAAGCTGTAGACCACTGTATATGCACTGTACCTTCAATTATATTGCGCACAAACACACACACACACACAAGCAGACATACGTGGTACACAAGGCACAAGTGTGCCCACCCCACTCGTCAGTGTTAGCCGCAATTATTATGTTTTATTAAAGACACACTCATTAGACGCACTCGCACCCTCTTTCACAGCCCTCAACAGTCCTAAAGTATTTGCTAGAAGCATACTCCAATTTGTACTCACATCTTTTATTCCAGAATCTTCATCAACTTCAACAGTTTTCTTGTCCTTTGGCGTTTTAACAACCACGTTGATGCGTTTACTACCGCCTTCGGCCATTTTAATTGTTTTTATGAGCGTTAGTTTTGCGTTTACTTAAAATATTGTTTTGTTTGCAAGTGTTGTTTTTTCGCTCCAATAGAAATTTATACGTGCTTTCAAACTAAATTATTTTCCATTTGATGAAAACTAATTCGTCACTTTCTCACATACGACACACACACACACATAAATGTCACATACAAAGTAGTGTGACCAGTGGAAATTATTATCGATATCCCAAAATATTAAATGCTGCTCGATTGTTTACGATTGTTCGCGGGATTGTTTAAACTTAAAAATTGTAACATTTCGTAATGTTCATACATTTAATAATTTCGTTGACCGATTGAGAGATTAAATTTTTGCTATGACAACACGCGAGCTCAAGGCAAAAGTAAAGATAGTTGTATTACGAAATTAAGGGAAAGTTGAAGTGATGCAACGCATTTTTGACCAACGAAATGTAAAAAAATGACTCGCCCTGTTATTTAGTATATTTTCAATGACGTATTTCAGTATTTTTCTTGGTATTTGCAGCAATATGCAGGGCTGGCCACACTGTTAATGCCAAGCAAACCTAGACGCAAAAGGCAAAGCATAGGGCAAACTAAACGGTTGAGCTGGTGTGAGATCTTTCATACTTGTTATTAAAACGCAACAATAAACAACAACGAAAATACGTAGATTTATAATAATTGGAAATCCGTCATAAAACCGTAACGTTGTTAATTTAAGTTAATTAAGACAAACAGTAGCAGCAGCAGTACTTGTGAATGCGACTGCCAGCAAAATGCCATAAAAATCAGTTCTTGGAATTTGGTAACATATATAAACGGTTTCCGAGAATTACCAATACAGTGCCAACAAGTGCCTCTCATACACTCGTGTCCAGGTATTTTCTGTTGAATCGCAAGGTGTGTACTTACTACAATTTTGACAAAAAAGAAAAAAAAAAAAAGACCAGAAAAAGACAAAGTGTGTCCCTATCAATGCAAAATTAAAAATAGATATATTACAAAGTTTGTTTTTTTTTGTTATATTTTTATTTGTGTTATCAATTTTTGTATTTTTGTTTTCTGTTAGATGCAAATAAATAAACGAATGATGCATATGGTACCGCTGATCCTGCTGGCGCTGCTCTACAATATTCCCATGGTGTGGAGTGTTAAGGGGACACCTGGTTGGGTCATACCTGCCCGTTCAGAGCTACCAATTGGCAGTGATCTCAATATTAGTTGCACTCTTGACATGGATTTTTTCCGTCAATCGGAAGTCACACGAAACTGCAATGCACAGAAATTGTATTTCAAAGTCTCCATGGAGGGAAATGCTGGTCAGGATAAAATCTTTGATACGGAACCGGCAATAAGTTATTTGAACCATACGACCATAATGTTTACGGCCAGAAATTTAACGGAACAAGATGCCTCCTATGTGTGTATGTGCGGTAAAAATGCTATCGAATCGTCCAGTGTCTTTGTCGGTACCAAACCCCATAAGGTGCAGGATTTTGAGTGCACCAGTCATGATTGGGATTATATGTTCTGTAACTTTACGACTCCAAAGAATAGCATCATTACCAAGTATAATGTGAGCTTTGAAACCCAGCGCAATTCCAGTTATCGTTACTATGTCGATTGCAATTTTGATGCATCGCCGATGGTTAATTGCAATATTACCGGTGAAACGTATAAGAAATTCTCGGAGGATTATTACTTTCGTCTGGATCAATGGAATCCCTTGGGTGAGGAGACACAATATTTCCATGTTAACAATGTGGAGCGCATGATTTTGGCACGTCCGGGACAAAATCTGGTAGTTCTTAATATCACAAAAGATTCGATCTGTTTCTCATGGGAGATGCCTCGTCGCAGTAATTTCCTTGGCGGCGTCGTCTGGCGGGTGTACGTAACGCCCGATAATTTTAGTCCGATAACACGTCCCATGTGGCGCAATAACTCATCGGCTCTGCGGGATATTCTCTGTCTCACAGAACTACCATTTGCCGGCTATAAATATGTATTGGAGCTTCGTGTGCGCAATAATAAAACCAAATCACGTTGGAGTCCACCATTGAATTATGATTTCCGTACGGCTCCAGAGCGTCCAGATCGTCCGCCAAGAATCACAAATGGCAGTTTCTATGTCTACTCATCAATGGCCCAGTTGACCGTCTACTGGGAGCAGCTGGAGAAACAGGAGCTGAACGGCGATAACTTCACCTATGTGATCAGCGAGTATCGTGTAAACGACACAATCACGTGAGTTCGATATATGCTGTCAGTGTTGTCTATTTAGCCTTTATCTGTAGATAGATTTAGATATTTAAGGGTTAGAAAAGAAACAAATTTCCGAATATTTACTAACTAAAATTTAGTTAATTTAGATTAAGTTTAACTATTTTAGCATTTTTTTTTAACTAATCAGTGATTTAGAATACAATTTTCTGATAAATCGATCTAAAATCAACTCATAAACAAAAGATTTACACGATGAATGGACATTTTTCATAGAACAGTAGTTGCTCACTAATTAAAAAATATTGAATTAGACGAGAAATCATCGTTTTGTTATTCCAAATTTTATCTTTTCACTAAAAGTTTTCTGATTACACATTAACAATGTTTACACGATGAATATTGTTATAATTCAAGTTAAATATTTTCTTAACTTTGTTTATTTTGAGAATGTTAAAAAATTATTTACAATTTTCACTTTACAATTTATGTATTTTTTCATCGTGTAAACATTAATTAACACACATTTTACTTAAACTTGAGTTATTTCCGAATCCGAAATAATATTTCGAAAAGTTAAAGACTTTCAAATTCGAATAGTAAAGTTCTATTACATTTCTGGCATTAAATTTGATTTCATTATAATTGCTTGACGTCATCGTGTAAACATTGCAATTTTATTGGAATTTAGAAATTCAAATTGTAATATGAAATTAATTGAAAACTAAGAATTGAAATTTCTAGCGGGAATCTCTGGTTTATTGTAAACAATTTTCATGAAATTACAGTTAACTCTCGCTAAGAAGTGCAAAAACAAATTTGTGCGTAGTACAGAAATTTCAAACTTTTAACCCCTGACATTTGGACACAAAGAGCTTTATCAGATTCCCAGTAACGCCTCTATTTGTAGCCACAGTACTAACTGTGCACTATTGAACTTTGGAATTCCAAATAACAAAATGTTGCAATTTATGGACTATAATCCAAGAGATTTGCTTTTTTCCAACAAAACTCATCGGAAATTATCGATTGATGGATTATAGTCCAAATAATGATAAGAATTACAGTTATGAGATAACTTGTAATCGTGGAATTCCTATTAGAATTCATAGCAAGTGTGTGTGGGTGTGTGTGTGTGCTGTTGTTCTGCGTAATTTAGATAGCAAAAAAAAAAAATACATTACATTTCAGATACAGATACAAGAGAGAGAGAATTTGTAGATACAAAAATTTGCAAGTTTTCCCCACAAACACACACACACTTACACAGACTAACAGATACAAAACGTGTGTATAAATTCTTGAAAATTGTTTATTTTTAAAAATTCTATGAATTTCTCTGCTACGCTCAGTTCTTCATTTCTTTATTCCCCGTCTCTTTCTGCTACTTCGCCTTCTTCTTCTTTTCTTCAGTTTGGTCTTTTAATGAGAATGTCTTTAATAAGAAAAGCGCTTTTATAATGTAATTGAAAAGGAACATGTGTACAAACACACACACACACACAGACAATACACACTGACCCACACACATACATCTGTTTGGAAGATATAGATTGTGATTTGTAGAATTTACTTAAAGAAATTCACAATGCAATCATTTCAGAATTCCATAATAATTTTCGTATTCGCTTGAAAAACGCGATTTGTTGCAATTGTTTTCCAAGAGAGAGAGCTCTTTATTTACATATACCCTGCACACAACACACGATTTGGGGCATGTTCGACTAAATTTTGAGTTTGAAATTCAAAAAGAATTTTTTTCTTTTTATTTTTGAATTTAGTTTATTGAAAAAATTGTGCGTTTTTCTATTTTATAGCTAGATTTAGCTACTTTTATTCCAAGAAGCTAAATCTGTTATTGGAAACTCGTGTATATAAACTCAAAAATATTTCGAAACTGTTTTCGGAACAAAACAATCATTATATAAACAAATTTTTGGAAAACAAATAAGTTTTAAAGGGTATTTTGTGTTAATTTTACGAATTTAATAGTTTTGTTTTGAATTTAAGAGTTTTCGGAAATCAGCTATTTTTATTTTGAATTTTTTTTTTTAAATTAGTTTAGCTATTTTTGGTCAAGAGCGAATAAATACAATTTTTCCTCAGCAGAAACTGTGCAGATTTCAAAAAATTGTCAATTTTGTTTCTAGCTCTTATAGACTCTGAGATTGGGGTTTAATGGAGATGAAAGAGCCATTTAAGGCTAAATGTTTATATAAAAAGTTTTTATTATATTCAAATAGTTATTATTGTAAACAAACCCAACAGACCCTCTACTACTACTTCCTAAGTACAGGGTCTAAAAACAAATTTCTCTTCTTTAATTTGGTATACAACTAACAATTTTCTTTAAAATTTGTGATCTTCCACAGCGACAGCTCAAAGATAAAAATTGACATGAATTCGGCGACAATTGAGAACTGGAATCAAAGTGCCAAACATGAAATCCTCATCAGGAGTAGCAACAATGTGAACACATCTGTGGAGGCAAGTCGATTAATTATACCACCGATAAGCAATGAGGATACACATGTACGTGTGCCCAAGAAAATCCGTAGTGTCTATCATTCGAGCAACTCCAGCTACACACTCAGCTGGAAAGCGCCAATAAATAGTACGGATTTGATCAACTATACGGTATTTTGGTGCAACTCAAAGCCGGCATTGCAATCCAAGTGCAATGGAACCCTTCACTTTGAGCATGTTCCGAAGGATCGTTTGCAATTCACGACGAGAAGTTCACAACCGACATCCCTGAATATGGCAGTATCGGCGAACTATATCAATCGGAATACGGGCATGCATTGGATGAGCTGTTCCCGTGATGTCTACGATGATTTGGCCAAAATGGAGCCAACCATCGAGGAGATAACAAACTCTTCGCTATCCGTTAAATGGAGCACCGAACGCATCTGTCCAGCAATCCTAAGTGGTTATAACTTAACCTATTGCTTGCGTTCGTATGGTAATCCCGATAATTGTACTACCAAAACGCTCGATCCAAATGCCGTCGATTATACCATACGTAATCTGGAGCCGTACACATTCTATAGCATCAAAATGTTAATGTTTTCAACATCACGGGTCAGTAAATATAGCGATGAGTTGACCAATCAAACTGGTGAGGCAGCTCCAACACCGCCACGTCAATTGGCCTACTCCAATGTGAGCAGATCGAGTGTGATCTTGACGTGGAAGCCACCGCTTAAGGCCAATGGCATGGTCCGTACCTACGAGGGCATCTTTAGACAAAACAACAGAACCGAATACTTCAAATTGCCAGCGTATACAAACGAGTTGGTCGACAAGGAGAAGCTCATCGTCTATGAATTGGGCAATCTTACCGCCTACACGTCCTACGAGGTGTCAATTCGGGCTCGTACCCTCTACAGCTCCGAGCCGAGCAATGTCATCCGGTTTCGCACTGCAGTCGGAGGTGGGTTACACAATTTTTAACTTTAATTGATTTAATCTTAAATCTTCAAATAAGGGAACAGTTTTACTAGGCACTCATGTTGCTCCTTTGTAAAAAAAAACTCTAGGGTATTGCGAATTCTATCAGTTCGAATACTAATCAATATACCCTTTACCTTATTGCAGTTCCATCGCAACCAGCTTCCATTCGCTTGGATAGTGTACCCCAGAGCCTGACGCTGATATGGACGGAACCACATCGTCCCGCCGGACGTGTGGAGTATTATGAGGTGTTGATAAGCGAACGAAATGCAGAGAATCGCTTGATCCGTGATCGATTGAGCTATATAAGTAGTCAACAGAATCGCAGTTGCACAATGATCACACCGATTTGTACGCCATTCTATAGTTTCCTCTATCAAGTGCGAGCGGTAAATGTGGAGGAAGTGCAGCCACAAGCGGAAGAGTATACAGTGGACTCACTGTCCCGGCGACGTAATGCTCTAACGAATCAGGAATGCATCGCACAACCCTCGCTAAACTCCGATGATTTCAATCGCATTGTATCGTATGGTAATGAGAGTCTCTATCGTCTGCACAAATCCGATTGGGTAACCCACGAGGTTAGCTGTTCACCCAATCACAACAGCACACAAGTGTTGATTAGCAGCGCTGAGGTGATTGTGGCAGCTATAATTATTGCGGTGGCATGTCATCTGGCCTACAAGAAGGTGCAAAAGATGTCGGACATTGATTTGGAGCTACCATCGGGTTTAAAGGAGACTCTTAAGAAACCCATTGAGATTGGTAGTCTGGTTACGGATAGCTCAAGTGGTGGCATCATTTGTCGTGTCGACAATTCACCGCAATATATGCCACAATATTCACCGCAGGATATGCCACATGATTTCAGCAGTGGCAACGAGAGTTCCAAACTTTTGTTGGCCAACAATTCGAGCAGCGGCGGTGGCTGCTGCACCGATGACGATCATCATCATCATCTACAGCAGCTGCAGCAGCAACAGGAAATGATGACGCCCACAACGAATTTGCCGCCCATTAAGTACATGCCCATGAGCCAAGGACTGCTCGATGATGAGAGCAATGCAAATGCCACGGAGCTGCGTGACACAAGTCATCATGGTAATAGCAATGGATTGGCCAGCGATGCCGCTGCAGCTGGTGGCTATATAAAGCCAACACAAATGAAGAATTGGTCGGCTGCCAACAGTTTGCCACCGGCCAATAATATGCCAGCAATGGCCATGCCCTTAAGTGGTTATGTGCCTGTAAAGGTGCTTCAAGCCCGTCCCATGCCCAATGCAGTGCCTGTGGCTACAGTTGCCACACAGCCGCTGCATATGCTCAGCAGTAGCAACTATGTGCAGGCCTCCGATCTGCATAAGTTTAAACCGCCAACGGGTATTCCGCCCACAATGGCCACGACAGCGCCCACGTCTGTTGCTGCTACACCCACAATGCCCCAGAGTTTTGGCTATACGGCCATGGAGCAACTGCAGCGTGGTGGTGGCACGGGTTTAATTAAACCCACGTCACCGACATTGCCCAACTATACGCCAGCGGGTCAGACGCAGCAGAGCAGAATGCAGCCACAGATTGGTGGTTATGTGACGCCGCAGGATTTGAATGCCATTGCCCACAATCGCCATATGCTATAAGAGCAGGAACCAAGCCAGATTCAGTATAAAAAGGGAGAACAAGAGGGAGTGAGAGAGTGAGAAAGTGAACGATAGCGAGAGGAAGACTAGACGATTCTTGAGATTCGCATAACGGGAGTTGGACTAATCTTCGACACTGGCTACCATATGCTGTCATAAGAGCTTAAGATCCCTGTGATCCTCCCTACAACAAAATGGAATCGAAGGCAACTTCAATGCGCTCGAAAGCCTTCCACACACACACACAGAAACACAAACACACAGAAACACAACATGACATTCATAGTATGCAAAATCAAAGAAAGAAAATTATTTAAACTTATAGCACTGAAATGTATTCAAGCCACTCACTCACACACAAACACACGTCCTCACACACACACACACACACACTTATATTTAAAACCAACGATACGTTTTTTTATGTACCTTCTGATTCTGTAGATTTTTATAACTTTATATTCATTGAATCGTTGGCAAATTGTCATTAATATTAATAAGAGGCAATGTGCATGTGATTCGTGTGTGTGCTATAAGTAATGTTAGTTTTATTTTTTTATCAACGTCACTTTCTTTGAGCTTATATTTACGATCTAGTATTGTTTTTACACACTTACACCTAAAAAACACCTATTACCTAATACCGCTATACTTAGAACCATATTACTATTACTATAGCTGTAATCTACATTATTTGTAAAAGAGAAAACAAAAAAATAATATACATAATATATACGTTACCCAAAGCAAGAGTGGGTAAGACAATTGCAACATATTGTTTAAGAATATACATAAAAAATTAATTACTTTAAAACTTAAACTGACAGTTTTTTTTTTTATTGGTTTACTTGTAAGTTTTTTTTCAGTCCTTCCAGTCATTTCAATTGTACCTAATTCAAAAGTGGCGCCTTTTACATGACCAGGGTGGGTTGCCAGTTAGTTTAAAAGTGGTCAACGGTTGACTTACAAAGAGTGTTGCCAGTGTTTTACCGCCTACCTTACATTCGAAGAAAAAACTGCAACAATTTGCAAAATTGTAAAAATCGATAACGGAAATATCGATATATCGAGCTTTAGACCAACTGCCAAGTTAAATACAAAATAATTTAAATTAAATAAATTATTACTACTTTTTTTTTAGTATGAATAGTCATTTAAATTTGTGCACTTTAATATCGTATACATTTCAATATAACTGTTTAAATGTTCAAAACACAATTTCTTTTAATTTGAAAACTAATGTTTGAAACATCCCCAACAAGATGAGTTCAAAATTTATGTTTGATTTGTAAGTTTAAACTAGTGACTTAGAGATAGTTCAATCAAAAAATGTCTTTGTATCATTTTAATTTCTTATTTAAAAATGTAGTTTTTTAACCGGAAATATACGATTCGAAAGTACAGCATAAATATTAGCTAGCTAATAACTACAAAAAAAGTGACAAATTTCCTAGAAATTAAAAAAAAATCATTAAATAATTCTGCTAATCTAAAAAAAAAAAAAATAAAACAAACTTCGCGGATTCCAAGAATTTCGAGCTGTGAACTACGTGGATTAACCTAGAAAAAAAAAAAACCTTTAAGTATCTCTCTGGGGGAATTCCAAAATGTTTGTAACTTAAATGGTATCAGGAAAACATAATAAAATATATTCTAATTATATATTTATTGCCTTCACCAATTATTGTTTTCACTTTTTTACAAATTGTTTTGAATTTAAGAAATTAGGTTTTATGTTTTATTTATAAACTTCACACATATGTACATATGTAGTGCTGAGTACGCCCCTTATCTGAATTTTATTGTTTTTTTTATTTCTTTTGTATGAAGCTGATAATACTACTTGGAATTAATTATTGTGAATAACATTTTCCATACAATTATTTTGTATCACATCATTTTTCTTAATTAATTATTATGAAAATGATATTCCTGGTAGATGTCAAAAGTTGAATAAAATGCATCTCAATTGTGCATACCCTTTGCAAAAGGGTGTTATATTTTCCTAAGGAATAAATGCTCAAAGCTTTCTAAGACGTAATTAAATAATTTAATTAGTAAATAGTTATAGTTAAAGTTCCGGGTAAGTTATAAAATCAATTGATCAAATAATATGCAGAATGCTGTGAGTATTATTAGTGCAATTCATGTTATAGAACACTAATACAGTCAGAGCTAGTTAATACCTAATTTTAAAAAAAACTCACGTACGGCACGTATTTGAAAACTATGCCGAAAATCCATTACCGATTGCTATATACATATGTTCAAATCGCCAGATAATCGAACATTAAAACTTTTTGATTATGACTAAGTGCTTTTAGTGCATGAGACGAAACAGCGAATGCTCGACAATCTGGACGACGACGACGATTCTCTTGATTTTGTTTTTATAAATATTGAATCCACATGAAATTCACCCATAGCTCAGTTCAAAATCAGCCTTCAATGTGAGACGATCAAGTGTATAGAAATTCCAACGCAAGAGCTGAAAACAAAAAACGCAAAAAAAAAAAAAAAAAACGCGATTAAAAACAAAAACAAAAGCAACATATTTTTTTTTTGTTTCAAAAAGAATAATAAAATATATAGTTGTTCCTTATCAGTCCAATGCAATGCATGCTTTTGGGTATATAGAACTTTTTGTTTCATCATTAATTTCTTTTATGTTGATTACGTCGTGTGTGAGCAATGATGATGTTTTAAAACATGTCCATATGAATGTCTCGGAAATTGAAATACGTGAAGGAGCGAGTTTTAATGTCTTTTGCTGGTGGGACACGCTGTCAGTGATGGAAAAAGAATGCGATAGTTTGGACAATCTCTATATATCCATACGGCCAGGTGTCAAATTGGAGACGAAAATATTTAACGGAACTGGAATTTATTACGAGGAAAAATCGGCTAAACCAAAACATTTGGAGTCATATGCCTATAATTGTATGTGCAAGCGACACAATTTCGGTGCGGCGAAATTTATGATTGGTCTCAAACTCAACATCACAAATTTTAAATGCTTGTTCTCCGATGCAGATGAAAACGGGAAACTTGTGTGCAATTTTACCACACCATTGAATACGTTTGAAATCGATCAGAAAACAACGTTTGATGTACTCTACATGAATCAGTTGACAACTTGTCACAAGTCCAGCAAAAATGAATCGCATTTTTTGTGTACGGTGCCCAATTTCAATAAATTTTATAAAGGAGAGCATCTCTTTCAGCTAAGGATGAGCGATAGTCTGGGCTTACAGACACAAAACTTTACGTTTACAAAAGGCCAATGCATTTTACTGGCAATGCCAGATAAAGTTCATGTTACCAATATCAGTAGCAACTCAATTTGCCTGCATTGGAATGATATCCAGAATAGTAATCATTTTAGCTATAATATTGAAATGTCTGTTGAATTGTCACCCAATGAAAAGAAAATGACAAAGAAGGTAAATGTATCGGAAAAGCAACTCTGTTTAAAGGATCTCAGCTATCCAAATTATGATTACACTCTGACATTAAGACGACGCTACAAGGAACCGGGCGCTGTTTGGGGCAATCCGTACGTTTACAATTTCACAACAGTTCCAAGCATTCCCAGCAGACCGCCCGTTATTTGGCCGGGCGGTTATCACTTTAATATCCGGAAACCCGATGAGCTGCGTGTTTATTGGCAAGAAATTCTACCACTCGAACGGAATGGTCCAAATTTTACTTATAATCTTCAAGTGCGCAATGTCCAGAACAATGCACAAGTCACGTAAGTACTTAATAAATATACACGCAAGTTCATTTCATGCAAGCAATTTAAATTTTGATTGTTATTAGGTGGCAGCATTGGCGATAGGGTGGCCTCATTTCACTTTCACTTGAAATGTGCTAACATGTGTTTAACTGTTATCAGTTAAGCGCAGATAATTTAAATGCAGCAATTAGGTGGCAGCACTAGTGATCATTAGCTGTCTGTTTCGATTGATCAATAAAGAATGTTGCTAATCGCACAGCGTTTATACAAATTCACTTTCACATTAATATAGTCTGAAACACTGCCAATAGATTAGAGAATAAATTAATCGTATGAAAATGTGAAATGTTGTCAGGTGGCAGCGCTAACGATCTGCAATTAATATCGATAAGTTTAATGTTGGTATTGAACTAGACTAGGTGGTAACACTTGACCTAACGGCCTATTTGACCTATTTAATAACTTAAGTTTTTTTTAATAAAATAAATAATTTTTTTTATAGAAATGCAGCTATTGAAGTTGAATCAAATATGGCGGTAATAAACAATTTGCAGTCCAACATACGTTATGAGATAACAATCAAAAGTCAAAACAGTGTGGGAATGTCTATGAACGGCAGAAATTTAACAATTTTACGTGAAAAGGGAATGCAACGGAGGGTTCCCAGTGGACTACAAATGAATGCGACCACATTAAGTTGGCAGCCACCGGAGGAACAAAATGATCTTAGTTATTACACCATCTATCTGTGCACAGCAAATGCCAAAGATTTAACCAGATGCGATAATGCGACGACCATTAAAACGATCGAAGTGAATGCACAGAATAATTATTATGAAATTAAGCTAAATGATTCTCTCAGATGGGCCGTCTCGGCCAGTTATAATGGAGCGATGCTGTCGGGCGGCATGATTTGGTTTACAACAGAACAAACCGTATATGTCTATGCGGACTCCTACAACCTTGAGGGACTTGTGGCTCTGGTGGTGCTTGGATTTTGCCTCTATTTTCTATACCGCAAAGTTCACTATATGTCGGACATCAAAGTGGATCTGCCCGATGGTATACTTAGCACACGAGAAGAGCATACGGAAATTCCAAATACCCAGTGTCAGTCCGTTAAACCTGAAGAGATTCCCTTGGTGTTGGCTGCCAATGTTAGGCCATTGGAAATAGAGGAACCCGAAAATCCAACGACATTCACAGGTGAATACACACCACACCTCTCACTTCCCACCACAACCGTGGTGAATATGAAGCCTACGAATTACGTTAAATACAATCCAAAGCGTCAAATAAATTCAATTACCAACGATTATGTTACAATGAAAGAGTTTGCAGCAAATCCCACCTCTGGGTACGTAACGGTAAATTCACTACGTAGATAAAAAAAAAAAACAGACAAACTATCTCTGTATCTCTTTACACCTCACTTTGTTAGTTTTTGTACCAGTGTTGTAAGATTTTCAAAATCAAAAAAACTTAACTTATGAAAAAAACTTTTAAAAAAAATTCTTAAATTATGTTGTAAATATAAACAACTTCGAACTAGACTTGAGCCATAAGTTAAAACATTGCCAAGTCAAACAAATTACAAAATAAAGTGTTTGAAAAGAAAATGTTAAGAAAAATGTCATCCAAATCGGACATATACTATATACTATACTATATACATACTGTACAATTTAGAGTCTACATATGAAATAGTGAGAAAAACTTGTCTGATCAGCTTAAGCGTTCATAATCTGAACAAGTAACGGGTATCCTAAAGTCGGGAGTCGAATATAGACTTTTTTTATTTTTACTTACCGCTTGTAAAGCTATATAATCGAATAAGAATTGAGATATTTGTATAACTTAAAATAAAAACCATGACTGAAATCCGTTTTAATGCAAAACGATCGTCTCAAATTGTTAATTAATATAATTATAAATTATATAAAAATTCCAAAGTATAGCTTATTAGATAATTTAAGAAATGCTGAAATAACAAATTTAAGAATTTAGTTTAATTAATTTATTTAGGTGATATAAAAAATTAAGAATCATTTTAATTTTGTGCCTAAAGAACACCAAATAAAATTTGTTTATTAAATATCATTAATTAAATACAAAATTCATTTGTAAAACCGAAAAGAATTAACCGATATATACGTAAATATATATATACATATATAGATAGATAGATAGTATATATGTATAAGTTTAATAATAAACGTCGTTTTATAAAATTTGTTTGTAATCGTAATAAGTATTAACACCAGAATATTGACGAGGGAAGCAATTAAAGGGATGTATTGGATTTGTTGCCATGCCATTTGTAGGATCCATAATAGAGGAAATTATTCTCTTCGCACTTGCGATCGGCTTCCTTGGGACCACGTGAGCCATACACATAAGGCAATGGCTTCGTGTGCTCCTCCTCGATCTTGTGCAGAATGGGCGTAAAGATGCGCCAAGCCTCGCGTAGTTCATCGGAGCGCACAAAGTGCATCTGGGAGCCACAGAAGACATCGAGTATAAGTCGTTCATAGGCATCCGGTAGATATGAATCCTTATAGCGATGCTCATAGGTGAGATCCAATTCAGTTTCCTCAATATCGAAAGTAATTCCCGGACTTTTGGTCATCATCTTAAAGTAGACAGCTTCACCGGGCTGGACACGTATGACAAGCTCGTTGCGTTTCGAGTTACCCTCAAAGATGTCGCCGGGTATATCCTGATACTGAATCCTTACCTCGGCTTTCCTTTCGTTGAGAGCCTTTCCGCAGCGCAGAATGAAGGGCACTCCTTGCCAGCGTTCGTTGTTGATCTTGATCACGGCCATGGCATAGGTGGGCGTGGTCGATGTATTCGATACGGTTGGATCCTCCAGATAACCGGTTCTTTCATCCTCGGTATCACCATTGGGATTACCCACATATTGTCCCAAAACGATGTCATTCAGCTCCAATGGAGGAATACTCTTAAGCACCTTGACCTTCTCGTCACGTATGTCATCGGGATGACAGGACACCGGCTTATCCATGGCCACCAGTGAGAGTATCTGCATCAGATGATTCTGCATCACATCCCTTATGATGCCAAATTGATCAAAGTAACCGCCACGCCCCTGGGTACCAAAGGGTTCCTTAAATGTAATCAGCACGGAGGCAATATTCTCCCGATTCCATGTCGAGCTGAGTATCTTATTGCCAAAGCGTAGTGTCATCAGATTCTGGACCATCTCTTTCCCCAAATAGTGATCAATGCGGTACAGTTGCTCCTCATCAAAGAGACTGGCCAAATGATCGCTCAACGCCTTCGAGGTGACGTCATCGCGTCCAAAGGGCTTCTCCACAATCACGCGATTCCAACCACTATAGAGTTTGGAGAAAAAATGGGTTTAAAATTTAGAATGGACATATTGGGATTCCCCTTACCTGCGAGACATGCAGATGTGCTTGATGTTTGACGTCACCTGGTCATAGACACTGGGCGGTAGGGCCAAATAAAAGATGCGATTCGCATTAAATTTGTTTTCTATTAGTTCCAGCTGTTGGTTGAGCAGCTCAAAGCCCGTGCGCCCATCGTAGGCACCGGCAACATAACTATTGAGGCTCCAGAACTCATCGTACTTGGCCTTTTCATTCGGTTGCACCTGTAAAGCATTCGAATTATAGTTGAGTACTCTGAATTTCCTTTAATATCTGTTGAAAACTATAGTATCTTATATCTTCAATCTAAACTTAACCTCAATCGTAATGTATGCGGACTTAAATCTTAGGTCAAGACCTACTTTATGAACTAGATCACTTTTGATTTTAGTTAAAAACTTCTCTAAAACTTTATATCTTTCATATTCTTAAGATAACTTGATCAAAAATCTTAAAAAATAGTTTAGGAAAACAAAAAACAGTACTCAATACCCAAAAATTTACAGTTTTTGGAATTTTACTGCTTAAAAATTTTTCAAAACCATTTTTAACTTCTCTAATGTCTTAGAAAGCATTTAAACTCATAAATTTCTTTACCTTGGTCCAATTCGAATTTTAATTTTTAGCATTTTTAAAAACTTTTTAGCTTTTCTAAAATCTTAAAAATCATTAAAATTCAAAAATTTTAGCCTGGGGGCACCCAAAACTTAAGTTTTTACAGTTTTCGTGCTTGAAAATTGTTCAAAACCTTTTTAATATTTACTTTATGTCTAAATTAGCTCTGATTCTACACCAAAAAGTCTTATATTTTTATATTTCCCCAACTTACCTTCATGTAGGCATCACAACTAGCTCGAAGATTTTCAATGGTCAACTGCGAACGCGCATAGCCACAAATTTTGGTCGGTTTTGGCAGCAGATCATCCCGATAAAGCCACCATAACGTTGGATATATCTTCTTCTTGGCCAGATCGCCCTACAAAACAGTTGGAAGATATAGAAATGGATACTGCGTGGTTAGAAACCCGTTCCTGTTACTTACTGAGGCACCAAAGACCACAAAAGTGTGAGGAATTTTGCCATCAAAATGTGTTCCCTCACAGATCATTGTGGCTGATTTTAGGGACTTGATTATACGATCCAGGGTGCCAGAATCGGATGCTTCCGAGTTTGCTAAGAAAAAAAAAATTATGGAAAAATTTTAAGAATTAAAATGTTCGCTGACATGACTTTGAGCTCCGATGCCAACCTTGAAATATACTGTGTAGTATCTGTATCCTACGGCAAAAAAAAAAATATTTAAACCTAGAGGTCAGCTCTATGACACTATAGCGTCGTACTGCTCCATGCGATTACCAAATACGTAATAAATTGCAAAATTCAATTCCCTTCCAGCTTGACTTTCAAAACACGTTAAGAGCGTTCGCTCGACTATAATACTTATATATGTATGTATATAGTATCTTAGACCCACTCAGCTCAGAAGATAAGTATTATTGCCCCATTCGCACTAATTGAACCGAACCGCAAAATACGAAACGAACCGAACCGAAACGAACCGTTTCGTGTATAACCGATTCAAACCGAACCGACTTGATCGCGTGATTGTTTCGCTTAGGGGTTTTGGATTTTCGTATAGGGAAATATAGTGATACTGATACTACAGATATCAAATCTCAACTCAGTTCAAGCTGCAAAGTACGTGATGAAACATCTAAAACACGGCTACGGGTGTTACGAGATCAAAACTAGCTAAAGAAACTGCTGAAAAAACGTACACAAAACTAACTCAGATTACAAATTTCACTCTAATCATTTTTAAATATAAAAATAACTTATGTATCACATTTGAGTAAAAAATTAACCAAATTTAATTTTGTTTAAAAATGCTAGCATTATTGAAAATTGAAAAATAAAGTTATTAAGCTAAAAGTGTAATGTACCCATTGAGCATAAAAAGTACCAAAGTAAAGAAATAAATGTACCACATCTGGCAACCGTGGTCTACACATGTACAGTACATAAGTTCTTTAAAGCCTAAAGACACATTCAAACAGTTACGTATACAGCATGTTTGTAAATGTGTGTGAGCATGCGTGCGTGCATGTCTAGTAAACTTTCAATGTCATTAACATTGGCATATTCTCGATGCAAAAGCGCGCGCTCTATCTCTCTCCCTCTCTCTTTATTCCTCTCTTCCCCCCACTCTCTTTCGTTCATTTATTCGAACTCCAGCTTTTAAGGTTACTTGTTGCTGTAATCGTTAAAGTGAATGTGAATATCAACAAGAACCACAACAGCAACAACAACAACGAAATTTCAACGTATCATCGTTTTGCTAGATAATTGGGCGGAGTGCGGTGGTGTGATTAAAAAGTGCGATAAGCTTTTAAGGTGACCCTTTGGCTGAAGAGAGCTCGCATTTGAAGGGCATACTTGGTGCCAAGTAAAACGCACTTGCCACCAAGTTAGAGACACAGTGACCCCTAAAAGTGTTTGTCCTTTAATATCTTACACTTTCCTATCATTACATTTGCCATAGCTGCCATTCACCAATCACAGCATGAGTACGCACAGTGGGTCAAGAGCATAGTGCACAGTCATATTAAATTTAATTTTGCAAAAATAAACAAATTTAAAATTGTTTTTCAATTTATTATTGTATTTATAGTAGTAATAAAATAAAAGGCGAATCTATTGTGTTTAAAATATTGTAAAATTAAATTTACTGCGCTATAAAAATTTGTAGACACACTGTAGTCTGCACATTAGTGAATGGACCTCACACCTGACCCAATTACCACAATACTCCAGCTGCGTTGTAGTACTGTGTATATTTGGTATATTACTTACCTGCTTTATTCATAGTTGCTGCTTGTTTATTGTCCGTTAACTTTCGAAAGCTCTTAGAGTTTTTGCTTTAGCTGTTCTTCGTTTTGTTTTTGTCTTTTTGTTTTTTTTTTTTTTTGTTTTGTTTATTTGACTAATACGTATAAAATGCGCCTGCTGAGATTGTATTTGTCTTAACTTGTTTAGTTCTATCTCTTTCTTTGTTTGCGGTAATTTGTTAAGCTTTAAAATAAAACCAAAATAAAATAACTTTTAAAAAAAAATTTAAAAAAAAAAAAAACTGAATTTAGTTAAAATAATAAAGGTCAAGTATGCAAGCTCTAGAAACACACATACGCAACACTAACACAAACACGCACGCAAGCGCAGCGTGAGTAAGTTTTGTTTTTTTTTTTCGTTTTTGTTTCGATTTCTGTTTCTGTTGCTATTTGCAAACAATGTGTTGCGGTGCGTAATGTTTTGTTGGTTTTGATTTATGAGGTCTTGGAGCTGACGGAGCCCTCAAAAATGCACGATATTAAGCTTAGCACGATCACAACGCGAATGCTCCACTGTAAATGTATAAAGCGTACATGAAGCGAAGGCAGCAGTAGCGGCGGTGGCGGCGGCAGCGGCAGCAGCAGCAAAACCCACTAACAACGAATACCAGCAATGCCAGTGACTTGTAACAACAACAACAAGAGAAGCAGCAGCAGTAAGAAAAGAGCGCACAAAATGATATTTTGTCAGTTTGAATGCGGCGACGACGACGTTGCCGGTTCTCTGCTGTGCATAGACGCCCGCACACACACACTCACGCAAGAGTGTACTTATCAGTGTTGTCACAGCAGCTGTTTTGTGCCAAACTAGCTTTTTTCAATAACCCATATGCGGGAATAAACCGCTAGAAATTTTTGTTGCTATCACATTCATAGGCAAACAGCAAAGCAAAGTCGGGAGGAAGTTGAAAAATGAATACTTGGAAATTAACAATACTTTGCAGTTTTTCTACAAAACTTTTACCCGCTAAACTCAGTTTCAAAGCTGTCAACACTGGCGCACTTATAAGAGAGAGCGGGCATTCCACTAATATATGTATTCCTATAGGAATCGTCTGCTGCTGTTGAGTGACCAGTGTTACCACATAATTAATTTGTAATTAATTAGTATAAGGCGCTGGAATAGCAAAGTCATGATTGCGATAACGCTGCCAAAGAGTTATTTACAATTTATTGTTGGAGATTTGTTTACATATTGCCAACTTCGCTGGCGTCTCTCTTAAAATACTCTGAGTTTCACTGATAATAACTCGATTTCAGTTGCCATACAAAACAATTATGCAAAGGTGGAGCTGGGGGAGATAGAAGTGGGAGGGGACTATCAAAAAGACAAACGATTACCACCAACAGAGGATGTTTAGAGGTCTTTTTAGAAAACTGGTGATTCACACATGCAAGCATGTACATGTTTTGATTATGTTTATACGTGTGTGTGTACAAAACTTGGGTTATAATAATCCCAATATTTGCTTATCAGCTTGTCCAGGGGTACATAAATCTAACATAGGGAACAGGTGAACAGACCCATTGATAAGTAAAATACCATATATATGGATGATACCAAATGAAATCGCCTTAGTCGAGTTTGTAATGCCATCATTAGCCATTGAACGTAGTGAGAATGGTTCATTGCATTATATTTACAATAAAACTAGAAATAAACGATGGGAACAAGACATAATAGTTACATTTGAGTCTTAGCACGATTTTGGATTGGACAACAGATAGTCTAAAACCGCGTTCATAATATATATATTTACATATATATATGTAAAACATGCAGTAAACACATATTACAATTTTATTGTATCGATTGTTTTTGTTTTGTTTGTTTTTTTTTCTTTCTTTGTTTTGCTTGGAAATTCGACTTGTGGGTGTGTGTGTTCCCAATGGTGTGAACACGGTTAATCGATCTGCTCTTCTTCATATTTACAATTCTAATAGTCTTGTTGATATCGATAGTCGCAATCGTGTAAACTATTGTTGTTGCCGGTCTTGTTGCTCTTCTTTCTCTTCTTCTTCATCATCTTCTTCTTGTTCGCCATGTTTGTTATTGTACATTCGATTACGATAATCAGTAGGAGCGCAGGTGATTTATTGCAAGTGTAATTTTACCATTCTTCTTTGGCTGTCAGTAAAATAGCACCGAATGTAGAATGACCCGATTTCTTCGCTCCTCAAATTCCTGTATCATTTCATCGATGTCATTATCAATATCGTTTGATTTAGCCATCTAAAATCAAGAAATTTCAAATTACCATTACAATTGTCGATGACTTTTGAAAGAAAGGTAAATTAAATACCAAATTAAGCATGTCTGTTATTAAAAATGCGCCCATTAATGCATCCTCGGCATTGTCGACGACGTCAACGTTTAGAACGTGAACGGGCCGATTATCTACAGAGTCCATGGATACCATGTGCATCACAACCAAATCGTAGACACGCTCCTCTACCGTAATAATAATATCAAATTGTTCTTTGGTCTCTTGAAAACGTTCGGGGCATTTTTTGATTCGCCTATTGCGGTCCAGCATGTGCAACAGTCCGTTCTGTGTATAACTGAGATGTTGCAGAGAAAAACAAAAATGATGAAAGGAGAGAAAGGAGGAAATGTGATAGCATTGACAGATTGCCTAGTCATCAACACTCACTTACAATTCCTTGTCTTTGGATTCCAAATCGCGATAGATTTCCTCATAGCTGGTGCCAAATTCATATACATTTGGCTTATCAAACGCTAAACCGGGCAATTTAACGCGTTCACCGGTGCCGTAGGAGCGCACATTAAAGCCTTTTTTTGCCAGAAAATTGTGTGCCTCCATGGAGCGATTCATGTTCGATGAACATACAACAGCAACGGACAATTTACTTGGATCAGTCATGTTCTATTTGGCAGTGGCAATAATTACAAGAATAACAATTACCAATTAAAGCTAGAACGCCTTGAAATTTTAAAGCAGAAATGACGATGATGTTGTCCTCGTCAATATTATCACACAGACAGACAATCACAATTTCACACAGCACTTATTCATGTCGTTTTTCAACACACACAGAGCTGTTCAAATGGGGGGTGTTCGATATGCACCGATAACCGTTGTGGCGGTCGGCAGATAAATCTATGTGTTGGACAGAGCCAACTAACTTTAATTTAAGTGTTCACAATTTCAGCAAAGTGTGGCCATAATGTTTTCGCAACTTATCTGGTAACGCTAAAATTCGTCGCAAATTCGATTCAAATTCAATACGAAAAAAACAACCGTTAACGAGTGAAGAGCCAAATTGAATAAAAAGTAAAGTGAAATATATTTGACGTTTGAAGAAATTAAGTTGAAAAAGCTTCTTGAGCTTAAATTATCAATAAAGTATCAGCTTTGGTATGCAAGGTGAGGTATAGACATTGTGGTGTTATGTGGCATGTTGCTGCCGAAGCTCCAGAGCGCGCGCTCCCTCTTCCCGTCATTCCAGAGCTCCAGACGCGGCACTTGTGGAATGCGGCTTAACATGTTGAAGCTGCCGCTGTTCTTCTGGTTGTTGTTGTTATACCTGCACATGCACACACACAAACAGGCACGCAGACTGATACAAATGCAGATGTGCAACATAGACTGAATGCCGATCAGTTTCAGGTTATTTGCTTGTTGCACAGTGAAACTCACATGCAATACTATCTATGAGACTTTTTTAGAAGCAATATTCCGCACACACATACATATGTACATACTCTCTCTGCTACAAATAAGTGCATGTGTATGCGTGTTTTAACAGCGTCTCTGTTTGTTTTTTAAGCGTCGGCGTCTCTCGCTCTCCCTTACACACACACACACACACACACAAACATGCACATGCTCGGCTTGTGTATGTGTGCATGCTGTAGCCCCGTTCCCTTGTTAACTGGTTATGCGAATCGAATAGTGGCGGCAATGGCAGTAGCAGCGGCAGCCCCTGCGGCTAGAACCAACGGACTCTCTGTTTGGGCTGTAAACCAAACTGACCGCAACGGCGACTGATAGTCGTTGTTTGTCATTCGATCGCTCATCGTTCACTTGTCGCGCTCGCAAAACTTCGCTCTCTCCGGTAATCCCAACAAAAAAAAAAACAAGTGCTCATCGCTTACTCCATCTCTCACTCCCTCTAACACACACTAGTACAAAAAGTATGAGTTTGTGTTTTATTTCGCGTTTGTTTTGCTTTGGCGTCCAGTGTTGCTTGTCTCGCGTTTGAATCTCCACAATCTTCCAGTCATGAGGAGTTGCCACTGCGTTGGCTAAACTCCACATAGCCGTAAACTTCAAGCATCACAAGACATCTTCTTCCACATTCCCGACATTCCCAATTATTTATCGATAACTATGCAAATGTCACATCCGAGCAACAAAAACTAAAATAGGTAAACTTGTTATTAATTCTTCTTAAAACAACAACAAGAACTTGCCAAATTGCATTTTGGCCCCGCATCGAAATATCAGTGTACTATGTCCGCTGTACAGTGTTTGACATGCATATATATGTATGTATGTACATATGTATTTGTATACTTGTTTGCAAAGTGATCAAAAAGTTATAAAAATAAAAATGCGCCCCTCTTTGTAAATCTTGAAGTATAGTTAGACAAAAGCCAGAAACATGACTGCAAAACACCGTGTAATTTTCGTCTTAAACCATTACTAAATTTCAAAATTAAGTCCGAAATTAGTTTACTTTAAAACCGATATACCCCGCACATTGTGTGCACTTTACAGGGTATTTGCATATTTGTTTGGTCAGCTTAAAGATTGCAATTGTGATTTCCAGTTAAATGTGCCAAGGATTTTACTTGTAAACCTAACAAATCAAAAAAAAATACACAAGTAAAAAGTATTAAATTAAAGTGCATTCCCAGAAAATGCTTGCAGTGAACGTGTCTCAACGTGTCGTGGGAAAGTTCTTTCAGTTAATAGCGGTAGCTTTTCTAACGTTTTAAGTGAGCGTGCGAAAAGTTCTCTTCTTAATGTGGCATGCCACACGATCAACAACCTTTTAGGGAAAGTACTAAACAGGAATTAAGTAAAAACTTATTTTAGTACTGAAGTTTTATTTTTAAAATTTTACTGTAAAATATACGTTTTTTAGATTGTTTAAAAGTATGTCAGCAACGGTTTCAGTATTTTTGTCGGCCCAGGGGAGAGATTTCACTGTAGTTGATATCTTTATAGTGAGTTACATAGTGTAGAGTTATGTAGTAGTTAGACGAACTATTACGGAGTATTTTATGGCTTTCATATGAAAATTTTCAAAAAAAAATATGTTTTTTTTTTTCATCATAGAACTAAAGGATTTTTGTTGTGTACAAATTTCACGCTTGTAAATTATTTGGTTTGGATTCCACGATGATCAGATTCGATGAATTCAGTCAAATATTCCTTAAAACACTTTTCTGCAGGCTTAGAAAACATTAATTTATGACAGGAATAATTTTAAGCTTGTTCTTCTTAACGATTAGATTCCATAATGATCAGCGAGTCTAGTAATTTAGTGACTCGTCTTATGACTTGATTTAATTAGAACATTTTTGTTGTCTACAAATTTCAGGCTTGTACCTCTTGTCGTTGAGGCTCCGCGCTGATCAGTACAGTCACCAAAAACGTGCTCTAAAAATAAACTAAAACATTTACTTAACTTTAATTGCAGTTGCAAACAAGACTCGATTGAGGCATTCATTATGTGAACCATTCATGGAGCAACAGAACAAGTGAGCAGCAGGAGAAGGTGAAGGAGGAGCAGGAGGAAGAGGCACAGGCAGAGGGGGAGAAAGAGAAAGAGGAAGGAGGTGCTACCAACAAAAAAAAAAAGGAAAAACAATTTGAGTTAGGGTAAAGCGGACCGGAAGTAATGTTGAAACACGCCTCAAATGCGAGCAGCGCAGCGACAGCGGTTGTTCCTGCCGCTGCCAGTGCTGCTGCAGTGGTGAATGGACAGCTGCTGCGCACGGCAAACACTTGCAGTAATAACAGCAACAGCAGCAACACACCCTCCATACCAATAACAACAGCAACAACAACCACCAGCAACAACAATAACAATAACAACAACAGCAGCAGCAACAACAGCAGCAGCACCACCACCACCGCCACCATAAACAGCAGCAGCGGCGTCGGCGGTGGCGTCGCGCCAGTTACAGCAGCAGCGGCGGCAGCGGGTGCGTCACCAACACCTGCCGCAGCTGCCGTTGCGAGCACCGCACGCAACATCCACCTGCGACCACCGCAACCCTTGAATATCTCCGCATTGAATGCATCCACGTGCAGTGCCACATTGTTGCATGTGCCACGTGCCACGGCGCCAACGACAACGACCTTGCTCAACATTGCCACGCCCCCGATCAAGCCCCTTACGCCACTGACGCCAAATGGCAACAGTTTGCATCATCACACCTACACCAATCAGCACATGTTGGCCACCAGCAATCAGCAGCTGCAACAGCAGCAACAACAACACCAACAGCAGCAGCAACAACAACAACAGTTGCAGCTGCAACATCATCAACTGCTCAGCAACAACAACAACAGCAACATTAACAACAATAATCATAACAACAACAATCATAACAATAACAATCTACACAATTATAGCCACTGCCTCAATTTGGGTTTAAATGGCAACTCGATTTTACCGGCGAGTGCGAAGCAACCTAAACATGGACCAGGACCAAGGGAAGTGTTGACAAGTCTCGGATTGCTCTGCCTGGGTGAGTATAAAGTAGTGTTGGTCAACGAAACTAACAAATTTTTGTATGTCAGGCCAAAGTGTACATTCCTTTGGACTCAAAATGAACGTCAACACAAAATATCGACCTATCGATTATTTGTTATCGACGATTTAATTTTTCAAGTGAACTTAATTATCGTTTTTAAAGCTCGTGAGTTGTACAAAAGTCGATTTATCGATTATTATTGTGTGATATATCGCTGAAAAGTCAATTGATCGCTTTTCGCAGTTTATTTTAAATTGAAAATATCGATTTGGAATATTGCAAATAATCGCCTTTATTATTTAAATATATATCTATAAATATATCTTCAAAAAATTCTAATGAAATCTGTGATTAATCATTAACGTTTTCATTGCAGTCTCCTTGCTGCTAGCACTGTTGTCGCTCATCTTCCTGCTGAAGATCTCGCCGAACAGTCGCGAGGATGCGGTGACCAGAAGCATCAGCAGTGACGACTTTATTATAGTCTACGACGTGACTCTGGCGCTGTGTGCTCTGTCGCTGTCTTTGAATCTATGCTGTCTGCTGGTGTGCGCCATACAGTTCCTGTTTGCGGTAAAACTGCTCCGATCTCCCATGTTCGATGGCAGGGACAACAAGTATTTGGAAAAGTCAAGCGCAAGTCGAACTTGTGCTGTGAGTGGATTCTTTATCTCAATACCTGTGTTTCTCACCGGCATCATACTCTATACGTTCAATCATTTCCATTCGACGCCGGCGATCATCACGAGCGTTCTGATCGGTGTGGGAATTGTGTTCTGCGGTGGTGCGATGGTCCATAATGTGTTCGTGTGGCAGAAGGAGAAGACAATCAGTTATCGAAGTCCTCCGTTGCCATTGAATATGTCGCTACAGATGCCGCCAGTACAGTTTCTGGGCAATCAACCGGTTTATGGACAACATAATCATTCGATGATCCCGCATCATCCCACATCGGTGACACCCGTTTCACCCAATCATTCGCATGGCAGTTTCAATCCATTGCTTAATGGCATTGGTAATGTCATTAATTCACCGTTTCTTGTGCGACCCGCGACAGCCACGCCCCCTACGCCCAAGCCTATTGGCATAGCCGCTAATGGAAGTTGTTTGATGGGACGCGAGGCAAGTGGTTCGGTTAGTCCAGGGATTCCGCCCACGCTGGACATGAGTAACATTACAAATATTTCATTACACGAACTTTCCACGCTGGTTTGATTCCGACATGGAAGTGCCAGTTATTCGCAAAAAAAAACAAACTTAATAACAAATTAGTTAAGTTTTTAGTTGTTTAATTTTATTTTATTTGTAGTTTCTAGACGAGACATCCACCGTAAAGTGTTAAGTCTTTAACGATGTCCTTCTTGCCGTTTCATGTTATAAACTGTTGTATATATTTGTATATAGTTGTAATCATTTTATTATTCATACATATATTTAATATATATTACATATATGCATACTATATTTATATCCTATTTTTGTAAACTCATTTGAATATTTATCGATAGTTAGCTATTGGCGCGTTACTCAAACGCATTGCGTGAAGTTAGCTGCATTAGATGAAAGGGCAGCACTGCACACTGTTCATCAATGCTGGCGTTGCCAAATCAACAAAACTTTTTTTTTGTAATTTTAATGAACGACTTAAAAATTTAATGTAAATAATAAAGAAAAGAAACAATTAACAAATTTTTGAAGTTACAAATATTGTTTGCAATTGGCGCCTTAAAGTAAGATATCAGCAAACATCGATTATATTATTTAGTTTGCTTGGTTTATCGATAGCTGTGCACATTACTATCTTCGGCGCCACTCCGGAATGTTTAATGTGCAAAATGTTGACATTAAATTGAACACTTCTTGTTCGTGCTTTATTCATTCATGAATTTGAAGTTTTTTAAAAAGTTAAATTGAACAAAACGTGCAGCCGTTGAGGGCATGCAATTTACATTTTTATATTTTTTATGTATGTATTTATACTAAATTTAACGAAAAGATTTATTCCTTCTTGTTCCGGCCACGTTTCTTGAGCGGCACACTAGCTTCATTCACTAGAGGAAAAGAGATAAAAGCAGTAATAGATTGTAATATTTGTTCATCACTATATATGTTCACTCCTTACCATGTTGGGTCTCTGGTGCTTGCGGAGCTGCCGCTGGAGCCGGTGATGGTGGCTGGTCTAGCTGGCTGCTGCGTCGGCTGCGCAAAACTCGTCCAGTCGTGGTCGGTGTGGTGTTCGTGGTCGGCGGAGGAGTAGACGCAGCATCAATGGAGCTACGGCTTGGTGGTCGACCACGTTTACGTGTTGGTTGAGGCTTCTCCATAATTGGCGGTTCACTGTTGGAGCGCAAGGATGGATGGCTACGAGTACGGCTACCCGAGCTACCGCTTGCCTCCTGCATGGATTCCAGAATTTCAGAGACTGGCGTCTGCACTTGACTGAGACGTGTGCGGGATCGTGTACGTGGCATGGATTCGGCGTTCTCCTGGATGACCTCCAATGGTTTGGGCAGCAATTTCTGGCGACGCTTGGGCGTGGACACCGGCACCGTAGACATGGCAGGTAGGGAACCGGCACGTTGTTGACGCTTTATTGGCATCTCCGGCTCGGCGGATTCAGTGCTACGCAGGCGATACTTGGATGGGGCCAGACCGGGTGTTTTGGGTGTATTCTCCGGCGTGGGCATGTCCTCACTGCCCTGACTGGTGCTGCGCAAGCTACGACGGGTTGGCAGCGATGTGGGCGTACTCCGCGCGGAGGATTCCGTGGGACTTCTCCGTTGGTCATCGCTGCGTAGTCGTAAGCGACGAGACGGCGGTGGCGATGACGCTGTGCTGGAGCCACTGCGTCTTGGACGCTGCACTCGGCCCGCGGGCTGGATAGGCTCGGGCTCCTTGCGGTCCGGTTCCTCCTCGCCGTCGGTGACCTCAAGATGTATGCTTTGGTGGGACTCCACATCGGAGTCAATTTGAACTGCGGTCGGTTCAATAATCTCCAGATCGGAATCAGCCGAGTGCATCTCTGATGGATGCTCCACTAGATCTACGACTTCCACATCCATATCTCGCTCCCCCTGCTGTTTGTGCTCACTGAATGCCACCGTGGCCACGGAATCATTGCTGGAGACTTCCTCAGCAGCAGCTGTAACAGGCTTGACATCCGTATCAGTGGTTGGAGCAACTGCATCCGCGGGTGCATCATTGCTGCTGTCCAGATTTATAGTATAAGCCTGCACCGAGTCACTGTTGGCCGTTGCACCCAAGGAGGGACATGGCAACTGGGAGGCATCCTCGCCAACCTCCATATTCTGCTGTCCAGCACACTCCTGATCCTCGGTTGTCTTCTTAAAGGAAAACAGCTCGGCACTGCTGCAGGCGGCCAAGGGCTCGGGGCGTGCCACATAGCCACGAACCTCGGTGCCATCCAAAGCGATCACACACTCGTCCTCATCCACATCCACGTCATCGTCCTCTTCGAGTGAGCCCTTGGTGGTGTCCTGGTCATCTACAGTCTCCAAGCTATTGGCACGATACAGGGAACGTTGGGAGCCAACGTCAACGGCACCAGCGCCAACACCTCCACTACTAACATGTCCATGACCATGGCCATGTCCAGCACGTGGACTCGAGTTGGAGTTCTGCGAGACATTGGTGTCACTGGGCAGAAAGGAGGTGGGCGTATGGGATGTGGGTGAGCGGGATGTTGTTATCGAGTTGGTGGATTCTACCACGATGGAGTAAACGGGTGCATCCTGGCGTGCAGGATGCGTGCTAACCAGATCGTTCGAGGACAAGTCGGATAATTCACTGCTGATGCTATAACTGGGGGAGGGTTGATGGTAATCAATGGCAGGGGCAGGTTCCTCCCGGTCTACATCCTCGTCGGAGTTAGCAGCGGAGCTTTGCTCCCCTTCCTCCTCTTGTTCCTGCTCCTCAGCCTGTTCCTGCTCCTCAACTTGTTCTTCCTCCTCAAGCTGTTCTTGCTCCTCAACCTGTTCCTCCTCTTCCTCCTCAACGTGTTCCTCCTCCTCTTCCTCTGCAATCGGTTTGTCCTCCTTCGGTTCTTTGACGAGATCCAAGGGTTCTGCAGACGTCAGATCGTAGCTGGACATGCCCAGCGTGGTGTCCATTTGCAGCTGAAGCGTCTCCGGTACTCGACTCGGCACTGTGGACACCACGGGCCACAAACTGGTGGCAGCTAACACACTGGGCTCCTCCAGATCACCACAGATCGTGGTGCGCTCCGAGATCTTGACAGCCGCGACAGTGCTCGAGGCAAATAGGGACGTCGAGGGCATCTCACACATCTTGGATGAGCAAACGGGTGGCACAAACTGCTCCAGTTGGAGGGAGCAGGTGTTGGTCACTTGCATGTTGGAATGGTAGCTACCAAAGCCACTGGACTCCTGTTCACTACGGGATTGAAGTAGGGAGTTGCGTGGTTGTGGTCCTGTTGGTGGCGCCATGCGTTGCACCTGCTCTTCCTGCTTCTCCTCCTCCTGCTTCCGTGCGAGATCTTCATGCTTCTGTTCCCGTTCTCGCTGCTCATCCCATTGCTTCCATGTCTGCTGAAGCGACTCCTCCTTCTGCTGCTGTTCCTCAACCTGCTGCTGTTGCTGCATCATGGCAAAGGACACATTGGCAGAGGCCAATGGCGATAAAAACTCCGATTCGGACTCTGTGCTGGATTCCTCCGAGATAATGGCACTCGAAGCTTGCTGCTCGAATTCCACAAAGATCTCATCGGTTTCCTCCTCGTCCAGCTCCATGCAATCGCCGTCCTGGTCTTGCTGCTCTAACTCCCGCTCCTGCTGCTCATCGGTCTGCTCCGCCCACTTGTTCTCACCGACACGTGTCTCCTCCAGTGGTATAGGCGGCAAGAATCTAAAACTCTTCCGCTGCTCCAGCGAATCCCCTCGCAGCGCCGAATTTTCCACCGTTCGATGCTTCAGTATAATAGGTAGACGACTTGGTTCCACTACCGGCTGAGGATTGGGTTTAAACTCCAAGTAGGTTGGAGGAACCAGCAGAGCTTGCACCTCCTGTGGATTGTGTAGCTGCAGTTCCTGTTGCTCCTGCTGCTGCTGCATGGCCAGGTGCAGGGAACGCTTCACAATGTTATTGACCTCATCCCCAAACTGCTCGCCCAGCAGACGACGCCGCTTTGAAGCTGGCTGGGATTGTTCTCCAGCTGAAGAGTGCAGCGAACGCTTCTCCAGCGGCTGAACAGGCTGTGGACGCACCAGACGATTCCGTTGTGGCAATTGATTCCTTGACTGCGCGGCATTCCTTAGGAACGGCATATTCCGGGAGTTCAATGTCCTTGGCTCATTCACATATCGTGTCGCCCAATGGGCACTCAGCGCAGAGCTCTGAAAGATTCCTCCCAGCTGTCCGGTGGCATTCTGTTTGGCCAGCTGGCAACTAAACGGTTCCGGTGCGGAGTTTCTCAACTGATACCCATGAAGCTTATCGCGTATGCGAAAATAGGTGCCAGCTATGGATTGGGTAACAGGTGCCATAGTGGAACGATAGGCGGTGAGCAATGTGTTGGTCTCCTCGTGCAGATTGTCCCCCAGATTGGAGCGTTGCTGCTCCGCGGCCACTTCATTCATAAAGGACACGGCTTCGATGTATTTGCAACGTTTGAGCAGTAAGATTAGCTGCACTGCATCCGTTTGACGTGTCTTACACTGCCGCAGCAGGCGATAAACCAGTTGTTCCTCATGCTCACGCAGGCATAGACTGCCCAGCACCTTGAACTTGCCCAAACGGATGCAGTGCTCAAAGAAGTACTCCAACAAGGGACGACCCAGTTCATCCTGGTAGAGGCGAGCATGATGAAATGCCTCCGGTATGTTATTGTTCGCCAGCAGCACTTGCAGCCGCAGCTGTGAGGAGATCGGTCCGGGTGGTAGATCCAGCACTTGCATGGCCTGTTTCACAGCTCCATTGGCCAGAAGCACGTCCAGGAGCAGCTTCGTTTGCCAATCAGTGTAGTCATTGTTCTCACTGCTCGATTTATACAGTTCCTCAACCGAGCGCTGGTAAGGAAAGCAAAGAGAAAGCTTAATATAATGGATTTCTTTAGAGGATTAACTCCAGTTTTAGCATACCGTGACTTGTCCGCGGTCTAGCAGCCAAAAGGAGCGCACGGAACGTATCATGGGAGGCGTGATATCAAATGCCAACACAAATTCATCAAACAAACGCTTCTCACTGCTCCTGGACTCCAGTTCATCCCAGTCGAGCAGTAAATAGAGTAACACCTCATACTTATGGGCCATCTGGGCATCGGGGAGTAGCCATAGATGCATCATGGTCTGCATAGAGACAGGTGGATACGGAGTATCATCGAGTGTGGCTAGGAAACCACCATACTGCAGCAGCTCATCAATGTAGAGTTTCGTCTCGGGCTGCTTGCGACGCTCCTGGTAATCTCGCCGCATCATCTGCAGGGGCGGCACACCCACTGACGAGAACTCATAGCCCTCGGGCAGTATATCGTGTTCAATGAGCCAGAAGACCACACGATGGTACTCGTAGAGCACAACCAGAGTTTGCTCTGTCATCTGAAGATCGTCTAGGAGATCGGAGCTTAGCCTCGACTTGCCCAGCTTTCCGATGAGCTGCTGCAGTTGCTGTAATCTCAGCAATTGACTATTTAACAGCTGGAATTCATCCCGTTCGCGTTCATCCAAAGAGTAGCCACCGTAGACGAAGATTCCGTGACAGAGTTCCGCACAACGTTCTTTGATCTGTCCCGCTCGCTTGACAATCCAATTGGTTAAAATGGATAGCGATAGCTTTGTGGAGCTCAACATGTTGCACATGAAGCTGCCATCCAAACAATTCTGCACACAACTGTTGAGCAGCCCCAGACGATTGTGCTCCAGGGCCACCGATAGAATCAGTTCGTACATGTCCCGCTGCAGGAGAATCAATCAATACAATTAGTTTCAGTTCCAGCTGAGTGGGGATTCAATCTTTATTACCTTTGAGAAGGAAGAGTTCAGGGAGCTGTAATCGTGGAACTGTGGCAGAAGACGCAGACTTATGATCTCCTTTTGGTAGGGCTCTGGGTTAAGGAACAAACTCGCTCGCTGACTGCACATGGCGCCCAGAAAGCGACGCTGAACGCCCACATGGGTGTAGCGCCGACAACCAGTGATGGTGAGCAGGGAGCATTCTGTGGGAAGGAGAGAGGTGGGAATGAGGGAGGGATAGAGATAGATAATGGAATTTACATAGAATGTGACAAGGAAAGAAGAGTCAGAGATGGAAACAAGAAGAGAAAGAGAGAGAAGCAATAAAAGAGCGAGATAGAAAGAGAGAGAGAGAGTGAGATATAAAGAGCGGAGGAGTGAATGAGACGAAGAGTGAGAAAAAGATAGGAATAAAATATAGATGACAAGAGTGAGAGAAGAGAAACAAGTGAGAACGAAAAAGAGGGAGCAAAATAAAGAAAAGGGTAATGAAAGAAAGACAAAGAAAAAGTGGAAAAGTTTTTAATTATTTAATATTTAAAAAAAATAACTTTTTTGCCAGACTCTAACTTTTGTAGCCTACGAGATTTTGTTTGATAAATAATGATCAAGGAAAACATAAAAATTTTACTAATTTTCTACAGATTATATATAGGAACGATCTATCTATCTACTTATCAAAAACTTTTCTTTTAAATTATCGAAAAAAGTCAACGTTTCCGGGTTTTCTCTACTATCCAAAGTGTTCATAACTGAATGACGTCGATAACGTAAACGATAATTTCGATTAATTAAATTTGCTAAAACTTTTGACTTACCAAACGACAACGAGTTGGGATAAAAGTGTTCATCGTATCGCTGCTGTGAGATGAAGTGCATCACAGTGCTGGCATCCACTTCCAGACTGAGTCCCGTGTGCAGACCACTCAAGACATAGCCACAAAGATAGTTGGGCTTCTCCTGACGGGGATGAGAGGGCATTTCATCCTTGTACCATTGATTGACATCAAATAGAATGAGTTTATTCTTGGCATCCTTGTGCGAATGCCAGCTAATGGCGATCAACAAGGTGCCATTGTCGCCCACAAAAGGAAACGTCGAAACCGACTTGCAATCAATCAGGGAACAGGGATTCTCATCCAACAGAAGACGCACACGAATAGACGAGTCTTGAAACTCACGGAATTGAAACTGCGATTTACTGTCCTCCGTTTCAATGGCATGCTTAAAGTTCAGGGCATGCAGGGAGGTCACCAAACCACTGCCTTGACTGTAGACGGCACAGATGTAGAAACATGGCTTGGGATCATCCGGAGGCACAATGTAACAAAGACGCTGCACCACAGTATTTGGCTCCTGGGAGGACAGGCCCAGAATGGTGACCAAGCGATTGCTGTTGAGATCATAGACCAAGATACGACCATCCTCCAATCCCGCTGCAAATCCAGATATAAACTCAATGGGCAGCAGGCTAGTAACCATCGAATCCACAGCCACAACCATGTCCACCTCAAGAACGAGGTGGATATCCTGTTGACGGCACTCCCGCAACGCTATGTCCATTGTATTCCAATTGACTTCAGTCCAATCCTTGCACTTGACACGTGCACGATGCAATTCCCTGTCTGGACAATGGATATTTTTGCTGCGACTGGACACAACATGTTCGCCATTAATGTCCAACAATATCACTTGTCCCGCATCTGTGCCCATAGCTAGACAGCCATCGAAATTGTGCATCAATGTGAGACGACACAAATCCGAATTAAAGAATCTCATGCTGCTGATCATGATCCCGGATTGATGTAGATCAATGTAGCGCAACACCTGGCTACTGGTGGGCGTGTAGATGGCCAAATCCGTCTTCGTTTCACCCACTTGTATGCAAACAGCGAGCAGCAAACGTTCATTCTCCTCACCCGGAAACAATTCCTCCACACATTTTATGCTACTTGTTCCTTGTCCAGGTTTCTTATCATTCTCCCGCCAGAATGTGTGGCGTGCAACACGATCTCCGGTGGCGAGGGCACAAATCATAAGTGTGGCATCCAAGCCATTTTGACGCGTCAGCCATCCCCATTTGCCGGAGTTTATAATGCCACCAACGTAATCAGCTGCAAACCAATTTAACATTAATTTTAACAAATTTAACCACTGTACATATGAAATTATTTTGGGTAGAAATCGACAGAAGGTGTATAATAAAAGTTACTAGATTTTATTTTTTACGTACCGTTAATGCCGCGTTCGTTTATTGACCTGGTTGCATGCTGTTCAAAGCCGGGCACAATGTGTTCTGGAAATTTGCAAGTGCGAGTTCCATCCAGTTCTATTTCATACCACTCCATTGTCATTAAATTTGATTGATTTTAGTACGTTTTAATGCCACATCTAAGCCTACTTATATGTATATTTAACTTTGGCTTGCCAACGGCTGTTGTTTTGTTTTTTTAGCGTGTGTAAATTATACGTTAACAAATGAATTGTGTTTATCGTTTTCAGGCGTTGCGCTTCGTTTTTGATATTTTTGCACACATGCCGGCCGTTGTTGTTGTTTTGTTTCCCTCGATAGACGCAACAAATATAGTGTTGCAAAACTCGAGTGGCACAGTTATCTGCTGTGTATAGGAATTCTTTGATGAGTCGATTGTCTGTCTAAATTATTTCAAAAATATCTATGTTAACGTTCTAATATGCAAAAAAAATATTGTGTAAATCAAACGTTGTAGAAATATTAAAATACGCAAATACTGCCAAGATAATCAAATTCGATAAGTTTGTCAACAACTGTCATCAACACATTTAGCATGCAAGTTTTTTACCTGATAGGCTTAAAAACTAATTTTATTTAAGACTTTTTAACATTACAATACGTATTTTAGTTAAATTTTAGTTTGTTCTCTTAATACTTGCAAAATTAATTTGCAGCAACTCTGCGCGCTCTTACAATATACTTATCGATATTTATTTGTAGTGTATCGCACCATATTTTTAATCGACTCAGCATGCTTCGTTACTGAACAAAAAAGTAGCCCCCGAAAAAGAGACACATTTCAGTAGACACAAAAATATTTAAATGTGAACAACACACATTTAATATATTTTCAAATGTGGCTACGAAAACTTTTGCGATACGTGTAAAAGCGACATTAATACCAACTGCCTACCAACTACTGCAAGTCTTATCATAATCACCTAAAAAAAAAACTAACCGCATTGGCGAAAATTTTGGCCGCACAACAACAGCTAACACAACACACACACACATACAGCAAAAATCGAAAGTACACACACGCGCGGTAGGTGGCGGCGGCGGCGGTGCAGCCAACACGAAGAATAAGAAGCAGCAAGTAAGGAATTAAGGAGCCGGTGAACGTCAGGTAAAAGTTACAATATGTTTACACGATAGTTAACAAATGTCGCGAAAAGGATCACATTGTTTTGCTAAGATAACACTAGGTCACACCGACACGGTGTAAACTTAGCATTACGTTTGCGGAACACAAACGCACACACACACGCGCATATATGTAGATTAGCACATGTACACGACGCCAAAAAGGAAACGTGCAAAAATTCAAACACAAGTGCACAAGCATATGTGTGTGTGTTTGTGCGTACGCCAACTTGTTTATTTACTTTTAACGATCCTTGGCGTATTCTGCGTTTACACTGAGCACTGTTAACTAGGACATCGATAGTCTCGATTGTGGTGGGCAATTTAAATGTACGATTTATCGAAATGTTAATTCCCGCATTAAAAGCAGTTATTGCATCATTTTTATTGTATGTTTAATTTTTCACATTGCAGAATCGCACAGCAACGAAAATAGGTAAGAAAGTGGAGGATCATGACACAGCATGGCGTTACGGAGGCATTGGCCGCAGAATTGGCCAAAGCGGTGGATTTGATATTGCATCCAATGACCGTGCAACAGGCACGTCTCGAGGCACACATGGCATGTGAACGCTTCAAGGATGAATCCCCACTTTGTGCACAAGTCGGACTCTATTTGGCCAGTTCGGCACAGTACAATCAACAGGTGCGTCATTTTGGACTGCAGCTAATCGAATATACAATCAAATTCAAATGGAATTGCATCACACACGAGGAAAAGGTCTACATTAAGGATAATGCGATCAAAATGTTGAACATTGGCGTCGGACCGGCTGAAGATCGCAGTCTGTTGCATTTAAAGGATGCCCTCTCCCGCATCATTGTCGAGATGATTAAACGTGAGTGGCCACAACAATGGTCGGAACTGTTGCCCGAATTATCACAAGCCTGTAACAATGGTGAGGCCCAGACAGAGCTGGTGCTTTTGGTATTTCTACGTTTGGTCGAGGATGTGGCATTGCTGCAAACAATTGAATCAAATCAACGTCGCAAGGACATGTATCAAGCCTTAAATAACAACATGAATGATATCTTTGAGTTCTTTCTGCGACTAGTGGAGCAGCATGTGACCGCATTCCGTGAGACAACACGTTTGGGTAACTTTCAAAAGGCAAATGCCCATAGTCGTGTGGTGGAAATGGTGCTATTAACACTAAGTGGATTCGTTGAATGGGTTAGCATTCAGCACATCATGTCCAGCAATGGCAAATTATTGCATTTCCTATGCATACTCCTAAATGATAAAGCATTCCAATGCAATGCCGCCGAATGTTTGGCACAAATCACTAATCGCAAGGGCCAGACCAAGGAACGGAAGCCACTGCTCCAACTATACAGTGAGGAACTCTTGCGTTACATCTATACTGCTAGCCAAATGCCTGCCGAGAATAATGCTCAGGGTTTGGAGCAACAGCATCAGTTCCTAAAGAAGCTATTGCAGGTACTCAATGGCATGGTCCAGCAATTGGTGGCACTTTGGGGCAAAGATGATGGCATTCAGCGTCCAGCACAATTGGAAATTATGTTCGAGTGTCTACTGTTGTTGCTCCAACATCGATCATTGACTGTGGCACATGGTGCCACATTGATTTGGCAATTGCTGTTGAAGCACGACGGCTGCTCGAAGGATTACCTCATGATCAACTACATTCCCAAGCTGATACACACGATTGCGCCACGTATTGTGAAGCTACCATATCCTATGATTAATCAACCCATACTAGGCTCCACCGATTTCTATATTCATCTAGAGTACGATAGCGAGGAGGAATTTGCTGTCTATTTCTTTCGTTGTCGCACGGATTTCTTGGAAATCTTTCGTCTGGCGACATTGGTGCAACCACTGGTCACCTATGGTTACTGTGAGCAGTGGTTACAATCACGTCTGCGGAACACACAATCGGAGCATGAGAGTGGTGGCAACATCAATTGCAGTGTTCTCGATCCCATCTATTTGGAATGGGATGCACTGGTCTGTGTGCTCGATGGTGTCCTAAGTCGCATACTGCTGGTAGCTGAGCGGCCATCTGTAGCAGGAGGATTACGTTTACTGGAGGAATGCCTTAAGTTGGAAACAAATAATCCACTGATCTATTCTATACTCCTCTCGTGCATTTCGGCACTGTTCGTCTTCCTCAGCATGTCATCGTGCCAGTTGACACCCAACAATTGTGTGGCTATGAATGGTGTCGCCTTGTTGCCTCAGGTGCTGGATAAAATCTTTCGTGCTTTGGTGCTGAAGCCACCAAATGAACTGGAAAAGATTCAGGTGAAATCGGCAAAGAATTTGCGTCGTCATGCGGCTTCCTTGCTGGTCAAGTTGGCCCATAAATATCCATTGCTATTGCTGCCCGTCTTCGATCAGATCAACAACCATGTCGAATGCTTGCTTAAGGAACCGGCGCCACCAAATCATCCACAATTGGATCGCTTGATGCGTACCACATTGCAGGAGGCATTGATACTCATCTCGAATCATTTCGGTGATTTCGAGCGACAGACGCTCTTCATTGAGCACATCATCCAGCAGAAGCGCACGGAATGGTTAAACTTTGGAGATGCCTTCAAATCCCCATTGGATTTTATGCGTTTTGTGGGTTTAGATAAGCCACCAGTGTATCTGCTCGAAAATGATCCATCGATTGTGAATCGTGCGAGAATTTTGGATGCCTTACATGTCGTACTTGGCGTAGTGAAACGCTGCACTTGGCCTGATGATCCGGACAGGGCACAACGTGGTGGCTTCATCATTGGCTGCACGGATTTGGGTAATCCCATCTGTCGTAATCCAGCCACAAAGCATGTTGTTCCATTGCTCTCGCATATCTTCAGTCTGATGCGTGTGCTGAACGAACTGTTCCGTCCGGAGGCATTGTCTGCGTTATCCGATGGTTATCGTAATATCCATGGCATGCTGGAGCATGAAAAGAAGCTATTGATGGCCATTTGTGCCATTCCCGCCGATCCGTTGGATACTACCATTAAAAAGGAACCAACTGCTTTTGAGAAGATGCAAACGTTTATGTCTTTGGTGACCGAGGGATGCTATCATTTGATGGGATCAGCAGGGCCATCGCTGGGACGTGATCTTTATCAGCTGCTGGGACTATCGGATGCAATCATAAGCAACATCTTTAGCTGTGTCGACATCATACCCGACTATCGTTTGCGTCCCATAATCCGTGTGTTCTTCAAGCCATTTGTTTACTCATGCCCGCCCAGCTTCTATGAGATGGTATTGGTTCCACTCTTCGCCCATCTGACGCCATTGATGTGCGAGCGTTTGACACGTCGTTGGATCTACATATCATCACTATACGAATCAGGACAACTGAACTGTGATGCTACGGATACACAGGAAGTTCTTGAGGATCAGCTGAATCGCACATTAACACGGGAATATCTGGATGTATTGAAAATCGCATTGGTTGGTGGACAAATTGGTGCTGATCATGTTATGAATCCAGCGGGCGCTAATGTGGTCGCCATGGAGAACGAGGAGCATTCCATGGATAGTGCACCGCAGTCACGAGCGGCACAATCCGCTCTACTCTCGGACATTATCAGTGATTTGGGTGGCAAATTGCTGCGGAATGCCATGATTGGTAACTACATACTGATGACGCTGCTCAAGGCGATTGCCTGGAACGATGGCATCTGTAGCATGAAGGCCGTAAATATTGCTGCTCCTGTTATGCGTTTTCTTGCCGCGGAGCAGCTTATGGACGAGAACAAGGCTGTGAGTGCATTTACCGCGGTGCTGCAAGGAATGCAGGTGCATGGCCAGCATGAGGCCAATCAATCGGGATTGATAACGCTGGGCGTACAGTTCTATGAGCTACTGCGTCCCAAATTTCCCATACTAAGCGAGGTACTCCAACACATACCGAGTGTAAATGCCGCCGATGTGCAGAAATTCGATGAGAAGATCAGCGTTGCTCCCGTTAAGGGCAACAAAGTGGATCGTGCCAAGAAGGATATTTTCAAGAAGCTAACGGCTCAGCTGGTTGGACGCAGTGTCAATCAGCTGTTTCGCCACGAAGTCCAAATTGCCAACTTACCGCCCATTCAAAAAACAGGTGGCAAGTCTGGTATTGGATCTGCTGGTGCTGGTTCCGGTTCCGTTTCAGGCTCGGGCGACATCATGGACAACATTAAAAACGCAAATTTAAGCAATTTGTTTCGTAGCGAAAAGTGACAGCGAGTTCAACTGACTGAAGTTAAATTAATTGTTAAATTAGTTAAGAAAGCCGTCAACTAGAAAGAGAGCAAGCTATAGAACGAGAGAAACAGAGCGAGAGAGAGCGCGAGTGAGCGAGGATCCTTATTTTTTTTTTTTATTTGCTTTAATTTATTGTCTCCCTTTTCCCCACATACGGTCATTTCCATACGCATACTTAAGAACGAGACAACTATAGTTAGAGGTATCGATAAACGACTTGAAGCGATTAATTTTAATTTTTTTTTTTTTTTTGCCAAACTGTTACTTCCTTCTGCTCCTACTTCCATGCTCCCCCTGCCCTCCGCCCATCCAAGCATGCATTTTTTTTACGCCATTTGTTATTTATTATTTCCCCAAAGAAAAGATGAAGAAAATTGTTTGTTATTTTGCACAAAACAAAACAAAAAAAAAAAAACCAAAACTGAGAATCGGAATGAAAGAAAAAAGAATCGAAACGAAAACCAGTTAAGATCGAATTATAAATTAATAATTGTGAAAAGGGGAAGAAAAAAAACACCAGCACAGTTCTTTTATATAATATTTACTATTTAGGAAATGAATATATATTCAAATTTGTATAGCATAGAAAGATAATGAGAAAGAGAAAGAAAGAAAGGAAACAAAAGAAAACCTATGATAAAAAATTGTATACATATTATATATAGTATATATTGTATTTATATTTTGAAGAAACTTTGAAATTAAGGCAGGAGAGTTATTATTATATAATATATGCATCTTGTAAATGGACACACACACACACATACTTACAAATACACACCAAACACTCACACACATACAAACAATCACATACACATCGGGATACAAAGAAGATAATTGCGAGTATATTTACAATATTCACATTGAAATTATACTAAACAAATAGGAACCAACAAATTCACAACAACAAATTCTAAAAAAAACCAAAATTGGAAATAAATTTAATTCAAAATAAGCCAATCAAACTGCAAGCAAAAGTAATATTTATTATTATTACAAAACAAACGATAAAAAACACAAAGTGCCGAAAAGTACATACATTTATTAAAGATGCTAAGTTTTAGATAATATCTTAAATGGGGTAATACAAATAAAGTACTTTAAAAGATTCAAGAAGATAAAGAAGAAGAGCCATTAAACGTGATTAAAGAGAAATAGAGATATTGTTATTATTCCATTTATCAGATGGATAAAAGTTCATTAAAGTTAAAGTTCATATAAATAATTAATTAATTGGATCTGGAGTTTCTCAAAGCACAATAATCTCATAAGGAACAGAATTCAAATAAATACAAGAGGAAATAGCTTTAAGCGCAATAATAACAAATTTTTTATACTCGTAATTGTAACTTTTTTTCCTACCATGAAGTTCACTTTTAGTCTATAAATAATACAATTAATCAAATTGAAATAAATTATATATATATATTAATATATATGTACTTATAAATTGATAAGTTTTCTTCTTGCGCTTCTTTTGTTTATATACAATTCCCAGAAAAAGTACATAAACTTTATATCTTATAGTTTAATAGACTTTCTCCTTTTTCTGTTTTTACACAAATTTCATTAAACAAATTTTGAAATTTCAATAGATTTTGAATTTGAAAAAAAGAAAATCTTTAAATAATAATTTAATTTTCAATTCCATTTTTCAAAATAATTGGAATTGAATAATTTTTGAAAACTATGTAAAAAGTTTGCATTGATTAGAAAGTTTCCAGGAATCATTTGTTTAAGAGCTAGCCAATCGATTGTCGCACAGATTACTCCAGTCGGGCACATGCTCGTGCCTCAGATACTGCTCCTTGGACAGGGATCTGGTCTGAATCAAGTCGGTGGCGCCAACTAAAGCTCCTCCCAGCCAGGCTGTAAAGTTTTGCTTGCCAATTGAGTTGAAGAACTTGAACTGTAGATCGCCATGGAAACGCTCCTTGTAGTAGTTATCGTTTGCTAGCAGATGCTGCAGCTCAGACTGTAGGCGTGGCAGTAGACCCATTACCATGGCGCCACCACCAATCACAAAAATGCTCTCCACCAGCTTGCGACGAATATCGAGACTACAGTCGAGTATGGAACGCAGTATGAGATGTGGCAGACTGTCTCGCTCGTTGCTCTGCTCGAACATTAGCTCATAGACGCTCTGACGTAGTGTACCCGGCACTAGAATGACCTCATCATGATCACATATTGCATACTCCACACTGGGAGGCGGTAAATTTGAATCTTTCTCGTCTTTTTGCTGCACACGCTCGAATTTGTTTACAAAGCATGTGCGTATCTTGATGTCCTCCAACACATGCTCGCTGAGCAGGGACTCCTTGACGCCAGTCTCGAGTAATTGTCGTTTGATTTCCTCATGGATTGCACTACTGCCATAACTGTGATCCTTAAACGCCGACATGATTTGTACGCCACTAAAGACTGGTATCACCGTGGTCTCACTGTAGCCAATGTCCACAACGACGCCAGTGGGCACTGCCAGTGTGGACAGCGCCGTGAGATGTGTGGGCACGAACAACACGGAGGAGACATCGAAGTGAATAAACAGTGCTCGAGCAAGTGTATCCCGGATCACAGTCTGGCCAAAGATGTTCTCCACAACCACAAACTTACGCTCCTTAGGACTGACCAGCAAGTGTCTGTAAGAAATGGTTTTATATACCCCTCAAACTGACATAGCTACAGGGCCTTAAAACTTACTTAAAGAATATTGTTTGCAGAAAGTCCACAATTTGATCGTAAAGCTCATCGGTGGTGTTATAGTCAAAGAGCCGCTTTGTAATACCTGTTGTTGCCACTACTACCTCTGTGGGCATTATCTTTCGTGGATACGCCTCCGCCGCAAAGCCCAGCCTGCAAAAATGATGACAACAAACGATGATATCATTTTTTTTTTTGCCAATGGTAACAGAATTGGTTAACAAATTTAAGTATATAGATTGACTTACTTTGTATAGGCATTTCCAATATCCAGTACAATTGGTGGTTTCTCCTGCATAACGCTCTCGTACAGAGGCATTATTGTGTTATGCTTTAAACAAAAATACGATAAAATTAAACCACTCTTAGACTGAGAGTCTCAGTGCAGCAGCTGTGGCGTACAATGTATCGATAAAAACAAATCGGTGTCGAACCGATAGTGTTTACTATCGACCATAGATTTTAATTTTAATTTGTTTATTATTATGAACCCTGTATATAGTTAACAAATATATGTTGTAAACCATAAATTTAAAATACACTTGCCTTGTATCAGCAAAAATACACTTTTTAAAAGTTAAAAATCCGTTGAACTATCGATAAGCTTGAGTTTGTTTTACAACACTGTCAGCTGTCATTGGCAAAAACAAATATCATCGATAAGCATTTTCAAGCCAAACTCATATGTTCATCGCACGTTTGGACTCGAGTGAGAGAAAAACTTTCAGAATTTCCAAGTTTTATAATTAAAATCAAATAGAAATTATAACGGTGTACTAGTGCTGTCTAGCTTAGCTTAGTTGTATAATTGTACTACATGTGCGCTTTGATAAGTTTGCATTTATTGTAGGTGTTTCGCTGTATAAGCGATTTTCGTTTAAGTTGGCCAAAAGGACACCGCCAAAAGCAACAAAAACGCTCGCGCGCAAATATAGGAGCAGGTAAGACTATTAAATTTTAAATACTTGTAAAAAAGTAATTTAGCTTGTTTTGTAGAGTGTAGAACGTGTGGTGAAGCACAAGAAGCGCGAAATTCAAAAGAAGATTGTACGTTGTCTCAAATCTAGCTAAATCTTGATCAGGTGAGGAAAACTATCTGACAAATTTGACATCGAAAATGTGCAAGAAAAAATGTTTGCTCTTTTCTAGGCGAAAAAGGTGATCAAAAATGAACCGTCAATCGAGCGAAGAAGAGAATTCGGTTCATTTAAACGATTCCAGTGACGAGCAGGAATCCCGTAAGAAGGATAAGAAGAAGCGTAGCAAGAAGTCAAAGAAACGACGCAAGGAAAAGGAAAGCAGCGAAGATGAATGGGTGGAAAAAGTTACCAAACCCGCTAAATCTGATGACAGCTCAGACGAAGGCCCAAAAAAGAAGCGCAGTAAGAAATCGAAGAAACGCCGCAAGGAGAGGGAAAGCACCGATGGTGAATGGGTAGAAAGGGTGCCCGAGGATAAGAAAAAGCACGATAAGAAGTCCAAGAAGCATCACAAAGAGAAAAAGAAGGAGAAGGAAGAGGAGAAGAACCAGGAGCAGGAAAGCCACCCCTCATCATCGGTGCAACGCGATGATTGGATGACTGGCAGTCTTGGATTCATGATGCCCACATACACCAAAGAGCGCAAGGAGGCCAAAAAGCCCAACGCACAGCAGGCAATGGAGACCTATGATCCGTCCACTAGCAAGTTAGAATTAAATCGCAATTGGAAGAACAATGGCACTGGATTGCCTGCCTTCCAGAGGCCCAAAACCGACGATGATGCCAACGATTATCCAAATGGACGCTCTAACGCTGCTCAGCCTCGTGTTGGTGGTTCACGCAACTGGCAAAGGCCATCCAATGATTCCTTCAGCAGACAACCTCCATTGGATGGCAACTCATCCACTCCATCGTCCGTTGAGGCTCCAGCTTCCAATGCGCATTCAACTAATCAGAAATCTGAGACCGTCTCTGATCATAATCTCAACCAGATGGCAACCAAACATTTGCGAGCCAAATTTTCCAGCAACTTGCTGTTGTCCAATCAAATCAATCAGAATCTGGTGGATGCTCGCTTGGATCGCGCCAATAATCCACCAGTTGAGCTTGGTGGAAAACCTTATAAGGAGCAGCAGTCGACTCAGAAACATAATCTACTTACCTGCACCGATTCCAGTGGGAATATGCGTCCAATGATGCAATCATCCAACGAGGAGGGCAGGCGCCACGACAAGAATACTAAGAAGAAGAGCAGGAAGGAGACCCATGATCAGGATGGACAACGCATGCGCTACTTTGCGGATGATGATAACTATAGTCTCAAGGAAATGGTATGTGAATTTTTTATTTGGTTCATTGCTATTTACTTTGCCAATTTACTAAATTGAACAATTACAAAATCGATTAATCGATTATTTTTTCAATTAAGTATCTAGACCGATATTTACAGTGGAAGTACGCAAAACGATTAATGGATTTTTATGCATATTAACTAACTAGACCAAGAGCGAAAAGATAGCAAAAAATCAAGTCAAAAAATTCGATTTTTGGCAACTTTAATCGATACAAATTTTTGTTTTTAATTATTTCCATTGAGACTTTTAAAAGTTTGATTTTAAAATCGATACTTCGTTTTGCTTAACATCGCCAGAAACCAAAGATTTTGTATGAAATCGATGCTTTGTAGAATTTAACTCGATTATTGTAGCTGATTTTGGAACGTCGATTACTTATCGTTAGCATTTATTTTCTGCGATATATCGAGTTAAAATTAATTAATCGTGTAAAAATAAATAATTCTAGTTAAATTTGCATTATTTCAGTTCGAGCGCGAAAAGCTGCAGGACTCAGCCGAATCTGACGCTCAATACGCACATATCGTGTCCAAGCATAAGAATCCCAACGATGATCTCGATGATATATTCGCCGATGAGATGCGCACGACCACATCGAAGTCGAAGAAGGATCAGAAGGAAATGGATCGCGCCATACGTGAGAACGAGAAAGTAGCCAAGATTATGGAAAATTGTGAACTTTGCTATGATTCGCACAAGATAGACAGAGATCTTGTGATTTCGGTGGGTGAGAATATAGTTATGATGTTACCTTGGCACGTGGGTCTTCAGGAGGGTCATTGCGTTCTATCGCCCAAGGGACACGTTTCCAGTTGCACTCAGCTGGATGAGAATGTTTGGGAAGAATTAAACAATTACCGTAAAGCTTTGACATTAATGTACGGTCAGGATTGTATCTTTTATGAAATTGCCAATAATTTGCATAAGCGTCCACATTTGGCTGTCCACTGCATTCCAATTCCATCCAAATATGGTGAGAGAGCACCGTTCTATTTCAAGAAAGCCTTTGAGGAATCGGAGACGGAATGGAGCGTAAATAAGCAATTGATTCCGTTGGGAAAGAAAACTTTGCGTGCTGCTGTACCTAAGGGATTACCCTACATCTGGGTTAACTTTGGCATGAGCTCTGGATTCGCTCATGTCATCGAGGATCGAGAACGTTTCTCTTCCCATTTTGTTCAGGTTTGTTAAACAGTTTATTAAAATTAAAACATTTTAATTTAATAAACCTTTTAGGAAATTATTGCTGGTATGATGAACTTGGATCGTCACACTTGGCGCAAACCACCGAAGCAGCGTGATCCGATTGTAAAGGTCAAGGCCTTTCGTTCTAAGTGGACGCAATTCGACTGTAACAAATGAAAAGACAAATCCAAATCCGAAAAGTTGAGTCCTTCGAAAGGAGCAATGTGAAGGACCAATTTAGGAAGGGCTGAACACTAAATCTTGTAAAAATGTGCAAATACAATATTAATTGTAGTTAATCAAATAATTTATTTTATTATATTGTAATGTGCATAACATAATTTATAATCATAATTATTATTCTAATATAAGTTAGCTATAATTATTATTTAAACATAATGAACCGCCATATGGCCATAGTATACTACACAAAAACGATCAAAATAAACGAAACTGATCAACATATTTTTTCCAAGCATTGTTATAATTTTTTTGTCAGTGATAAAATTAATTTTCAAAAATCACTACTTGTCGTTTGTAACTGCCGCTTATCGATAAACAGTTCGACGTAATGTCTTTACCAACACTGTAGATTTTGTCAAAATAGGTGGCAACCATGCCTGCGACAACAAGCGCAGCCAACTTCGTTTGTCTTGTTCTTTTTTCCGGTTGACTTTGACAAGAAAGGTAGTGCTCGCGTTCGTTTAAGTGAATCTATTTTTTTTTATACTTAAAACAATATTGTTAATGCAAAACAATAAATGAAAATGTGTGTATTATAAAGTGTATGAGTGAATGAAGCATTTGTAGCATTTACAAATAGCATAATGGGCGTAAAACGCATAAAACGCGACATTTGCAGAAATTCGCTGAACGTTGTTGTCTTGTTTGCATGTGTGCAAGTGACTGTGCGTGTGTGTGTGTGCGTGCTTGTCAGATTGTGAGCGTGTGTGAGAGCTTGCGAATAGCAAGCAACGTGTTTTAATCAGTTGATTGACGTATTTTTTTTTTTACTCTTACTGTATTTTAGATGCCAGGCGTCACAGTGAAGGATATTGACCAACATGCCGTTACCAAGGCGGTCGCAGTTTTCCTTAAGAAGTAAGTTTTATCGTCAGCACAACACTGTCGTTTTTATGTACCTAACCTCACAATTGTTTTTGTTTTGTGTTTTTGTTTAGGACTGGCAAATTGAAGGTGCCCGATCAGATGGACATCATCAAGACTGCCAAATTCAAGGAACTGGCACCCTACGATCCCGACTGGTTCTACGTGCGTTGCGCTTCGATTCTGCGTCATTTGTATCACCGCAGTCCAGCTGGCGTCGGCTCTATTACCAAAATCTATGGTGGCCGCAAGCGCAATGGTGTGCACCCATCACACTTCTGCCGTGCCGCTGACGGTGCTGCCCGCAAGGCTCTGCAGGCCCTCGAGCACGCCCGCTTGGTTGAGAAGCACCCAGAGGGTGGCCGCAAACTGAGCTCCATTGGACAGCGGGATTTGGATCGCATTGCCAACCAGATTGTCGCTAAGCAGCGTGACGCCGCTAAGCAGCCTGGCCCTATTGTTATTTCCAAGTAAAAAATTATTGTGTACCCGTGTCTGGACACCGCGCAGAAATCCAATCGAAATCTAAAACAATTTAGACTTCTACTGTAAGCGTTTTTTATTTGCACGAGAGATACGAAAGAATATTAAAAATCATTCACAAAAAGTCTACAAAAACAAGCGTAAAAATCTACAATATTGTTTTCTTCCACCAAAAGTTGGAGCAATGATCTTAAAAGTCGAGAGTAATCAGTGTCTCAAATAACTGACGAATTAGATACAGCATGACAAATTAGATAATGTGACATGCAGGGGTGATTGTTCTTCATAGACAAGCGAACTTGGCACAGGGAATCGAGCTAAACTACTGGGCTTCATCCTAAGTATTAAGCCACTATATGTAATAAACGTTCCAAGCTGGATACTTATTGAGGATGTTATTAAATGAAAAAACGGAGACTGCAGTCTTTCATCTCGCTCTACACTGATACTGCAGTAACAGTTTAAAATTTAAACTAAACAACATTCGCAATCGAAGGTTTTTTAACAATATCCTTCAAATTGTATTTAAAAAGCAAGCCAAAAGTCATATTTCTTAAGTTTTAGATGAATTTATTTAAGTTTTTCTGTTGAATATAAACATGAGTAGTTTACGAATGTTTTTAGAGCCTTAGGACTAGTTTATGGTGTGTTAAATAGTTTACATTTAACTTATGCGATGGATTCAATTGGTGTAAGCTGCATTTTGACCGTCATACTCGATCTAACGCCTCAACCATTACAATGCTGTTGCCGCGAATTACCTGCAAAAGTAATGAATACAAATTATTTTGATAATCATACATTTCTCGTAAATAATACATACCACCATGCCAATACTGTTTTTGGTGTTATCCTTGCACTCCTCCACAGTATCGTCCAGCACAACGTTCATGAAGGGATCGAATCCTCGCAAGATACCGGTGACGGCGCGACCGCCGTTTAGCTTCAGCATCATTCGCTTGTCCATGTATCTAGAATTTGGGTATATATTAACAGTTGTACGGTTTTACTGCACGTAGTACTTACTTTTTCAGCTCTGGGGGATGGGCTTTCGACATATTGCTTTAGTTATTTTTGTGATCACAACAATAAAATAGCAATTCAAGCCAAATAAAAAATATAATGCGGCCGTGTAAAGAGTGACCGTTTTGCAAAACGTTTTAATCAAGTGCTGTAAAATGTTAAAGCATTTTAGTGTTGTAAAATGCGACAACTCTAAGTAAAATAAAACACAATTTTATAAAAGGTGTATTCTGAATTCCTTTATTCTGATGGTCTAGAATAAAAATTAAGGTATTCGTTATGTTTATAAAACAAAAAGTTTAGTTGGTCCCGTTTAAATTGGGTTGTCTACCCAGAGTCGCTTCGATTGGATTTTAGTTCACTTGAACTGTTTACATTTGAACTACTTCAATGAACTACGATTTTTCTGTTGGATGCAATACAACCCTACTTCTCGTAGCGACAGACAGCAAAAACGATAACTGCTAGCATCGGCAATTAATATTTTTTTAAGTTTATTTTTATAAGTTGAGGAAATTGTGTTTGTTTTGGTTTTCATTGATTTTGTGTATTTATGTTTTAAACCGAACCGAGCTGTGTTAATTCCCATTTGTTTGGGTTATGTGAAAGTTGTTGCAGCAGTCTAAACACGAAGAAATCTACATAAATCGCATCCGTCGTTTGTCGTTGTCGCTGTCGCTATAGTGTGTTTGTGTGTGTACATGATGTACGTGTGATTGTGTGCCTGCGACAAACTGTGTCTGTGTGCGAGTTAGTGTTTGTGTGCCAGAAGAGTTTTGTCGTCGTCGTCTTCGGCCTCTGGCTTGGACTCCAAAAGGGCGGGATAAGAGATAATAAAAGCGAACAAACAAACGGGAACGAGGGAATCTCTCAGCAATTGCAATTGAAACAAACGCCATAACGGAGCACGGAAAAATGTTCACAAAGAAGAAGAAGAAACCGCTGATCTCAATGCCAAGCAATTTTGAGCATCGCGTTCACACCGGATTCGACAAGCGGGAAAATAAATATGTTGGCTTACCACTGCAATGGGCATCGATCGTTGGCAATAATCAAATACTCAAATCCAGCAATCGTCCATTGCCACTGGTCGATCCTTCCGAGATAACACCCACGGAAATACTCGATCTAAAGACAATTGTGCGTCCTCATCATAATAACAACAAGGCAGACACGACATCCTTGAACAGCAGCAGCAGCACCATGATGATGAATGCACCGGGTGGGGGCACTATTCTTAATCCATCTGCCGGCGGTCAATCAATGGGCATGCAGATGATGCAGCCGGGCATTGTGCTGCCCAAGACATCGCATGTAGCACGCTCCAATTCGTTGCGCAGCTCCAGTCCGCCACGTGTGCGTCGGGTGGCCAATGTGCCGCCAGCGGTGCCCGAGGAGGAGTCGGCGGCAGCTTCGGCGGTGGCAGGATCAGCTGGACAAACGACAGCGGTGTCCGGACATGGCTTTAAGCCGCCACAACCAATGCCACACAATATGCTTTATCCCAGTCAACATCCTCATCCACATGCACATCCTCCACACTCGCATGGTCATGCCATGGGTAATGGTGGCGCTACAGCTCCGTTGGCAGTGCGTACAGATGGGTATCGTCCACCGCCGGGATTACAGCAGCAGCAACCACAACAGCAGCAACAACAACAACAGCAGCAGCAGCAACAGACGTCGCCAGTGAGCTCGGTGGCAAGTGGAACACGCTCCACGCACTCACATCATAACAACAATGGACAGAGCAACTATCCCATTTATCCTGCCTCACAACAACAACAACAGCAACCAAAACTTATAGGCGATCAGAATCAGAATCCACATCAGGTAAACCTTTAAACCAATCCCTACTGAAGGGAAAGACTAATCATAGATTTCTTTGCTTTTAGGCCATGATTAATCATGCCAAGACTGCGTCACGTGCCTCTAGCTCCAGTGGCAATGCGGCTGCTTTGGCTGCTTCGCAGGCCCAAACCCAAAACCAATCCCAGTCACAGCCGAAGCAGGAGCAACGTCTTACCCATGAGCAATTCCGTGCTGCCCTACAAATGGTTGTTTCAGCGGGTGATCCTCGCGAGAATCTCGAGCATTTCAATAAAATTGGTGAAGGCTCGACGGGCACCGTTTGCATAGCCACCGACAAGTCAACAGGTAAGTGGATAGAAAAGGATTCCTCCACATTTAGGTACTACTCTCTCTGTATTTTCTGCTACAGGTCGTCAAGTGGCTGTAAAGAAAATGGATTTACGTAAGCAGCAAAGACGTGAGCTACTCTTCAATGAGGTGGTCATCATGCGTGACTATCATCATCCCAATATTGTGGAGACATACTCCAGTTTTCTGGTCAACGATGAGCTCTGGGTGGTCATGGAATATCTCGAAGGTGGCGCCCTTACCGACATTGTTACGCATTCTCGCATGGATGAGGAGCAGATTGCCACCGTTTGCAAGCAGTGTCTAAAGGCTTTGGCCTATTTACATTCACAGGTGCGTGACCAGCATGTTGGCATGCCAATACTATTGTATTGACCCTGTAGTTGTTAAGCATGTATTTAATTTCCTTTATTGTTCTGTGACTTGTACACAAACTTGTTATACAATTTGTGCATTGTGTAGCTACAGGGTCTTTCTTTACCTTCTATCTCTGTCTCTTTCCGTGTCTTTTCTTTCAATGCCTTTCTATTTTTGTTTAGGCTTCGACCCGCTTTCGCGTCGTGTTTTGTGGTTTTTGGTTTCAATTTCTCATTTCCAATTGTCGTCGCTCATTGTAATGCAATATACGTATATGTAGGTGTGTGTGTGTGAGTAGGTAGGTGTGCCTATGTGTGTGTGTGTGTGGGTGGAGCCAAGTCACGTCTTCTAGTTAGGGAAACCCCTTCAAGTTCTTGACCTCTTCTACCCTGTAGACCCCATTTGAATTTTTGTATTCATATTTGTCACCAATTTACACAGTTTTCTTTAATTATTTATAAATTATTGAAGAGGTATTTAATTAAAATTATCGAATTATCAAAGCTTAGAACTTAAAAAAAAGATTGAAATCTGTTTTAATATTTGTTGTATGACTTGGAAGAGGCCTAGAGAACAAATATTGGTGCCAATTGGTGCTTTCTACATAACAATTCAAATAGGTGGAAGAATTTTCTTTTTAGTTATTGCATTATGTTAATGCATACCCGTTATGCATAGATCATTAGAGTATTAAACCCTAGTTACTACTTAAAGTACATATATTACCCTATTATCTACCTACACCAAGTCCTAGAGTATAGCTATTTCATGTGTCGATAGGTAGTGAAAGTTTTAGACAAGAGCTGACTAAATTGATAATTATCGATTGTTTAACAACATCGATTTTTTCGATATTTGTTAAGAATAATAGATATTTTCGATGTTTTTTTTTTTTTTTTAGTGATTTTATTATACAAAGGGTGGAAATGGATATCAGCACTTTAAATCTAAAGTGTTAAGAGACAAGATTAATCATTTATGACTATATGTGAATGTATAAACTTTGAGTTTTGTCATTTGTGGACCCCGTAATGCCCCTTTTCAGTCTCCCTACGCCATAAGATTACAGGGATATATTAAATTGGTCAGAAAAAAACGTATACAACAGCAGAAGTGGGCATGGGTGACTCAATATACTATATATACATTTTTGATCAGCGTCAGTCGATTCGATAGAGCTATAACTGGAACTACAGGGTGCAAAATAGACGTGGATATTCGTTTTTAAGCACTTATCTTATACTTTTAGTCAAATTTAATACTTAAATTAAATAGTAAGTAATATTACCTATATGTAACACTCTCCCTTGCTTTCTACAGGGCGTCATTCATCGCGACATCAAATCGGATTCGATACTGTTGGCCGCCGATGGACGTGTGAAGCTCTCCGACTTTGGATTCTGTGCGCAGGTGTCACAGGAACTGCCGAAACGCAAATCTTTGGTGGGCACGCCTTATTGGATGTCACCGGAGGTTATATCGCGTCTGCCATATGGACCCGAGGTGGACATTTGGTCGCTGGGTATCATGGTCATCGAGATGGTCGACGGTGAGCCGCCGTTCTTCAATGAGCCGCCGCTGCAGGCAATGCGACGCATACGGGACATGCAGCCGCCAAATTTGAAGAATGCTCACAAGGTATCACCACGTCTGCAATCATTTTTGGATCGCATGCTTGTGCGTGATCCAGCGCAGCGTGCCACAGCCGCCGAGCTTCTGGCTCATCCATTTTTACGGCAAGCGGGGCCGCCATCGCTGCTGGTGCCCCTGATGCGCAACTCGCGGCATCATACCTAAAGGAAAGGAAAAGAGTTGAGGAACAAAAAATAGAATCCATCGGGATACACAGGACAAACCCCGCCCCGCCACGCCCCGGGAACACCAGACACCCTTTGTTAACTGCCCAAATTGGGGAGTCTTATATTTTCTGTTTTATTTTATTTTTTTTTTATCTAGAATTCGTTCAAGTTAAATATGTAGTATTATTAGTTATTGATTGGCTTTGTTTATTAATTTTTTTTTTTTTTTTTGGCAATTGCTACTTAATTTTGTATGCCACAGTATGTCTCGAAATTGTTTTGACACCAAAAAAAAAACACTTATTTTTTTGGTTTTTCTCGAATTTTATTTAATTAATTGTTGTAAATTTGTTTATAACTATTATGACACTGTCAAAACAATTATTAGACGCACTGTTGTTCATAGCTTTTCCTTTCCACATTCCAATTTCCATTTTAAATGTCCCAAACTCCAGCTTTTAAATTAGTAACTAGTTTTATTTTTTAAATTGTAGTCCGTTTTTTTAACAAAGTATTGAAAGCAATTGTGCCTTTTATATAGAACAACATATATACCCATTTGACATTCCACCTGGAAATGATCCGGTCCATTCTAATCTTCATGGAGAACTTAAATCACTTGAAACTTTTTGTTAAATTTCATAATCTGAAAGATTGAACACAATTGTGCCTTTCTAAACAAAAGAAAAAGAGAATTAAAGTAACTATGTAAACTACAATAATGTGACCATGGAGGACACACAGCATACTGATCTAACAAATAGCGCAGCCATTGTAAAATTTTTAAAGCGCTTTTTCCAATCGATTAATACTACTATATAGATAAATATTTATTATGCTATATAGTAGTATATATTTATCTATATCTATCACTCTATCTCTTTCTCCCTCCCTCTCTTAGACTTGAAGCGATAAAAAAAAATGTTTTTTATTTGTGTTTTTTATAATTTTTTGAAAACACTTCAAGATTGTTCGAATATAATGATTTAAGAGAATTGAATGTACGAATATACCATGTATTATGTATTTATGTTAAGAGACAATTTGAGAACAACGAATACGCATCCTCCATAAAGCCCATAGAATAGTTTATCCCTAATTCTTTAGTATCATAGATAAGTTTGTACTTATTGTTATCAATTCCCATACATATCTCTCTCTCTATCTCTCTCACTCGTACGCTTACCCACTGTCTCATTCTATTCATATACCATATCTAAAGATGTTTACCTTTTCCATATGTATAGCTATTATTTATATCGTATCTTTAAGCTTTCACATTATCAGATATTTAAATAACAACATTCATCATCGAATGAAGACATATTTCACACATTTTTCGACTGTTTTAACCCAAGATTACGAAATACATTCCCTCCCCCCTCCCCACAAGACCCACAAAATCGAACCTTTTAAGTATCTATATACATATACATATATATATATATATTTTTTTAGACATTCTAGTTTACAGTGTTCTGTAATTATAAATAAACAAAAAGAATAAAACAAAAAAAAAAAATTAAAAACAAATAAATAAAATATATATTCACATATATATATATATATATATATATATATATATATATAAATATACCGTTATAAAGTTTCTTTTGTTTTCTGTTTTGTTTCTTTTAAGTTTTTATGTACGTTAACTAAAAGGACTACTTGAATTTTCTTTAGGGGATGATAGTGCTTACTTGGACGAATCGTTTGCCCCAGAAATTGACAGGATATCCAAAGATATGGCCAAGTTATAACTGTTTTGCTATATACCATTGAGTGCCCATAACTTGCTTACTTTAAGGGCTTTGGTTCTTTGAAAACTATTTTCATGTATGGAATTTTCAGGACTTTCTGTAGACCTTAGGGATTCCTAACTGTTTCCTTATATTCCAAAAAATAAAAACAAATATTTTTTTTTTTTTTACTTTAAATTTTTGTTTGTTTTATTCATGTTGTTCTTGTATTTGTTGTTGTTGTTGTTTATTTTTATTTAATAGTTTATAAAGTGAATAGGTGAATAATAGATGAATATGGAAATGCATTTTGTTCAGACAAACATATATGAATTATATATATTCAATGCAAATATACATACACATATACATAAGCACAAAGTGTGCATGCGTGTGTGTGTTTCTTTGTGTGTGGGTGGATGTGGCTGAGTGTGCGTGTGTTGGCGTTGATGAGTGTGTGTGTGTGTGTTTTTGTTGTTTGTGTACTAAAAACTAAACGGCAGCATCGTTTACTGCCAATAGCTAGCCATGAGTGTGAGTTTGACAGGGCGATAGCATGATAGAGACAGGTAGAATGAGTAATAGGGAAGTGGGAAATATAGCTGGAAATGCATCCGGATTTTATATATATATATATATATATATAAGTTTATATATATTATTTAGAAATGCAATCTAATTGCGTTTCCTCAAGGCCAGGCGACTACTAAGCGGACGTTTTGGCTTTGGCTCCTCCTCCTTCTGTTGCTGCTCGGATTCCTCGGCGGCGGCATCCGCTTCTGGCTCTGGCTGAGATGACTTCAAGGGTTTTACAAGCTTGCGGCGGTTCACTGCAATTTAAATTGGACAAGTGTTATTGATCAACAGTGTTGTAAAATGGTAAATTTGTCAGGACACTATCGATTTCCTAGTATTAATACTATCGATCTCGACAGGACTTTATCGATAGTGACATGCAATTTCGCCACGTATTAAAACGGGATATTAAAAAAGGGATATTATCGATAGTGACTATTAGCGTTGCCACTATTTGCAAATTTCTATCAAACTGAGAAAAGTTTTTGAATTGTGAAAAACGAATATTTTTCATGATATCGTAATTGTTAAAGCAACAGTAACATCAATTGCAATCGTGAAAAAATTACTTACATGCCGAGTTGGCTTTGTATCCTTTGCTGGCCGCAACTGGAGCTGGCGCCGGCGCCGCAACGGCAGCGGGCTCATCCTGATCGACGGGCGCTTCCTCGGATTTTTTGACGGGCTTGCTGACGGGCGCTTTCTCGGAACGATGTTTCTTGGCATTCTGCTGGCGACGCTTAAGCGAATTGAGGAAATCATCGTTGGAACGGAAGGGCCTTATCACGGGTCCAACCTTCTTAGGCGCCTCCGTTGTTGTTGTCGTTGAACTGACTGCAGCTGCCTCCTCGTTTTCATCACCATATTGTCCATTCTCACCGCCAATCTCCTCATTGTAGTCCTCCTCCTCACCGGCATCGGCATGTGCTGGCGCCGCTGTTGTTGTTGTCGTCGGCTTGCCAACGGCCTTGCCAACGGGACGGCGTAGTGCAGCGATTCTCTTTGCCGCCGGTATGTTTGCAGTGTGCTCGCCATCCTCTTGCGACGCCACCAGTCCGTAGCACAGTGCGCAGATGAAGAAGAGCAGGCAGCTAATCCCAGGAGAAAAGAATAACAAATTAGGTGAGTTTGAGGTTATGTGGCAATTAACGGTATTCATATTGAACAATTAAAGGTTAGTTAATTTTGCGCTAAAAATCACATGGCAAATTATCATAATATGCAAATCAAAAAACAAAAAATAAACAAAAGATAAAAAAATGTGTCTTTTGAGGTTATGTCTACGTTGGAGAGTCACAATAGGAAATATTCTAGACTCTCTCTCTCCAAAAGCTGTTTAGCGAGCACGAGGCGAGTATTGAATACAATTCAATGTGATTCGATACAATTGATTCGATTCGATATTCAGTCTCTAATCGACAATTAGTTGTCATCTCTCAATAAAGTGAGGTTACTTTCAATTTGTTGTCTAGTTTAACGGGTTATGTCAAGAACCTGAATCGAAACGCACTCGAAACCAAAGCCGTAACCGAAACAGAAACTCAAATTTTAAACTCAAAACTGTATAATGAACACATATAAATACAGATAAAACAAGCAATCATGAATATTTATGTTCAATATTCTCAATTTGAATATCAATATCAATATATTAATATGTATAGGAAAAAAATGCGTCAATGAATTTTAGTTTTAACTAATTTTTTATATACTATTAACTATCAATATATTAAGATCAACATTGAGATATGTATGAGCTACCTTTTTTTATATCTTTTTTTTATTTTATTTATTCGGCATCCCGAGATGTGCTAACTATTATTAATGCCTAAAGGTCACACAAACGGGTTTTATTATTATTTGTTTTTTTTTTTTGTCTCACTTTCGATTTTAAATTTATTCAATTCATACGAATACTAATCTTGCTCTGCTTCGTTTACTGTTTCTGTAGCTGCTTTTTTTTTTTTTTTTTTTTTTTTTTGTTATTGCTTTTTCCATTTCGGTTTCTGTTTGTTTTTCGATCGGTTTTTTTTTTTGGTTCCATTATTAGTTGGCAATTTAACTTTATTTTAATACCCTTGATATTTGAGTTTTATAGTTTATATTCTTTCTGTTCACACTTTAACTTCTATGTTATTCATGTTTTTTGTGTGCTAGTTTTAGCTGGATAATTCTGATTGCAAAGTGATATCATCAGGCAAAAACTTTTTAATTATTAAATATTTTTAAAAACTCAAGAATTTCCGTTTTCATATAAAATTGAGTTAGAGTTTCGCGAATTTATTTAGTACAAATTTTGTTATAATTGATTTTTAAAAAATTCAAATTTTTCGTTTTTTGTTCGAAAAAATATATCAGAATTTTGAAAATATATTTTTTTTGAATTCTAGGCCATTTTTGTTGCTAGTTTCCAGCTTTTTTGATTGTCAAACAAATAAAAAATCATCAGATTTTTCTTAATTTATAGTTTTAATGTCTTAAAATTGTTTACTGTCTAGTGCTGTTTTCCTAATAATACAAATTAAATACTATAATTCCAAATTATTTCAATTTTCAAACACTTTGTTGCTTGTTTCTATGTGTTTTTCTTTAAATATTTATTTAATGCATATACCCTTTTGGTAATTGATTTACCGGGGTATCATTTAGGCAGCTGCTGATTTTATTGAATTTTTCGCGTATTTGTTCTCTGCTAATACAAAAGACTAAAGCAGCGAACTTGTTTTCAAAAGCAGCGCGTGCATAGCTGCCTGCTGCAACACTCAACGTCTAAGGCCAGATTTCGAGGCAGGGCGGCAATTGGTTTTGCACCGTTTGCACTCGCACACAAAGACAAACGCACACAGAGACACACGCACACAGAGACACACGCACACAGAGACACACGCACACAGAGACACGCGCACACAGAGACACACGCACACAGAGACACACGCACACAGAGACACACGCACACAGAGACACACACACAGATGTTGCTGCACCTTCCCAAAAGGAAACAGGTGCTTATGCAAAAGGCAGCAGCAACAACAACAACAACAACAGCAGCAACAACAACGACAGCAGCAATAAACCAGTTGCTTGTTGTTGGCAGCGCCAGAATAAATTTAAATGTGCACATGATCGGCACATGCAATTGGCTAATAACGGTAAAATGCATAGCATAGCCAAGACAGCTACGTAGTCATGAGAGTTAGTAGGAGAGGCATACGCCCCCTTTACGCCCCTCTAACTATAGTACAACAACAACAACAACAAAAGTCAATTTCATGTGATTTTGTCAGACATTTGTTGTAGTTGTTGTTGCTGTTGTTGTAGTTGTTTTTGTTGTTGTTATCGTTGTTTTATTTTTAGCTCAACATTTTATAGTGATTGCTGTTGTTGCTGTTGTTGTTGCTGCTGCTGTCGGGTTGCATCTTTTCGCATTGATTAGGGTCAACTGTGGCATGTCCAAGCGGCAACTCTTTGCATTTCAATCGCCGCCAAATTATGCAACATTCATGGAAAGGTGAAAGGCGTTGTCTTTATATTGCTGTTGTTGTTATTATTGCTGTTGTCTCTGTAGTTGCTGTTGTTGTTGTGGGTGTTGTGTGTGTGTGTTGCTGGCGTGTCTGGAATCATTAACTTCTTCACTTCTTAATCGAAATTCAAGACAGCTTCAAAGTTATAGCTGCTCAAAGCTCAAAGCGGACGGGGATTATGGTGGGGGGAGTGGCGTGTAGGCGTAGCAGAAGTCGTAGACTTGGAGTTGGAGTTGGAGTAGGGGCACTACTATGTCTATATGACATTTGGCGTCTCGGCTAACCGGTTTAGAGCTGGGAAAACTCCAAAAAATTGTTGCCAGTTCGCGGAGATTTTTAGACAATAACAAAATGAAGCCAAGCCCCAAAAAAAAAAAATAAATAAATAAAAAAAAAATACTTTACTTTAAACTACAAGCTAGAAAATAGGAAGAGGTTGGAGGGGTGGGGAGGGGCGTGGCAGAGGCAGCAGTGAAAGAGTGTTAACCTGTTATGTAAGCAACATTATTTGCAAAAATATCCAAAATTCGCAAAGAGTTGAGAACAATTATTTTCAAGTGGAAGACGGAAAGAAATCACTCTGAAATCAGCAACATCATCATCATTAGCAGTCAGGGAATACTTGTAACCAGGGATGCAGTAATTTATGTTTTTTAAATACTTAAAGTTTTCATATTTCAACTAAAAATTGTCAAAATTTTCAATTCAAAACTAAAAGAAACCTTGTTTTGAAACCTTTTCAACTTATATTTCTATTTAAAATTTTTATTTATTTAACATAAATTGTTAAAGTTTTAAAATTTTCAGTCAGACAGAGCAAAAAATTATTATTTTTAATTGAAAATTAAAATAAAATTTAGTTTTTGCATTTTCCAAAAATAATTTTAAAGTTTTTTGAAAGGTTTTAGACGAGTTTAAACTTAAAACTTGTACTTAATACTATTTTTATACTCTCTGCAAGAGTATATTGGGTTTGTGAAAAGTATGTAGGCGTGGAGGAGGCGTGGCCGACCCCATAAAGTATATAAGTATGTTCTTCTTAGTTTGTTCTTTTTAGAAACGATTAGAACTTTAAAAACTTTACATTACTAAGTATAAACTTTGTATTTAAATAACTTTTATATAAACCTTGCTTTTTATTTAACAACTTAAGAATTTTTTCAATTAGCATTAAGGTATATTGACTCTACTTTTTGCTTAGGTTTTTATTATGCTTGGAGGCTTAATTTAATTCAAGTAACTAATTAACGATACCTTAACTTCAAATCAAGTAATCTATTTTTACTATAAAATTTTAAAACTTTAAATTTAAATATTTGTTTTAACTATATTGAACGCTTTAAATTGTAAAAGATAATTATTCTGAATATATATAAACTCTTTTTTGATTAAAACTGAAAAAGTATAAATTTAAATCTATGATTAAACAATTTTTAGTTGACTTTAAACAGTTTTTAATTATTTCAACTCAATTTTGGACTTTGAACTATAAAAGATTATTGGTATTCCTAAAACAATACTAAGTGTTTTCAATAAATATTAAAAAAAAAAAAAAATTAATAAACTTATAATTTTTTTTTTTTTTTTTTTTTTTTTTTTTTTTTTTTGTAGTAGGAAAACAATTTTAAATATTTTTTAACTTATATACGGGCTACAAAATCATGACAGATTAATGCCATTTTAATAGGATATTAATTTGTTTTTAAAAATGTATGAAAATGGAAAATTTACTAAAACAATTTATGCTTAATTTCCGACTTTTACCAGATTTTTCCAATCCCTGGTTTTAAACCCCCCCCCCAAAAAAAAAACAACTTTAATTTGCTGTCTCTGTTTTTATATGTTTGTTTTCTTTAGTTTGCTGCTTCTTCTTCTTCTTCATCATCTTCTTCTTCTTCTTCGTTCGTTCGTTCGTTCGTTTTCTTATTATAGTTTATCACATGATTAACATTTCCATTTGCGGAATTAGTTCATGGCGATGGCGTCAGCTCTGAACTCTATAATGATGATGTTGTTCAAATAAAAAATAAAAAAAAAAAAAAGTTAAAACCTTTTTTTTTTCCTACTTTTTGCCAATAAACTGCCACTCCCCCGTCGTCTACTCGCCGCCCCTTTTGGACACTAAACGGGTCACTATGCTAATAGTCAATCTATGGTTATGGCCATAGTTAAACACGATCACATATAAGTAAGTAGTATAGTTCAATACTTATGTGGGACACTGTATTTTTTATTAATTTTTTTTTTTTTTTTTTTTTTTTTTTTTTTTTAATAGTTTCCTACAATTACGAGTGCGCGTACTATAAAACGTGTGCCAAGTACATGTTGTTGCTGTGAATGGGAATGGCCATTGCTGTGGTGCTGACTGTTGTTACTGTTGTTGTTGTTGTTGCTGTGATTGCTGTTGTTGTTTTTATGGATGGATAAGTTAGTTGCTGCTGGCTAAGTGGGTTCAATAACGGTGGATTGTGGCGGTGCCAAGTGCGAGTACGTGAACAGCAGCAACAACAACAGCAATAAATACAGCTAATAGCCCACAACAGCAACAACAACTACTGACAACAACAGCTACTTACAACAACAACAACTGACAACAACAACAACTGACAACAACAACTGACTCAAGTCAGAGCAAGTTCGTTGCCTGAGTCTTTTGATTTTGTGTTACATTTGCTGCTGTTGTTGCTGCCGTGGCTTACATTGAATTTGGCTTATGAAATGCATTGGTATGCGGCATGCCATACACACCACTGTGTGTGCGTGTGTATGTGTGTGTGTTTAACACCTTTTTATTTGTTGCCAATTTGCCAGAGTTTTATACTTTTTTTTTCTTTTTGGCAAAGTCCTTGAAAATAACTTAAGAGATTTCGACTAACAACAAAAAAAGGCTAAAATAGGCAACACTATGAGGTGTGTGTGTGGTGTGTGTTTGGTGTGTGTTTGGTGTGTGTATTCTGGTTTTGTTTGGTCTTTGGCATGCACAAAATCTGATCTCTCTTATTTAAATAAATATTGCATAATGCGAACGATTTTCTGTGCTCAAAATGAAATGAAACGCATGTAAAACAGCAACAGTAACAACAACAGCAACAACAGCAACAACTAGCGACAACAGCAGCAACATTACAAGCTACACCGCTGCGCTGGCCCCTCCCCCAAAAGCGCCTCTAAATAAAATCAAGCGAAACTAAATTAAAATCCTGATCTTGCCGTCAAATTGGCGCTTGTTGTTGCTGTTGTCGCTGGTAGTTGCTGCTGTTGTTGTTTTGGCACTATGATTAATTCCCGCATATGCCATGCGATTAACATACATATTAATGTGTATGTGTTTGTGTGTTTGTGTGTGTGTGTCTGTGTGTCTGTCAGCTTGCATTAAAAGTGCAACCGTTAATTTATAAGACAACGCCGCAATCAGCAACCAGCAACCAGCAACTAGCAACCAGCAACCAGCAACAGCAGCAGCAGGTAATTAATCCAATATACTCGTACTTATTGCCTACTCCCCCTTCCCCTTTTGAACAACTGGTCGCATGCCATTTTGGTTTGCCAGCAATGCTGCTGCACAGCAGCCATGTGTTGCTGTCGTGCAGACGACAATAGCAAACGTTTGCCTGCTAACAACAGCAACATCAGCTGGCGACCTTGAAACATTTCTTTCAATCAATGCAATGACAGTTAACTAGACAGACAGACAGTCAGACAGACAAACAGTGGGGTAAGAAACATCTTCGCACAGCATGTTGCTGTTGTGCACGAGAGCAACATGAGCAACAGCGGTCGAGAGCAGCGACAACAACTGCAATTGCTGCTGGGAATTGGCATTTGCCATTTCTTTGTTGCCGGCAAATGCCACAACAACATCATTAGCAACATCATTGCGCACGATAATGATCATTAGCGTAGATTATTGTGCCAAACTTTGGCATTTTGGCTAAAAAAAAACTGTTGCGATCTGCGATCTGCGATCTGCGATCTGTTGCCGTTGCTGGCGTGTTAAAGTTCAAATTGACAGCGATTGGTTGCAGCTAACCTTAAGCAAAGTGTGACTGACTGCCAGATACGCTGTAGTTTAACCAAAATTTGTAGGTTATGTGCTAAATTTGCAAACACTACAAAGGAGAGAGCGAGACAGCTGAATGTAACGGTTGTTGGACAAAATACCGTTAAAAGCGCAGAAAAATCAAATAGTTTTTGACTTTTTTTGGCTTTATATTTAGCTTTTTTTCGCTTTTTTTTTAACTACTAGCCACAGCTTATTTGTTACTATTCTTTAACTTTTTGACCTTTTCACGCCAAAAACACGTCAGCACCAGCTTAAAGTGCAGTTGGCAACGCGGTCAAATCTCACACGAAGTTAAAGGCAAAAAGCCCAAACTGCAATGCAGTTGGCAACGCGAGACTTAACACAAGCAAATTACAAATAAAATGCCAAAAAAAAAGTTAAAAAAATAAAAAAAAAAAAAAACGAAATATAAAAAATTTTATGAAAATATTGAAATTTCACTCACATGTTGAAGTACTTCATTTTGTCTGTGTGTGTGTGTGTGTGTGTTGAAGAGGTGTATGTGTGTGTGTGTTTTTTAAAACTTGAGTTTAAAAAAAAAAATGGATTTAACGATTGTTCAGTGTTTGAAAACGCGCGAAACGAACAAACAAAAAATTGTGCACAAAATTTGAAGACGAACGACAACTGAAGACACTTTGAAACTGAAGACTGTAGACTATGGAGGACTGGAGACTGAAGACTGGAGACTGAAGACTTGGAGACTGGAGGTACACAACAGAGAAAAGTGTGTGTGTTATTCAAGCCACGATCACGATCGACTTCTAGAGGCTGACTGAACGTTACTTATGCCGTCTGCATGCAGTTAACCTACGTCCATCCAATATTTTTGCCACTAATCTGCGTCGACAGCGACGTCAGCAGTGGCAGTGGCAGAGCCAGCGACAGCGACAGTGTACGCGACGCCGGCTTTAACAACAGGTTGCTGGTGGCGCTGCTGCTGCTGCCTCTGCTGTCCGCCCTAACCTAAACGCAATACAGCGAGAGACGGAGTGAGAAAGAGAGAGAGGTGGAGAGAGAAAGAGAGGGGGGTATCTTTAGAGGTAGGGGGAGGGAGGATTTTCAGGCTCCACTCGCGTCATTAAATTCGTATGCAAAGAGTGCAAGGAGCGCGCACTTCTGGTTTCAGTCAATTTGTCATTTGCTGCCAACGCACAGTGGAACAAATTGATTGATTTTTCAAAAATTTCAAATCTTAACGGGCTTAAACGACGATCAGTAGTAGGAAGTGGGCTAGTTTGGAAATTCCAGGTTAAAATGAGTTAAAAATGTGCCCAGAAGTTGAGTAATACCGAATATTCTTAAAGCGATTTGAATAGGGATTCATTTTTAACAATTTGATCCGGAAATCAAACTATAAACACAGTGTGGAAGTTTGATTCACATATTTCAAATAAAATTAGTGCTTTTCCGTTTGCATGGAAAATTTAAATACAAATTTGCTCTACTTTATGCGTAAGCGGATCAGTCAAGCATTTTCTTACCTACTTCACAAATTTCTTTACACATATTTCTTTTTCTATAACAATTTAAGCGAAAATTTCACTTTTTGACACACTGTGCGTACTAAAGATTAATAAGTATTAACTAAAAAAGATTAGTTGTCATTAGATCAGAGGGACTTTTCCACATAGACTAACTTTTTTAGGGACTCAGCTTATGATTAAACCAATTTTACCCAATTTTAGTATAATCTTTCTCCATATTTCAATCAAAATTTAAAATTTTGTTTCACTTTGTGAGTCACAGTTGCCCACTGTGCATCGCTGCTGCAGCTGACTCCGACAAGCAGCGTTGGTAGCGCTGTCGGCGTCGACGCCAATAGTGGCTTTGTGCTGTGCAGCGACAGGTTTTCTTTAGCCGCAGTCGCTGCGAACGTCGACGCCGACGTCGATGTTGCCGCTTGGCTTTTAGGTTTGGCTTTTATTTTAATATACCCTGTAGACAAGCAACTGGTCCAATAGAGTATACTGCAATCGATGAGGATTTCTTTATGGAGAGACTTTAGGTAGAAATTAGGCTAAATTCAGGAATAATCGATAATAATATATAATCAAAAATTATAAAAAAATGAAATTTTAAAAAATCAGTTTAATTTTTCCACTTTTCCAAAGCATAAACAATTTAAAAGAGCTCATATTTGTGTACAGGGTAGCAATAAGTCGAGTCAACTTAATGCCTGACATTTTGTACATATATTTTATTAATTAATTTATTGATTTCGGGCCAATTTGTTGTTATAAAGATGAAGATGAACGCTGGTAAATCCCGAAATCGCAGCGAGGCTGGAGTTGTAGACAGAGAGCGAGATAGACAGGCAGTGGGACAGAAAGAGAGGGATAATGGAGACGGTACGAAGTGCCAAATCAAGATTCCGAATGTAAATCTTAAAACCAAAAAAATATATATTAAAAAAAAGTCAGTAAAAGGCCAGAAATGTTCACATTTACATATCTGTATCATTGTCTATATATATATGTATATGAAGCTGTATCTATCGGTAAAAATAGAGGATAAAGGGGGACAGACTGATAGAGGGGGAAAGGGAGCTAGAGATAGAGATGGGGAATATATTTTAGAGCAGATTTGTTTTTAATGCACCATTATGCGCGGCCTTGAACTGATTTAATTTGATAAACCTGGGCGCGGGCGAAACACTTAATGATAATGATAATGCTAATGATATTAATAATGATAATCAAAATCATAATCAGCGTCATAATCACGGTTGATGCTGTGATGCTGATGTCTGATGTTAATTTTGAGGTCTCTGGGGTGCCCAGCAGACACTAGACATAGGGGTTAGCAAAAAGAAGGCTTGCCAGACTGACAAATACCCTGTAATCCACCAAATTTTGCGCTTATGCCTTTTTAAGTCAGCATAAACCGCGAGGGACTATAAGTTTTAAATTAATTAGTTGCTTAAAAATCTATTTAAGCATAAAAAACTGGAAAACCATTTGAGTCAGGTAAGAACTTAGAACAGATTTTAAATTCGGAAGAGGAATACTCACCTATTTTTCGCTCTGTACAACACTGTTTGCCTTGACCTGTCACCTACTCGCCCACAGACTTGGCACACCCATCACACTACAGGCTACTACAGGGTATACAACCAACCCAAAACTTTGTCGAGTATCGCTCTTAATGATGGCTTCAAAGACTTTTGCAGATGTTCTGCCAAACCTTTTTTGCCCTCTTCCCCGTACCAACTACCAAAGTGGGCGCAGTTTATTATGTGTGACTGTAAAAGACCAAAAGACAAAGATTTCATCTTCATCTTCATCTTGATCTTTCCAACTTCAGTTTCAACTTCATCTCCAGCTAATTATGTGGTCACTGCCTTCGGCTTCAAGTGACCAATTTACCTTGAACTACAAAATTTGAAATGTCAACGTTTGCATGGGGGCATGTGGGCGTGGCCAGAGACCAGAGGGCGATGGGCTGAAGGGGGTACAGGGCGTAGACATTTGTATAATCTAGTTATTAAGTCTGTAAGTCAGACCATGTAAGACATAAACCAAAAACTTGTTAAATTCATAACAATAAAATAACAAAAAATAAAAAATAAAGTTAAAAAAAAAAAATAAAATTCAAACGACAATGGAATTAAAATCAAAATCAAACTCAAAACCGAAAACGCATCGATTCGAAATGAATAAAATAAACAAAATATATATATATATACACAATAATAATACTCTAATCATATGCTAATCCATTTTTTATAATTATTCCATTACACCGAATTAATATTTTATTTTATTTCTTTTTTTTTTTTTTTTAATTTGATTTCTTTTCGAATCGTTTCGAATCGAACTGAAAACCAAACACGTTTATCTAGCAGATAGCCCCCATACCGCCAACGAGTCGAACAACTTGCAGAGTGTTGCAACAATACACTCCTCAGCTGCATAAAAAATCACATAAAGTGACCATGGAGATAGGTTAATCTTGCTTACTAATTCTGAGGGAACTTTTAAAATGTTTGCTAAACGATATGTTGCTTAAAAATTGCAAGAAATCAGAAACTTTGGCTTTCACTGCATTTTAGGTAAAATAAAGTGACCAAGGAGGACGGTAAAAATTGCTAATTCATTCTAAGCAAACTATAAATTCATTTCTTTAAGATATATAACTGCTATGATTCAGAGAAACAACTATTCAACTGAATTTTACGTAACATAAAGTGACCATGGAGGGCGCCTGTTAAAGGTTACTAGTTCTAAGACCCCTATTAAGGTATGTTTCTAACAAAATTATTCTTAGAAAATTGCTGACATTTACAAAACTTGATGAATAGGACTGTTTAGTAAATTAAAGTGACCATGGAGGAGGGTGCTCTGCCATAAGGGAATTGAACTAAATTCGACAACAAAAATTAGTTGAAATCTGTAGGGCTTTGTTTAACTGGCTTTTAGCAATGTTTGCAGAATAAAGTGAACATGGAGGACAGCTGACAAAGGTTGTCAATTCCAGGACGCTCTAAACGTATTATGCTACCAAAGCATAACGTAGAAGTTTTCACATACCAAAAGAGTAAATCTGCCTTTGAAGTAAAATTGTAATTAAGTGACCATGGAGAACTAAGTAGTGGACTCAGAATGTCAGTAAAACTAAAATCTAGTAACAGTAAAAAGCATTAATAAGCAAACTTAAGTACTACTTACCTTTTACTGCATTTCAATAAAAATAAAGTGACCATGGAGGTGGCCACTAAACGAAGTTTGTTTGGTTTTTGTAACACAACATAACCTAAAAATTGCTTAATTATAGATTACACTAAAATTACTTACCATCAAATGAATTTCTTACTAAAAAAGTGACCATGGAGGTGTTCTTAAAGAATAAAATCTTTTTGACTTAAGGAAATAGAAAGATTTTTTTTATTTTTTGGTTAAATTTTGTTCAAAAACGATGTTCGAAAATTTATTTGTTAGTCTAATTTGGTTGCTCATTAAATCAGACTTTGAATTTTTCACGTATAGACAACTTCTAGACAACTAAATTAATAAACATGCTTGTATACATATATGTATTTTTTTTAAATAAGTAGTTAGATAAGTTTCGAGTTAGATGTATGTGTAGTATATTTATGGATCGTTTGTAGTGCTACTATAATTGTTGAAGTTGACGGCTCGCAAACGTTTCTTGAAGCTGTTCAGGAGTCGATTGGACAGTCTCAAGGTCTGTACGCTGTTGCCCAAGGTTTGTATGCTGTTGCTGCTTAAAGATAAGAAGTTCGTTCTTCAATAGATCACAAGTTTCACGCAAAAATTTAAAAAAAAAAAAACTAACAAAACGGAATACAAAAATTAAAAAAAAACCAAACGAAACGAAATACGTGATGATGATAGCTAATTGCAGGTAGAAAAATGGTTTAAATGCCAAATAAAATCAAATCAAACGAAAGAGAAGCGTTTTTTTTTATTTTTTGCATGATTTTTTTCTTCTGTATTTTTTGTTTTTTAATGGTTTTTTGTTTGTACACAATTCTTTATTTAGTCGAAGTCGTTGCATTCGATTTAAGAGACACTGTAATTACATATATTGTTGATTGATTGTGTTCTATTATTGTGTTGTGTTCTGTTTTGTTTGTTAAACTAAAAAATATAGTATTAAAAATAAGCCTTAAAATACACATATATCAAATAATAATAATAATAATCGTTACAATCATAATAAAAATAATAATTAATTAATTAATTAAAAAAAAAAAAAACAGCGCTTTCATTCAAAGTTTTTTTTTTGTTTCTTTTTTCTTTTCAAAACTAAAATAGTTTGAAAAAAAGTGAATTGTTTGCAGAATGTTTTGTATTTCGTTTAATCGATTTATCGTTTATCGATATGCTTTTGATTTCGCTTATGCTTTTTACATTTCTTCGTTCACGTTTTGCCAATTTGATTTGTAACAACTCCAATCTCTCTCTCTCTCTCTGTCTCTTTCTAGGCACACTCAAAAACTTTAAAATTTGATTTTAACGCCTACTCACACACACACACACACGCAGACACACACACACATACATACACGCATACATGCAAAAATAAAACGATTAACGATCATAATAGAGATGGTAATAGAAAATAGCATTAGTTTAGAATTAACGCTAGATGGCGCCACATTGAAAACAAAAGAAATAAATAATTTGTTTAAACTTAACTAGAAACTAGAACATACATATTTGATATTTAATACTTAGATGTAGCCTTTACACAAAAAAAAACTCTGTGCCATTATGAAATCATTCAATTTCTATCTTTCTAGCTATATTTTCTCTCGCTTTCTAGCTATTTAACAGCTGCTCTTGCTTTATCTAGCTCTTAAGTAACTGCGATATGATTTTCGTTATATTTTTTTTTTGTTTTTTGTTTCTGTTTAAGTTTCAGTTAATTGCTTAGTTTTTAAGTTAGAAATAAGTTCATGAAATGGAATTCAATTGAGAGATTTTTTCGTTACTAACACGTTTTTTTCGTTTTCCTTTTTTTTAGCTGCCATGCGACTTAGTTACATTACAGGGTATACAAATGCCTGTCTATAGCTCTGCTTTACATATATAGTTATAATAATAATAATAATAATAATGATAAAATTAATTGTTGTATCAACTTAATTCAATACAATTTACATAAGAACAACAAACAAAAAATAATTTGGCCAATTTGATATTCGCTACAACAATAATGCAAATGCAAGGCACAAATCAACTATATATATATTTGTATATATACTTTACTATATATATAGCTGCATATAGTACATATGGAAATATATATATATATATATATTTTCTTTCAACACTCGTTTTTACCCTCTTTTTCTCTTATAGTTTTACATAATTACAGCGCATTTTCTCGTTATTCGTTATATATTTAACTCGTTACTTTGAATGCTTTGCGTTTGCTTTGGGCTTGGCTTAAGAACTAATATAAAGTGTGGTTATGTTATGGTTATGTTTTGTTATCGATAACCCAAAATGCAATACAATTCGTTAAATTAATACCTAATCTTGTGTGTGTATATATATAGTACTATATATATAGTATGAAGTGTATCTGTAACTGTTTTGTTTGAATGTTATTTCGTTTACTGTTCTTTTTGTTGTTGTGGTTGTTGTTTTTTACATGAAATAGGCAGAGCTAAGTATATGATGATATTGGATATATAAATGGTATACATATACATTTAATTACGAACTTAATTACAAAATTTTAAATTTTTTTTTTAATTTTATAAAAAATAAAAATTTATTTTTTTTAAATTGAAATTAAAATATATTTTTTTAATTTTTTTATTATTAAAATAATTATTAAAAATTTTTTACATTTTATAAATTTTAATATTATAAATTTAATTATTAAATATTAAATTTTATTTTTTTACAATTTTATTTTTTATTTTTTTGTTTTTAATATTTTATAATCGTTATTTTAAGTAGTTATGTAGGGGTACCAGAAGGAAGTAAAGTTTTTATTTTGTGTAGTTTTTTTTTTTTCTAAATTTTTTTATTTTTTTGTTTTTTTTTTTTTTTTTTTTTTTTTTTTTAATTTTTTTTTTTTTTTTTTTTTTTTTTTTTTTTGTATTTTTTTTTTAAAATATTTTTTTTTTTTTTTTATTTTACTTAAAAAGATTTTTAAAATTTGAAATTTTGTTTTATGTTGTTTTTTTTTTATTGGGGTATAAAAGTTTTTAAATTTTTAAAGGTTTTTGGGTAGGGGGAGTTTAATTTTTTTTTTTAAAATAAATTATTTTTAATTTTTTATTTTAAATAAAATATTTGTTATATTATTTTTTTTTTTAATAATTTTTTTTTTAAAGCTAAAAATTTTTTTTTGGTGGGGGGGGGGTTTTTTTTTTTGGGGGGGGGGGGTGGGGGGAGGTTTTTAAAAATTTTTAATATTTTAATAAAGAATTTGGATTTTAATTTTTTTTTGTTTTTTTTTGGTGTTTTTTTTTTAGATGAACGGGGGGGGGGGAAGAGGGGGAGGGGGGGGGGGGGAGGGGGGAGGGGGAAGGGGGGAGGGAGGAACAGGGGGTTTTTTTTTTGGTTTTGGTTGTTTATATATTATTTATTTTTTTTGGTGGTTGGGGGCCCCCCCCCCCCCCTTCTGCCTCTTACGCCTTTTTCGCTAAAAACTTATTAACCCCCCCCCCTATTTTTTTAGAGTAAGGGGCAAAAACGATAATAGATTACGATTATATTACGATTATATAATAGAGAACTCAGTTATCTTTTCAGGTTTGTGGAAGTGTTCTTGCTCATTTTCTTTGTTATTTTTTTTGTTTTTTTTTTATCATTTTGTTTATCTTAATCTTGTTTCTTTTACCACTTGACGTTGCCATGTTTAAGCAATTGGTTAATTGTTTGTTTGATTGGTTAATAAAGCGTTCAACGAGTTTCTGAGGACAGTTGGAAGTAAAAGCCAACTTTACATCTCATCTTCTTCTTCTTCTTCTTCATTTTCTTTTTCTTCTCTCACATTTTTTGGGTGTAAATTAATCAAAAAATATAGTGTATATATTATATATAAAATATATAGATATAGTAGGTAGTTTGGTAGTTGATAGTAGTAGTTATAGTAGTAATAGTTTGTTGTATGCATGTTAAATTAAGTAATTATTATCATTTTAGTACATAGATAAGTAGTAGTATAAACATTAGATACAATCTCCATTTCCAAAATTTCCAAATTTCCAAATATATATTTTCCATATTTAACTGCAATTCCATCATCTTCCATCTGGTGAAAAGCAGTCTAGTTGATGACAACTTTAACACTCTTCAATTCATCGTCTCGCTACTTCTATTTCTCTCTCTCTCTCTCTCTCTTTCTCTCCATCCATTATTGAGCTTGTGACGAGTTCTTCATTGTTTCAACGAAGAATTCGCCGGTAATGTTGCAGATCGTTGCACATTCGCTGCATACGGTTTGTAGGCGGAACGTGTCGATTGGCTGTGTTTATGTTTAATGGATTGATTGATTGTTTGATTGATGATTGATGACAAATGTTGATAATGTTGTTGTTTGTTTATTATAGCGAGCGAGTGAACAAACGAGCGAGTAGATCGAACAAACGAATGAACGAACGAACGAGCGAGCGAGCGAGTAGTTTGAACAAGCGAGAAAAGAAAAATACGAGTATAAATTAGCTTAAAGTTAGACACACAAAAGCCTTTAAAATTAGCAATAGTTTCATATTAATTTTTTTTTTTTCTTGGCAACGTCAATGGGGGCTGCAGGGTGGGGAGTACGGGAAGTAAGGATGGGACGCAAAAGTAAAAGATTTTTATTTTTGCAGTTGTTTCATTACCTGGGCGAGATTTTGCTGCCATCGGTGCTGTTGTTATTCGATGAATTGGCCTTGTATCCACTCTTTTGGATACGCTTGAGGAGACGTGCCACCCACATCGATTGCTCCTCAGGCGTGGCCGCCAATAGTAGCATGTCCCTAGCACTACGAGGATCGTGATTCAATTTGCAGGGCGCCAATGGATCATGCTTATCCACGTGCTCCTTGTGTATCTTGTTGCGGCATCTGGAAGCACAAAAAGGAATTAGTTTTCCATTCAAAAGTGCAGCCTCTTAAGATTCAAGTCTATTAGGAGATCGTAAACAAAATTGGATTTAAGTAGAATTTCCCAAAATCAAAATATTTTTGTGGAATTTTGTGATAAAAATGAACCAATTTTGAGTGCTAGTCCTCCCAATAAGCTTAATTTTAAATGTTCATAACAAATGCCCATAAAATCAACTTTAGTGTTTCAGTTGTTGCCACATGTGGCATTTAGACTTACCTCTTGCATTCGTAGGCCGCCGGCGGCTTAAACACGTGCCACAGTTGCTTGGTGCACACTTCGCAGGCGGTTGGCATGTGATATGTGATTTGCACAAACTCATGACCTGAATTAAAGTGAGATAGTTGCCATTAGAGGGAGACAGAGTGCGTGGAATGGAAAGAGATGGACTTACCTTTGTGTATAATGGTGCCGGGTCGCTCCTCGTTACCGCTGACAAGCAGTGTGGAGTCAAGTTGCTCGTCCGGACGATGGGAAGCGCCTTCGCCGGCGTACAGCAATTGGAAGATGCGCGGAATCTCTTTGGCATCGGCGCGTATGACGTCGCCTTGGGTAACGCTGCGCACGTGATACACTTTGCTGTAATTTTTGAGGTGGGAAAAGAGCGAGAGAAGTGACAAGTTAAAAAAGGAACGAATAACGTTTACCGAATAAAAAAGTAACGAGTAACATTACAACAACAATTTAATTAAGTAACTAGTAATAAGTTAATACTTGCAGCGAGTTAAATTTGTGACGAGTAACGAGTCAACTATGTGACGAGTAACGAGTCAAGTGGGACGAGTAACGAGTTATGTGATACAAAGTATAAAACTAGTAATGAGTTTATACCTCTAGCGAGTAATAAGACAACTTACCTAAGATCGAGTATTAGCACAGCATCCGTTGTATTGTGCTTGTCAATATCCGAGTTGTAGAAGATAATTTTACGCGACGAGACGATCACATATTGACGTTTCCAGCTGTGGCCACGCCTTCGATTCTGCTTATTCGGTACGCTCAGCCAGCCCTCAAAGACCGAGTCCTGTGTGAGTGAGAGCAGAGAGGAGTGCTATATCAATTCAGCGAGTAGCGAGTAACGAGAACGAGAAGTCGCAAATACAAAAACAAGACCCAAGGAAATATATATTGTGGAGAGAGTGAGCGAGAAAGAGAGAAAGATAAAGAAAGGGGAGAAAAGAGTTGTGTATTGTGTCAGTTGTGTATGTATGCGTATGTGTGTAAATGTGTACGATTGTGTGAGTGTATTTACCTGACTATCCTCAGGATCATTGTCAGCGGACGATAGAGAGGCTGTCTCGTTAAGTTTACTCTGCAGATGCTCGATTTCGGTGGCTTTACAGTCGATTTCCATAAACATCTTCTGCTTGAGCTGTTGATCCTCGACAGTCTGTTGCTGCAGATCCTGATGCTTAAGCAGCAACTGATTGTATTTGTCTCGCTCCTGCGACAATTCCTGCTGCAAACGACGCATCTCCTTTTCCTTCTTGCGCAACTCTGCCGTGGAACGAGCCTTGCTCTTTTGCTCTGCAAAAAAGAAAGAAACGAGTTTGAAATTAGTTGGTGTTATAATAAAAGTCAACAAGTTCAAAGGCTTGTGGCGAGTAACGAGTGACAATTGAAAATAGTAAGAGTGATCAACTGGTCATGGAACAGTGATAAGTAATGAATGTTTAAGAAACGAGAAAAGTAACGAGTAACACTAGTTGTTGATTGAACAATGTGACGAGTAACAAACAACACGTTCGTAAATTGTTAAGGTATAAATTTGATTCACTAAGTATCTGACGAGTAACCATTATATTACATAGAAAGTAGCGAGTGTACAGTTATGAAACTGACGAGTGAACGTGACTGTCCGTGAAAGGCACTTATAACGATTACGAATGACGAGTAAGTCAACTGGCTTTGCAACCAATCTAAAGACAAGGGTTCAGAAGAATACTTACTTTGCCAATCGGAATCGCGACGATTCATGACCTCGGCAAGTTTGTTGACTGCCGTCTGCTTGAGCAGCACCTCCGTCTTGCACTTCTCGCCCAGTTTGACGATCTCCTCATCCTTGGCGGCACGTTGTTGTGTCAGCTCTTCAAGCTGTTTCTTGTGCTGCTGCAGAAGATCATCGCACTCGTTACTCTTCAGCGAGAGTTTCTTATGCAATTCAGCCTCCGTTTCCTTGAGCGTGGCGAGTGTCGCCTCCTTAACATTGATCTCGTTGCGATGCTTCATGATGAAGTCCTTGAGTTCGAGTTCCTTAATAGTCTTCTCCTTCTCGAGATCAGCAACCGTTTCCTCGGCTATCGAACGAGCCAAAGCCTCGGAATCGGCACGTGCAACGGCCACTTGCACTTGATGCTTAAGCGAGACACGCTCCTCCTCGAGATCCTCGATCTTGGACAGACGTTCGGCACTTTCTTCACGATTCTCGTTCGCCTGCGTTTTATACAGACGAGAGAAACATTGTTCCGCCTCCAGTTGAGCCTGAAGCTCACGATTGTTGGCCAACGCCTCGTGATGCGTCGTCTTCAGCTGTGCCAGATCCTCCTCAAAGCGTCGCTTTGCCTCTCGCTGGGCGGCCAACTCCTTTTGCAGCTGATTCTCACGTGAACGCAAATGTGCCACCTCTGAGCTATAGAGACTCAACTCCGAGAGCAGCGCATTACGTTTGCTATGCTCCTGATCCAATTGGGATTGCAGAGCAGCAACCTTTTCCGATTCCTGACGGCATTCACCTTCGAGTTTCTGCAGACGCAATTGAATCTGTCGATAATCCACCGAGAGCATGCTCAATTGTCGTTCCTTCTCTTGCGAATTCTGATCGGCTTTAATGCGAGCGGATTTCTCTTCGTTGAGCTTGGACTGCAGTGCCTTGACCTCTTGCAGATTGGCCTCTTCGCGTGAAACAAGTCGTGACTTTTCCGTTTCCTGGTGTGCCTTCACTTCCTGCTGATAACGCCCCTGGGCCGCCTTCAGCTCAAAGTCCAGACTGGCATGTGTCTTTTCCAATTCACTAATCTTCTCCAGCAACGCACGATTATCCTCTTGAGCCTTCTGTTCACGGGACAAGGTACGCTCATGATCATTCGATAATGTTTGCATTTTATTTTCGGCCTCTTTGTGCAGCTCCTTCAACTGCGAGCGCAAATTCTTCTCTTGCACCATTTGGGCTTGCAGCTCGGCATTCTCCTGTCCAAGTTCCTCCTTGTGCTTCTGCAGTGTTTCAATCATTTCAACCATATCACGCACCTTCTCCTCGTGCGTTTTCAATGTGAATCCCAATTCGGCATTCTGTTTTTTCAGCTTTTGTGTTTGCTCCGTTTCGGTTTTGAAATTGAGTTCCATGTCATGGAGCTGCTTCTCCAGTGTGAGCACCTTCTCATTTATGTTGAGATCACGCGTACGTGTCTTCTGTTCATTCTCCAGCTTTCGTTGCGTTTCCACCATCTGTGCCTCGGCCTTTTTGCGCAACTCAATCTCGACCTCGACCTTCTGCATGGCCACCTTATAGTTGTGTTGACGCAATGCCAAATCCTTCTCATATTCTGTGGCAATGCGTTGCAATTCCGCTTCTCTCTTCGTGCTCAGTTCAATCTGTTGCCTCAAACTTGCATCCTGTTGCTCTAGCGCCTCGGCACGTGATCTTTCCCTTTCTAGCAACGCCTCCAGACGCTTTAGTTCATTGGAATTCGATGGACGATGACGATGATTGTGACCATGATTATTATTTGCATTGCTATTAACCGGTTGTGATTCCTTTGACTCGGCATCAACAATATCACTGGAGAGCAACTGATAGTCTCCCGTGTATGTGAAGCCAATGAAAGGCAAATGATTGCCATCGAAACTCTTGGGCACCGGAAACATTTCCTCCGGTTTCTCATCCCTTTCGATATCCTCGAAATTACGTGTATCATCATCAGATGTCAGCTCTGGCACCACGGGTGGCACACTCTCCCGTATGTTGTCAAACGACCAGGTGTCATTGCGAAAGAATGGATGAGCCTTGATGTCCTCAATGCCATAGCGACCCAATCTTTGTGTACGATCGGTGAGAAAGGCCCGGATCAAGGCCTTAGCCTGTTCACTGATCTCCACTTCGGGTGGAAAACTCAGTGAATTCTTGTGATCCATAATCTTGCCATAGGTGCCAACGAGAGAGTCCGCATAGAAGGGCGTTTCCCCAAAGAGCATCTCGTAGAGAAATATGCCCACTGACCACCAATCACATTCCCGGCCGTATTCATTATCCACACCCTGAGATTGCAGCACTTCGGGACTAATGTAATCGGGTGTACCAACCGCATTACTGGATACCACTTGACCGTTGGCCCCCATTCGCATACAGGTACCGAAATCGGCTAGCTTCAGATGGCCATAACTGTCCAATAGCATATTATCGGGTTTAACATCCCGATGGACAAATCCCATATTGTGTATTGTATCCAGAGCCAATACCACTTCCATGGTATAAAATATGGCCCATTTTTCGGGTATTTCGTAGTCACCCATTAGAGAGACTATATCACCACCGGGCATAAAGTCCATAACCATATACAAATACTTGGTGTCCTGGAATGCAAAATGTAACTGAACAATCCATTCGGAATTCGCATGCGCCATTATATGACGTTCCTCCCAGAAAAATGCTGAATCCGGACGTTTCATCATCTCGAATTTGGATAAACGCTTCATGGCATACACCTGTCGGGATGACTTGTGTCTCACCAGTTGTACCTCGCCAAAGGCGCCGGCTCCAATCAGTTTAATGAAATCAAAATCATCCACATTCATACGCAACTGATTGATCTGTAGCGCCAAGGGTTTATCTATAAAATAAATTAAATATATTTTATTTACATTCCTCTTTCCACTCCTTCTACTCCTCCCCACCCTTAATCGTACTCACATTTGTAGGCGTATTGCTCAATGTTCTTGAGACGCTTGAGCGAATCATGATCACAATCACTGACCAGCGCCGACACCGTGTCCAGTAGACAGTCCACGTTGCAGATGCTCGTCGGATCCCGCATCTCGCGCTCGAGCGTCGTAGCTCTGAAAAAATATTAAAAATTGTTATAATAATACAATTTTAATTTTGAAATCAAAAATAAAGTTTAAATATATATTTCTGATTATTTTAATTATTTTTATTTTTACTTTTACAACTCTATAGTTTTCTAAAAAACTATTTAATTTTGTTTACAATTTTCAAAAAGTTAATTCTGAAAATGATTTTTAATTTTTTAAGGCTATTTGCCACCTGGTGACGCTTATCAACACTGATTTTGTCATTACAAAGATGCAAACTTGCAATCAACTTTGGACTACAAACAAAACAAAAACAAATTGAGATGCGTAGGAGTACAAATGAAAGCACAATGAGGAAGAAGTATAAAAAGGGAAGAGGGGGAGGGGAAGCATAAGGGGTGGGTAGGCGCTGCTGGCTTTGCCTTCGCCTTTGACTTGCAGCAAACAAATCTCAACTCTCTGTTGACTTTGATAAATTGCTGGGATAAATGCATGCCAGAGTCACACACACACACACATGCACGCACACAAATACAAAAGCACACGAATACACGCACACAAAGTCGTTGATATGACTTACTTATGTATGCGACGCGTCGTGTTGCGCTTTCTTTTTGTGCATGCTCGCACTGCAACGACAACAACAACAACAACAAAGAGGAACAAGAACAACAAGAAGAAAACGAAGTAGCACAAGAAGTAGAAGTAAACGGAATAGAAAAAATATGAAGCGTGCAGTTCACTTTGTTTTACTTATTGTTGTTGTTTTTGATTTTTGTTTTTGTTGTTGTTGTTGTTTTTGCTCTGCGCATTGTTTTCTGAATGAACTCGAGAACTAACATACACACGCATGCACACACGCACACATACACCCGCTAACGTTATTGCTGTTATCGCAGCTGCATTCATTGAAAGCGCATAAAAAAAAAATGAAGAAGGAGAAGAAGAAAATTAGCAAGGTTGATTGACTGAATGACTAACTGACCAACTGATTAAACAAAACTAAGGGAAACCAGCTGACTTATCTGCCAAAATTCCGGCATTCGAAATGTTTACAAAAAAAATTTAAATAAGATAAAGTTTCTCAATAATTGCATAAAATAATGAGTTACTTTCATTATCATAGTTATAGATATCTTATAAGTTATATAGAAGTTTAGAAGATTTACAGGTTTTATCCTTTACTCAAAACTTTTAATTTAAGTTTTAAAAAAAAATTTTAGAGCACGAGATAGATACATATATCAACTAATTAAAAGTCTTCTATAAAGTTACCGGCAAATGACAATATAACAGTTCATAGCAAGAGAAACGATCAGCCAAAGAGCGAGAGACAGAGAGAGATAGAGAGAGAGGGAGAGACTGGGTGGCTCAAAGTGAGCGAGATGGAGAACCGATGACAGACGGCGCAAAATTGATACGAAAAGGTGTTTGAATTGTTGTGATTTCATCATCGCCACTTACGGAATGACAGAAAAGCCAAAAACACTGAAAAATATCAACGCTCGTTTTGTGCCAACAACAACAAAAAACAAACTTGGAAAAGTTGGAATTTTCAACCAAAAACAAAAACAACAACAAAATAAATGCAGCGATAAGTTTTCAACGGCAATGGCAACAACAACATAATTATAAACAACAGCAGCAACAGCAACAACAACAACAACAAACACGATAATAATAATAATAACGACGACAACATTATCGTCACCTAGAGACAATATAATTGTAAATTTAATTTATTCACGCACCTAAATCGAGAGAGACAAGGCGCAATTCACAATTCGAATTTTCGATTTGGTTTTTAGCACCCTGTACTTGTAATGTGCGAAGGGTATGCTAAGTTACTAATAAAAAAAATTGGGTATATCAAAATTTTAGAAGAGCTGTATTAGCTATAAATTTCAGTGTCGTATGTCTTTCAGTTTCGTCTGTGCGCTGATCAGTCAGCAGAACAAGTGAGTTGTATTTTTATAGATACTTGTTGAGTTCGATTTATTTTATCCGCAAGTATAAAAAAGTATAATATTTTAAGAATTTCAAAAACAATCTGCAAAAATACCAAAATCTCAAAGACCATAAGCACTCGAAATACTGAAAAAAAAGTATAGATTTCAGTAGATTTGTTATCTACATAAATCTCAGAGACTATATAAGGCAAGTTTACACAATTTTTCGAAAGAATCGTCCTTCTTTAAGAGACCATAAGATCACACAGACTATAAGATACACAGATTTGGTATTTTGGGAAGTATTTTCGATGCTACATTTACTTTATAAACTAAACTTAAAAATTACTCGGCGACTTCTTCAATGCAAGAATTGCAAGCAAAAATTCCATGCTAACTACAGGGCAACTGCCAGTCGATTAACCTCAATTATAATATAAGATCTCTGTTTTCCCCTGAGTGTATTTAATTGATTTTTAAGCCCAAGAAAGAGTTGCATGCTAACTACAGGACTGCTGGCAGTTGAGTTGACTCGTATAATTAGTAAAATATATTTTATTTTTAACTGAGTGTTTAATAGTTAAGGAGACCTGTTAAGAGCAAGTTAACTGCACGAACTAAACCCTTTTGCCACCGTCCCTCAGCTGTTTCAAAGCTCACAGCTATGACACAGACGCCAAAGCTGCAACAGCTGACAGCGTGTTGATCAACACGCACACAAAGATATGTGTTTAGGTGAGTGTGAGTGTGTGTGTACTGCTATGTATGTATGTGTGTGTGTGTGTGTGTGTGTGTGTGTGTGTATGTGTGTGTGTGTGTGTTTGCTCATCTTTTGCGTATTTAAACGCATATTTTGTTAGTGCTCAAGCAAAACAATAACAAATTTAGAAATACAAACGAATTTCCAAATACATTTCCGTGTGCATATTTTTAATGGCCAAGTGCTCGATGGCTCCAAGAGTGGCAAATGGTAGGGGCGTGGTTAATTGTGATCTGCTTTTGTTTTATAGACGCAAAATGTGTTTTCTTTCTCTGCTTTTCTTTGCTTTTCTTTAGTTTTCCTTTGTTTTTGTTGTATTTTTGCCGAGTACATTTAATGACTAAATTCACATGCACCTGAAGTGTTTATGTTAAAACAAATTAGGCACTCAACAGTGCACAGTGGGGTGTGCACAACTACCAAATACCCTGCACAAGGGAAAAAATACTTTTTTTTGTTATTAAAATACTTGCGTATTATTTTAGTGACAGGCGATCTTGTGTGAGCTAACAGGGGGCGTGGTCGAAACCAAATATCTTCAGCTTTGATAATCCCTGTACTGCTTTAAATATACTTTTAATCTCCTTTCCACTTAACCCTCTAAACACCCCTTGTCAGCCAACGACTACAGGGTCTACACAAACCCGCTGGAATTTTTATGGGATTTTGGCTATGGAATGAGTATGGAAGTCAGAGAGCATGGAGCTAAACGTACCGTTGTGGCTCTAACAAATGGAGTGCATCGGGCAACCACATAATGTACGCTATACCGATGTCGATGCCGATAACGATTCCGATTCCGATAACGATAACTAATGCGTCGCGATGCGTTTGACTATTTAACGCGTTACAACGCATCCGATGCGCCGCCTGCAACTGAAACAAATTCAACCAAAATGACACCAACAAAACCATAAACAACAACAACAACAACAACAACAATTATCGAATGAAATCGATTTTGGAGTCAAAATATTCGGATTCGAAAATGTCTATTTGGTAGCTCGTTGCCATTTCGATTTTTCTGGCTTACAAATTTTAATGCAAAAATGGCAAATTTATGAAAAGTCGCCCGAGACAAAACGTTTTGCTCATTCGCTTGTCAATTTGATTTTTTGTCATCGTGTTGTTGTTGCTCAAATACCCTGTAAAGTGCGAGTAAAGTTTTATGGAGTACACTAAATTGTTTACTTTAGCTCGTTTTTCAATAAATTCGCTAAAGAAGAAATTTGGCAACACTGTATAGATATGAAATACAGTGTTGCCAAATTTCTTCTTTGTCTGTTTTCTACTTCTTTTCCTCATAAAGTAACATTTTTCGTTTTTTTTTTAGAGTTTTTTCGAACTATTTCCGTTTTAGTTTGTAGTTGGTGGAAAATTGGCGCTTTTTATGCTAGATTTTTAGCTACTTATATCAAATTTATAGCTAAATGTTATTTTTAAGGCATGGCAATTTAAGTTTGGACACCAAAATTTCCCAATTCATAGCCAAATTCAGAAAATTTAAATAAAAACTGAATGAGTCACGATTTAAACAATACGTACTTCATATGTAAACTAAATATAAATCACTAAAAATCCATTATTCTTTACCAATAAACTTGTTCTTCTTCTTAGCCTGTTTCCTTAAACATTTTTAAGCTCAATTTACTACTTATTTTTGGCTCTTTTGTCTGGTTTTAGTGGCTAGTCTTATCTGGTGAGGCCTAAGCTGTTTGCCACGCCCCCACACCACCTTAAAGGCGCAAGTTTGACAACTAAAGCTATACATTTTTGGCGCGCAGAGCAAAAAAGCATAAAAGTTCGCCAGCAAGTAACCTCCTGCAGGGTATCTAACAGAGTCGTGTGGACTCTGCAGCCGCCTTTGCTGCTCATTTGTTGTTGTTGTTGTCGCTGCCGCTTTGAACATGATTATGGAAGGTGTTTGTCACCGATGTTTTTAGCTAAATTTGTAAATTTCTGTCTGTTTCTGTTTTGTGTTTAAAAATCTTTGCGCGTTTTCTATGCAGTTCTCAATTAATTGAGCACAAAACGAGTATAAGAGTGTGTGTGTGTGTGTGTGTAGAGTATGTGTGTGTATGTGCCCGAGTGTGTGCGTGTGTGTGTTGTTTTGTTTGTTTGATTAGCTCACTCACCGACGCCTTCTTTCCACATCCATGCTGATTATTTGCTAATCTTTCTGTGTCCTTCGTGGACTCCTCGCTTCACTTGCTGCCTCCTTTTTCCAGCTGCCGCATGCAATTTGGCTGCCAAGTCTCTCCAGCTTCCAATTCACCAACTGCAGTTTCCACTATTTCCACTATTAATGCGTCTATTTGCAGTTGTTCCCAGTGTTTCCACTTTAAATCCGTCTATTTTTCCACTGTTTCCAATTTTTGCCGTTTCCACTTCTTGCGTCTTAGCGTTTTACTGCTTCCTTTTTCCTCCTTGGCGTTGGCAACTACGGACTTTAAATTATTACAGGACTCTCAACTGTTCCTGGGTTAATTTAAGACTGCAAATGAAATGAAAAATGAATAAATTGGTAATAAAAATTAATTAATTCAGCGCTTACCTGAGCGGCACAAAAGAGTGCGTTTACTTTAAGCTTTGTTGTTATTGTTGTTGTTCGATGAGGTCACGAGTTGGTGTTTAAACCACTTGAGGATTCAATAAGTAATTGTTTGATTGTTAGCACGCCTGGAGCGACACATGGCCAAGGGCCGCCAACGCCACATGCGGGCCGCCAGCTATGGCAGCAGCCCAGTTAACCAGGTTATCAGCCAGTTACCAACAACGTTTTTTCGGCCAGGCCAGCAAGCCTCAGGAAGTCCCAAAAAAAAAAAAACAACAAAAAAATTTGCTGCTTGCCAAATTGCCAGACAAGCGCTAAATTTGTTCTATGTTTAATAACTTCACTTTGCTTGCAATTTTTCAGCTTGCGTACTTTTTCATATATTTTTGCACTTTTCGTTGCTGTTTTTTTTTTTTTTTTTTGGTGCTCGAATTTTTTTTTATTTTATATTTTTTTGTTGCTGCAATTTTTGGCGAAACAACACCGATGTCGCTGTCGTTGTGTTTGTAAACATGCAATGTGTGGCACATTCGTTATTGTTGGTACGGACGTGCGCACATGCAACAGTTGCACTTTTGTTTTTCGACCCGTCCGACCAAAACACTTGATTTATTTCTCGCTTTATTTTGGTTTTTGAGGATTGTTCAAGGAAGACACAAGGGTCCAAATCCAAATCCAAATGGCAGCGTCACAGCAAATTGTTCACCTATTTTACGATCACACTAAATTTTGCCACAAATGTATATACCAAAATGGCAAATATACCAAAACGAGCGCGACAAACGGTCACATGGTTTTTTATAATAAATTTCCCATTTGGTACTTATTTTCAGTATTTTCTATGCATGATCGTCCCGTTGATTTATTTTTTAAATGAGTGTTCCATTTTGAGCAGTTTATCTTTATTCGTTTATCATTCAATTAATACGAAAGGGCTTTTATTATTGTTGATTTTATAAAAGATGTGTTACTGTCAGGTTCGTCATAGGCTTCAGTAAAATCGAGTTATTCGATTCGAATATTTGATCGACTTGCGGCAAAAACGACAGCAACCACTTATCGAGTATGAGTCGATAGTTGAAAAAGCAGCCCTACCATTGCGATATTTGTTATAACCGCTAACACAGTCTGGTCACACTAAAGCTTGATCGTGCTTTAATTCAAATTCAACAGTGGTTCAAACAATTGTGTTTACGAATCTAATAAGCTTCCGGTCCGACCTTTTAGATAAGCCCGCGCATAATTTTAAGAAATGAGTTTTGATTAATTGCGCCAATTTCTTTGCTTACCACAATAACATTTTCCAGATATTTATGTGCTATCAATAATTGTTAGTGTTATCTATCTACAATTTTAAACAGATAAGAAAATTTTAGCTGACGTTATTTAAAAGTTGCAAATGCAGACTTGCAGCTCTATTTCTGCAATATTCTTTCTATTGCACTTCGAGTGCAATGCAATATTATCGATATTGCCACAGATCGAAACAGTGAGATAGAAAGAGAGAGGGCGTGTGAGAGAGTGGAGCCAACGAAGAGCCAATTGAGCTTAGTAACGGGTAAAGTGTAGTAATGGGTGTTTATCAAGCACAAGCTTGTGCAGGGCTCGGTTAGCGTTCGGCTGTTGTCGATGCGAAAACCTGATTGTCTTCGTATTGTGGAGGTTGGAGAGTTTTTGGGCGGCCATCGCAGTTGGGAACACGGTGGGTGGGGAGGCACACACACACACACACGCACACACATGTATTCCAATGTATGTCAGCGTAGGCATGTTAGTGGAACGCAAAGGGCTGTCCAGGCGATCGGCGGAGTGTTGGTATGTGTGCGTGCGTGTAAAGCAGAGAGCAAAATGCAAAGAGAGAGCAAAATATTAAGTTAGACGGTGCAGGTAGTCAGAGTCAGTGCCGATACCGTCAGTCGTTGGACGCGTCTCGTTAGTAGTGGACACGCAAAGTGCAGTTAGACGAATTATTCAATTCGTAATTTTAATTTTTTTTCGCGCTTTAAAGTAAAATACATTAAGATCTGTTTATTAACTAGCTATACATATATCGTATTAACATATATTTATTTATACATACATATATGCATATGCTTTAAATACTAAATACAAAACCACACGCGCGCGCTTGTCATACTTAAATATAATTCTTATATGAATAGATCTTTAGTTGTTTTTGTCAAAATACATACAAATATTACATATATATTTATATATTTTTTTATCTTGTTTTTTTGTGACACAATCGCGACGTCAATATTTCGTCGCATTCGCATTTGTGAAAAAAAAAATATTTGAACTAAAAAAAAAGTACTAGTGTTTAAAAATAGTTCTCAAAGGCTATAACACAAATCGCAGCTAATAACAGTACAACAACAAGTAACATTATCAGCAACAACTAAAACAACAAGCAGCAGTAAAAGAAGAACTATCAAAATGGTCGAGACTGTCGTTACCGTTGAGCGCACCACAACAACAACAACTGGGCCACCTGGCGGCAATCCATCTACCGGCGATAATGGCGGCTTCTGGGGTGCCATACGCATCAATATAGATTATTACAAAACGATTCCAGGCATTTTGAAGATTGTGCAGTTGGTAAGTACCGTTACATTGCAATCTGCCTGGAATAGTGAGTACACGCACTATTCCAGGCACCCAGAATACAATCCATACTGTTGTCATCCAAACATACTCTCACTATCTCGCTCTCTCTTATCGGCTTTTGCGGCATACATTCATTGATATGCTTTGAACTTTTATCTATAAATTTCTCAACATTGCTGTCAATTAATGCAGCACACACACAGACTTACTGCCAAACGAACAGACATTTACTTGTGTGTGTGTGTGTGTGTGTGACTGCGTGCGTGTGTGTATATTAGTGACTCCATCTGTATGTGTGTGTGTTCGGGATCTCATTAAGTTGGATAAGGAAAGCATGTGAGCAGCTCTTCATGTGCTTGGTCAATTTGAATTTAATCTTCATTATGAGCGGGAAATTGAACAAAATTCTTATGCAATAAACGATATCAATGAAAATGATTGACTTTTAATTGTCAAAATCGGTAAATAATGCATGCAACCAACTTCTATACTACAAAATTCCTAACAGCTGTTTGATTTCACAAAATAGAAAATTGTTTTTATAATTATTATTATTACTTTACTACTTTGCTGGGCGTTTGTACGCGTGGGAAGCAGTTTACCAGTTAGCCATGTCAATGCCAACAATGCCCACAAACCACATGGACGCCAAATGGTGTTGACAAAAAACACAAAAGTGAAATATTCGAAAAAGAAGCTAAAATGAGTAGAGCAGTTAAACCGCTAAAATAGCTTAAAAAAATGAAAAAGTTATGACGGAAAAAATGCTGTTCCTGTCAGCACAGAAAACAAAGTCGTTTCTCTCCCACTCTCTCCCGCTCTCGCTCTTCCTCTCTCTGCCTCTGTGACACGCTCTTGCCTGGCCGCCCACAGGTGGCCGCCAACACGCAACAACAAGCACAGCAGCGACAACGGCGGCCACTTTTTGCATTTGAAACACACACACACAAATAGACACGCACGCACACATACACATAGAGGCACAGAGACTAGTTGACAAGCAATGGAAATGAGTACAACAACAACAACAACAATGGGCATACAAAGGGGAGAAAGCTTAGCTGTGGGCAAAAAGATCAGCCAAAGATTTGCGGTGCGGGCAATTGCAAGCCAATAACAAATGTGCCATACGTCTCACGCCTCACGCCGCATGTCACAGACAATTATATACTCTATATGTATGTATGTGTGTTAAGTACAATTGCACACACAAATTACAATTGCAATTCAATTTTTTCCATGCGCCCCCAAGGACTGGACATTAAAAATGCATTCATTATTACACGTATCTGTGCCTAGGAAATCAATAAAGAGGCGGTAACGACAGGGGGCGGGGCAGAGTTGGGTTCAAATTGAAATTGTTTACAGGTGGAAGAGCCATTAACATAATTAATATGTCATCTATTTATGCTAATTGAAAAACTATCGATCGCCTTTCCATGCGATTCTCATCGACTCAACTGTACTTTCATACTAAAATGGGCTTAGATGGGCCTTAAGCTATAGGAATGTAGCTAAAAGCAGAAACAGAACAATTTGCGTCTTAAGCGTTAAATGCAATTTCTTGGCCATAATCTTATCTTGTTACCACAAAAGCTGATAAAGCATAAATAAAGCGCTTAATTGCTCTGAGAATATTTAACAATTTGCAGTAAAAATACATATTTGATATATAATACTACATTAAACTTAGTAGGAGAAGCTACGGTTGAGTATGTAAGGCTATACCCTGGAACAGTCTAAAAATACTTAAATCTTATTTAAAAAGTTATAGTTTTTCGTTCTTTGCGAGCTTTTCACATTCTAGCATAGAACAAACAATCTGAAGTATATATATATATATATATATATATATATATATATGTATATATATATATATATTATAGTTCCTGGAACAAAACCATTTACACCACTTTCAAAGGTCTCCATTTGTAAAAACTTAAATTTAAACAAATAAATAAATTTTATGCATTTTAAAGTAAAAAATCAAATATTTGAAGAGTAGGAAAAGCATTATATTGGAGTTAAAGGACAGAACTAAATGCTTTATCATAGTTATTGGCAATAATAACAGCTGGCCAAAATTAATCGCTATGATAATGAAGATTATAATATTATTAATTATTGGTTTTTGGTCACATGAGTCACTACGTTACTCATGTGAGTTTTAAGATTGATAACGCTCGTCTAGACTCCATAGAGCGCTGAATGTTCGTCCTTTTCGAGAATTCACATATTACTCATACGATCCGTGGGACTTTTTTTTTAGTTTTTTTTTGGTAAGGAATCTTATCATCGTCAATCAAAAGTGTTAAGATTACACGACAATGCGAGTCGGCAGTCGTATCTGGGCATACGATAAGATTGTTCAGGCCATAATTATACTAGTTTCAATAAACTGGCAAACAATGGCAACTCTGGCACTGTTTGTTAGCTATTAACATGGCCAAAATGTTGACAAACTTGTTGCCCAAAAACTTGTACTATTTTTATGGCGTGTCACGGCCGTTCTGTAAGAATTTCTACACATTTTAGAAGAATCGAAAACAAAATCGGAATCAGAATCGTGTCTTTAGCTTTGTAGTAGCTGTATATTTATCCAATCTATATGCAAATTGAAACGAAGATGATGGAAAAATGGCGGACAAACGATAAGAAACGAAAACTGAACCGATTCATGCCACGATCACGATTTATTTGCCTTTTCTTCTCATAATAGGCGGCATTACGTAAGATATCTATCTATATACATCATATATATAGGAATATATAGTAGTATATATATATGTTTCTAGTTGTACGAGTAATTTAAATGCTCTCGTATATATGTATGCCCATTCACAACAATGTTATATGCAAGTATTATTGTATAGTTGGCCCAAAAACCGGAAATTGTGACACACATTTGGCGACTACACAAATATCTTAAGAATTTTTAAATATTCTTATAGTTACTACACATTGTTATGGAAATAAAACACTATTACCACTGTTTGCAGTACAAAGAATTTTAATTCAAGATTGTTGATCGATTAACGTTTCTAGGTTATGTACACTTGTCAGTACAGTTATCATATATGCATGTTTATGCATGTATTTGCATATGTTTGTACTATGTACATATATGACTAAGTAAAAAACACCAAAATGAGCTCATCTTGAAGTCAACTTCGACTTAACGTAATACATGTGTACATAAATAACTGTGATTGTTTAAAATTTGTACTGTTTACTTTTTGTTTTGGTCATTTACTGGTGTTTACTTTGTGACGTCACAATATGCAAACGATCTATTCACTCTGCGCAAGTGTAGAAGCTGCGCATTGTTATTGTTATCGGTATTTGTTATCGTTATTGTTTGAAGTGCCGCCATTGAACTTTGCTAAGCGCTTTCGTAGGTGTGTGTGTGTGTTCCATATCTATGCATTTCATCGATGTTTGTGTGCGCTCAGCTGCGTCGTGATGTCTCTGTTGCCGTCTCCGTCTCGCGTCATCGATCATGCGAATATTCCAATGAGACAAACACAATCGCACACACGCGCACGTGTATGCAGTTCATATACATACATGCATGCATATATAGGTATATGAATGTGTAGCGGTTACATGCTTCAGATGGCAAATTACCCGTTTATAATTAACAAAGAGCAGACAATCTTGATCCAGTCGTGGATATTATCAAATTATTGTCTGTCAGTCTGGCTGTCTGTCTGTCTAGGCTATTCAAGCGTACAGTTCTTATGTACATATATATGTTTTATATACTAAACGGATGTCAAAAAAATACACACACACACATACAGACATGTCTTCGAGTAAATATACATATATGTATGTATGTATATGTGTGTGTGGGCAAATAAATTCAAAATTTTAGAATAAATTGTACCCCAAACGCACATTTATCGCGCGTCGGGTGTTGATATTTATTTTTGAAACGTGATGACGCACATTTCTGTCTGATTTTATTAAATACCCTTGAAATAAAAGAGAGCAAATTAGAAAGAGCCGTTACTTGGTATAAATTTTGTTACCAATGGGGCGACATTTCAACCGCACTGCCAATTTTATGCCTCTAAAGAAGCGAAAAAAAAATATTCTTTTCAAAATTTTGTATTTCAATAGAAGCCAAAATTCCTTAAATATTTTGTATTTTAATTTAATTTAATAAAAGACGTTTTGGCAATACTAGTTCTGACGGAAATTTCCAATATGCTGCATTAAAACCAGTAAAATATATATATATTTGAATTAATTTAGAATAATGATAAGCCTGGAATAGTGTAAAATTTTTAAATCAGCTTAATGCATGCCTGACATTTCGCAGGCTCCTACATTGACGAGTTCATAATTATTTCTTATTGGGAATTTGTCCCAAAATATTCGTGGTCAAGTGCAAAAGTTTTCAGCGAACACTTTGAAGTTCACTCAATAGAGGGCGCTTTAGCTGCATGTAAACAAATGGTTGCATATATGCGTGCACACACACATGCACACGCGTATGTATGTACAAACATGTATAAATGAAGAGGAAGACAAACAATAACATAAACAAGAACCAGTTGACTCCAATGAATCGATGATGTTGTTGTGGTTTTTGTCGGCGTTGTTGTTTTTGCTGGCTTTGGCAAAGTCTACAACTTTCAGCTTTCACTTTTTGTCTGCCTTTTGTTTTAAGGTAAATGCCAACAGCAGCAGCAAACAACATGCCAAACACACATACACCAAGGCACACATATACCTATGCATATACATGACATATACATATATGATGACAATGTTTAATGTTTATTGCTTTTTAATTGCAAACACTACAAATTATGAATGTGACTGTCATCGAAATCGGTGTCATCGCTATCGAAATCGACGCCCACACACGTTACAAACCCGCAAAGCGTTCCAATTTGAATTCTTATTACTAATATCTCAAATCGGTGTATGTGTGAGTGTGTATGTTTGTACAAATATGGGCAATTAACTGCGCTCGCATTTCTGTACAATTGCTTAAGGTGACATCATTTCATTCCGATTTTGATCTTTAATGAAAAATTACTAAATGTTACGCCAATTAAGTTGATTACTAATCAAAAACCAAAAAAAAAACATTTTGGTTTACATTTTGATTGTTATTGCAGGTTATTGGCATCATTTGCATGGCTTGTGCCTCCCCCGCACAGGCGGCAGCGACAAGTTTCTTCCTGTTCGTTGTTGTCATCTCTTTCATCATCACAATCCTGTTGATGGCCGCCTATTTCCTGGGCATACGTGAGGCCCTCAATGTTGCTGTCAATTGGATATTCTCGGTAAGTTACAAATTTTTCAATTAAATTAAATTTTAAAAAATACACTAGATTTTTAATTAAAGTTTTATAAACTTTTAAAAGCTTACATTTTTTTTGTAGACTTTTTTTATTAGCACAAAAAAATAAACCCGTTTTGTTAACAAATTTGGCACATCAATATTTTTTAAGTACTTAAATTGTTCAATAAGTAGTTTATTGCAACTCTTATCACCAGCTGATAACGCCTTTCCCTCTCTCTCTCTCTCTCTATCGCACCTGCAGGAGTTGCTGACAACCGCTGTGCTGACTTTACTGTACTTTATTGCCTTCATCGTGCAATTGGCCAGATGGGCGGAGTCGAGTGCTCCCGGACATGGCGCAAATACGGCAGCTGGCGTCTTTGGACTGTTTAATTTCTTGGCCTATGGAGCCGGCACGTATTTCCTGTTCCTGGCGCATAGATCGGGAGCAACGCATTAAGTTGGAACTGGAGGATGGAGAAGCGATTTTGCCGAGTTCAATTTGCCGATCCGATAAAGATCTGTTCAAAATCCGATCCAAATGCAATCCATTAATGGAGCCCCATTGCAATAGTCAGAAAAAGAAAACTAGTATAGTTTCTTTTTTTTAAGTGTGCATTTTTTTTGCATTGTTCAAAGTTGTTTTTTTTTTTGCTTTCCTTTTTTTATTTAATTTTATTTTATTTTAATAGTGTATGTATTTAAATTTGTATTTTTTTTGTTGATAATTGTTCATATCTAACGGTCGACGCAGACAACAAAAAAGCGCAACGAAGAAGAAAGCTCGCTGAAAAAAGCTCATTTTTTGGAGAAAAAGCTTTGCCCGGTTTAAATCGGGTCAGCTTTCGCTCTCTTTTTCTCGCTCTCAGCGTGCGACTTGATTTGTTTTTAATGTTATTTTAATGCTTACTTTTAACTTTAACGCCTGCTAACATTTAAGTTTAAATACAAACAAACAAACACACAGAAATGGCAACAACAAGAACAAAACAACAAAACACCGCAAAAATAAGTTCAATAAATTATTCGTATTTTATAACTATAAAAATAAATGCGTTTTCCGATTTACATTCTTTGATGGGTGCGAGTCTTTGCTAAAGCTTTAGCCGGGTTACCCACCAGCAAAATGGATCAAGAAAGTGATGGTGGGGGGGGGGGTTTCCTAAGCAGCTTAACATTAGGATTCGATTTGTTACTTAGTCGACATAAGGACACGTTAATTTTGGCAAAAGGTTTTAAGTTTTAGAAACAAAGTTTAAAATGGAAGCGATATAAGGAATTAATCGCTAAGCCTAAAGCTAATCATGGAACACCCTCAACATGTTTACGTTGATCCTTTAGCGAACCCGATAACTATCGATAGGCGATTCAGTCAATTTACCCACCACCAAAACTGAATTTTTGATTAGATTTCTAATTTATTATCCCTCTAACTAATTTGATTAAATTTAAAGTAATAGCCAAACACAAGAAAAACTTTAAGTTGACATGAATGCACTGCAGATGTGATAATCAGTTCATGATGTGGCATTGACCGACACATTTTGCCTAAGCGTTTGTTAACTGGTCTTCGGCTATTGGAAATTTGGTCATAGATGAGGGAAGGAGGAAGTATGTCAGGTCAGGTCAATGGAGAGTCGAGAGCATATGATTTTGAAATGAGTTAAACATATTTCTTGAGCTCGTCGTAGATGGCCAAAACGAGAGCACCTCCAGTACCACGAATGACATTGGAGAATGCACCCTTAAAGAACGCCGAGATGCCCTCCTGCTTGGCAATGACCATCCAACAATGCGCGGTATTCTTATAAAGCATTTCCGATTTCTTCAGACCCGACTGCATCATCATACGACGACGCACCGTATCAAAGGGATACGATGCAATGCCCGCCACTGTTGTGACCACTTGTGCAATCGCCCAGCTGACATAGAAGGGTGTGTTCTTTGGATTTGGCAAATGATCGCGACAGGTGTCGTAGAATCCAAAGTATGCGGCACGATAGATAATGATGCCCTGGACAGATACGATGAAGCCACGATATAGACCGATCGGTCCATCCGATTTTACGACCTTCTTTAAACAATCGATTAAGCCGTTAAATTCTCGTTGTCCTCCCTTTCCAACATCAGCAGCCAACCTGTAAAATAGAAAGCGTAAAAAAAAAAACACCGATTACAACATCTCGTTATCGAATAATGCAGCGCCAAAATTCAAATTTTTACCAAATTTTGAAACTTACCGCGTTCTTGCAAAATCAAGTGGATACACAAAGCATAAAGAAGTTGCTCCAGCAGCGCCACCAGATGCTAAATTACCCATAAAATGACGCCAAAATTGCTTTTTCTTGTCAATTCCGCCGAGAAATACCTTTAAAAGTAATTAATTAGTAAAATCAATGCAATTAAGTGTTGCCAACTCATTGCACTTGGCTTGTTGTGTGTACAATTTGCGCGCGTTACCAACTGCTATATTTTATTCAACGGACTCTTTAGAAAAATTAAAGTTTTTGGTTAAGTCTATTTGTTAAATATTGAAATGAGTCCAAGTTGGCTGTGTAAATTAAGTATGTCAAAAAATATATATGTTTTTTTGTAATAAATTATATTCGCCACAGACACGCTCTTTAAATGGTGTGCAGAAGTTGGTACACTTTAAGCAAAAATGGGTACACGTGAATTATGACAGGGTGGCAACGCTGTAAAACAAAAAGGAGCGAGAGAGGCGACACTTACCGACTTGTAGACATCTTTGAATGCAAAATTTAAAGCCTGCGTGGGAAAATATCGAATCACATTGGCCAAATTTCCGCGCCAAAATGAGGCAAATCCTTGTTCCTTGGGTATGCGAACGAAACAATCGACAATACCCTTATAGCGCTGATCCTGTGATATCTGCTTGGAGACTTCCTGCACTTGCAGCAATAATTTCACTCGCTCAATGGGAGCGACTGCGGTTTTAGCAATGGCTGCCGATACGCCGCCGGCCATGAAGTCAATAATGAATGACTTCAAATCGCCACCGCCTCCACCACCGCCGCCTTCATCACCCATTTTGATTCCTGAACTTCTTTAATTACTCCTTGTCCTCTTTTTCTATTCGTTTCGTTTGGATTTGATTTGTTTGTTTATTTGCAGTTTTGTCCAAGCGTTTTCGAAATACACCAATGAAATGTCCAAAGAAAATAAAAAGTTTAAAAAAAAATAACAAAATTATATGTTTGTTGAACTAATAAATTTTTGACGAAATCTGGGACCAGAATAAAAATAACTAGCCAGTGATTCTGAATTCCAACAATGGAACACATACAATGACTACTTTGATCTCAAAAATTATGTGCCACAAAATGAATGGAAAAATCCAAATTTTCCACTTACAAATATCCAGTCGTATTTTCATAAGCTGTCAAAAAAATGTAATTCAATTAATAGAATAAAACAACATATGTCTACTATTTTTATCAATTTTTATATTTTTAAACCAACCAAAGTTGATTTGTTGTTTGTTGTTTGTTTTTGCAGTGGCTGCTGAGTGAAATTGTTGCAATTATTTCGCTCATTGTTTAAACATTCTGATTCTGATTGACTACTCCAAACAAGCAGAAGGCAAGAGGAGGATCGGATTAGAGGGGAGCGGGTCAAAGGATAAAAGAAAACTCGATCCACGCATCTTTACATAATTTCCCTCGAACCTATTGAGAATATTAAAAACTAATTTGTTTGTTTTTTTTTTTTTGTTTGTTAATGCTTAAATAATTCTCGAAACTTCTTCAGTCCTCGATTCAGCTTTCCCGCTGCTCCTTCACCTCCTTTCGTTACTGTTGTTGTTGTTGTTCCTGTTTGCTGGAGCTGGTGTTGTTGTTGTTGTCTGGCCATCAAGTGTTTTGCAATTAAATTATATATTCCAGTTATTATATATAATATAATTTCGTAATTATATTTTTTATTGGGGATTAATTCGTGGATGTTGTTGTTGGTTTTGCATTTTTATCTCTTCACTTTTGTTGTTGTTGTTTGTAGTAATATAATATAATTAGCTGGTAGTGGTTTGTTGTTGTTGTTTTTATGTTTGTTTTGTTGTTGTTGTTGTTGAATAATTTAATTAATTAATTTACAAGATCTTCTTGATTTCATCGTACAACACAAGCACGAAAGCACCGCCAGTGCCTCTGAGAATGTTGGAGAAGGCGCCCTTGAAGAAGGCACCGGTACCTTCCTGCTTGGCAATGGTGGCCCAGCAGTGCAGTGTGTTCTTGTAGATGATCTCAGTGGATTTGCGGCCAGACTGCATCATCATGCGACGACGCACAGTATCGAATGGATAGGACACAATACCGGCAACGGTTGTCACCACCTGTGCGATAGCCCAGCTGATATAGATTGGTGTATTCTTTGGATCGGGCAACATGCCGCGAGCGGTATCGTAGAAGCCAAAGTATGCAGCACGATAGATAATGATGCCCTGCACGGACACACCGAAGCCGCGGTACAAGCCAACAATACCGTCACTCTTGAAGATCTTGGTCAAGCAGTTGCCCAGACCGGTGAACTCGCGAGCACCTCCCTTGCCGGTATCAGCAGCCAAGCTAAAATTAAGATATCCAACAAATTGTTAATTTTCTTGATTTCTCAGACAAAACAGTTTAACAAATTTGGCACGAACGAAACTGAAGAGTTGCGACAATTTGTTAAATTGCTTTTTTTTTTAAGAACTTACCGAGTACGAGCAAAGTCCAATGGGTAGACGAAGCACAGAGAAGTGGCACCAGCAGCACCGCCGGAAGCCAAGTTACCCATGAAGTAACGCCAGAACTGGGTGTTCTTGTCAACACCACCCAAGAAGACCTAAGAGACGCCAATCCATATTTGTTTGAGTATCACGAATCGAGTATCGATCAAAGGAGATCGAAGATCAATGGATTCACAGCAAAATTTTCATACCTGCTTGTACTTGTCCTTGAAGGCAAAGTTCAGAGCCTGAGTTGGGAAATATCTAATAACGTTGGCCAAGTTACCGCGCCAGTATGAAGCAAAACCCTGTTCCTTTGGAATGCGGATAAAGCAATCAACCATACCCTTGTATTGCTGATCGGGGGAGATTTGTTTCGAGATGTGCTGAACCTGCAGAAGCAGTTTCACACGCTCGATGGGAGCGACGGCAGTCTTTGAGACGGCTGCGGAGATGCCTCCAGCAGCGAAGTCCTTGACGAATCCCATAGCATCAAAATCCTTGCCCATTTTGCTGTAAAATTTAAATTTCCTCTCACAATTAAAATCGATGTCTTGTCATCTTTCCATTGTTGTTAGTCATGCGTTATTTTAGTTTCTTGATAGTTGATGAATATGATGATTTCATGTTGATGATGATGTTAATACGATGACCTTGATATATTTTACACATTTTTACACTTTTTTTTAAACACAAACTAAAAAGGTTAAATAGCCAAAAACCAAAACATGAACGAAATGAGTTAAAAACTTTGCCAAACTTAGCATGGAATCGAAACTCTGCGATAGCAAACGATGGAATCGATCAATTCACTCAACACCCGCACACATCAAAGTTGGTGATTTATCAATTTATCGAAGAGTCATCAGCCAGAGTTCGATTACGCTATGCAAGTGAGAGCAACGTGTAGGGGTGAGACAAAAAGAGAGAGGAGCGAGTGTGAGTGAGGTTAAATGAGAAAGTATGTTGGTTAGAACAGGCAAGCATGCTAATCAACTTACAATTACATATGTATTAGTTTGCAAATTAAATACACTTAAGATATATGTATGTGTGTAAGACCGGCAACAGCCGATCATTGATTGGCAATTCATTTCCCTCGGCTATGCAGATGAATTTCTTTTCATTTCTTCCCCGTCTGCACTATCAGCATATATGTTTATTTAACATTGGTTTATTTTACATATGTGTGCGTATTTACTGACATCAGCGCCAGCAGTTGCCAAGCGACGACTTCGCAATTGTTTTCATGTATTTGTATTTGTGTGCCTCACATTGTGCTTATGCATGAGCTTAGAGCGACGCCGGCAAAAACTGGTATTTATTATTTTTTTGCATATTGCTTATGAATCAGTTTTTGGGTTGCCACGTGTTTTTATCAAGGGAATTTTACTTAGGGCTTTCAGTTCAAACTAGTTGTAATAAAGGCAATCAGAGAGGATTTCCTTTTAATTAGGTGCACAAAAGTTACGTGAAATAAAATTGTTTGTACCAAAATTTGGCAGTGAAACAACACACCCACACTTAGGTCACACAACAAGCATATGTTTTTGTTGTACATATTGCATAATGTGCTTGTATAACACAATAGATGGCGCTTTTAATTCGAGTAAAAAGCTAAGAGCCATATGACCCATTCACTGGTATAAATGAGAAAGCTATACACCTACACACTTATGAATGGGCGTGTGTGTGTGTGAGTGTGTTTGTATGCTACATGTACAGGTATATTGTCTCTCCTTGCAGCTGACATTGAACAAGAGTCAGAGAGAGCTTTTCTACTTTCATTCTGTTTGCCTTGTTAAATTTAGAACTCAAGTTTATGAAAAACAGCAAAAGTTTTTCATTTTTTTTAAATTTGTTATTGTTGCTCTTCAAATGTGTCACTAAATTAATTTAGCCAGGCAGTTCTAGGCCGCTTTTTCATTAACGATTACCGAATTTATGTAACAATTCAGCACATCAAAAACCCAGAGAGCGAAAGCCCAACAGAGAAAGAGAGTGAGGAGTACGGAAACAACTGTGTTGCCCTGTTATCTAATCTCTTCCAGGGGGCGGTTGTATAGATTTTGCTTCTACTGCCTTGAGCTTTAGCAGAGAGCACGCGCGGCCGTGTGATGTAACAGTTCTCATTTCAATTGGACACTATAAAAAAAAATTTGTAGTTTGGGACGAGAAAGTCGCACGTGGAGAATTCAGTTTGCTGGATTTGATTTGGTATTGTTTTGTTCATTTCTTTGCACAGTTTGCTCAAGATACTTGTTGTCCAAATGAATTTTATTTTAGATTGCATAACTTTTTGCAGCATATAAGTCACAAGAAAAAAATGTTATTTAACTAATTCATATTGAATTGTAAACACAATAAGCTTTTGCTTTTAAAATTATTATTGATAGTTGTAAAATTGTTCTATGCTTTTCACGTTTATGTAACAATAAAAAAAATTATTAGTTGTTAAAACTAATTCCAGTTAATAACGAAAAAATATTATCACCAACGCTTGCAATGCAAACAATTATTATTAATGTTGGATATTGTTGATTCAATTGATTTGTATGCACAAAATAACAATTACTATTGCTATTATAGAATACGTACAATTTGTTTTTGTGTTTTATATCACAGCACCGAAAAAAAATTAATTTATCCTTATTCCTTGCGAACCTAAAGGTCTGTACCGGACGGCAACTAAATTGCTTGTGAACAATTCGCACAGCACAATCGGCGAACTAGCCTCAGCTGCTGCTTCTGCTGACAGAGGCAGATTCAAGTTCAGCTGCGCTCTCTCAAGCGTCAGCTGCGGTAGCAGCGCAACAGTTGCGAGAGAGAGAGAGAGAACGAGAGGGAGCATGTCTAACGGTAATGAAAAAGCGTCTTAAACAGGGAGACAGTTGGCAACAGTGACCAGACGGGAGACACTCACACACGCATACATGCTCATAAGCGCCAAATCTATTGCACGTGTGTGTGCGCCAACGCAAACGGTCAATAGACGAGAGAGAGAGAAAGAGAAACAAAGAAGTCGAGCAGATCAGCGAATGCCTCCTTATCATCACATGTATATGCTGTGTGTGAGTGTGAATATGTATGTTTATAGCAATGACAGCGAAGAATTCATTCAATGCCAATCTCATTGCATAACACTATTTGGCTAGGTGATAATAAGTTTATTTCACACTTTCTAACAATTCTTTAGAGTTGTGGGAGAAAAAGGAAGTGATCATATCACATGAAAACAAGATAACAATTTTAAATTTTAGGCCAAATGCAAACATATCTGAACATCTACACATCTGCATACATCAATTGTTTTTCATTTACCCCTTTCGAGGTTTGCAGCGCCTTCAAGCAAATACTACTTGCCAAAAATTTAAACATTTACTCAGTTGGCAACGCGCCGAAACATCATGAACGTTGACGCCCGCCAGCGTCAACAGAGTAGCATGTGACTTCACGAAAAAATTTGACGCATGTGCGCTAACGCTCTTCTGTCAGCGACTTTTGTTCTCTCTCTCTCTCTCTCTCTCTTTGTGTCTTTGTGAGTCTACTCGTTTAAAATGTGAGCAATAGAGACGTCATATGGGCTTTTAGTTTTCAGGCGGAAGGCGGCGTAATTGAAAGTGCGTACAGCGATTAGATAAACGCCGGTACTACCAATACTTAATATAGAATTTTTATTTTATATAAGAATTTTTCAAGGTCTCCTTATCGCCGATAATTATATAAAACACAGTGCAATACTGGACGCAATGTCTTTGTTTTGCGACACAATTTAGGCAGTTTGCCAAAATCTGAAAAATACGCCTAAATGTCACGGAGTTACGGCCAAAAAACGAAAATTGCATAGCTATTTTCAGCAAATGGGCCCAAGTCCACGAAATCAGATCAATGGGCTAAGTACAGTGTATATATATTTATATATACATATGTATATTTATGCTATAAACAGATTGAAATGATTTTTTTCTTCTTTCTTCAACATAGTGGTTGTTAGGCGCAATTTCTTGATTGTTTATAGAGAGTGTCATATACAAGAAATAAAATACTGCCACCTGCCGTCTGTCTGCTGATTAAGGAGAATTTTATGCAACGCTTGCATACAGTTTTCAGAGCTAAAGCCGCTGACGCATAAAGGGAAATGATTTATTTATTTATCGCTTTGCCATTTGAGTTGGCGAACACGAATACGAAATTCTACTTGTTTTACAACACTAGACAGGACGATTAACATTGTTATCGATGCATGTAATCATTAAGACAACGAATTAAAAATGGCGCTAAAAAAGTTCCAGAGAAAAGGGCAATTGTAAATACAAATACGAAATATACACAATCACATGTGGCAAATAATAATATATGAACATGACGCGTTTCGTCTGCTGACGTCACGAATGCCAACCAGCGAATACAGCCGTAGCTATTGATGATTGCAACCGCAACCGGTTCTGCGGGGTCTAATAGCATTATTTAATTTTACAAGTGAAAGAAATTTCTCTTAATAAAGAAATCGAAAATGTATGGACTGAGTTGCTCTTAAAAATGTAGCAAAAAAAAAAGAGAAAACTCAAAATTATACAAGTACTCAAACCCACCCATACATACGCAAGCTGGCATATCTGAACTTTGCGCGTGTAAATGCCAAACCGTGGGAGTGAGCGAGAGAGCGTGATTAGCACATGGAATTATGTGTGCGTGTGTATGTGTGCCGCTTTTCTAGCCGCTACAGCGTGTACGAGCAATTGTCACACTTTTAACAATAAAGAAAAAGAGTACGGAAAATACTAAATAATGTACAATACTTGTAAAAAATGGGTATTTCAATTAGATTCATTACAGAGCAGCTGTCACAGACTGCCTGTATATGTGTACACGAGAGTGTGTGAGTGCCACTTTGCTTGTGTGGCACCGTTTTTTCGCTGGCTTTCGAATTTTTTTGCGAAAATTTTTTAGGTTAGAACTCGTGAGCGTTCCTAACACACTTCAGGTGTGTTGGATTAACGCACGGAAAAGAGGACACGGACAGAGTGATTTTACCTTGTGACTTTTTTAGATGCTGAATCTCTCTGGATGGCCTTCAATTAACTAGAGAATCGCTTGGGGATGAGAAATATTTTGTGGGGTTATGTAAGCACCTTTCATTTAGCAATTTGACCAATATTTTTGTTAAAGTTCTAAATGTTACGGTTTGCGCATAAACGTTTATATAGCATTATACAGATTAATTCATGCACCAGAATATAAAACCAACACCGACACATAAAAAAAAAATAGCACATTACATAACTAAAATCTAGTGCAAGGTGAACGTGAATAAAAAAAAATCGATGGCATTATAATGGACGCTTTGGCACTGTCCGTATTTCGTAGTTATTGCATTTTTAAATTACGTTTGTATAAAAGAAAATCACAATACCTTCAGTTATTAAACTTCTTACAAAAGTCACAGAATAAAAACTTCTTTTGCAGAATAGAATTTCCCACTTGGCGTTGAATTAAGCCGCGTGCTCACTTAACGAACGTAATTCGTGAAGTGTTCGGTAAAGCGTGAACAGTGCAGAAAACGGCTGAACAGGCTGTCGCCATACCAATGGTTGCATTCGCAATCTATCGATAGCTGCTGATTAAGTATCACGAATTGCAATGGGTGACTACATTTTTAATATTTTTAAAATTAATTACTTTTAAATAGTCCACCGCATTCGAAAAATTTGACTGACAAACTTATGACTTGCAAAACGAAAGCTGAAATTTGCCCAATAACAAATATCGATTGTACAAAAACCTATTGATCATGTTGTTAAGAAAAAATTGATCGTTTGGACACTCATCGAGGCCTTATACCTCTAGGGAAATATATATAAACTTTATAATAGGCTCTGACTTAAACTTCAGAATCTTCCCGTCACAGCTCAAAACCAATTATTAGAGAAAAATCGACAGCAAAATATATCGATACAAGTTCTCATACAAATCTGAAATTCGCCACTGGGAAAAAAAAAAGCAAATATCTGCGATATATCGATAAGCTCTAATCACGAGCACTAAATAGAAAAGTTGGGAAAACGTGCGAGTGCGTGATAATTTTCCTACGCTTTTAAAGTGGAAATAAAGTAATAATATTCATATTTCTTAATTATAGGAGATGTCTGGACGTGAAGGCGGCAAAAAGAAGCCATTGAAGGCGCCCAAGAAGGAGGGCAAAGAGCTGGACGACGATGATATGGCATTCAAGCAAAAACAAAAGGATAACCAAAAGGCATTAGAGGCTGCAAAAGCGCAAGCTGCCAAAAAGGGACCACTTGTCGGTGGCGGCATCAAGAAATCTGGAAAGAAATGATCTTTCCGCACAAATAAGCAATAAGCCATAATGGATAAATTTGTCTGCCAACTTACAAAAACCACATAAACACACACAATCACAATCATGTTTATACGCAAATCGATTTGCTATATTCAGTTTTTGTCTATGTATAATGACCAAAATTGACAGTTAAGCAGTTAACCAATTATCGTCTCTTTTTATACTTACAATTAAATTAAAAATAGCCGATTAAATATTATAACAAAGAACGCTAAAATTTCTATTTTTTTTATAAACTGTAATTGGTGTGGGAAAATGCAAAAGGGGTTAAAATCAATTTTTACTCTGGTGAGTATGAAAAGCCGATAAAAGATTCGAGACAATATTAGATATAAAAAATATATTTTAAAAACATTGATTTCTTTTACAGTTATAATTGTTTTGTCTACGTTTTGGCTAAAAGCTGTTTATTGTTTTTGCACAGTTGGCAAAACTGTTAACATTTATTGCACGATCGTTCCAACTTTCTCGCTCGCTCTCTCTAGCTGACTCTCTCTTAAGCGTGTGGAAAACTGGCTTGCGTTCCCGGCAGTTGAACAGATTTGGAGGCCACTTTACAGGCTTCCGCAATGTGCTCAGTTAGCTTTTTTTTCGGGTATCTGGCCAAGTTATGAGCTAAAGCACCAATAAATGCATCACCAGCGCCGGTTGTGTCCACCACCAGTTCGGGTGGCACCTGTGGCGCAGACATATGCTCAAAATGCTCAGGTGCTTCTTTACTGGCACAGACGGCACCAAATTTTCCAAGTGTTATAATCACTGTGTTGGCTCCCATCTTGAGAAGTCGTCTCATGGCCTCGTTAGCATCACTGCAAAAAAGGGAACTTGAGTTATTCATGGTGGTATAAGCAATGAAGCAAGCACAGTGGTGAAAAGAAGTGTCGTCATGGTGAAGTTAATAACTAGACTCGGTTGCTAGATTTGGTAAGTTTGGATTAAGGTGAAATATCAGTGACTTTGGGTGAAAATACTAATTATACTTTTTCACCACATTTGCTTTAACATGAGTACCTTGCCAATCTTACCTGATATTATCGATTCTCTTCATGCCCGTCATGAGTGCAGCCTCCGTTTCATTCACACAAAAGATGGTCGAGAGTTGAAGAAGCTCGACGGGAGTCTCTTCCATGGCTGGCGCAGCATTCACAATAGACACGCCCTTGAAATTACGCAACGCCAAAATTGTTACCTCAATGGGCGTCTCCAGCTGACAGACTAGCACCTTGGCCCGGTGAAAGTGCTCCGAGGCATTGCTAACATCGATGGGACCTAGCAAATTGTTGGCTCCCACGACGATGATTATGTTATTCTCACCATCATCGGAGACGGCAATTTGGGCAATGCCCGTTGTTTGTCCAGGCAGTTGCTCCACATGCTGCACATCCACATGCTCGGCTTTCAGTTGGCGCAAATAATCGGCACCAAAGCTATCGTCACCCAGTTTGGCAATCAATGCCGTTTTCGATCCAAGACGAGCTGCGGCCACACATTGATTGGCGCCCTTGCCACCAAATCCCTGTTGGAATTTATGGCCATGTAGCGTTTCGCCGGCTTTGGGCAGACGTGGTGTGTAGCTGCAAGAAGACAAATATCAGTTAAGTGTTTTCAGTTTTTCCAGCTGAGTTGGGCACCAAAATCTTGAGTGTCTACAAACCAAATAAAATCTATGATGGCCGAGCCAAAAACCAGCACTTCCAGTGTATCGCTCATTTTAACAATTGTTTTAGCCAACTACATGTATATGGTTGCTTTGCGCTTATCATATGCGTATTATTTGCCTCTTTAGAGATAATTTGCAATAGTTGAAGTGCAGCGCCGGCTTATCAGCAATTGTAAACAGTAAAAGCAAGAAAAACATATGTCAGCGTTGCCAGACTTGGCGATTTAGTACTAGTCTGGCTATTTTTTATTTGGCTAATTTATTTTGGGAAAAAGGCTATTTTTTATTCGAAGAAATTGACTTAAATATTTCTCAGTGCTTTCTCAAAATCAGTTTAGTAAAAACCAAATAAAGAAGTAAATTAGAATTCGCCTCTTTTATAAAGTTTGTTTAGAATTATAGTCTCAGAATTGGATTATGAAAAACTTTGTTACATTTTGCTAATGTTCTGCTTATGGAAATAATTATAGTTTCAGAAAGAAAACTAAAATTTGCTGTTATTAACGGTATATATATTTAAATTTAGATAGTGAACTGCTGAAAACCAGTATTTTTGGCTCCTTTTTAAAAATTAAGTGGCAACTTAGGCTGTCTATCATTTGTTCGACGAACATGTTGTATTTCTATCTTACTCGTGTTTGTGCGAAAAAGCTAGTCAATTAATTTGAATTGATGCTGATGAATTGGGCTTCTTATTATCTGAAATTTCAATATCTAATTGGAAAATATGTTTCATATTTAGATCAATCCAAGGAAGTGTAAAAATGATTAGAGCGGGCGCGTCTGCAAAAGCAATGCAGCATTTAAATATTATCAACCAAAAGGATATCGCATATATCTACCATGCGCTACAATGTTATGCTCAGGCAATTGCGAGTGTATCAGATCAGCAAATTCTATCTAAAAGTCTATTGAGTGGTTCTTTTTCTAACCGAGCTAAATATTAACGTTAGTTTTTATTATTATGGTGGTGGTCAAGTGTGACGTCAGTGAAGCGCAAAGCCAGCACTGCCACCTGTTGCACAGCTACCGATATCAATCAACATTGTATCGATAGGCAAAACACCGATCAAAAACCACCGAACAACCGCTATAAACACATAGCAAAGAAATTTCGAAAAGTTTTTACTATTAGTTTTGTGCAGTCATGTCGGTGCAAAGATTTTCAAATGTCATTAAGCTGGCACCAAGAGCAGCCGGTAAGCTAGAATCTAATGCATATGTATGAAGTTTGTAGCAACTGCAAATTAAACTGCAAGTCCAAGCGGGTTCAAACGGTGCAAAGTCCAAATAAATTTATGCCAATGAACGAATGATATAAAATAATACGTTAACACTTTCAGCAATGCAGACATATCGCAATAATACAACAAATGCTGCCAATGTGCCACAATTCAAGACACTGGCCATAACAACTCCCAAACCCTTTGTCTTCCATGTGGAACTCAATCGTCCCAAGAAACTCAATGCCATCGACAGAGTAATGTGGCTGTAAGTTTTGAAATAATATTTCTAGGGACGACTTCTTATTGACACTCTGCTTGCAGCGAGATCAAAGACTGCTTCGAAACGCTCGCAACAAATCCAGATTGCCGGGCCATTGTGGTATCCGCCGCTGGGAAACATTTTACAGCCGGCATCGATTTGACCTCCATGATGAACTTGGGCCAACAGATGGCCGAGAGCGATGATGTGGCCCGCAAGGGCATTCTACTGGAGCGTACCATCAAGCTCTATCAGGATTCTATTAGTGCTGTCGAGCGATGCGTGAAACCAGTTATTATGGCCGTGCATCAGGCGTGCATTGGTGCCGGAGTTGATTTGATAACAGCTGCCGATATACGATATAGCACACAGGATGCCTTCTTTCAGGTCAAGGAGGTGGATATTGGCATGGCCGCAGATGTTGGCAGTCTGCAGCGTCTACCCAAAGTCATTGGCAATCAGTCACTGGCACGAGAGCTCTGCTTCACTGGGCGTCGCTTTGAGGCAGCGGAAGCCGAACGTTGTGGCCTGATCAGTCGTGTCTTTGCCAACAAGGAGAGCCTGCTGACAGGTGCCATCGATCTGGCCGCTGATATTGCCCTAAAGAGTCCCATTGCCGTGCAGACAACCAAGGAGAGCATGGTCTATTCCTTGGAGCACACCAATCAGGAAGGACTCGATCACATTGTAAGTTCAAACTTCACATTCGTTTCTTTATATTTTTCATTTAATTTTTATATATTTTTGCAGCGCATCATTAACAAATTGCATCTGCAATCCGAGGACTTTGCCCAGGCTGTTGCTGCCCAGCTCACCAAGGATGAGAAGCCCGTCTTTGCCAAGCTCTAAAAGAGCTCTCAGAGCAACTGCATCACATTTAATAACATTGAATTTAATTTTGATATTTTATTTTGTCAATTATACATTTGTGCTTTAAAATTCTCCCAGAGAATTGTTCAGATTTTAATAAATAATTTTAAAACATTTGTGTTTAAGAAAGTTTCTACTATAAGTTTATGCATCTCTTCCAGCTTTTAATTTGCGGCTGAACATTCCATTTGGGTTCCACAATAATCAGTCGGGATCTCCCGGCCGTAGGATATCCTGTGCCCAGTAATCTAATGAAAAATTTCAGTATTGGATCACTACCTTTTGGAACCCACGATGATCAGCGAGTCGGTGGGAGCAAAGACTTAAATGATGCTAAGTTTATGACATTTTTACAACAAAACAATGAACTTTTCGCTATGTATACATTTGAAACTTTCCGTTTAGGCCCCACGATGATCAGTAAGTTGGTTAAATTTAAGGTCTTTGGCATTAATAAATTCGAATTTCTGAATTCAGTTAGATTTTAATTGTATAACTTTGTATGATTATGATAAACTTTGTAAATTACATTTAGGCCCACAAATTCTGTACATAATGGACAACTTTACGACTATGACTAGGAATTTTGAAAGGGCTACGACGAGGAGCAGCTCATCTTAGCCAAGCATTAAGACGATATTAACAATTTGCAAATTTCACAATTATTTTCTTTTAAGCACTTTTTTTTTGGAAATCTCTGGCCCATCAAATTCTCAAGGAATTGTTACAAAAACTAATTAATGAATAGACTAGGAATTTTGGAAAGATTTTTGGACATAGGGTAATTCAGTCCGTTTGCTTAATCTTGAAGAGATTCTCGAGCGCACGTCGTTCCTTTACACATTTAGCGGTGAGAACCTCAACTTTATTCTGTTCATTGATCAATATGTCGTCCTCGATACGAATGCCAATGCCACGGAATTCGGGTGGCACATCCGTGCGCTTCTCATCGATGTAGATGCCCGGCTCCACGGTGAACACCATGCCTGGCTGGAGGCGTGTGCTGCGCGGCATATGGGGCGTATCATGGACATCCATGCCCAGATAATGCGAGACATGATGTGGACAGAATTTATAGCCTTGACTGGCCAGATCCTTGTAATCACTGAGATGCTTGGACACCAGGCCAATCTCTTGCAGATATTTACCCAATTTAAAGCAGGTCGTTTCGAACATTTGATCCAAAGTCTCGCCGCCAGCCTGCATGATCAGCTCTAGATAGGGGAAGGGATTATATTAGGCAATTCTTGGGATATTCCTGTAGTGAAATCAGTGAGCCTACCGATAGTTTCCTTTTGTAGCTGCTCCATCATGTCGTAGAGCGTGCGTTGGGCATCGGTAAACTGTCCACTTACTGGCCATGTTCTGGTTATATCGCTGGTATAGCCACCATATTCACAGCCCGCATCCATGAGCAACAGCTCCTGTGGCTGCAGCATTTGTGTATTGTTTACATAGTGTATAACGGTGGCATTCTTGCCGGCAGCCACCACGGGCGGATACGCCAAATAGCTGGCATTACGCATGCGACACTTGTAATCAATAGCCGCATATAACTGATGCTCCGACTGTCCTGGTCGCGTCTCTGCGATCACCTCATTGAAGGCCAGCGATGCTATCTCACACGTGCGTCGCATCAATTGCATTTCAGCGGGTGATTTGATCAGGCGCATGTTCTCCACAAAACTGTAGATGGGCAATAGACGTGACCTTTCGCTTTGACACACCTGTAGCATCGTTTCCGTCACATTGTTCAGCTCCGAGTTCTTTAAATCGAACCACAAGTGTGGCTTTAACTGAGCCACACGTTTCTCTACCGTCTGATTAAAGCTTTCGGCCGCATAGGCTTCATTGACACCAAACAAATGGACGGCATAGTCAGGTCCTGTTCTTGGTCCATCCCATAGTTCGGCATGTGGATCCTTGGGACGCATAAACAGCGTCGATTGCACATTGCCGGCTTCATCAATGGTGAGGAGCAACACAGAGTCCGGTTCCAAGCAACCGGTTAGATAATAAAAGTCTGAATTCTGACGAAACACATAGGGTATCTTGCCGCTCATATACTTTTTGGCGGCAGAACCAATCACGACCTGGAAATTAAGAGGGGTACTTTTAAAAGGGGTCCATGGATAGGGTGGCATGATCTACCATATGACTTTTGGCAACGCGTCCATTGAACTCATCGCCAAAGCTTTCGGCATAGGCTTTAAGTCCCTGCATGAGACGATTCCGTCGTGCCTGAAACTCGGACAATTCCACGCCGGGCACCAGCTCGTGTGTCCGTATTAAATGTGGATGTGTTATGCTTGTCGGTTGGCCCAGTGCACGTTGGCCATTCCTCAGTGCTTCCACAATGCCGCGCACATCGTCCGTTGCCGTCGTTTGGGCCTTACACAATTGCGGCGTTGTTGATAATGTGTGAAGTTTCGTTTTTTGGCCAAGAGCGCGCAACAGGCAAAAACGTGGCAGGCGTTTTAACGCAATCATCATTATCAGAATTTATTTGTTTACTTTCTTAATTGTCTATTTTGTATTTATCGAAAGTCGGCTCGATTTAAAGTTTATGCAAAGCAACTATATAAATTTGTTATGTACGTTCATATATGGAAATGAAATAACTGACAAAAACAAAACATTTGCCGCTATCAGTGATGTGCAAGCGTGCATATCGCATATATCGATATATCGTTGCGTGTCCAAGCGCGCATTGGCCTTAAAGTGGTGTTTGTGTTAAACAAATAACTGCAATTTATTTATGTTTAGTTGATTTTAATTATTTTAGTTGCCTTAAGTAAAATTTCATCATAAATCTATTTTCATATCCAATATCGATACCACTTCTTAAATAATCGATAGCATGTGGTAACACTTACGCGCTGATCGATTGCAATTGTCATCACTAGGCTGCCCCATATTTTGCTTTTCCTATGAGTTAACATTTTATTATTTGAAAACATAAATATCCATCAGCCAATCTAGTTATGGCAAATGAAGTAAGTGAATACGTTCAAAAAATAAATGCATATCTCAATATATAAACATAAATAAAGTAATTGTTTTGTTGTTCCATCAATAGCGCACTGTTCTTCGATTGCCGGTCGACTGTGAATCGCTGAGATTTAATGACTGGTCCATCAGCTATGAGAAATCTCATATATTGAAGAGTATGTGCCATTTGGGCAGCGACAAGTGTTGTGACAAGGACGATGTGAATCGTTGTGATCTGTGCAATTATCAGCACTCACTGGAGCTGCCCCATTTGCCGGACATGGTTTTCCACAAAAATAAACTTGTGCTGCAGCACAAAGATGGTGCTCTCATGGAATTCAAGCCCATGGATGCACTTGCTCTGGTGGCAAATGGCAAGGACAACGCCATTGAGGTAGCCTGTGCTCAGGAATGGCGCGAAACGCGGTAATTCAACAGGAAAACGGCATTACTTATAGATAGTAAATATTATCTATTTCAGTTCGGAGCAGAATATGGAACAGAAATACAAACCATTCGATTGGACCTTTACCTCCACATATCAGGGCACATTGAATGATAAGTTTCGCACTGAACCCACCGATCAGACACTCAACAAAATGAAGCTTATGCAGCGCGAGAATATATTATTCTATCATGATCTCACATTGTACGAGGATGAGTTGCATGATCATGGCATTTCAGCGATGAGTGTGCGAATTGTGAGTAAACTACAGAGGTTCAGGGAAGCCTGGCGTACTCTGTATAGCAGGTTAACTTCGTTACTATAAACTATACACTTATATATAAACTATATAAGTGATCCTTCCATCCGTCTGTATAATCGCTTTTTAAGCCAATTTTGAACACATGGGCTTCAAGTTAAACCAGTATTTAGAGCTTAGTGTTGTAAAACGTTGCATTAAGTTTTAAAAGGATCGTTGCATAAACATAAATTGAGTGTTTTAAGCTTATGTTAGAGCGGGATAGAGCGAGATATACGAAACGCATAGCAGTCAGCTTACTAGCAACTATTTCGCACATAGCTGTCAGCTTTTGCACGCACTAACAGTGGTTAATTGGTATCAATAGAGTATTTTAGTGTTCACACTACTGGCACAGGGTATTTTAAGGTCGTGTGAGCTCGACTTTAACCTTTTTTAATCTATTTTCTAGCGTGTAATGCCCTCCGGTTTCTTTGTGCTGCTGCGTCACTTTCTGCGCATTGATGACGTCCTCATACGCATGCACGATACGCGTTTCCATTGCGAGATCGAGAATGATTACATACTAAAGGAGTATATACACCGGGAAGCACCCTGTTCAGCGCTCCAGGTAAGCACATAACACTTAAACATCTTATTTATCTAAATTTTAATCTGTATCGCTTCAGAGCTCCTTGAGTTTCTGGACGAATCCGGATGAGATGCAAAACTATCTGCCAGTTAAGACCAAGGAGTTGCACAAATTGTACTTTAAGTAATGCCCAATTGGGGGGAAATGGAGGAAGAGCCAATAGGATGAGGATAAACCAGTAAAAAGAGGAGGATCAGAAGCAGAAACAAGATTTGGAGTTAATTCCCATTGTTTACAATTAAGTTGAAATTTCATGTATTCCGTGTATCAATTAATTTTGTTATAGTATATATATATATATAGTATATTTATTATATGTACGCATATTTAATACATCAACTGTGCGCGCTCAATACAAACATTTAAAAGTGATTAAAACTAACAGCACGACAATACTATAATTTCATTATACACAAAGAAAGAGCCCCGTTTAGTAGTAGCTTCTAGCTACATAGAAGAGTATTACGTTTATTCGGTATTAGCCATGTTTAGGCGCCGCGCAGCAATGCGGTCAAAGCACGTTTATAATCGCCCGATGTCTCCGACTGCAAGAGAATATAAATGATATGATTAGTTGGCAATTTCTATAACTTTAAGGTTGGATCATTAAAATAAGTAATTAATTTGGAATTCCAGAACCAAAAGGAAATAATATTTATATGTTTGCTTTAAGCCAATTTGAGTGAACCAATACTTACGTCCTAGGGACCCAATAAGAACCACAACAACAATAACAAACAACACCACACAATAACACCAACGATGGTAATCAGTGGGAATCAGACAGAATCAAGAATACAAAAAAGCAAAAGGTGGGAAAAAAGCATTACTTAAGTGTTAATTAAACTATTTATGCCATAGTATTCAAAAGCTTTGAACTTACCTCAATGGCGCTGTGCAGCGTGCGATTATAGATACGTTCAAATTCCTGCTTAATGGTCTCCAGATCGATTTCTGATCGACAGACGATAATACGGATCAGAGTTGAGTCATCGGTGCCGGCTCCATCCATGGCTTTGTACAGGCGATTGGCAAAGAAAGCCGCAGGCGACTGCACGCACTCCACTGCAATGGGAAAGAAGCACAAAGTAAGACCAGTAAAGACGAGTGTGCTCGACTTGGGAAGAACCGGTAAAAATTAACCCTAATCTCGGTGGGAACATATACAATCTTAAGCTCTTATAGATTGGTTTAATATGAAATTTGTATGCCTAGAAAGGGGCGTGGCGATAAGAAAATGTAGTTTGGTTCAGTTAAATTTTTGGTTAAGTTAAATTCACTTTCGAAAAAAGCCAAACAAATTGTTTAATACCTTTACGGATTTAAAATACAAAACACTGACGAAAAAAAAGCTAAGTGGCCAGCACTAATCCCGCTGTCTTCACACTAAATAACAGCATAGCGACTTATCTCAATTATCTCGCTCATTTTGGGCATAAGCTAAAGTCGTTTGCTACTCTCTTTGTGCGTTGGCAGAGACCTCGACAGAGAAGCCGGCAGAGTTGTAAGCTAGGCAGCGCTGCCACACCTCACTTTGCTCAATTGGATTTGCAAAGCATAAGATACCCTTTGTTAGAACAGAACAAAAAGACCTTTTGTTGCACTTTAGCATGTGGTTTCGGTCTTACCTATGGCCATCATTGCCTCATGCAGCTCATCGGACATTTCATGCTTGATAGCCTGCTCAATGGTCTGGCCGGAGAGCTCTTTGTACTCCTCGAAGACGAGACGCAGCTGTGGAAAACTGGCATGGGCCATGATACGGTTGAAGACTTCCTCGTCGGTGCCTAGTTTGGCTTCGCCAGCGGCATACAGTTGGGCTGCCTGTTCTTTGGCCTGATCTGGATCAACAGGTGTGTCCATATTATCGCGCACACCGGTCACAATCAGTGTTAGAAGACGGCGAAAGAATCCTGATGTTTCGCTGCACATTTGTTCTGCCAACGGACGTTCATATTTCTCCTCGTAGGTGACAACAATTTGTTGCATCTCCTCATTGCTCTTGGTGCAGAGAATTTCCACAAGGGTTCCCTCCTCGGTGCCCATGCCGGCCATGGCTTCGTGCAGTTGCTTGCACAGGTATTCAACAGGTGGACGCATCAATGCCACAATAACATCTTCAAATTTGCCACCCAACTCATCCTTGAGATCGTCGACAAGATCTCGTTCGAATTCCGTTGCATATGCTGCACTTATCGATTGCCGCTGTGCATTGCTACGTGAGGTGAGAATATCGATAATTTGCTGCTCATCGGTCCCCAAGCCACGCATTGCACCGCGCAGCTCCTGGCTGTCGGAGGCGGCATCGAAGGGCTTACGGGGTACAACAGTGGGCACTGGCTGTGACTCATCGAAAGAAATATGTTTAATATACTATATGCTTATTTAGCTGACACAATCGATTGCTTACGCAGCAGCGTACTTACCTTGTAGTCCATCTTCTTTTGCAGCTCTAACTTAATAACTGTTTATTTCAAATCAAGAAATTTAGCTGTCTCCCTTGCACTGACGTCACTGCCAACACTTGCAAACTGCAAATATAAATTTCTCGATTTCTTTTTTGAATTTCGCTTTGTGCGAGAGATTCGTGCTTCTTGCCGTTTGGCCTTACTTTTTGCTACTGACAGACACAAACAAATTTCGTCGTCGTCGTCGACGACGAGTAGTTGTCTCTGCTGACGTCGCTGCATCACCGCCCAACTCAGCCCACTAAACGAAAGCTTTTGCCGATGAGCTTTTAATTTCGGCTTTCGCTGCAGTCAATGGAAAGCTTCAAACACTTACATACATATAAGTACTGGGAATGTTGTGATTCATGCGTTAACTATTTGAATAGAAATGATTAACTAGTTGTGAATGTTTTTAATTGAGGCATTATCCATTCACACAAAACACACATATACACTGATGTATGCATATGTGTGTGTGCTTATAGTTTTATCTTTATTTAATCTCGTTAAATAGTTTGTTGTCACTTTGCACGAATTATTAATATACATTTTTTTGTTGTCCGTCATTCTTCTAATTCTCAACTTGTTCGCTTTAAGTTTATATATATATACTATATAATTTTTGTTGTTGTTTATTAGTATAAGTATAAAGAAAATGTTGGTTTTCATTTTTTTAGTTTTCTCATTGTTTTTTTTTTTTTTTTATACAGCGGGCGAGAGGAAAATGCATATGAAAAAAATATCAAACAGAAATCAAATCAGTTCTAATAAAGTATTCGTAATAATAATAATTATATAATCATAATATTTAAATAAAATAAATTACAATACCAATGATATTAGCAGGATTTGAGTTCATTTCTTTTTTTATCATATAATTTTTTTTTTTCATTTTGTGAATTTCATTTAATGAATTTCACGTATCAAACAAGAAGAAAATGAAAAACACATGGAAAAGCGGGAAAAAGTTCGAAGGAAAATCGAAGAAAAAAAAAAAAACAACTAAAAATATAGCACAAGTAATTACATAAAGTATATAGTTAATATATATATGTAAATACAGTTAAATGTTTAATTCAAAAATAGTATAATAGTCTTTTGTTTTCATCGTGTGTTTATCAGCTTCCTCTTTTCATCCTCTTCGTGCCCCAGAAATTCTTCCTTCCATTCAATGACTAAGAATAACGATAATTTTTCATCTTCTTTCTCTTCTTCTTGGGGGCGGGCGGGAAAGGAGTGAAAAAAAAATACAAAACTCATCCTGAAACTAACTATATATCAATTCTATATGTCTGACTCTTCAGATATTTCCTTCATTGATTTTCTTTTACTCTTTCAATTCTACTTTCATTTCTTTAGCGGGGATTATATTTCAGGAAAGGGTTTTCTGTAATTAATATAATATTTTCTTTTTCTTCTTCTTAATTTCTTCTTTTTTTTTTTTTCTTTTTAGACCTCGTCGTTTTGGTTCATCTTGAGCTCATTGAGCGTTGCATTGAAACGCGACCATTCATCCCGTGACGGTTGCGCCAGATGCTCAGCCACATCGTAGACATAGAGCTTGCCGGACTCATCTCCAATGGTCACATGTAGGCCAGATGGTGTCCAGGAGACGCGATTCAGCGCTGGCGCTCCATCGACCACAATTGAGGCTGTTGGCACTTCGGTGTCCTGATTGAGATTCCATAAATCAAGACGACCGCTACCATCGACAGCTGCAAACAGGGCGGGATGTACGGGGGACCAGGCGACATCCATCACGTAATCGGAGTTATCCTCAAATGAGTAAAGTGGTCGAGTGTCCTGTAAAAGAAAAAAATTATTACAATTTTATTACAGAATCTATTTACCAACAACTTTTCCTAAACTAATAAATATTTATATTCTAATGATTAATCAACAGATTCCAATGAAATCGGGATATATATATTATAGGTTAGCTCTAGACACTTTTTATTTTTGTTTTATAATGAATCAATCTTTTTTTTCAATGACATGCTATCTATTTTTTTCAAACCAGTTTCCAATAATATTTGTCGGCAATTAATAGTATTTCCAATGAAATGTTATTCACACTTATTGCAAACTAATGCAAACTTTCAACATATTTAATAAGCTAATGATTAATCAATAGTGTTTTCAATAAAATGTGGTTATATATTTGTTCCTTGATCATGAAATTTAATTTGCCACTAACCAATGGTTTTTCCAACGAATTATAATACATTCCTTTTCAAACTAATAAAATTCTCTTCGATTCTAATTCCCTAATGATAAATTAATAGTATTTCCGATAAACTGTGATTATTTTTTTATTTAAATCTAGAAATATTATTATTTTTTTTGTTCTCTGATAATGGTTAAGTGAGTTTTGTCATAAGTTAATAATTTTCCCAATGAGTTGTAGTCCCTACATTTTATAAATTATTAAAATATTGATCAAATTTGTTCCCTGATGAAAATGGAGTTTGAATTGACATTAATTAATAGTTTTTCTAATGATTTTAATGGTCAACTCTTCGAACATTTACAATCTAATGTGCTTTTTAGCTGTATAAGTTACTTCATTTTGAACAATAACGATTTAATAATATATCTAATGAAAACGTTTATCGATATATAAGATTATCTACCAATTTCAATGCTAGAAATATTGATAGACCTTCCAAATTGACTTACTCACCTTAAGGGACCACAACTTGATGGTCCAATCAATGGATGAGGTTAAGTAGAGATGACCAAAGTCTGGTGACGATTGATTATAATGCGTTGAGATGCCCGTAATTGGTCCCAGATGCCGTTCAAAAACCTCGTTCACACCGGAACGAAGACCATGCCTGGATGCTGAGTAAACATAACCATCCTCGCTGCCCATGACCAAACTGTTGATCTCATTTGCCGGGAATGCCATGCACGTGATGGCAATTGCCTTTGATTGACGCTGCTGCAATTCGAGCGTATCTTGGGGCTGTGAGAGCATGTCTAGCGACCAGGAGCATAATTTACCATCCGATGATATCGAGATGACATTGTGCGCATTCTGTGTGCCGACCATTTGGAGGCAATAAACTGGATGCGTATGCGCTGCAGCACTCAATGGTGTACGCTGAATGGGCGTGCGTTTCTGGACACGATTATCCCAGAGGACAATCTGACCTGAATAGGTGCCGCCGAGTATTAAATTTGGATTGAATTTGGCAAAGCAGGTGGACATTACGGCGCTCTGACAATGGAATATATCCTCGGGTGTTTGTTTCTTAAATTTTGTATTCCAGACCATGACAACGCCATCGGGTTCATTGGGACACTCCTCATTGTTGTGATAGGAGGCGACTACCAATTCCGGAAAATGTGGTGACCAATCCATGCTTGTTATACAGCGATTTCTAGACCAACGTTCCTCATAGAAGACACGATTTAGTGAGAGACGAGCATGGGATCGTTCATCATTTGTCTCCTCATTATCGCCGCAACCAATATAATCCGTATAGATGTCCACATTCTCGGAGAGAGCGCGCTCAATGACACGTCCGGCGCGTAGCACGAATCTCTGGAAGTCCTCCGACAGTATGATCATTTGCTTCTGCTCCTCCGACAGCTCTTTGACTGAAATTTTAATTGTATTGTTTAAAAGCTTTCAATCCACAAATTGGGATCCACACAACTGATCGTTTGACTGTCTGTTACTTACCCTCCTTCTTCTCCTCCTGCTCCTTCTTCTGCTCCAGGGGCGTGATGGCTGGCGCAACATCCTTCACGGTGGGCAGTCCATGGTTGAGATAACCCGGTGGCAGCTTGGAGCTAAAACCATGATCCAAATGTGGCAGCGAGCTCTCTTCGTCATCTCCTTGGGCATCAAATGCAAGCACTGTTTATAATGTATAAAACTAACACAGCTAAAGGAACTTGACAATCGACAGAACAGGAACAATTCTACTTTTCTTTATAGTTTTGTGGTTTTGTTTGTTTGCTGCTGCTTTTGCAATTTATCGTATTGTTTTTTGAACTCTTTACTCATGTTGCGTTTGCAATTTGTTGTCTCTGTCAAACATTTGTTTTGTTTATTTTTCATTCGGCTTTGTCTGAGCTTGTGATGTAACATGTGGATCGTGTGTGTCAGTGTATGCGTAAATGTGCGACAGTGTGAGAAAATAGAGTGAGATCAAAAGAGAGAGAGAGAGAGAGCGAGACTAAAGACAACGAGAATAGGAGACTCAACACAGCTAGGTGTGAGTATGAAATAAGTTGAGAGTGTGAAAAAGGAAGAGAGAAAGAGCAGAGAGAGGACGCGCAGGACACACACACGCACACATACTGTGTGTGTAATATCAAATTGTATGCAGTTTTATAGACATTATACACAAGTTAAATATTGTAGTATATTGTGTGGGCGGTTGCGTGCGTATGTGTGTGTGTCTGTCTGTGTGCGTGTTAGAAATGTGCATTCGCTGTTTACCGTATAAAACTAGAACACAGAGCCAATTATAAAACAAATAAAAGAAATTCGGTATAAATTCATAATTTACAAATTTTCTCTTGAGTTATATGTATGTATATGTGTGAGTCTTTGTGTGTGTATGTAGTATGTGTGTTTTTGTATGTACATGTGTTGTGTCGCAGCATAAGAGATATATTTTTAAGTAATATTATTTATTGTATGTATGCATGTTTGTATGGATGTGTGAATGTAGTAATTACTAGGTAAGTAGTAGTATCATATTAGATAGTAATTAATATTCAAGTTCGTATCATATCACATTTCTCGACTTTTCAATTTTTGATTATCAGCTGTAACTGTGTAACTGTTTTTCATTTGCTCCACCCAGTTTATAAATTTGCACTTAAAATTATGTATTTATGCTAATAATAATATATTACATGTTTTCGAATTAGTTTATATTCATTATATTGAGCTTTAGTTTTTTTTTAACATTTAAACAGCCAACAGAGGGCGCGCTTTGTGTGCGTATGATTGTTTTTTTTTTATTACTCTTCGTTTCCTTGTTTTTGTGGTACGCGCTTCGCTTGCTGTGCTTCAGGTGAGACAGAGACGGAGACGGTGACAGAAAAAGTTTGGAGAGTATATGAAAAATGCATGTGTTTGAAGAGAGTGCTGCTTGAAGAGAACAAGAGAGCGGAAAGTTTTCTCTTTGCAGTCCTGTTGAAAAGTAGTGTGACCGAAACCAAAGTGGCATCTGCACTCTTCACAAACTTTAATTCAATCAAGCAATTTTCTAGATGCATCGAGTTAGTCACATTTAATAAATGGGAGAGAGCGATGAAGAGGAGTGAGGGGTGAATGATGCTATTATCTAATGCATGCTTTATGACAAAAGTTTTCATTAACTGCACATACATTTGGCAAGCGCAAGAGGGACAGAGAAAGATAGAGAGAGAGAAAGACAGTTAGAGGGGGATAGCATGTCAGTGTGTGTGTGTGTGTTTGTCTGTATGTTAAATGTTTCTGTGTTTGCTAGAAAGTGACAGCCAGCGCGAAGATCTTTTTTATAATTTCCGTTAAAAATTTCTTTAAATTTTTGCAACTTGTAATTAATGAAATTTTAAATACTTTTTAATTATTTTTGGTTTGACGTGTGGAAGTTAGAATTTGTACGTTCCTATTTTGCTTCATGTCGAAATTCCCATCACTGTTTTCGAAAGATTCCTCTTTTTTGGGTGTACCTACCTGTGAATTCATCCTCCCACTCTAAACCCGGATTAAGATTGTATTCATCTTGAAGAAATATAAAGAAATAAATATATTGTACATATACACATTGTAGTTGTTTTTTTTTTCGCTTTTCTTTTTTTTTCAGAAACAAAAGCAATAATCGGGGGTTCCCAAAAAATAGTCAAATCTATCGCCCCCAAATAAATTGATCAAGAATTAATTCTCATTGTCAAAAAAATGAATGTTTCAAAAAAAGGTTAAATAAAATAATCAAACCAAATGTGAAAACGATACAAAAAAAAAGCAATCGTTTTATTATGAAAATAAATGTTTTTCGAGATGTGTTTTTTAAAAGGGCAGAATGAGAGAGAGAGAGAGAGAGAGAGTTCGGGAGAGTGAGATAGATAAAGGAGTTATAGACTCTGAATATGGAACATAAAATCGGTTTTCGGTTTTTTTTTTTGAGAACGCTTTTTCGTTGTAAAACTAAACAATATGATAAAATTAGCACACAATTTGGTCGAATTTTGGGCGACCACTCAAAAATAATATTATTACATTGTTAAGATTAAGATTAAGATTATAACTGATAAGTTTCTAAATCAATATATAGTAATATATATAGTCAAATATAGTACATGATATTTCTCAGTGCTTACACATGCATTTATGTGTGTGTGTGTGTGTCTATGTATGTGTGTGTGAGTGAATGGGTCTCTGTGTGTGTGTGTTTTTGGTTGTGGCTTACATTTTTCAAGACTTAAGTTAATTTTAATAGTTAAGAAGTTATAGAACTATTTGGCTAGACACATTATGATCAATATATGTATATGTATATAAGTATATGGCATAAAGTAATTAAATGTAAATAAAAACAAGGATGATAAAATATAAAGGCAAGCCTAACCTCAAATATAGCTAATGTATAACAGTCAATACTGTTATACGGTGACGTATGCAAACTTAAATTCTTTGCTTTTGTTGCTGATTTCTTAAGAAAACGAGAATATATATGTATATATGTCTAGAATAAAGTATGTACGAACTTAAAAAAAAAAAGTAAATAAATAAAATAGTTTCAACTACTTAATAAAACTTATAAATTGGGTGGAGTTGAACAATTTTCATTTTCACAGTCATAAAACGCTTCAATAAACGCATTATATGCACTATATATATACTAATATCTGTATAAAATATACGATATATATGTATATAGTGGCATATATACATGCTTATGATAATAATGCTGATACAAACTGAATCTCTTAGGGCAGATGTCCATAACAACTACTACATTATAAAATCAAAAATCTCAGTTCGTTAAGTAATAAATTAATTAAATGGAAGAAAATATTTTTACCGTAAGGCCGTAAAAAATAAGTAGATATGCGAGTAATATTAGAAAAGAGCTAAATACACAACAAGATACGAGAAAGAATAATAAACGAAGATAAAAATCAAATTAAAAACAAAAAGAAATTACAACTAACGAGCGACGAGTAGCGAGTAACAAGCAACGAGTAACGAGAGCAATAAATAGCGAGTGATTTTTTGAAACTACCAAAATACGAACAGTTAAACAATTAGATCAAAATAGTATTTGTTTTAATATAATACAATACTAATTGGGCATAGTGTTGGAAAGTGAGGAAAAAGGTAGGGGGAAGATAGAGAGATACTAACTAGTTAAACTACATACAAATCGCAACAACTACTCACCATAATAATCCGTAGCATGAGCTGCAGTTTTTTTTGCGTGCGTACCAAGAACAGATAAAAGTGGGAAGAAAAATGAAATAGACAAATTATTATATTGCGCTCGATTCCGATGCGAATTTCGATTTCGATTCAAATGAGAACAATTTTAAGAAGCTAGGTCTTTAAAGCATTATAATATGTACTATACTTGGCATAGAGAATATATACTGTATATAGAAATAAAAGTTAACTCAAGAGATACCATCAAAAAACTAAAAGATATATAGAAATATTGTATTTTTTTTTTAATTATAGTGAATTGTGTGCTGTTTGAAAAGTTTTGTATTGTGGATTTTGGTGTTGTACTGCTTATAACTAGGATTAGTACCTTTACGTGGACGCCACCAGTCCTCCATATATCCTGACAGAGGCGATGAGTGGCAAGAAAGAACTGTATTTGTTATTTTATTTCACTTTTATAATTATTCTTTTTGAGCTTTCACTAACTTTAATTAATTGACTTTAATTTAATCGAATGAGGCGCAAAAAAAAATAAGACATTTTAAGGTAGGGGGAGGAGGAATAGGTGAAAAAACATTGAAACATTTTGTATAAATACTTGAAGAGCAAAGAAGTAGAAGAAGACAAAAAACAGTTTTGAATTCACACACAAATTGTAAATGAATAATAATAGTATTAATTATAATAGAAAAGCAAGAAACTAGAGGGAAAAGTGTCTACAATAAAGTTATAGCCGCAATATAGTAGTTATGTTTGAAATGTTTCATTAAACTAGGTTTAAAATGGATTTATTTATATGTATATAGGTGTATATATAACGATTTTGATCTGTAACATACGCACCATCACGTTCATGTCCTCCAGTGCTAGTTGTTTGTGTCTGTTTCGTGTAGACGAGTGTCTCTTTTGGTGGAATGTTTGTCGCCTGCACATTGTAGACGCTCAGATTCAGCGGCTGCTTCTTGCCAACGCTATAGAAGATATAGACAAGAGGTTGTATTAACTATTATATAGAAGTTCTGTATATGTATGTGCTTGTGTGTGTTTGTGTGTCTTTATCATACCCTTGTCCATTGACTGTGGCCTGCAAACTAACATCGGGCGTTTGTGTATTGGAATTATCGGATGTTAGCGAATTGGCCGATGATAAGGAGGACAAGACTTCGGAGACAGGCGCAACGCCCAGCGACGAAAGCATCTCATCCAAATCTCTGTGTAGTAAGGGAAATAATAACAGTAAATGTTGTATATTTATACAGGTAACACTACCAAAACTCACTTTCTTTGGTCCTTGTCGATGCCGGTGCCGGTACCGATTCTACCGGCTGCCTCTTCCATATCTTTGATTTCCTTTTCACGGCGACGACGATCCTTTTCCTCCCGCAGTGCTGCCAATTTGGCCTTTTTTCGTTCTAGCTCAGCTTTGCGATCCATTTTCGAGTGGTGGCAACGCTTTTAACTTTTTGCTAATCTAATCTGTCTACGCACAGGTGCGAGGGAGAAGGGAGGCGAGGGGACACTCAACAACTACAACTACAACAAGTGCAGTTTCAAAGCAGCTTCAGCTCAGCTTTCTGCATTTATAAAACACAATAAAAAAAATAAAGATGGAAAAGAATATCAACGTTATGAATCAGTTGAAAGCAATGTTATTGTAACCAATATTGGTTACCAGCTGCTTTTGATGATGTCACCTCAACAACAACCACAACTGGCCAAAAGTTAAGAAAGCCTCTACACAACTATGGGCGTGTGTATGTGTGCTTTTGTGCGTTTGTATATGTATTATTTCTTTTTTTCGTTCAAAGAGCGTTCACAATTTAATATTGTTCATTTAGTTAACGTTTTAGTTTCGTTTTAATATTTGCGGCCAACAGAAATTTGCACACATAAAAATCAATAGTCTAATGCCAACAACAAGAGATTTGACGACGGCGACGAAGCGCAGCAGCAGCAGCCGCAGGCAGCGCAGTCATCGATGTGACGTCGTTTTCTACTTTCCGTGCGTGTGCTCATTTCTTTTGGCAACGCTTGAAAATCTTATGCAAATCACTTTAAATGAATTATATTATTTAAGCGCACCTTTCAATGTTGTTTATACACTGTTTAGCAGAATATTGAAAGATTTTCGTTAGTTACAAAAATAACATTTTATTCCAATTGAGAATGCGTCTGCAATGTTTTCGCGATTTAGGCCAGTGTGACCACACACAACGATAACAATTGTTGTTACAATCGTTAATCGAAATTTCCTAGTCACCCTGTGCTTACAGGTGTGGCAGCACTCACTCAACTAAAACTGTTGATCTGGCCACGCTGCTGTAGCGCCAAATTTGAAATAAGAGAACAAAAAATTAAATTAGTTGTTTCTCTGGTTTTGGTGACGTATCAATGCCAGTGACACTAATTAATGCAATGCGCATTTGTGCCGTCAAGTGAAATCAAAAAGAACCCAGCACGCATGGCCAATGGAAATAGAAAGCCAGCGAGAATGTAACTTGTTTTGTTTTTCTCAATTCATTGTGATTATAATTTATGCGGCACTTCATGCAAGCGGCATAACTGTAAATTGTTGCCCATATAAATGTGTGTGTGTGTGTGTACTGTGGAATATTAAGCGGACTTTTTTCCGTAATTACCTGTTAATTGCTTGACTGACCTGGCACCAAATGCCAAACGTCGTGTCGTCTGCATATGAAAAAAGAAACAAAGACAAAGACAAAGACGCAACTTTGCCAAAGATTTTACAAAATTTATTTTTGGCACCCACACTCATGCACACACACAAAAACACACACATATATATACACTCACACACACATACATACACTCACACACACCCAGTGACAATGACACACTTGATGGTTCGTTCACTTTTGACTGCGACGCCCAAGTCCCCAAAATTAGTGCATTAATACACATATTAAAATAAATTAATAACTTAACTTTTAATACCCAATCAGAGGGTTTCACTAAACTGTCGCAAAGTAGTAAAAAAAAGTAAAATAAAAATAGATTTTTAGCTTTTTTATTAAGTTTGTTTGCAGTTAAATCCATATTAAAATCAGAGTTATGTTTTTTTTATACCTAGTTACACTGAGAGAAAAGATCATGTATTTCGTTATAATACAAAAAATAAATTTTATATTTGAAAAAATTTTTTAAATATATATATTTATATATATATTTCAGGTTTTTCACATTTAAAATTCGATACAAACTGAGATACACTGAGAAAAAATGTTAGGTAGCTCAAAAGAAATAAAAAAATATATTTTTTTTAAATTTAATATTTTAGTACATTTGTTTGAAACTAAATTATTATTAATTTCAGATTGAAGCTTCTTTAAACTGAATAAAAACGTAGTTACACTGAAAAAAATGTAGTTAGCAAACAAAATAACAATACATTTATTTTAAACTAAGTTTTACCAATGAGCTTATTTGAAACTAAAATAATATCAATTTTTATATATTTTTTCTTTAATTCTGATAAAAAAAAAATTAACTACACTTAGAGAAAAAGCAAGTATTTCGTACTAAAATTTGTTCATTTTAAACTTGAGCTTTTATAAAATTGTTCAATTTTAAACTCTTAAATTTTGAATTAAAAGAATATTTTTTTTTCAGTTTTTATATTTAAGAACATTGAACAATAGAAGTGTGTGTTTCTTTCAGTGTATTATAAGTAGCTTCGATCGCTTAGCCAAAAATCAACAAGAGTATAAAATGTTTGATGTGGAAAATATCAAATTTCTTTCTTTGTGTTTTTCTTTTTTTAACTTTTTCAGTTAAAAAAAAAACATTTTTTTTTTGTTTTTATTTAAAATACACAAAATTTAATGGCCTATAAATTGCATACAGTATGCATTGATTTCGCAATCCCAAATTTTATTTTGACCAAAAAAACGAGTTTTTTTAAATTTTTTTTTTTTTTTTTTTTTTTTTTGGATTGCAAGAGGTTTTTTGATTTTTGATTTTTGATTTTTGGTTTTTATTTTCTCTTTAAGCTAATTTGATTGCAGTCCCAACTGAAAACCTTGAATTACAAAATCTTTCATCTGTCACTGGCTCCAGGCCATAAAAATAATGATAATGAAGAAGATGATGATGATGATGATGATAATGATGATCATGATATCAATGTGGATCATGATTAATCAGCGCATCTGCACAATACAAAGCAAAAACTTGATCTGGTATTTTTTTTTTTTGGTATCATATATCTAGTATCTGGTATTTTTGGTATTGCCAAACTATAAAGAAGTGAGTTTTTCAGTTTGCAGACGCTTCAGAGACGATTCGCTAATTACAATAATAAATATATACATATATATCTATATAATACCGTATAACACTATGTTGCTACCTATACAAAATTCGATACGGATATAATTTACAAATTTAATTGTGATTTCGATTTCGATTTCAATTCCGATTTCCTAGAAGCTGCGAGAAACCAGATTGGAACAACATTTATTTCATTTGATTTGATTTCATCGCTGGACGAGAGTAAAAGTTTATTTAATTAACTTTAACTAGTTGCTAACTGCTTTAAGTTCCCTGTATTTTTTTTTTCTTTTATTTTTTTTTCTTCTTCTTCTTGTTGCTTTTTTCTGGTATTTTATCAGAAGCATGATCGTGTTGTTTTGCCGGCTATTTGATCGTCGCTCAAGGACAACAGGTTGATTTTTGTTTTTTACTTTAGACCCTGTAGGTTACTTACTCAAATGGGTGCCTAAAGTTGGCTAGCAGAATTTGTTTGTAATAGACAGGGGCAGAAAACGCTTACTCTAAGCAGTATATTTAAATATTCTCGATCCATATCGGCTTCATTTGTATTATTGCTAAATACAACAATTTTTTTTAAGTACAAAATTTAAGTTCAAGTTTTTTTTTAAGAATTTTACTCAGTAGAACCAAAAGGATGTTTGAACAAACACTTTTCTTGAATTTCTTGAGAAAACATAACCTCAATTTTATTATATGCCATCATTTGCTATAGTCTGATCAAATTTGCCTCTAACTTGTAGGAGAGATCTTTCGTACATCCACTTAAAGCATGCAAAACTTACTTTTTTCCCAAAATATTTCCATTTAGTCTAATTTAGTTACAAGTACAGGGTCTCCCACAGCCGACACACTAGACTAAAGCTTTGATTTTTTTTACTAAATTTTGTTTATGATTTTTGAGCATTGCGTGCGTCACATTAAGCATATTTTCGTATATATTTACATATATGTATATATAATATATGCATATATGATTACTTGATGTATTCATAAACATTCGATAATTTGACACAGTTTTTATCGGTAGCGCTTCCTTTCCTGTCTCCAAGGTCTAGAGTCTGGACTCTCACGCACAATGCAGCAAAATGTTGATGACGTTTACAAATTGCATTGCTAGTGATGACACTTGTGGAGATAAACAGACACACAGACACAGGCACTCACACACGCACGCACCCTTGCATGCTTACACACACACCCGCACATGCACGCACTCACTCATACAAACTCTCACACATTTGCATACGTAAGCTTTGAATTAAAGTTGGTGTCATTATTTCTTGTTATTGTTATTGGAAAGGTTTTTTTGCGCTTCCATCTCGTATTTAACATTCATTTGTTTCTGTTATCTTTACTTTTCTTTTGATTTAATTTTTTTCGCCCTGTGTTATTGTTGGCGTATTTTTATTGCTGTCAAATTGTTAAGCATTTGCATGCACGTCGTTAACCGGCAAAGTTTTGAATGTTTATTTATTTTTCTCTCCCTTTTTTTCTCTTTTGTTGTTGTTGTTGCTGCTGCTGCTTGTGGGCTTTAAGCGCATACATATGTACATACAAATTAAAGACTTTATGTGGGCACACATACCAATGTAGGCTATGCATGTATTTACTTGTCTTGCTTCATTACAGCTTTTGCCTTGCCTTTCTTCGCCTCTGCTTCTGCGTCTGCCTCTTCCTCTGCCGCTGCAACGGCGACGGCAACGACGACGACGACGACGCTGGCTGCGCCGCAATCCCCCAGGTTAAGTTTAGCCTCAGCCGACCAACCCCCACCACTGCCTGTGCCGGCGTCGCCGCTGCCGCGCCTGCGTTTTACAGTCGCCAACGTTGTTGCGTCGACAGCGCAGTCAGCGCACGCGCAACTTGCCGGTAAAAAAGTCTTGAAAAGTGCGCCTCTTTGGCGTTCCGTTGTTAGTTTAAGTTTAACCATCGCAACGACTCAGTCGCGATTAAGTTGTCCGCTAGAAAAAAAGTTAATTTTTTTTTAACCCGTTGCCCTCCAAAGGATTGGCACAGCTACTATTTTTTTGCGTTTCCGTTTTTCAAACTAGTTTTATAAACAACAAAAAAAACAAAACACAAAAAAAATGAAATTATTTTTATGTGCCATTGCTGTAACACTGTGTGTGGCGGCAACAAGTGAGTGAGAACAGTATATATAAAATACTTTGCCAAATTTTAATTTCCAACTGCATTTAATCGATATTACAATAATCGATGACACATGCACGCACAAACACATACACATACGAATTCGATTGCGTTGCCAGATCGCAAGTGCTAATCACTTTGACATTGGCAGCAAATTAGTAATACACACACATGCATATATCTATGTGTATAAAAGGCTGCGTGTATGCGTGTGCATGTGTGTGTATGCGTGTACATGTGTGTTAGGAGCTTTAACGGTATCACTCTGTCACTCTGACAGCTTTTGATCAATATGAACATTATTTGCATGTTGTGGCAACACGACGACCCTGTCTGACATTTGAATTTGCTTTCAAATGTCGCCGTATTCGCATTAATGGCTTAAATGCCGCAGTTCGCTGGTAAAACAGGTAACACTGACATCAAACCGGCTGCAGTCTGGAACCAAGACTGGAACTGGAACGGCTACTGTAACTGTAACTTTGTGACTCTGATTGAGACAAGCCCAGAAAAAATAAACCAGCCTTGATTATGCAATCGTTAAAAACAGGAAAAAGCCCAATGCAACTTGCTGTTGCCAGTGTTGCCAGCTTGTCTCAGTATATGCAAATAGCCGTTTTATAGCCAGAAGGTCTCTAAAATGCTTAAAAAAATTAATGTTTAAGTCAAAATTTGTATTCTGCTATAAAATTTGCACTCAAAGCAGAAAAACTCACAATTTGTAGTCGTATAAAGGCTAGATTTGGCGAAAAAAAGCTGTTCTGACAACTCCGATCGATTGATTTTTAGCTTGTTACACTTTTCCAAGTAGGAAATCGTGCATCGGGTGAAAGCTCAAGTTTATTGAACTGTTTTCCACACTTTTTCTCAACTTTTTTTTTTATTTTTTATTTGTTTAGCTGTAGCTGGCTTCGAGTGCCCCAAACCGGTTGGACAGTTTGCCGATGAGGTGCAGTGCGACAAATATTATGTCTGTGAAGATGGTGTCGCACAGCCAAAACTTTGTGCCGATGGTCTAGTATTTGATCCCTACAATCGAAAGGTCAACAAATGCGATCAGCCCTTCAATGTAGACTGCGAGGACCGTACTGAATTGCGTAAGTAATACTACTTTTCGTATGCCTCTAAGATTGATAAACATTTTTTTTTTTTACAGAGGAGCCCAAATCGACCAAGTACTGCCCACGAAGGAACGGTTTCTTTGCCCATCCAGAGCCGAGTGTTTGCAACATTTTCTACAATTGCATCGAGGGTGATGCTCTGGAAATGAAGTGTACCGTTGGTCTGCACTTCGATGAGTACTCCGGCACCTGTGTCTGGCCCGATACCGCCAAGCGTGAGGGCTGCGACCAAACCGAGAGTAAGTAGCTATAAAAAGATTAAATTTTAAAGCTTAAATTCACTTTAAACCTTTTTTTATTTTTCCCCTTTTTTCGATTAACAGAGAAATCCGACAGTGGCTTCACGTGTCCCAAGGATCGCCCAAAAATGGATAAACGAGGTCAAGTTGTCACTCATCCCAGATACCCGCATCCTACTGATTGCCAGAAGTTCTATGTCTGCCTGAACGGTGAGGATCCTCGCGATTTGGGCTGCCAGGTGGGCGAGGTCTACAACGATGAAACTGAGATGTGCGATGCGCCCGAAAATGTTGTCGGCTGCGAGGATTGGTACAAGGATGATGGCGACAAGGCTTAAAGCATCCTAAAAAAAAAACAAAAAAATCAGCAAAAACTGGCTGCTTGCCACCCGCCGATATACAACAGCCAATCTGCCCCCTTTTTATACCCAGATCCTACAAAGGATCCATGAAGTTTTGATGTCCTTTGGGCTGGACGCGTGTCGTAGTCACTTAAATTTAGTAGTTTCTAGCCTATATATTTCCTATAGCGTGTATATGTTGCACTTAATTTACTCGCGACTCGTTATTCGTTACTCGCTACTCGTTACTCGCTATTTCTTTGTACCGCACAACTCTTTTCTATACTTTGGTACTCGCTGTGGCGACCAACTCTTTTCTACTTGCTACTCGTTACTTGCTGCTCGTTACTCGCTACTTTTGGCTAACGTGTAACTCTATTCTTACCTATTCTTTTACCCTCTTTTCTTAACTGTACTCTTTCTTATTTAACTATTTATCTGATTTTTCTTTTTCTCGCTTAAACTATACAAATACTTTTCAAATCGTTGTGTATATATTTCCTCTACAATTTCAACTATTAATTAATATACAAAAACAAAACAAAAAAATAAACTGTTTTCATAAAACTAACACTTCTTCTTCTTTCTCTTTCTGGAATTTCTTCTATCTATTTTTTCTTTTAAAATTATTTGTACTCTATTTTCTAAGATCTGAACTATCTATATATCTATCACTTATTTCTATCTATTTCTAATCCTGCTTTTTACCATATTCAATACTATTACCGTTCTATCTTTCATACATATCTTTATTTCAATTAATCTTCTCGCCTTCCTTTTCAAATCATGATATATTTACTGTTAAGCGCTATATACCGCATAAGTAAACTCTTTTGATCGGATCGATCGCACTTTATTCATATTATATTCACTTAATTCAAAAGACAAGTTTTCATTTTCATTTGCAAACTCATTCGATTAAATAACAAGACTTGAAATTATGCCAATTGTGTTTATTTTGCGATCGCGAAATGTTTTATTTTTTATTATTATGAAGTTTTTTTTTTTTATTTAGCTTTTTAACTGTTTCTGTGCTTCGCTGTTTAGCCAGACGAATCGAGGACAAATCGATTTGTTGCTAATCTTGTCGCTAACATCGTTAATTTTTTTTCTTCTCCATTTTGGCATCATATGATGATGAAATTTTGACGCTTCAGGCATCCCAAATGTTGATCAAGAGAGCAGTGGGGCGTTAGCCTTATTAACCCTTTGGCAACCCGAACACAATAGCCGTTAATTGCATTTGGCCAATAAGTAATGAAGTTAAGAAATTCAAATTTTTTTAATAATAGCTCAACTTGAATACTCTTACTACTTACCCAAATTAAGTTCGTTAAGTCTTCAGCTCAATTTGGGAAAGTAATAGCAACTTTAATCTTTTTTCAACTTTAAGTTTTTTAATTTTTTTATATTTGTAATGGAAATTTGAAATTCTCTTTTTTGTGAAAAGTTTTTTTTTTAATTTTTTAGTTTTAGATTTAAATGAATATTTACAATAATAAAAAAATTTTAAAAGTGCGAAAAAAATTCATGAATATCAAGAAAATAAAAATTTTTTTTATATATATTTCAAATTACATATTATTATATTATTTAGTGTACTAAATATTTTTACCTAAAAACTTCTGGCAACATCGCCATGTAACTTTCATAGAAATTAAATAAAAGTAATGATATAAAGTTTGTTAAAGGAAATAATGAATTCTTTCTCTGGAAATAGAAAACGTTTTCTTAATTTTCACTTTTTATACTCTCTGCAAGAGAGAGTATATTGGGTTTGTGCAAAAAAAAAAGTATGTAACAGGCAGAAGGAGGCGTGGCAGACCCCATAAAGTATATATATTCTTGATCAGCATCACAAGCCGAGTCGATATAGCCATGTCCGTCTGTCCGTCTGTCTGTCCGTCTGTCTGTCTGTCTGTCTGTCTGTCTGTCTGTCTGTCCGTCCGTATGAACAAACAGATTTCAGAGATGGTAAGAGCTACAAGTTTGAATTTGGTCTCTATCGACTCGATATTAAGTCAGTCAATACAAGAATCTTTTTTTTTTTTTCGATGCCACGCCCCATTCGCCCACAATGTGCAAAAAACTGAAAACACCTCGTAAAAAATTGATGTTTTAGGCGAATATCTCAGTAACTGTGGCACTTAGGAACACCCATTTTGTTACGCAGGTTCCTAGAGACGGCATAATTGTATTGTCATCAAAAAATTTTGGACTGCCACGCCCCCTTTTGCCACAAGAAATAAAATAATTTGCAAACTTCAATGCCGATTTTAAGGCATATGTTCTTATCGTACAGTATTGTTATTTCACATTCGTTTGGTAACAAAATATATCAAACTATCCTGAAAGTTGCATATAAATCGGACAATAAACAAAAGAGCTAGACATGTAAGAAAGTTGATAATTGAACACAATGCCATACAAACATGTGAGCGAACGTTTTCGCTGCTTTCTAGCGGCAGCGCTTCCCGCGAATGCTGGCCGTGCCAACCAATTGTGTATGTATTACATATACACACATACATATGTGCGCGCATACATATAATGTCAAATGTATATGTGTGTGTATACAGATGTTTTTGTTTCAACGTGTTTTGTTGCAAGTATCAATTGATATACCCGGATATCGATTTTATTAAATGATCGGGAATAAAATGCAGAGAGTATTCTACGGTCGGGCGTGCTCGACTGTACTTTTCTTTCTTGTTCTATTCTATATTCAATATTTCTATTGCTTTTAAAATCAAATTTCATTGTGAAATTCAAAGTAATAATTTCATTGCATGTTTATAGGCGTTTTCACACTGTGCTCGCGCTTGTGTATGCTTATGACAAACAAGGCGACGTATTGGTGTTGCCCATCTTTCGAAAAGTGCATGCAATCTGCAGGCGGCGACGACGGCAGCTTTCGGGCTTTGCTTGTTATGCAATCGATGCTGTCTGCGCCGCTGCCTGGTTGCCTGCCTGGCTGGATGGCTGGCTGGCTGGCTGGCTGCTTACCGCAACGGCGGCAACAACGATGCAAAGAGTAACAAGAGTTTTGCAATAGTTAACAATGTAACGGTAATCGGCAAGACGAACGAAAGCAAAGCAAAGCACAAATACAAACACAAACAAATGAAACACACGAAAGCGAAAACGAATATCAGCACAGGCACGAACACGATCACGAGTACGAGCCCGAGGCAAGCCGAATGCAGTAATGAATGAAGCTTACGAGCTGCTTGAGCTTTGCCTTTTACTTTCAATCACACACACAATGTTGTTGTTGCTATTGTTGTGCCCGCATACTGCACCAAAAGCAAAAACAAAAACAACAGCAACACAACAACAATAGCAATGTAGCCAAATCACGTTTTGCATTTTGTATTTGTACTCAAATTGCTCGATCAATCGTCAGTGACAACATACGCAAGACACACATACACGCACACGCCTATTGTAGGCAGACATATATTTATGTATGTATATATGTGTGGTTATTTTACCCCCACCTCCCATATACGTATGTACATATCCCTAGCCAGGCAACAAATTCAAATGCAAAAACAAACACAAACTCAAACTCAAAGCTTTGCAAAACTTTTGGTTTTGTTTGTGAATGTGTGTGTGTGTGTGTTATTGTTTTTGTTGTCGCCAGCGTCGCAGCTGGCGCTATGGACTTCTGCTTCTTCTTCTTCTTCTTGAGCGCGGTATAAATCTTTTCAGTTGAGTTTGGAACGCGTAACTGTTAAAACGTGAAACGTCTGCAGCGGAAATAAAATATTTAAAAGTACCGCGCTATTGTTGTCACCATTTACCGTGCTGCCGATTCGCTTGGAATTTAAATTTAATACAAAATAAAAAATAAAACACAACACTCTCTTTTCCAATTGTTGTGATCGCTGTTTTTTTTTTAGTTCTGTCTTTTTTTTCTGTATTGTTTTTTGCCGCCAAACATGCAACGATTGCAAGTAAGCAGCGTCCTGATCCTGGCACTTGTGGCTTGTGGTAAGTGTCGGGTTGGGTGGGGTGGGGTTGGATTGGGTTGGTTGAAGAGAGAAGGGGAAAGGGGGTGTGTGCGTGTGGGCAAATTACTTTCAATAGATGTGGTCACACTTATCATGTGTGTGCGCATTTAATTAGCGCAACCTTCCATTCGCGTGCCCACTGTGCAAAAGCTTTTACTTTCAAAAATTCCGCAGCAATTGGCTACCAAATTGGTTACCAATTCGTATTTGACTCGTTGGCGCGTTACCAACTTCTTTTGTTCTGGCCAATCGTAAATCCAGTTTAATTTACTGGTTTTTTATTATTTTTCTTTTTGTTTTTTTTTTTGCTGAAGGCTAAGTCAAAGATTTGTCGCTCTAATTAAATGCAGGTGTGTGTGTGCGTGTGTTTATGGTGTGGGGAGGGGGGAGGTGGGAGGGGTGTGTTTGCTGTTTAACCCTGACGCACTTTGATCTAAAGGGGAGAGGGGTAGTGGGCGGAGTAGGTGTGGCAGCACCCTTTACAGCTCATTTCGCATGCAGATCAAGTGCCAGTCTCAGAGTCAGTTTCAGTTTCAGTTACTTTTGCTTTTCTTTAGTTGGCAACACTTAGTCAGCATTGGCAACACTGAAAAAAGCTAGACCAAAGAACTAGTAACACTAGAGAACACTTATCGTAGTCGAGAGTCTACGATCGATCGTTTGAATTATTTATAAAATTCCGGTTTAAATATAAATTTAATTTTATTTTTAGTTTTTACGTTTTTTATGCTTTTGATGTTTTTTTTTGACTGATCGTTATACTGACAGCTGTACTATATAGTGTGCTGATAATTTTTGATTGTTTAACTAGTACCAATTTAGCCTAAACTTTTAATCTAAAGTTGAAAAATCACTAATGGAAAATATTCGGTAAGATTCTTCAGTTATAAAAAGTTTTTTTAAGTGTATTTTTCTTCCAAGAGCTATAGAGCTAAATCGAAAAGGTTTTCTTATAAGATGTGTAAATTCTCGACCGATGTCAGAGTCCGATTTAGTTAATATACTTTCAACGATTTCAATTTATAAAAACAAAAAAGATTCTTATCTAAAAGCTAATTTTCCAACGATTATTTTTTATGGTAGCTATATAACAAAATAATCCGTAAAAGTTTATACTCTAATACATATGCAGATCAGGAATACACTTATAAAAAAAAAATGCATTTTATAGTATATCCTATAAACAAAATTATTGCAATTGAAACTCTGTTAAAAATTGATCTACTTTGAATGATGTCTCTAGCTTAAATCACAAAAAATTTTAAAATTTAGCTTTTATTTTTGTCAGTGTAGAACTTGATTTAAATAATTAAGACAAATGCCAGGCATTTAAATGATACCAAAAGTCCAAGTAGAACTTGGCCCGTCAAACCAGTTAACAATTAGAGACAATCACATTATAAGATCTATAAATCTTAACGTTCAATCCAACGAGTTTTTTCTTGTTTCTATTTTTTTATTTTTTATTTGGACCAGAACTACAAAATGGGCAGGCTTCAAGCTCAAATTACCTTTCGTTTTAACGGGATTTGCAAATGTTTTCGAAAAAAAGCCAAAAATAAAAACAATTTAAAAAAATTTTAATTTGTTTGTTGATTTTTTTTACTTTTTATATATAATCTGCATCTGAACATTTCAATTAAGACTCAGTAAATTGATTTAAATTTTATCTCACAAATTTCTCCAAACTCTAAAATATTCAAATGCATTTTCACTAGCTACAAAAAGGCAAATAAAATTTCCAATAACTTTTGACATGTAATTACCGGAAATCTTGAACAGATATTTAAATATATCTATATATATGCGACATAATCTGTTTGCGAGAAAACTCAGTTTGAAAATTTCGAAAAGAAATAAAACTAAAAAAAAAAAAGCAGATAAAATAAAGCTAAAAAAAAATACAATGTTGCGATGCGTTGAACCTGTTACCTGTTCACGGTTACATCACCGTTAGCCATCAACGCTGCCGGCGTCAACGCTAGACACGAAGATGCTCGAAAGCGTTTGCCGGCGCCAAAGACAACAACAACAACAACAACAACAAAAAAGAGCTAAAAAAAAAAGCTAAAAGTAAAACGAGTTGCATTTTGTTGTGGGAAGGAAGTTGTCGCGTTCAAGTTTTGATAATGGGCATGGGAAATGGTGGGAAAACAGCATTGACAACAATTTCCACAGCGTCACAACGTCTGTCTGTCTCTTTCTCCCTCTCTGTCACTCCACGCCATCTCTGTCTCTCCATCTCTTTCTACGCTATTGAGCTGGCGACAAAACGTTTGACGCATGTAATGGATGCGAATTGTTGCAACATGGCGACAGTGTTGACAGCTCTCTTGATATGCAAACAAAAGCTGAAAAAAAAGCCGTTGGGATTTCACGTTTTTTAAAAGTCCAAAAAAACAACCGTTTTAATGGCAAAAAGCTTAATTAAATAGCTAATTTGTTCAAACGAAAAATGAAGCTGTTATGGCAATTTAAATTAAAAGTTTTTTAAACTGACATAACTTTTAAATAAAAAGTTAATAAAAGAAATTGTTAGCCCAATCGAAAATCCCGTTAGTTCACTACAATACAAGCCAAATTTACTGGCTGTGCTGGCAATACCTTGGCTATTATCGAACTTTTAACTTTATCGATAACGATAAGTATGTTGATTTGCAGGACATGCCGTCGCCGTGGGATCACCGGAGTGCCCCGAGAAGTACGGCGTACAGGCATACGCTCACACTGAGAACTGTGACCAGTTCTTTCTCTGCACTAACGGTACTCTGACGCTGGAGACCTGCGAGAACGGTTTGCTCTTCGATGGTAAGGGCGCCGTGCACAATCACTGCAACTACAATTGGGCTGTGGACTGCAAGGGACGCCAATGGGATCGTAAGTAGTTTAAAAATATAGCTAATTCTAGCAGTAACTTGACGAAAAAGGCTAAACTTCTGTCATATATTATAAAAATCAACAAATCGATTAATCGCACTTTTTACGAACGTCACTAATCGATAACATCGATTTTTACGCTTAATTATAATCGACTATCGCTTTGTGCAGCTACGCCCATTTCGACGCCCGGTTGTGAGTACCAATTTGGTTTGTACGCCGTTTCCAAGGAGTGCTCCACCACGTACATCAAGTGCGCCCATGGAGAGCCCCATGAGCAGGACTGTGACGCTGGATTGGCATACGATGAGCGCATTCATGGCTGCAATTGGCCCGATCAGCTCTTGGATCACTGCAATCCCGAGGGTAAGTTACAAACCGTTATCGATAAGAATCGATAACCAACATTAATGTTTAATCGATCAACTAAATACCGATAAGATGTCGTAATATAAAGTTTACTTTAATTATATAGTGGTTTATAAAGGTCGATAGTTTGCGGGAAAACTTATCGATATTCCCGATTAACGGCAAGTGAAGTATCGATTAAAGCTTTTACTAGAGCTGGAAAACTTTTGATGGTGAACTAATGCAACATAATCGATAGCTAAATCTTTTTTATCGATAGTATTTAAAACAAATATACTCAAAGTTTGCAAAAAATTTTGTAATAAAACTTAGTAAATAAATTAATACGATAAGTGGTACATAATTGATATCGATAGTTTTCCCGCCGTACACTTCATATGTTCCGAATAAATCGATAACTCTTAATTTTGTATTGCAGCCGTTGTGGGCTTCAAGTGCCCAACGAAAGTGGATCCCAATTCGGTTGCCGCCCGCTTCTGGCCCTTCCCCCGGTTCCCCGTGTCGGGCGATTGCCATCGCTTGATCACCTGCGTTGAGGGCTATCCCCGTTTGATCAGCTGTGGAGAGGACAAGGTGTTCGATGAGCATACGCTTACCTGTGAGGACCCAGAGTATGCCAGCGGTGGTTGCGCCAACTATGGCAAATAGAGTCCACTTAAACACATACACACACACGTCTACACTCACACACGCACACAAACAACACTTGTACATATGTATATGTAAAGCTGCTTGAGACCTGCTCAAAGCTCATTTCAGCTCTCCCTCTTACGCTCTCTCCCGCTCTCTTGCGTTCACCACTCGCTCTCTTCCTTTTTTTTTTGTTTCTGCTATTTTTCATATGTTAATACACACACGCTCTGTCCCGCTCTCGCACTCTGAAACGTTTATCTCACCTCTCTTTCTAACTTTAACATAAATGTAAATGAATTTTTTTTGTTTCTTTTGTAATTTTGTTGTTTTTTTCACAATGAGCACTAAAAATGCAATAAACTGAAAATTTATTTATTGTAATATTTTTTGGAGTGAATAATAAGTGGAGTGGGTATTTAAGTACAGTGAATACTCTGGATGTGCAAACGCCTAAAGGTGGGAGCTTTTAAAGCTCTACTTAGCTGCAAAAAGCTATATAAAGCTCACACTGACTGATCATCGCGTAGCCTAAACGGCAATAGATACGAACTTGCACTTGTTTTTTTTTTATAATATAGAAAGTAAACAAAGTTTAAAATTGAGAAAATGATTTATTTGATTTGATGATTATAGTTGTGGCTAAAGTTGGCTATACAAAGACGAAAAAGACTTTGGGTTAAGGGTATATAATAACAATTAAGAAAATACAGGCTAAAACCGTCAGTGGGAGGCATTACTGTACGGCTATTTCCTAGCTCTATCACATGGAATATCTAGACATAAAAATCAAGAAGGTCAAAAAAAAAAAAAAATACCACCCAAAATTTAGTCAATCAATTGCCGCACTTGATCCTGCGGTGTGGAGAATATGATGGCATAGATGAGACCATCCCGTACAGATTCCGTCGGATTGCCCACATTGAACATAAATTTGACACGCTGCTTGATGGCATCCGGTACACAGGAGTACATCGGATACCAACCCATTTTGTTAAAAACCACATAGATCTTATATATCTGATTGCGATATATGTAGACGGGACGATCAAAGGTTATATCCAAATGGGAGTCATATCGCACACGTGCCGTACAGTGCGTATACGTGATCCGCGAGCCGTGCATGTCCTGAATGTGCGCGTACAGCACCTCTGTGTATAGTTCCGCGAAGCCGGCGGAGTTCATAAGCTCACCGCAAAGCACTTGAGTGGGCACCTGGACGCCCAGGATCCAAATGTTGGTGTCCACCTGGAAATATGGCGAAATTTTATATAGAAGTATAGAAGAGTGGGAGGAAACGAGGAGTAGAAAGGGGAAGGAGAGGGGTAGAAAGGAGAAGTGGTTAAGAAGTAGAAAGGAGAAGGGGAGTACAAAGAAATACAGGAAGAGGTATAGCTAAATGGAGGGTAGGGTTTACGGAAGCTAAATACACACCTGGAAGGTGACACCGGCATCGGTGACACTTGTATTCCTGTAGTCAAACTGTCGCGTCATGGAGCGCATGCAGTAGGAACGAACCATGTCATGAAATGAATTGCTGGATGAAGCCACCTCATTGTCGTTCCCAGCTGGGCCGGGACCAGGACCAGAGCCGGGTCCAGGACCACCGCTAGGGGCAGCTGCTTGAGCGGCTGGATCGAAACCATCGCCGAATCCGGCACCAGGTGGACCATTGTGGGACAAAGAAAGCGCCGGTTCGTCGGCAAAGAAGCCGCCGGCATTCATGGGCATATGCTGTTCCATGACAGCACCCAAATTCAAAGGCACACTGATTCGTTGTCGGGTGAAGAGCGGCTGATTTGCCGACTGTGGATAGGCACTGGTACCGGCCAAGCGAGCAGTTGGACCAGCCGGAAAGCAGGAAGGATTCGATGAATTATTGCTGCTTGAACTGCAGCCGGCGACCAAGCGATACGAGGAGTTCAGTTCACGCTGCCGATGCGATGACTCAAAGAAATTACGTGTGCTGCGCGAGACACAAAATCCCTCCGGCATATTGCAGTCGTTTAATGTGGGACTGGAGATCTTGATCAGTATGGCCAGAGCCTCGTGCTGTTGCAGCAACTTGGATCGTGCTGGTCCCTCGGCAAACTGCTGTGGTGTCATCGTAAGGAAGCGAATCTTCTTCACCGCCTGACGCAGCATGGCTCCGTCCATAATCGTCCGCTGAGCATCCATCATATTGATCATATTTGCTGCTGCCTCGGCTGCGTTCATTTCATCATGGGCATTACCAGAAGCATCGCTATCGATGATGACCACATCATCATTGACTTGTCCCACATTGACATTCACATTCGAAGAGCAGGACGCTGACCCGGAGGCAGAGATTGGTGAACTGGGTGGGGAAGTATTCGATGCTGGAAGTTGCTTAAAATTGTCCACATCCTCATCCTGATGCATATGTCGCACCATTGCGGCCACATCGGGCTCCATTTTGATTTCCTCCACAACAATATCGTGCGCCTCAGTCCCTCCCATGTCCGAGTGATCAGGATTGGGATTTATGGATTTGCTGGTGCCACTGCCACTGGGCATATCATCGTGGACACCACTATCGTTAAGTATTCCACGTTCGCTGGCAAATTTAAGTAGGCAATTAAAGAGATCCAGTTCGGAGTCAATGTTCAGACGATGCTGATCCAGTATGGCCATTAAAGTGGACACTTCAATGTCCAAGAAACTGGGATCCGATAGCACCTCACGTGTGTTGGCCGCTATTAAATCCATGCTGCTCTGCATCAAACGCGGCTCATCGAACAGTTTAGCAAACTCGTAGGCACGACAGGCGTTTTTGGGACTTAGATCGGCCCACAGGAAGTGTGTGCAGCGGGTGACCACATGGGGCAACATATATTTCTTTGCCACGTAGCACAGTTCACACGCCTTGTCAAAGGAACCGATTGTAATGCGATCCGTATAAATATATTCGAGCATCGCCTCAAATGCCTCTGGCTGTACATCCGGTATTATAATGGGATCCGTTTTATCCGGCAAATTTCCATAGAACATACGCTCGAAGACAGGCGATGCCATCGCCAGGAGCAGCTTGTGGCCAGAGATTATGCGTTGATTTGGCGGCGTGCCTACCAAAAAGCGACAGTCGGCCCATTTCTCCGAGTGCAGCATATATTGACCACGCTCCTTGATCTCGGTTAGACTGTTCTGCCAGTCCAGGTCCATTTTGTGCAATCTTTACCAAATCCGCACACTGAACAACAATAAACTTGTATATTTATTAATTGTGTACCCTTGTTTTTACGTATATATGTCGGCGGGATTTCAGTGTTGTAAAGTTTCTTCAGTGCACAGGGCTGCATGTTAAGCATTTATTTCTGTTGATAAGAAAGTTTACTTGGCATAAAAAATAAATCAAATCTAATTTAATTATTATACTTCTGATTTTATAATTTAGGCTTTGTTAATATTACTCAAAAATTAAACGTTTATTGCAGCACAAGTGCTGTAAAGTGTTTTATGTGTGCAGTGTTGCATTTTGTAAAGTGTATCGCTAACAATATTCGTTGTTCAATTGGCGCCACATTTGAATTCATGAATTCACATTCAATTTATGAAGAATTTTAATCTGTGGTTACAGTAGTATGATCGGTGCAGTAGCATAATAGTATTATAAACATCAACAATTATTACAAGTAATGATAATATTCATTGTGCACCCTGTGCACACAAAATACTAACAAAATTTATCGATAAAAATGTGTGTCTGGCGCGTAATAAATAAATTTAAAAGTAACATTGTTTTTATAATCTTTTTATTTTTAAAACATTTTATATTGCAACTTGTTATTAATTTATGTAAAAGTGTGTATAAATGTTTGAAGAAAAGCATAAAAAATTGATTAAAACAGAGAAATCAATAAAGGTGGTTAAAAATTTGCAAAATACAATTTAGAATTTTTTTTTTTTTATGTTTGATAGTTAATAAATTTAACTAATCAGCAGAAAATGCAAAATATTTACTGTGGTAAATATTTGTTAACGTTGGGATTCTTTAAAATTGCTCTCAGGTCACTGTGTGTCTTAGCAGCTTCGACTCCTTTCAACTGAGACACTTGATAGATATTAAATATAATCGACTCCAACTCAGAGTTTTCCTGGCGCAGTGACAAAATCGTTTTAAATTTGTCATTCAAATCATTATCCTGATCCTTGTCATCTTGCATCGTGTTCTTATCTTTACTGCTATTCATAGTGATTTCTTTGTCGATATCCTTAGCCTTATCCTTATCGTTGGAGCTATTCTTACCGATTTCTGCACCGATATCTTTAGCAATATCTTTGCCAAAATCATTCTTGATAAATTTATTGATGTGTTTATTGGAACACTTGGCGATATCCTTGTCATCCTTGCCTATATCCTTAACAACCTTGCTGATATCATTGTTGATGATCTTACTGATGTCCTTAGAGATAGGTTTGGTCTTATCTTTTTTGATATCCTTAGTAGAATCCTTTGTCATCATTTTAATGACATCCTTACTGATATCTTTTTTGATCATAGTCTTAGTTTTATCATTGGCTATATTATTGCCGATATTTGTCAAATTTTCATTGACATTCTTTTTGGCATGCTTACTAGATACCGATTTAATTTTACGTAGACAATCTTCCTTTTGCAAGGACATCTTTTCTGAGCCTGAAATGAAAGTTTTCAATATTGTATTTAAACACTTTTCCCAAAGTTTCACATTCTTACCTGAATTTAACGATTTTCCCTTGAGGGATCTAACGACAAGACGACGTCGACCAACTCCACTTTGTTCTCCCTCATCTCTCACCAGGGAAATCGTATTATTATTCACTAATGACAAAAATATTTTAGTAATTGAAAAAATTTCTAAATATTTTTTTAAAAAACGTACTTGACTCTTCTGGCATCTCTTCAGCATTAGGAGCGAAAAATGGGGATGAAGTTGGAAGTCCAAGTTTTGAATCTAGAGAAAATTTAAAAAAAAATTATCAAAAATTTCCAAAATTTTCCGAACTTTTTCTTAACTTACTTTCAGCAAACGGGGATACAAATCCAGTATAGGAATCTAGACAAAATTAAAAACATTTTAGAATTATGAATTAATTACGTTATTTATCAAATATACGATTTGTTTTTTTTTTTTTTTTAAATATTCAAAACATTTTCTTTTTTAATCTTACTTGTGTTGGTTGACATTTTCGGAGCGGGGAGTCCAAGAAATGGACACTCCTTCATAGAATCTAGAATAATTTACATTTTTAAATTCGAATTTTAATAAAAAACTATTTCTAATATTTTTTTTTAATTCTTACTTTCAGCAAAAGAGCCAAAAAGTGGAGAAGTCGCCGCATGTCCAGGCTGAAAGACTAGACAAAATGGCATAAAATTTCGAGATTATTAGAAATTAAAATTATTTTTCAAAAATACAATTCGTTTCTATAAATATTCAAAAAATTTCTCTTAAAAATCTATATAAATTACCGCAATTTTAAAGTTAAATTGAAATTACAAACAATTTCAAACATTTGTATACTAAAATTAAAACATTTTTAAAATATTTTTGAAAATCTTACTTGAGTTAGTTGATATATTTAAGTCGGGAAGCCCAAAAAATGGAGATGCTGCATCAAGTCCAGGCTTGAAATCTTAACCAAATTTGTAAAAATGTTTAAGGGTTATTTAAAATAAGAAATTTAAAAATTTTCTTTTGGAAAATCTTACTTGTGTTAGTTGTCTTCAATGTGGAAGGAAATCCAGGAAATGGGGATGGTTTCTCAAATCCAAGCTTAGAATCTAGACAAAAAAAAAAAAAACGATAATTTAGGTTATTAAAAATTATAAACATTTTAAAATGTACAAACGAAAAAAAATGAAAATTGTTTAAATTTTAAAAAAAAATTTTGAAATATTTTTAGAAATCTTACTTGAATTTGCAGACATATTTTCGGCGGTAATATCAACTATTTTCGATGCAGAATCAAGTCCAAGCTTATAATCTAAATAAATTTACAGGAATATTCAAGTTTATATAAAATGTTGAATATATTTAAACATATTTTCCAAAGACTTACTAGATGTCTGACTTGATTGAAAGGGATTATTGATTTGTGGAGGAAGTGGTGCAATTCCCAGCTGAGAATCGTGTATGGTTTCCCATTTGGGATCTTTATCCAGTTTCAAATGCTTGAACATGTTGTCCAAGTTATAATCCTGTGGATTATGAGATCGTTTCTTTCCCTTATGATCGAAAATGATGTTATCATTCGAATCAGTTGGAATTAATGAAAAATCAGACATATCGCCAACCTCAGAGCTACGCGAGCGTTTAAGAGGTTCTTGACCAGATCCCAAAGACGTGGTCGATTCCATGCTAGCGCTACGCTGGAATAAGCTCTTACGTTGGACTAAATTCTTGCCGAGTCCAATATCCTTTCCACCACGTTCGAAAACAGCATCATAGACATTATTGCACTTGTTTCGCTCATAGAACTGACGCAACCAGCTCAAGAACTCCCGGTGACCACGCCCCTTGATTAGTTCACGTGTTATAATTCTACAGCGAACGTTGAGGACCTTGAAGGCAGCATCCAACAAGGCGAAATTATCCTCGAAATCGGCTTGAAAACGTGTTACTAACTTGACACGCGCAAATTCGATCGCATCGGGATGTAGGCGATGCATTAACTGACAGTAAATTGCACCAGTTTTAAGTTCGCGCAAAGTTTCAATTTCGCATTGCATCTCCGTGTTAATCCAAGCAACGAGATCTGCCGCAGACCATTCTTCTTGCTGAAGTGTTATCACATTGTTAGCTGCACTCTTTTCAATTGAATATGCCATTTTCCTTAAATTTTTTTAAAATTACTTTTTGTTCACTTATTGAAGTTTGCTCCTGGTTGAGTGAGCTTCGCTGCAATGAAGGACGGAAACGTTGATTTGTAGTCAAAGCAACTCTGTCAGTTGTTAGAGTTGTCAAACTGAAGTGTGTCAATGGCAGGAAGAGACAGCACTGTTTATCAAGAGAGTCGCATACAGCACCCTGTATAATGGCTGCACTGCACTCTAACTGGCCACACTGCAAGGCGTGAAACATGACAGCAAAAACAAATAAGCAAAGCAACAGCAGCAGAAAAAACAAATATTATTGTTGTTGTTAGTTTGCTGCCCAGGCAAGGACTGTAATAAGCACGTGATAGATTGATCTCTTTACGCTAAAAGAACTTTATGCTATAAAAGCTCTCTTCTCTTTATCATACACAATTTGTAAACAATCTTACAAGGAGAGCACCACACAATATGGCGGCCTCTCTGTCAACATGTGCTAATGATATTAGAGTGGAAAGGGGACTTGTCTCTGACGTGCGTGTTGATGGTGTTAATTTATGGCTATGCGTCTCATACTTACATAAAACTGACACCAAAACCTGTCACGCACACTAATGCCTAAACTTGAGAGCTGTATGCAAAGGCGCGCACTACACTTTCTCCCTCTCTCTCTCTTTGTCTGCTTTTCTTATCTCCTGCCATCGCAGACAGCAATTAGTTTAAGTAATAAACACGGATTTGTTAATGCATTACAGCGTTTAAATTGAGTTACTTTCAATTCCCAGGCCGCAGAAGAAGAAAGCGAAATTACAATTATTATCTGTAGTTCATAGTTTCATATGCAAAATAAAAATACTTGAGTGTTGGAAAGGGTATTTTTTATTTGCAACAATATGGCAGCACGTACGATTATCTATGTATTTAAAGCTAGTTGTTTTGAAGAAACGCTAAAACTACGATATAGATTTGATAAGGATGTGGTAACACTGTTATAACGGTTTTTGGTGGTAAACTTGAAAAACTAGTTTGAAAAAAAATTTTGTTATCAAGTGATATTTAAATGAGGTGAATTATAAAATCTATAACTAATTACAGGGTATCTCGCTACTCCCGAGTGCATTGCATGGGAAGTGCATTTCTAAATCGAAATAAAATCAATTCGATTCCAATCCAAATTCAAATCGTTGTCGGTATATTCAGTGCAATACTAAAGATGGAGAAGCAAAGTTCTTTGCTGATTTTACTGCTGTTTTTCGCCGCATTTTCCGCTGCAGCAGCGCCAGACTTAATCCTCCCGAAAATCCAATCCCTGGGAAATTTGAAACATGTGCTTCAGATGATTTTTACGCACACCTGTGCCGCCAAGAACATGAGCATCTTTGTCAGCACCGAGTACAAGAAGCTTTTACCATTGGAGGAAGTACGGCTGGTAGACTCCGTACTCGATCGGTTACTGCAACGCCGTAGTCTTGCCGCTCAAATACCCGTTCTCTTGGATCAAAAGCTGCGCAGCGAAGAACTTAATCAGATAGTGGAACTGATGATGTTCTTCGTGAAAGATGTGGAGCACTTGGAATGGTGTCTCAACGGCAATACGAAGGCGACTGCCACCCATAAGCACAAGTTTCTGCTGGTGATGTTAACCAGCGAAAAAAAGGGGGAATCCCAGCATCGAATGAGAGAAATTTTTGCTTATTTGCTGAACGAACGTATGAACATTGATGTAACGCTGCTGTTGGTTCATCTGGAAAAGGGAACCATCGGGATCTACACGTTTCTGCCCTATGGTACAGTCAGCAAACCGTCCTGTGAATCCTTTGAACCGGTTGCAGTGCCACTAAGTCATGTGCTCGGCTCGCAGCTCTATCCAAACAAGCTGTACGATCTACACGGTTGTCCAGTCAATGCCATAGTCTGGAATGTACCGCCCTATCTGAAACTAAATCCACAACGCGCTAACGTGGAGGATCAGCTACAGGGCTGGGATGCCGAGCTCTACAAACTGTTGGCCAAGAGACTCAACTTTAAAATTGCTTGGACGCCCAATGAGCCACCGGGTTTGATTGGTGGCAACGTTTCCATAAACGGAACCTTCACCGGCGTCTATCGAATGCTTCGCCAGCGTCGTGGTAACATCACCTTTGGCTGCACCGCCTGTAATGCAGCTCGGGCCAAGTTCTTTACCAATACCGTGAGCTACAATCAAGTGGAATACATTATTTTGTTTCCAGAGGGCAAAGCTTATAGCTACTATGAGATCATGCTGTTACCGTACAAATGCTGCACGTGGACACTGTTGCTAGGGATGACCGTGATTCATTTGCTTTTCCGCAGCTTCAGGCACTGGCGACATTTGGTGCCATCTCCTCTTAAGATGGGTTGGATCATGTTGTTGTTTGTACTCCGTGTCGGTTATGAGGGCTCCATCTTTGAGTTTGTCCACAATGCTCCAGTGCGTCCATTACCTTTAACCTGGGAGCAAGCGTTGCAGGAGAATTATAGCATTATTATGGATCATGCCACATATCGAATGATCATTTCAATACCCCAGCTCGCAGACAGTGCCATTATATATCCAGGCATGCCTGTGGATATGTTTGATCATCTGCTGGAACAACCGGCGGGGAGTCGTATTGGCATTCTGACCAGTCGAGATTTTCTCTACTATTACCTGACCCGACATCGAAAGGAGCATCGTCGTTTTGTCATGCTGGAGCAGAAGATGATGAATAACGTTATTTGCATGCATTTTCCATTGGGTTCATATTTGGGTCGAACTATCAGTCAGTTGCTCTTTGATCTGCGTAGTTTTGGTATTTGCCAACAGCTCACCAAGATTCCCCTCTGGGCTAATCCTTCGTTGACAACATCTACTAGGAATCGGCATTTCAACTGTGGCCCTGAGGATCGTTTCGGTCAGTCTATGCAATTTCTTCACGCTGCTTTCTATTGTCTCCTCTATGCCGAGTCCCTGATCCTTTGTGTCTTTCTGCTGGAGTTGCTCAGTTTGCGACGTCGATTTAGAGCGCTCCACTGGCTCTTTCACCGGCTCTAGGTTAAGAACTTTGTTAGTTTTTCAATTTGTATGTTACTACATTCAAAATGGTTCATCAAAGCTTAAGGCATTTAAAGTATATAGTTATTTGTGTTCCAAAGCTTGGGAGTATCCATACAAAATTCAATTAATCCATGCTTGAAGTCCTACTCCTTATCCTTCTTGCTATCACGGTAAGTAGGTCCATAGAAGTGCCTAAATTTGGGTAATTTTTAATAGTTTTAATTGATCTTCGTTGTGGAATATTGTAACTTACCTGTGTAATAAAGGGAAATAAGCTGCGATAGTGGAGACTTCAGAAGGGCACTGGAAATATCTAATATAGTTGCCCTAGAAACGATTGATTACAAGTTTTAGAAAGCGGGGGGCTAGAGGGGAAGAGGTGCAGGTTTAAGCCACATAACGATTAGCCGCATCCATAAAACGTCGCAGACGTTGACGCCTTGGACTCGCAGCACGAATCTCCAGATAGAAAACCAGACTGGCCACAAATTGTAGGATAAGGAATGAGCCAAAGATGCCAGCCAGTAGCCAGAGGCTAAGTTTGGTAGGATCACGTTTACGCAGGACAGCCATGTGCTCGATTCTGTCCAAATAGATGCGACGAAAGCGATGAACTAATCCAGAGGACATCATGTTAATAAGCAGTTTATTGACGCGTAACTTGAGATACGAATGCGGACGCATATACATGGCCAGGGGAGCGGTAAGTAGATGATCGGGGAGTACGGAGAGGCGCGGTTTATCTATACCAGAGTCGGCATCGAAACGGGCTGCCGTCGGTTGCAGCACTGGCACTGCAATCTGATTCTGTTCATCATCGCGCAGCTGTTGCAATGATTTGAAGACGCTGGGCAAAACTAAAATCCGCTCGGGAGGCACAAGATTTCTAAAGATCGGTACCAGAGCGGGCAACATGTGGAATATATAATTTTGTGACAAAACCTCCTCCAGAGTACGCAATGGTGTACGCATTTTGCCATCCTGTAGTAAAATAAACAGTTCTCCCGTGTACGCAGCACGCAGAACCAAAGTTTGAAGTATCCACAACATGAGCAAATACCGTGCAAAATTGCGACGTGGTGTTCGATAGTTGGGTTGACCCAACAATATACACCACAGTGTCAGGCATGGCCAGTGATTGTTCTCGCCGAGCACAAAGCGACGTAATCGTGGCACCGACACAATCACCTGGATGATACCAATCACCGCAAAGCCCAGCACAATGCTGGCTACAACACAAAGCCAGGTGAAAGTGTTTAACGGTTTAGTGAGACGCTGCAACGGCGTCAGCTGATGGCCACCAGGTATGCAGAGCACGATGGGAAAACTCGTGTAGATGAGCGATGGCAACATGTGCTCCGCTCGCTCCTTGTTGTACATGAAGGCCCCAAAGGTAATGTTCGCAACACCATCGACGATCTGCAAGACAAGAAAGAATTTCTATAATATCTTTCGCAAGAGTGGAGAAGATACCAAGTTAAAGATTGGCGTCAAGAAAAATATCGACTTATCTTTATACATTCAATATAGTTGAAATAATTCGAAACTAAATAAAATACTCACCATCTTCATGGCACCCGTTACAGTGCCATTGGGCAAGACAACACCACGATCAAGATCCATTTGCTCGATAAGTTGAATGGTGAAATTCATGCGCTCCGCAAGCAGTTTAAAGAGCATGCCCTCAATGCCGTTTAGCTTGCGTACACCGGGAGTGCGGGGATCCTCGCTAAAGACAACATACGGTCGGTGCTCCAGGGTAATTGCAACCAATGGACAACCATACATGTTATCCAGCTTAGGAGCAAAGAAGTTCGTCTGATTGTCCACATGAATTTGGGGAGGTGTACCCAATCCTCCACGGAATGTGGCATAGTGCACAGGCTGCGATGATTGACAACGTGTTGAACGATATGGATAATAGTTGTAGACCTCAACTTCACCAGTTTTGGGATCCTCGAGAAATACGTTAACATTAATCGCATAGACGGCAAAGAGACGATGAAAGATTAACTTGATAATTTCGAGACGCTCACGCTCCTGACCTGTATACACAATACAGTAGAAACCATTGCGTTTAAATGAACCATCCGGTTGCAGGAGACGCCGCTCCAAGCGATAGTAAGCCCAAATGCTGTCCAGCAGCCAAATCGCCGTTGTTTGAGTGTTCAACAAGGACTGGCCATTGCCAGTCGCTGCGCTGGTGTCTAGAACTGGAATTGTTTCATCAATTCGTTCACCTTCAAGAAGAAATTTGATGCGTCCGGCGCTAGAGGCGAGTCCAAGTACGGCATCGATGAGATCATTGTGAATGCCACGATTCTTATCCTGCGTTGCAAAGTGAACAATGGACAACGGTTTGGTTGAATCGCTGGCATAGTGACTGTTAATTGTCCAAACGACGGCATACATTAGCGTAATGTTGTACGATGATGCTTGCAGTGCTTCAATTGCAAGCATTTTGTTGAAGCGTCCGCGCGAAACTATTTTTCGGGTCGGGCTTTTAGTTTTCATTTGCAATTGCATTTGCCGTCGCTTATCGCATCACATTATCGGGCAAATTGGAATTAAATGGATGTGGGTGCCATCAATTGTAAAATGCTTTCACATGCCACATGCGATTTGCTGTAAAAGAAATACAAATATATCGTTAAACTGTTTGTTATTAATTTTGAATGGCTGCAGACAGCAGTGTGACCAGCTGGTTGATCTTCAATTAAGCACTATCTAGTATGACCGCTCAACATCAAAATATAGTATATATTACTTTGTCGATATTAGTGTTTGGGCCTTGTATGTGTTGGTAGCGAGTTAAAATAAACAGCAGCGAATTAAACATAATTACTACCGCTGTTATTGTAATTCATTTTGAAATGAATAATTGCAACTGATGAATCATCAGTTTCGTGTTGGCATGCAATTTGAATCTAAATAGAAATAAAAAAATCTATGTCTGAGAATTTTTATTTCGTTTATTTTGAATTGTCTACGACCAGTGTGACCAGCGACTGATCATGAGATAAACACGAAAAATTTGAAAACAAAATGCCGACTGAAATGGCACATAAACCTAAATAGCCACTGCAAGTTTTCAGTGTGTGCATGTGTGTGTGGGAGCCTGTGTTTGCAGCAAATCCATCTCCAAATGAAAATAGTCAGCTAAAAGTAAACAGAAAAAATGAGCATATTAAAATTCAAAATGCAGTTGGGACCTTGAATGCTTGTACATGCGTATGTCCAGCGACCGACCGCAGACGACTGCCGGCCAGTATGACCCCGAAATGCACAGCGTATGACGATGAAATCAAAGAAAATAAGAAGTTAGCGTTTTTTTTTGTTGCACTTCTTGTGGCTTATCTTGAAATGAGTAATTGGTGCAAGAAACTGCAACTGATGCATGATGGATCATCAGTTTTTTAATTCGCTAAAAAGTGCAAAGATCGCTTACAATATGTATATATGTATGTATACTTTGTATGTAATTTTATTGTTTTAAATCTGCTGATAGTACAGATCAGAAAAAAATTGCTTAGAAAGTTAAAAAGTCACCCACAGTCGCAAATTCCAAGAGTTGTGTTGAAATTATAAAAAAAAAATGTAAGCCGCTGATTGATTTGTAAAACATTTTGTACAACAATTGTTGTGGGACTTTAGTACATTTTTAAGCTTAGCTCAGCGTTAAATTGACATAGTTTCGGTAAAAGCTAAAGTACGCTGAGAGATTTTCCGGGCAACAGATTTTTAATTTAAAAAAACATGCGTATAGATATAATATTTTATCTAATTTTTTTTATATTTGCAATCGTTAAATTTGATGAAGAGCAAATTATGTTGAAAAATAAATGTTTTTTTTTTGTTAGCTTTTATCGCATTGATCGTGCTTTTTAATTTATTCATCTACTTTGATAAATGTACTCTTTGCGGTGTCAGTTAGAAATGCAGTTTTAATTTCCAAAAAGTGTGTACACACTGTTCGTGTAACCAACTTTGCTTTGAGTTCAAATTGCACAGCTTCCGGATTTGCGAGCTAAATTTTAATTTAGACAAAACACGTCAAAGATAAGGCGTCCAATGGCGGCAATTGACCAAAACACGAATTGCACTTTGGTTTTCTTTTCAGTGCAATATTTCCGCTGATGCAAAATGCAATGACAATTAAAAAATTGCTCATCAGCAAATTGTTAAAAGCCAAGGTTTTTGCTGCTGCAGGTAAGCAAAAGTGGTGTGAGTGTGTGTGTATATAATTTATAATTTTATAACTTTTCGTTCTTATAGAATTTTGCAGTTCTTCTTTTGTGGCACACATACGGAAACGAATTGAAAGCGCAGCTTAAAACGACACACATATCTACATATATATGTGTGTATGTATGTAAATTGGGTTAGCGATGTCAGTGTGGTGAGTAAGTTGTGGTGAACTAAGCGGTGGAGTGGTGGGGAGTTCGCTGAGTTTGTCTGTAAGTCAAGTGCGTGCAAAATTGCAGAGCTTATTTTCTTTCTTTTAAACACAATTCTGCAATGTCAACCAATTCGCTTATTGTTTTAATGTATTTCTTTTTGTTCTCTTTTTCATCACTTGAAATTTCTATATGGTTGGGCGTCTGGGGCAGTTGGGCGTCAGTCGACAATCGATCGAGCTTAAGCAAGGCGAGAGTTTTCGCTCTCTGGACAAAAGTGAAACCGAGTGAAGCGCGAACAAAGGATTAAATATGAGATTGTTATGGTTCTTGTTGCTGCTGATACCCTTGATCAGCAGTCAGGATGCAGTACAACAGCAACTGCAACAGCGGTCGACCGTTATTAGCGGAGATGCAGCTGCGGCTACAGTCGAAGGATTAACGGATGAAGCGAACAAAATGAATACCAGCACAACAACGGAGAATAAACAACGTTTTCCCAGCTCTGATGAGGTTAGTATTAGTTCATGGTGAAATAATTAATATGGTGACGTAGTAGTACTTATTCACCACAACCTGTTAGTTGCACGGTGTTGCCAACTACAAGGCCAAAAAAAAACATGGCCAAATTAACATTTTAAAAACTTGGAAATTCAATTCTGAAAAAAGTTTCGTTGGCAACACTGGACCAGAAATTTAGTTTTACTGGAATTGAAACTACTGAAACTGGTTTTCAATGAAACTCCAACTAAGTTGGAAAAACTGGCCTTGGCGTAGAATAAACGAAAATTGAGGTTAGGTGAAGCTTAGGAGTGAGCGGTAGGCGAATAGAGATGCAGCATACCATGTATCCCGGGTATAACCGGTTTGCACATACAATCCCGATTTTATTCGAAATATCTTATCTTTGATTAAATCCAACTCTTAACAGATTCTTGCCCAGATGCCGCCACTGACACTTCAGCGAAGTGGGATACCCTCTGTGGATGCATTCTTCTTGATGTTCCCGGCACTGAGCAGTCTTCTCCGCTGGGGCAGCCTCTTCCCCGCCCAGTCCGTACTCGGCGCTGTTCCTGACAGCCTACAATCATCAGCATCGAAGGTTGTCCTAGTGCTTGCCGATGATCAGAATGCGCAAAAGTCGCGTGTAACACGTCAAAATGCTCAAACGCCTCCCGCCCGCACTCCACTGAATCCTCCCGCTATGCTGCAACAGTTACTGTCCCAATTTCAGAATCCTGCGAACCTTGGCCAGGCATTGAATATAGGTCTCCCAGAGGGTCTTGGACAAATGCCTCCGTTGCCACAGATGACCGATAACTTTAATTTGGGCCAGGCCATGTCGAACATGGGATTGCCAACACTCGATGGTCTGCTGGGAGCACCACCACCCGCAGCTGTTCCACCAGCTGCTCCAGCCGCAGCAACTGCCAAGGCAGCAACCGATGATGCACCACCAGCACCCGCACCCGCAGTAGCTCAGGCGCCAGCAGCTTTGCCCTTTGGTGCCTTCTTCGATGGCACCAACAACATGTTAGGTAGTGCACTAGCGGGCATGCCTCCTGCACCCACTCCCGATGCCTTCATGGCCGGTCTGCGACAGTTTTGGCCAGGAGCTCCAGGTGCTGCGGCAGATCGCAGTGCTCAAGCTTCGGATATTTCCGAGGTGCGTGTTAAACCCGAGACAGCCGATAGAATGGACACAATCAACTACAGGAATCCAGAGCAAACAGAGGCGGAGCTGGCCCAGCAGAAGCTTAAAGCCGCTCTGCAAATGGAGCAGGAAAGAGAGCAGGAAAAGAAGCGTGTGCCATTGCTATGGTTCCGCATGCCCACCAGCACCAATGATAACGACCCCAAGACAACGGATCAGTTGGAGATTGAGTCCAAGCTCCAAGCCTTTGAACGTCAAGTGATCACCGAACTGAAGTTGCTGCAGCGCATCGAGGCAATGGCCCGTGAGATGCGTGCCAGTGCTCAAGCCACCACAATGAATCAGCCTCAAACACCCACGTATACGTTACGCTATCCACTCAGCCGTACGCCAGTGCACAAGATCACACGGGCAGACATTGAGCGTGCTCTGCGCGATGATTATGTGCGTCGTCTGCTCTACAAGGAGGCGCAAAAGAAGACACAACGGGAACCCCACATGGCTGGTTTCAAGCGTCAAATACCGGCTGTTGCACATCAGACACTGTCCAAGCAGGATATGATCGAAGCGATGGCCTATGCATATCGCATGGTCAACGAAGGATTGCAACCAAAGCCAAACTTAGAGGAGAAGGTTTATGCAGCTTACCAAGCGCGTTCTCCACAGATCCTTCAACAACAGCAACAACAACAATCGCGACAACAACCACAGGAGCGTCAATCCGCAGAGCGTCATCAGCAACAACAACCTCGTTTTCAGTCGACTCAGATGCGGCAGTGGGAGCAAGCCGCTGAACGACAGTGGGTTGATGCAAAGATAAAGGCAGTGGAAGAGCAACAGCAACAAATGCTGGCAATGCAGCAGCAACAACAACAAATTGAGCAACAGCAAAATATGCAGCAACTTGCACAGCAGCAGCAGCAACCAATGATAAGGGTAGGAGGCGATTTGGTAGGTCAGCAACTTGCACAGCAGCAGCAGCAACCAATGATAAGGGTAGGAGGCGATTTGGTAGGTCAGCAACTTGCACAGCAGCAGCAGCAACCAATGATAAGGGTAGGAGGCGATTTGGAGCCAAACGAGAAACACAGATCGGAACAACAGCAACAACAGTTGAGGGCAATGGTAGAGCAGCAACTTGCACAGCAGCAGCAACCAATGATAAGGGCAGGAGGGGTTTTGGTAGGTCAGCAACTTGCACAGCAGCAGCAGCAACCAATGATAAGGGTAGGAGGCGATTTGGAGCCAAACGAGAAACACCGATCGGAACAGCAACAACAACAGTTGAGGGCAATGGTAGAGCAGCAACTTGCACAGCAGCAGCAGCAACCAATGATAAGGGTAGGAGGCGATTTGGAGCCAAGTTCGGAACAACATCAACCACACTTGAGAGCAGAGGAAAATATGAGGGCAATGGTAGACAAGCAACTTGCACAAGTGCAGCAACCAAACTTCGATGAGGAAAAAAAGATGTTTCAGCAACCACTGGCGATCATAGGAGGGGATTTGGCTGCAGAGGGAGAAGTGGGTGAAGCCCAGCCTCAAATGGACGGAAAGGCACGCCACAAAGGTAATCTGTATGGAGTGTTTCGTAATCGAGAGACTAACAACTTTTTGCAAGCAGTCGGTGCACTTGGATTGGGTGGTAATCATCACAAGAAGTCCAAGTCCAGGGGTGGACCCACCATAATCAACTACTATCAGCAGCCACTAGCACCACAACCACCGAGACCCCACTATCACTATGTTCCCAGCTATGGCACTAGCTATGGAGGCGGTGGTTATGCCTCCAATGCCTACGGTGGTGCTGGTTACAGAGCCGCTGTGGGAAATGATGAAATTGAATCCATGCTGCGTCAACATCAAGTATTGGCGGTAAGTTGAAGCAGTCCAGACAAAAGTACATGAAACAGCAACACTACACCACCAACACTAACATCTCACTATTCCACAACAAGTATACGACAGCACTACACCATCACTACTCCAGCACAATACCTGCACCACACCACCATCACCAGTACGAGCCCACCAACACCACACAATCAACACCAACTGATCACAACCAAGACACTAATTCACCATACAACACCATTACACCCTATCACTAGTGCACCGCCACCTCTTTGACCACATGACAATCCACCTAGAATACTATACCCACACCACCTTCACCACGACAGCTTTACATCTACAACCTAATCACCATCAACTCACCACCATCAAACCGTCATGTTACTCTCATTACACCGCCACTAACACAACACATTCCACTCAATCAGCACTACAACATCACTACAATAGCACCATACTTTCACCACCGCACAGAAAAACAGCCATACTATCACATTATCAACATACCACCAACTCACCACCACCACACGATAATTTCATCATTACACCATCACCAACGCACCACATTCCTCGCTACTAGCACTCTACCAACATATAAACTCACCACTAACCTATCACCTACGAGCACACCCACTGCACCACCTTCACCACGACAGCAGTACATCACCATAACATCACGATTATATCATTATCAACAATTCATCACCTTCAGACATACCACGATACCACTGCATTACTAACTCACCATACTAGCAGTACCATCCTAGTAGCAACACACCACTCACTCACTACTACTACACCATCATCCCATTAAAAATTCACCGTCCCACCTTTAATACACCACCACCAATACACCACATTCCTCCGATCAGCATACCACCAACAACACCGACACTTCTAGCACCACCTCCACCACTGACAACACATAAAGTAGTTTTGTCTCATGTCATTCACAAGTTTCATCTTCTTCCTCGCTCGCTGTTCCTCATGTCATTAAACAGGCGACGCATTTCAGGCAATAAAACCCGATGAAACCTTGAGCAGCAGCAGCAGCATCACCACCACCACTGCAGCACCACTGACGAGCAGCAGTCATCACATTACCAAAAGGTTAGCACAATTTGATAGCCAATCCCTGAGTGCTTCAGGCGGCTGTGGTTGCGGTAGCGCTCACTGCGCCTGTGGCAGCAGCTGTCGTTGTGCTCACAGGAATCATCTGCAGCAACAGCTGCAACGGGAAGGGGTAGAAGGAGAGCCAAAGGAGCAGGAGGGGCAGGAGGAGCCTCTTTTGATTCGTCACAGACGCAATGCCGAGTACAGCACATTGGAGACTATAGATGAGAACTCATTGAGCATGTTGCGCAAGGAATACAAGCTGGGACTCAAGGAGATAACACTGAGTCCGGATGAGGATCCGGCGGAGGCATTAATGCGTCACAATGCCGCCTCCATACGTGAGGCACTGGAGCGTGCCAGCCAGGAACCGCTGGAGATTAGCGGTGATCAGCTGGCGGGCGGTGAAATAGCCCAAGAGCAGGATTATCCCACCGAAACGCCGGAGACAAGTGTGCCGGAAACAACCGCCAGCAGAAGCGGTGTCGATGGAGAAGTCAATGCTACCATTTCTAGCGAGCTGGCCGCAGCACGTGAGGAATTCCAGAAGCTCTACACTCTTGTGCAGAGCCTCCAGCAACAGTTGTACCAGGCGCAGCAGGGACTTCGTGTTTGCCAGCAGGCGGATACAAGCAGTAGCAGTATTAGCACCACTACCACCACAACCACGGAGGCTCCACCGCGTAGCAATGCCATTCCCGGGCATAATGACACCACACAGCAGACCAAGAGCGAAGCCGACGATGATCAGCGATGGGAGCGTCTCTTGGCCAGCAAGGGCTATGATACAAAGCATCTCGCCCAGGTGCAGCAGCAGCAGTACGCTTTAGGAGAGCAGCTGACCAAGTCGGAGGGCAACAATTCCACCGATTTCAGCTACCAGGAATTACAGCCCTACAATCCTGATAATAAATCGAAACGTGCTTCGGGTAATGGCACCACCAGCAGTACCACCACTAGCACCACCGAAAGTCCCAATGTGGCTCACATGCTTAACTCGCTGGCATCGGATAATGCGGAGCTAAAGAATCAGGCGGTGGAGCCAACGGATGAATCCAGTTCCACCATGGCTACGCCCTATGCTTTACGGGGCAAATTTGTGCGTCGTCGTAGCACCCACTACAGTTCTCGCGTTGGTTCCAGCACTAGTTCAGGTTCTAGTTCCGACACCGGCTCCGATTTTGGTTTCAGTGCCGTTGGCTTGCGCATACCACGGCAGGCGAGCAGATCCAACGCGGAGTTGTCGCTGCTGCGTTCCCGTAGCACGAAACTGGATCAACTGATCGATGTCCTACACGATCTGCTCCGCTTACAGCTGCGTCGAGAGCGAAAGTTGAGTGGGAGTGACTACTCCACGACTAGTTCCAACTCCGAATCCTCGAATCGTTTGCGACGCGGCAGGCAGTTGCGTTCAAGACGCCTGCGACGCAAACCGAAATCCATTTCAGCCAAATCCACATCACAATCCAAATCTAAATTCATAAACTCGCATTAATCTTATTACTAGCATCTAAGCATTTAATCCTAGCCTAATCCATGCATCAAATCGAAAGCTTCACTAATTCATCATCTTTATTTTTTTTGTTTGTTTTTCATTCACTCGATTCATTCAGTCAATCACCAACTTTAGCATCCACATCCGCATCCACATTTGCATCCACATCCGCATCCACATCTGCATCCGCATCTGCATCTCGAGACAACGTATCCAATGCATCCGAAATCCACAGCAATCCGGAGGAAGTGAACACCGTTCTAGGCTACAGCGATAGTTTGTTACGTCCCTACATGGGTTTGCTGCCCCTGCAGCAGCCAAATGATCCTTGGACAGTGAAGCCCTATAATCCGTATCGTCCACTTTACGGCGGCGGTGGAAGCTTTGAGGCGTATTTGCGACCACGTCGAGATACCCACATTATGGCCCAAAGCCATCATTTGCTTACACCTGGCATGCTGGAGCGACTACTGAAGATTAAGGCCGAATTTCAACGACGTTTTCCGCATCTGTATCAGGGCATGCTCAATCATCAAACGAATCAAACGAAGGTTGTTGTAAAGCCACCGCTTTTGGTTCGTATTCCCAGCAAGAAATCACAGGTCTCGGAGGAATCTCCCGTCTATGAGCTTGGAGCCGCTGAGCGGGTAATTTTGGATGAGTCGAAAGGTGACGTCACTGCATTGGAGCAACCCACGGAGAGTCTCGAACAAGATGAGCATAAAAACAACAAGAATGAGAATACGGGGAAGGAGAAAGAGAAGGAACGAGGACGAGAGATAGCTGAGGACGATGTCGACTTCTTTCGTTTCGAAGATGAGGATGATGACATTGATAATGATAATGACGCTGATCTTCTTGATGACTAACTAACTGCTAATTATAAATATGTAATGTACTAAATAAACAAAACAATTTAATGTATGCAAGAATAACTGTTTTTATTTTTAAATATTTTTTACCCTTTTTGTACAATTCATTGTCCTCGCCTGTAGACAACACTGGTCATTACTCTACACAAGCAGCCTGCTGTTTGCCACCACGATTGCCGCTTAAACGAAACTACACCATGGGCATAACTCACCACACGATGCCTGCCAACGCCCACGCAGCATCATGACACCACAACTGCTGAGTGGCTGTGGTGAATTTATATACGAACAGTTCAGCTTGATCAATAGCAGCTGCTGCGCTCGCATTGGCCTGACGAGAGAGAGAGAGAGGGAGAGAAAGACAGAGAGCGTGCGCGCGTGGGAGAGAGCGAATTACAAAATGGTCGCTATAAAGTGTTAATTTGTGAGTTTAAGCTTTTGGTGAAAAACAAATGGTTTGAGTTGTTTACCAAGTACTTATCGTAGTGCAACCCAAAGCTCACAGGAAACAAGAAACTACTGGTTCATTGAACTCCCAAAAGCGATAACAGAATAATCGATAAAAGTTTTGAATTGCCATGTGGCTCTTTCTTTTGCCAAATTTAAGCAATTGCGACAAGTTTACGTTGAATGTCTGCGCAGAAATTGAATTAAAATATGAGTGATACGCATTCAGAATTATTACCAATAAATCGCTATCAATTGGAGAGAATTGTACGAAATCGTGGCTTTCGAGCGTATAATCAATTCTTTGAGAGCGTCATCAATGCCACTCGGGCGATTGTGTATTGGCCAAATCGTCAGACAATTATGGCCCAAAAGCATCGAAATCCCGTTGTGCGAATAATTGGAGAAGTGGATCATGTGAAGGATGCCAAAAAGCGAATTTTAGCATACTTCCAGCCACGTGCGTCATCGCGAGTCACCCTGGAAATGGATGTGAGTCATAAGTATCACTCGTATATAATCGGACGTGGCGGTGATAATTTGAAGCGGATTATTCAGGCGACCAATGTGTATATACACTTTACCCGATCGCCCAATACACTGGGTGTGAAACACAATCAGGTGGTGCTCTGCGGTCCCATGGATCAGGTGGAACGTGCCCGATCCTTGCTCCGATCCAATTCACCATTAATGTATATATTTGAATTTCCCCATGCGATTGAGAAATTTAAATCACATCAATATTTTAAATTACTTGAGTCACTGTATCATGTGCGTATTGTGTTTACGAGCAAACCGTTAATGCAACGTAATCAGGTGAGCATTCGGGGATCGGAGCTATTGTCGGCCCAGGTGCGATATGCCACACAGATGGTCATGAATTTTATTTGGTCAACGAATGCTAGTCAAATGCTGGTACGTCTTGAGATGGATATAAGTGCAAATTTTCATGATTTCATCAAGGGATTCAAAAATATGAATGTTTTCAACATTATGCAGACCACACAAACGACCATCATATTTCCAAATTCATTAAATTCCAAACAAATTCAATCCAAAGTTGAGATCCATGGCTGTATCGAGAATGTGAATCGTGCACGGCAACAGTTGCTCGGCAATTTACCGGTTACACTGAAGTTCAACTATTCCAATGATGGTAATCAGCTCGAGAAACGCTTCAAGGAACTGAGCTTAAAGTATGGCGTTGAGATTTCTCAGTTTTTGAATGCTCGACAACAGGATATCGTTATGATCAAGGCAGCTGAGAAATTTATGGACAATATTTATGCCGCTCACTGTGAGATTTTGGGACTCAGAAAGCCCATAATGCGTGCTTCGATACCATATTATTATTATCAATCGCAGGATTTATATTTGGCCAATCTAATGGATGGTTACCCTATAGTCAATGGCAATTTTCGCTATCAGAATCCGTTTGTGGGTCCAGTAGCCTCTTGGGGACTTCCCCCAACAAATTTGTGCTCGAGTAGCGTTGAGCTTGGTACCGCTCGTTGTCAGGATCTACCTTCACAGTCGTCTATATCAAGGTTTTACTGGCAGAATGTAAATTTTACACCACATGGCATATGGAAACTGCCTGCATCTCCCTCGCTGCTGATGTCCTCATCCTCCTCTGCGGCCTCCTCCCCATCTGTGGGACAAATCGCGACTGGTTTAAGCTTCTTCAAGAACCCGCCTTTTGCTAAGTGTTAAAAAAATACTTTACACTAAAAATCAGTTAAAAACACTTTTTTTTTAAAGTTTTAAAAAAATTATAATACCAAATAACGGTATTTGCCAATTTAATAGTTGATCTCAAACAAAACCAATTTTTTTTTTATATATATAGAATTCTTTTTTGTCAATTATAAATTTTTCAACTAAAAACTTAAAACAAATATTAAAAAATATCTACAAAATAAGTTGATGTTTCACAAATAACATCAACTAGATTACTTATATATATATCTATATATATATATATATTTTTTTTTTTTAAATATTATACCTTAATGTCAACTTTTTATAAACCAAAAAAAAAAATCTTATATGTTTTCCTCTAAAAATAATTAAAGTAAAGTTATAAACAAAAAATATATCAATTGTGCTTAAAAGTTTAAAACAAAAGCTGTGAAAACCGCAACAAATAATTTTTATTTTGTTTCTAAAACAAAATACTAAAAACAAAATACTAATACTAAAATACAACTAATACTAAGCTATTCAATTGAAAGTTTATAAATCAAATGTTAAAACCAAAAAATTTCAAAATCGCACAGAAAAAAAAAAGGATAAAAACAACAAACGCAATACTTAAAAATTGTCACATTGTCAATATTAATTAAAAAGAAAAAAAAAAAACACAAATATTCAAATTTGTAAGCAATGTATTTTTTAAATGTTTAATACCAAATTAATACTCAACCTTATTTATTATATAATTTGTATTTTTTTTTTTGAAACTGTACCTAAAAGTAAAATGCAAATACTAAAAAACAAAGCAAACTTAAAAGAAGTGATTTTTCAAATAAATGTAAACAACGCAAAAAAAAACTTGAAATTTTTAAAATTTTTATGTGAAACTAAAAAAAACTACCAAAATGTTAAAGTCAAAAATACAAAATACTGAAACAAAATAATGAAAACAATAAAGCAAAACAATGTTAATAATTTTTAAAATATTAAGTAAACGTTGATTTTGTCAAGTTTTGAGTTTTTGGAAGTGTTTTTATATCCGTTACTCGGAAAGGGAAAAAGTGTACAACAATATAAGTATACTGATCATAGTTTAATCAAATTATACCACTATACTGTATATTTAAACCTAGTAATGGGTATCCTCAAGTCGCGAGTCGACTATATAATTTTTTTTGTTTTAGTCTTTTTTTTAGTTTGCTGGAACTTTTTGTTAACTTTTTACCACTATTTTTATTTTCTTGTGTTAATTGGGCAACACTGGCTGTCTTAACGATAGATTTCCAAGTCGATAACACATGTGGGCTGCTATCGAAATCAGTTAATATAAAAACTAGTTCAAATGCGAAGGGAGTGGAATGGAAAAATTAAGAAAATGAAAACAAGTCATATAAATTTGTATGAATGTGATTACATAAATGTAAATATGCTTATTTGTCAAGCATTAAACCGATTTCCCCAGGGAGCAGCGGGTGTAACGACCGCTGCATTGACTGTTAGTGGGCGTGGCAGTCAGGCTAAAGCGCGTTGCGGTGCAAGACGTTGCGTAGCAAATCAAACCAAAGACTTGTCAGTTGAGCAAGCGACGTCGTCAAGGAATCAACGTCAAAATGTGGCAAACACTGGATACGAGGGGGTATATCCGGATGGGGTACGTGCTGCAGTTGCTGTGGCACTGTCACTTTGCGGTGTCATCAATTGAATCGCCAGTGTCGCCGATGTCGCTGGCTTTGTTCCAGGTGCTGCAACAGTCGGAGATGTCCCAGTGCCATACACTCGATGTGCATGTGGAGTACAGTGAACTGTCATCGCGTGGCCGTCTCTTTGCGCTGCTGGAGGAGTTGCTCCTGCTGCGGGTACACCAGCAACAGAAACAACAACAACAGCTGTCACCGCAGGCCCTACGGCTGTCCAATCAGCTGATTATGCCGTACAAACCGTATAAACATGCGGTGTTGCTGCTGCTCGATGACATTCACGCCCTCCGTCGTCTCTACGGCGGACAACGTGCCACCAGCAATCTGTCCTACACCCTCATCTACATGTTGCACCCACTGCAGGTGGAGTCGGCTCTGCAGTTGCTCTGGCAGCTCAGCGTACTCAATGTCGGTCTTTTGCTGCCCCAAAGAACCGGGAACTCCTCGCACTTGGACTTACTGAGTTATTTTCCCTTTCGTTCGCATCACGAGTGTCAGTTGATCCAAACCAGTGTTGTAAATCGGTTCGAAATCGGGTTACTTCAATGGCAGCATCAATTGTTTTTTCCCGCTAAACTTAAGAATTTCCATGGCTGTACTCTTACCTGTGCCACGTGGCCGGATATGCCTTATCTGGTGCGACGACCTGATGGCACCTTTCTGGGCATCGAGGGTGCTCTGCTGCAGTTTATGGCCAACAATCTAAACTTTTCGGTGGGCATCTATTGGCTAAACAAATCCGAAGTGCGGGATACCTTCAACGACTCCGGTTGGATATTCGATAAGGTAATTAGACCCGGTATTGTATAGAGGGTATAGAGTTTTCAAGAAAAAAAGTATGTGATGGGCAGTAGAAGGCGTGGCTGAACTCTTTAAGCTTCTATATTCCTGATTAGGTTCAACAGAGTGGTTGTCATACCGTTGTCCGTTTTTTGCCTATAAACAGCTATAACTCGGAGTCTATAAGAGTTACGATTACTAAATTTGGCAGTAAAATCCATTTGTGTGTCACTTAACTCCTGTCTGTTAAAAATTTTTTCCACGCCCCCTGAAGTTCATGAAAATTGTAAAAACAAATTTACTAAACAGCATAACTAGAGAACTGTTGGAACTATCACCGCCAAACTCACACATTTTGTATATAGTCTAATTATATATTTACTAACCAAATTTTGATAGAATCCGAAGACTCACATAGGAATAATCTTTGGTAAATCAGTAATTTCATTTCTAATCCTGTACAGATTTTTGAGGGCACCGCGGACTATGCACTCGGAGGGTTCCACTACAAGCCGAGGAATGGGAGTGCAAGTAATGAGATGCCTTATTCCCAATCGACTTACTACTTTATGAGTCACATAATGCTGGTGACGAATCTGCCTAGTGCCTATTCGGCATATGAGAAACTTGCGTTTCCCTTTCATCCGCAGCTGTGGCAGGGAATTGGTTTAGTGGTGGCCCTAAGCTATCTACTACTCTACCTATACCATCGACGCTACAGGGGATACACGCAGGTGACTAAACTATATAAAGTATATATATGAATTCTTGATCTTACTTTGCATTTTGCAGCATCCGTATTATCAACTGTTAGTGCTGAGCATGGGAGGAAATTTGTTGGCAACGGATCTACCAAAACGTATATCATCGCGTCTGCTGCTCATAACCTGGCTGCTATGGGCACTCGTGCTGCGCAGTGCCTATCAGTCGGGCATGTATCAGCTGCTGCGACAGGATACCCAACGTAATCCTCCCCAGACGATAGCCGAAGTGCTCTCACAGCGTTACACGATCCAATTGGTGGATGGTAATGCCGATCGTTGGTTGGCCAGTTTACCAGAGTTGAGGACTCAAAGATTGCGTCATCTGAATGCCAGTGAATTCAACTCTTTTGGAGAATTGGCCGATAGTAGTGGCACTTCACAACGTTTGGCTATAATCACGCCGTATGAGTATTTTGGCTATTACCGGAAGGTGCATGCAAAGAGCCGTCAATTGCATTTGGTAAGAGAACGAATTTTTACCCAACAATTGGCATTTAATGTACGGCGATATTCGCATTTGGTCGGTGTACTGAACAATCAGATAATGCTCGCCCATTCACATGGATTTCTCGAGCATTGGACACGGCAATATGTGAGCGCGGTGGACGAACGACTCGAGAGTGTTGCCAGAATTTCAGCTATATCGTATGACGAATCGAATTCCAGTTTTATTTCCCTTAACGATGCCGAGCCCGAAGTTGTGGTCAATTTAAGAACTCTCTCGCTTACCGAATTGGCCGCTTTGTTTTGGCTAACACTCTGGGCCCATTTGTTGGCCCTTTTTGTGTTTGCTCTCGAACTCTTTTGGCATAAATATCGTTCAATTTTTGGATTTTAATTAAATTAATTTCAATAATCTTGCGCAAACAAAAGCGAAATTTACTCATTTCAAGACCCTGTTCCTGAAAATAGTGAAGGGTTTAATCAGTTTGTGCGGAACAGGCAGCTGGGGGTGTTACCAGACGCATTACGTTTGTTTTGTAGCAGTTTCCGAGTTATGGGGTTTTGAAAATTTTTAAATCCCATTTTTAAAGCAACATAACTTGGTAACCAACAGGGCTACATCAACCAAATTTACACATAATATATATGGAGTGATTGGGTGTTTCCTGGCCTTAATTTGATAAAATCGCACAACTATAACTATAGTAAATCAGCATTATTCTATGCAGCATGTAAAATACCATCATTTTGATTGTTGCACAAAAAGTACAGGGTCATTTGTAGTCGGCTCACTCGACTGCAGCTTTTCCCACTATTTTTGCTATAGTTTTAAGCAAGTTTTTGCTGCGCTCTCGTTGCGTTAAGAACGCAAAACGTTTTATCTGAAAGCGATAAATTTGGCAACACCAAAAAGAAAAACTTACAAAACGCGCACGAACAAAATCCACCAAAATTTCCCCCCTCGTTCTTCGCTGCATAGACATCAATTCTTTCCCTCTCTCCATCTCTGTCTTCACTCTCTCCCAGTCTCCCAATCCTTGCCGAGACTCCATGCTGGTTACACGCTATGACACTCTTTCAATACTTTTTCAGTGTTGTGCAAAAATCATATATATTCAAAATGTTTAATAAACTAAATTTAAATTTACAGAATTCTATTAAATTTTATACTAAAATATGCATAAAAAAAAAAGATTTTAATTTTTTAAATTTAATTTTAGTTTTAGCTCAAGAAATTTCCCAACTTCTTCGCTAGAAATGTATGAATAGAAAATATCGCTTGAGGCACGCTGTCATCACTAATCGGTTAACCCAATTGTGCCCAGCATTTGGCTCTGCTTTGAGCGTTCTGAGCTGAGCTGCTGCTTTGCTTATCGCCTCGCACATTTGCGCTTGTTCTCCCTCTCCCTCCCCCTCCTCTTCCTCCACCCCCTAACATTTTCCGCAGTTTGAATTTTTTTTTTGGGTTGCTGTAATGGGCATGACACCCAACATCGCAGTGCCCAACTATTGCTGGTAGCGGCAAGTAGTCAACGACATCCATATCCACATCGACGTCGTCATCTTAGCTGGAAATTCAAGTAAATGTATTGAACTTAAGCTCATTGCCCTTCCCTTTGCTGCTGCTCCTGCAGACACACAACCATACACAGTGCTCCTGTGGCTCTTTAATATGAGAACGCTTTGGCTGTTTAGCACAAAAAGGAAGAAGAAAGCGAGAGAGAAGAAGAAAGGAGAAAAAAGAAAGAAAAGTTTATGCAATTCCTTTTATAAAATGTTTCCTATTTTATGTTGTTTCTTTGCTTTGGTTTTTATGCTTGGCCTGCATCATTTACACACTGTGATTACATATGAAAAAACGGGTTCGACTAAGTAACGAGTAAGTTGTAGAGAGCAGCGAGTAAATGTAAACAGCGAGTGGAAGTCGCAATAATAGCGAGTGGCTTCTAAAATGTAAGTGTTTTGCATAAATCAAGTATAGCTGTCTATGGAAAAGCTTAAAGCTAACGAGTAGCAGCTTGGAACTCTAGCGAGTAGATTATTTCATTGTATAATTGATTTGGTAAGACGGTAGTGTTTAAGAACCAACGAGTTAACGAGTCGGAAACTGAGTAGGATGTAGAAGTGTTTAGAGGACAGACTAAAAGTAACGAGTACTGAATAGGTGAGCGGCGAGTGTTTTAAAGAGTGGATTTATTATAAGTATCACTATAATAACTAACGAGTAACAAAGTGAGCATTAAATATAAGTCTTTGAAAAAGGGACAATATGTCATCAGCTCTATTACAACGAATAGAAAAGATAATGCAGCGAGTAAGCCAATTTTGAATATTTGTAGCTCAGTAGTTTACACAATGATTTTATAGAGCGGTATGATTACATAACTGCTAACCACGAATAGCTATAAATGGAACGAGTAACGAGTTGAGTAAGCTAAATCTAAAGTTGAGTGTGGAAAGAAAGAAACAAAATCTGCATTTAGGTGAAAATGACAACAGCGAGTGCCGAGTATGAAAAGAGACAATTAAAATTAGTTCAAAAATACTTAACGAGTAACGAGTAAACGGCAAATGCGAACAAAACAACGAGTAAATTGAGTAAGAAACTTTTTAGTTATATTTCAGCAAGCGAGTGCTGTGAATGATATAAAAGTTGAGAGCAAGCCAAGCAGCGAATTAAGCTCACAGCTCAACTTTAATATCCTCGACTAGCTTGACACAGCAGCCAGTGTTGGGTAAAGGAGGAGATGGATAGGGAGGAGAGAGAAGCAGCGACTAGAAGCTTGAAGCGTCTGAAGTCCGGACAACTCTCGTCGATTGGCTGTGGCAATACTTTGGCTCGTTTGGCAATGAATTTTTATGGCGCGACATTTACGCTACGAGCGATGGAAAGAGCCGGAAAATGGGGGAAAAACCGAGGCGTTAGCGGAGGCGAGGGGGAGTTACAAGCAACGTTTTTGGTGGCGTCACGACAAGGCGGCAACAAAACAAATATATTCATGACAAGATTATGTGGCAAGCCGACTGCAAGTGCACTTAAAAATTAGAGTTAGATTCATAAAACGAAGAACAAGAAGCAAAAGAAGAAGGAAGGGAAGGGACGATTGGAGCAGGAAACTGGGTAGTGAGTCGTGGGTATGACTGTAGTCTAGGTAACCGGCTTATCAGACAGTATGGCGTTGATAATGCCCATAACAGCGTAGCGTAGCCGAGACACAGACACATCACGAATGGCAATTTCCGGTCGCAAAATTGCAGCTAATTACATAATCAACACAATTATGGAACGCGTAGGAGCAGCGACCGACACATTGACAGCTACACTGGTCAGGACGTGCCCAGGACGGAAGTTGAGCAGACAGCAGCAGTCAAAACTTTAGACAATCAACGAACTGTACTCGCTGTGTTCTAATCCTTCTGTCGCTTGGGGCGTATGCGTAATCAAGTAAAGTGTTGAAAAAAAATTAAGTTTTCGAAAATCAATAAAATGCAAAATACAGTTTCAGTCTAGAATATAAAAAAATACTTTAAATAACTTAACTTTAACTTTAAAAAATATTTTATTTTTTAATCGAAATTAATAAATATAATAAATTAAAAATTAAATTTTTAATTTTTTTATCAGTTTATTTTTTATTTATTAAAATACTTTTGTAAAAAAAATAGCCTTTTCTCTTATAAAATCAGTCTTTTCTATTGGTACTTGAAATTGTTCTTATCTTAAGAACTTTTTAGACCAAAATTCTTAGCACAAATCCCGAGAAACTCTTGGATTCGCTATCTCCCCAATTTGTTTAGTGACACCAAAAACAGGCTTTAAATTTTCTTTGATTTTTAGCTCATTTGGCTAAATAATTTATAAAAAAAAAGCTTGCAACTCTTCGCTGATTAGTAGTGGTATTCCCAAATTGTCAACATAATTTTTTTTTTTTCTTTTTTTTATCTGTAGTACAATATGGCTAAATGTATATTTTCGAAAGTAGCGAAATTAAAAGATTGCAAATCAATGAAAATTCTTTTAAGATTTTTGATTCTCTTTTCCGCATTTCTTGAAATCCCATGTGCGATAATCCAGGGGGCAAACCCAATGATTCTTTAGCCAACGTGAGATGCAATGCAAGTGGAATACATGACTGCAGGCACCAGTTGCCTCCGGGCACATCTCGTACAGCTCCTTAATATGGGTGCCCTGTTCGGCCTGGCAATCGATGCACAAATCCTTCACATGACTGCGACAGATGGCGCAAGTGTCCTTCTGAATGCCAGAAACTGCTCCTTAACATTATACGTAATATTAACAATTTTATATAGACTGTTGGAAAAGCTGCAGTCAAGCGAGCAGACCGATTTTTCAGACTTAACGAAACTACTTCTATGGGAGCTATATGATATAGTTGTCTGATTCATACAAAATTTCATTGGGTAACTCCGAGTGGTGGCATTAACACGATGTGCAAGTTTGGTTGAGATAACTGAAGTATTTTGGACTAATCACCGTTTTTCCATTGATAACTCCTATGGGAGCTATATAAAATAATCGTTCAATCCAGACCAATTTAGCTCAGCATACACCAGAGGGTACTATACACATAATGTGTGAAGTTGGTTAGCAAAGCTGCAGTAGTTTGGAAGTTATACCGCTTTGAAAACCTGATTTTCAGACGGACACAATTTTCAAATTTGGTGGCTCTAGCACTTGTAGTACTAGAAACCGGTGTTCATACGGACAGACTGACGATCGGACATCACTATATAGTTGCCACTGTTTATACTGATAAAGAATATATATATTTTATGGGGTGCACCGCTTAGGTACAGACCCCAACACAGTCGGCTCACTCGACTGCAGCTTTTCCCCCAAATTATAGGGGAAAACTTACTTCTGGACCAAACAGCCATTGCATTCCACTGGGGAAGAAAAATAAATTATAGTGTTATCCGTGTTCTATATATACTTTAGATATATATTTTGTGTATGACTTACATTCAAGTAGTTGGGATTCTTGGATTCATCGTGATTTTGTCCATTCATGCCGTCGTTCGAGTCAGTCATTGTGTTTTGTTGGTTTTAAGTATTTGGAAATGCGAGGAAAATTTATTTTATTTCCGTTTTGTGTTTTAAATTGACTAGATTTTGTTGAGAGTGAGGGAACGATTTTAGTATCACCAGAGTTGGCAAATTGTTTCTTTTTTTTTAAGCAATCAAAATGACAGAAAATTCATTGGTTCATTGCTTATTTTATCGATTACATCATTTGATTGCTGGCAAATAAAAAATCAATTTAAAGAAGTTTGATCGAAGTGGACTAAAGCGCAGAAATATATAGATAAAAAACTTTAAACCATTTTAAATTACGCTGGATTTGGCTATAAAAATACTTTAATATTAATTAATTTTTAAATTAAAGCGCGTTTAAGGTTTTTAGTTCAGTTGAGCTTTTTTTTATCGAAATATTTAGTCTATCGAATTCGTTAGTTTATCGAACTTGACAAGAAGAATGACAGGTACATTTTTGAATGGTCAACGATAATGGTTCACTTGTTCTTTGTTCTTCGTTCATTTGAACTGGCCGTCGATTGTCAAAGTATAAGATGAATGGAATTAAGCTCCGTTAGCTTATTAACTCGGGCATTTCTTGTTTATTATTAAGTTGGTCAGCATTATTATGGCGACTATTGTGCCAATGATCATTATTCACATCATAATCATCATGCTTAATATCCTGTGTCAACTGTTGTCCATTGCATTTCCATTTTTGCAATTATTTCAATTAAATCGACAAAAGAAATGTGTCTGGCCCCAAGGCAAGGAAATGCAGCAGAGGCTCAGCGCAGCTCAGGCTCGGCTCAGTGGCCTCAGAGGTTGCTGCGCGGTGACAGCGACGCGAAATGACGCACCGCGACGTCCGCGGAGGCAAAGGCCGTTGGCAGCGTCGTATTGATGGCGACGAAGCGACGTCGATGAGGGCGACGGCGACCGGCTGCGTTTGTCGAATATAATTTCCTCATGCCGGATGTGACAATGAATACGCATTAATAAGTACACGCACACACACACACACACACACACACAGGCACATGCACAAATACATACATACACTCGATATTAATTTGTTTGTGTGTGTGTTTACAATTTTTGCGCTCACCGCTTCTTTTCAGTGTCTGGCTGTGTGCGGGTGTATGTATGTGCTTTCCGGTGTGTAAATTGATACGCCTGTCCGTTTATCCATCCGTTTATTAAGTCGCCAGAACCCTTTCCCGCCAATCGCCCTGCAACCCAGTCATTCGCAACAGAGTTTCAATTCTAGCCATTTTAAAGCTACAATGAAAGTTCTTTTAAAACAGTAAACAAAAGAAGTAAGGACTATAATGTTGTAGGATACATATATATTTTTATTTAATTAATATTTTTTTTTTTTTAAAAATTATATCAGGTAAACAAACAATAAATTTAAGTACATTGATTGTGAGTTCGTTAATTTGGTATTTTTTTTGTGATCTGCCATTTACAGTATTAATGTTGCAAATTTCCAGCTGTTTTTTGTTTACATCTTAAGCTACTGAAAGTCTGGCAGCACTGATCACCACACGTCGCGAAAGAGCAAAAAGCAAAAGAAAGAAGAAAAAAAAGGAGTGGGGGGAGAGTCATAACCGCACAGCGAGCGCATGAATGAATGGCTGGCTAATTTTGTAGAGAAGCGCACGGCACGCGCTTTTTAACAATATTAATATGCACAATAATGATACAAATATACACATAGTATATTTTTTTATATAGCACATACAAACGTGTTTGTGTACATACATAAATGAAGTGACGGCAGGAGACAAATGAAGGATAAGTCGCAACTCTGAAGATGGCCGAGAGAAGACAAAAGCGTAAAATGAAAGAAATAAATGCGAAATGCAAACAAATTTTCATTGTAGAAGCGTGACATGGCACATCAGGCAGTCGACATCCTTATGGGTTGTCGCTTCAAATTGGATTTGTCAACGCAGCGGCAACGCAGCGGGTTTTTGGAGCATCTCTCGTTCTCTCTTTCCCCTTTTCTTATTGTTGTGCATAGTTCATCAGTGCTTGTCATTTTTCTCGCTCCTCCCGACAGTCGGCCGTGTGTGCGTAATATGATTATTTGCATGCTGCCAGTGTTGCCATACACTATACATAGATACATGGTCTATTTTTTTCTACTCCCACTCTCTTTGCTTTTTTTGTCTGCTGCGCGTGCTGTAAAGATGAAATTATATGATTTGAATAATAATTGAATTATATAGAAAATCATAGTCAAAGCTATCATACATTGCAACATGTCACTGGTTGCCATAGACGGAGATGATAACGTTAGCCGCCTACGGCGCAATCACACAGTGCAAAACGTGTCCCAACAGCCATTGAAATATAATCATATACGGGCATTTTTCTAGCTCAAGTCGACAGCCAACAAATTATACATTTTGAAAACAAATGTATCGTTTGTAACATTAACCAAATTTAAAGTTTTTGTTTTTAGCTAAAAACACAGTGTGTACACATTGGCAGCGGATTCCGCTTATCCATAACAAGCAGCAATGTGACAGGCATCCAATAAGTGTAGAAAAACGATCGCAAATGGTTTTTTTTTGCGACGTAATTGTTAAAAACTTTGTGTTTTCTTATTGAAAAAGTTAGCGTAATTACTTTAAGTCGACTAATTTGTTAGATTTAGAGCACTCAATTTGTTAAAGCGTCAAGAGAGCATAGACGCGCATAAGTAACAGCACTTAACAGCGTCTGTTGGCGGACAAAAAAAAAAAAATGAGTAGAAAAAAAGTTGTGTTGAAGAGGCTGCCAAGTGGGTGCATCCTTATAACTTGGCTCTAATGCGCACGACATTTGTCGCCTTCAAATGGTTAACAAGTTTCTGCAAATATCGACAGACAGACAGACATCATTACTTACTGCCGTTGCCGTCAACTGTATGCACACTTACAAAAAAAAAAATGCATATATGCATATTCGTATGCATGTATTTGTGTGCGCTTAGTGTGCATGTGTTTGTGCACGGTGCTGCGAAGGCGCCTCTTGTAATCATGTGAATCCGTTTAAACTGTCAAAGTGTATTGTGCGTCATTATTCTCTTTCGTGCCATTAGACTCCAATAGTTTTTCAATACCAAAAAAAAAAAGAAGAAATAAAAAAACGACAAATGCAAATCGTAGCGACGTCAACGTTGCTGCTTATCATTTGCTGCTGTTGTTATTGCTGCTGCTGCACAAGTGTGTGTACATCTGTGTGTATGTGTGTGTGTGACTGACTTTTTGCAGCTAAGTATGCAGCACATCAGCTCTCCGTAAAGACACAAAATGGTCGCTGATCGATATCGATATTTGAGTTTGGTACGCAGCAAAATATTCGTTAAAAGTACTTGAACAAAAAATACTCATAAATATACTCATTTCACGCGCGTGTATTCGATAGCATTGCGCTGCTAAGTATGCAGTGTTGTCCATTTAGCTGTTTTTCGGGAAATGCGTATTTTCATTTGGTAAAAATGTTAAGCTACTTATTAAAAAATCTGTTATTCAACAACTTTTTAATTTAAATCCCCTTCTCGCTTTTTAGCTTTTTTTGGCTGGTGATCTGCTTCATAAATATTTTTACTTGAAAAATACCAACCAAAAAAAAAAAAAAACATACTGCCTGATATGTGAGAGCAGCGTACTTGGCGTGTGCCAAGTTCAAACGTTTTGCTGTGGTCATTAAAATTCACAGCAGCAACAAAAATTGCAGCGATTAAATTTCTTTTGTTGTTGTTGGTGCATTTTCTTTTTTGTCCATAATTGTGGGCAATTTTCTTAAATTGTTTTTATTGAGAACTGTGCTCAATTTAACAATGCACACAAATAAATCACTTAAAAATTGTATTGAGCCACAGAGTAACGTGGATGCCAGTCAAATTATATTTTAAATTCATTCGCACACACAAACACATACACATACATACACACATGTGGCTGGGTATGATTACACATATGTATGTGTGCGTGTCTCATTATATATATCAATGCCATAAATATGTGTGCAGAGAATGCAATTGAATGTAAATTGTTGCGCTTTTGATATTGAACATTGGTGGCACAGCAGCCAGCAAATGGATATAGCAATAACAAAGCCTATTTAAATATGAAATGTATTTTGCTATGCATAATTTAGCATTTACAGAAGGCATAAATAGCTAAAAAAAAAAAAAAAAAAAAAAAAAAAATTTGCTTTAATTTTACAATGCTGTAAAAATCCTTTTAAATATTTACACGATACATGTTGTGAATTTATAAATAAGTTTCTAATTTAAGAAAAAAAAAGGAAGAGGCAGTAGTATTATGTTGCTAATCATAATTTAATTAAATTATTATAAACAAATAAAAATTAAATTAAAAATGATAATCTTTGTGTATGCGCCACCCTATTCAGTGATGTATTAGTGAAGTTCAGTAACTGCAAAAGTGAAAGTAATTAATAAAAAGGAAAAAGTTGAAAGAAAGTTGCTTTCACTTACCGATATATATATATATGTGTTGAAACTCTGGGAAGCGTCAAGATTGTACAGGTGTTATATGTAACTCCCAAATGATGTGCGACAACGACAATGTTATTATTGTATTCAATCCTATATAACTGTAAAATTAATATTATATATATTTATATAAGAATCGCTTTAAGTACTTACTTATATATTGGACAAGTGTATCATTTCAGCATAGTTAGATATGCTTTCTCGATCCGGGCGTTATTAAACATCAGCAAGTAGTTGAGTAATTGAATGGGTAAATCGTGAGCATGCGATGTCCGCAACGAGTCCATAATTGTACCCTGGTATCATCGCATGTGTTACAAGAACATAAAGCACATGGCAAACAAAGGTTTCTAAACAAATAATTTAATAAAAATATAAATTTATTTAACTTAATTTACTCCACTTACCTTCTGCATTACTGTTGAACGTGTGTTGTGAAAAATGTATGCCTTCCTCACAATAAAAATCCATAGAACTGACAATCAATATACGTAAAAGTGTATGTTGTTTAAAAATAATAAAAATACTACATAATTTTGAAGGAAATTTGTGGAAAATAATATTTACAAAATTTTGTTTAGAGCTAGAGCTCTTTACTGTAACACTACTAAAATCGAACTGACTTAGCTCGGGTTCGAGCTGCTATATATACCCATTTTAGACCACTTCAGAGCCTACTTGCTTAAGTCAAGACCTCCTTTGTTTTTAAATATTTTACAATATATGCTTTTAATTTCTCTTACTTTGTTAATCATTTTGGTACAATCATGAGCTAAAAGAAACGAATTAAGGGTAAGACAAAGGACGTATTTTTTTTTTTTTTTTTTTTTTTTTTTTTTGGGAAGTTTATATTATTTTTTGCACTTGATCAGAAATTGAAGAGAGTAAAGCACTATTTTATTCAATATATTCTAAAAATTGTGGTCATTCAATGTTGAGCGGGAATATAATGTGAAGAACATGAAGCACTAGGTTCAGATTTGAAGTTTCTGATCTTCAAAATTTCAAGGACTTCTTTTACCCGTACTTTCTTTGAGTCAGAATTATGAATAAATTTCTTTGGACGTAAAAGGACATTTAAATGTAAAAAGAGTTTTCCTCTATTGTACATAACTTCCGTCCTTTTCCACTTGATCCCAAAAAAAAAACACAAATATTGCTAACGAATAAACTTTAATAACAGTATTTTTTGCATATGGTTGATAGTACGAGTAAATATGAAACAAAAACAGTTTAAATTCATCAATTGTTTTAGTATTGGATTTTCACGCGCAACCCTGGATTTAACTTGATTCCGTGCTGCACAGTAACTGTCAAAGATAACTGTAATTAAGAGAAGATTTGAGTTAATTGGAATAATTATAGTAATTCTAACAGCTTACCCTCTTTGTGGCGATGTACAAGATCAATACGTCAGTGCTGGAATTCAATATAATTCATGTGTATAAGTGTGTAACTCTGTGTGTATGTAGGGGGTCGGGGGGAGCGAGCAAACCTACAAACTAAAAAAAAAAAAAAAAAAAAAAAAATTTAAACTGTTTTAAATTAATTTAATACTAGTACTTACCCAAACTGGTTGGGTTTGTGGTACCATCGCTGTGCCACGACGCATTATCGAGCAAATCGCCAGTTATCGAGGCAACTTTCATACTATAATATTTAAAAATAGATTTAATTTAATTTTACTTAAATATATCGATATAATTACCATATTCTGATAGAATACACACACAGCCTGAACTTAAAACACAGTTCTTCAACTCTAATTAAACATACTTAATAATTTTTAAACTTTTACGCTCACACATTAAATTTTGTAATATTTTTCCGAATTTTTTTTGAAGCAAATGAATTTATTTCGCCATTTTTAAACTAAAATTTTTTTCTCTTTCTTTTTTTTTTGGAAATTTAGATCTGAACACGTTGAGCTCCCGAAAAGTTATGAAAAATGTGTAAAGCAGCTGGAGCTAGGTACGCTTCGAATCGTCTCAAAGGTTACTTTGATCTGGTATTTTTTTGGTTAGCCTACTTTGATGAGAAATTTTCAATTTTTGATAAAGTATTTGATTCAATGGGGAACAAATTAGTTTTGTATAAATAAAACTAAGATAGATTCTACAGATTCAAAAAAAATAATTCTGGAAAACATTTTTGAGATATCTCTTGACCCGAAACAAAACATTCGAGTTTTGTCGATTGACCGTAGAAATGTTGATTGGAATCTTTAAGCCCAATTATACAGATCCATGATCAATGAGTGATAATTGTATGAAAATTTTTTGTTTATTGAACTTTTTTTTTGGTTGAAATTACAATTTTGGATACATGTTACTTTCTTTTTGGTTGAAAACACACATATGGCATAAAGCATGATTCTACATAACCTATATAACTTGATCACATAGGTGATATATCATATTATTCATATCATATCCTATGGATCATTGTTAGTATTTGAAATTATATTGGGTAACCCATTCTATGAGACATGGTTTTTGTAGACTATTTGTTATGCTATAGGTTATATTAATTCGATCCGACTGATGTTTACGCCAGAGTTGCTGGATCTGTGCTAAGCTCGGTCTTTACTAAGCTGGGTCTGTACTTAGCTGGGTCTGTACTTAGCTGAGTCTATACTAACTAACATCAGGGTGTAAAACACTCATTGTAAGTTCTTTATACCTAGATCCACTGAAGAAGTTAGAACAAAACTTCATCATAGGGATTTCTATTGAAAGAAATTCTTGTAACAACAAGTACATAAATTAAAAACTATTAGAGTTCCTTATGGTCTGAATAATGGAAGCCGTTTATCAATTTTTTGTATCAATTTTTAAACAAAACAACTATTTATACAGCGTGTTCAAACAGTCTGAGAGACAGGCAGACATGCAGATTACATTATTATTATTTGTTATGGTGGGAAGGATTGGGAAGGATGGAAAGAAGAATGGAAAGGGTTGAGGTTATGTTGAAATTTCACAAACAAACTGGAAATCAACTTTCTTTGATTGTTTTTGGTGGTGCTTGAGCATTTTGGTTAACATCTTTGACCCTTTGAAGGAGTTCACGATCTATTCGTTCCTTGGCTCGAAACACTTTTGATTGAATATAGAATGAACCACCAGTTGTCTTCTCATTGGCCTCAAACAGATGCTTATAGTTGCCCTGAATCTCTTCAATGCTGGATAGGTCCTTGAGGTTAAGTATTTGTTGGGCCTCGTGTAGGGACATTCCCTTCAATGCTACATCATTGCCTTGTGTTTTATTTTTAATCATCTGATGCTGATTTGCTGCCGCTCGTGATGCTTCGATCTCTTGTCGCACGGCTTTTACGAAGGCCCGTCCCACTGATTGGGCGCCATATATAATAATGCGTGCGAAATGTTTAGCCATTTTGTTTTTTTCTCCCACCAACACTATCTCACTCTGTGTTTATTTCTTTCTCTTTCTCTCCCTCTCTTTCTCTCTAGCGTTTTGTCTCTGTCTCTCTCTCTTTCTCTCTCTCTCTCTTTATTTATTTGGGTTGTGTGTCTTGAATTGATCCTGAAATTTTATGAAACAACAATTATTTACAAAATGAATAAAATTTGTGTTTATTTTTTTTTTTTTGTGTGTAAATAATGACAAATATTGATAGGAGTTAAGTTTAAAACTGATGATAAACCGTTATTTCTAAAGGATTCCTTCAAGTTGTTATGTAACAGCAGATTTTATGGTTATGGCGCCCAACGTAAGGTCTGTCCGATGGTCCTCTTCGTGTTGTGTTTGTGCAAAAGTTTTAATTATTGCGAACTTTATCGCTTTTTGTGTATGTAAAATGTTACAAATGATGTATTGCTTACTTTTAGCTTGTCTAACGTTCCAAAATGTTATTAATTATAAATAAAATAACAGAAATATGTTTGGGTTACGCTATTACTATAAATAGAATATACTGACTTGTGATGGCGCCCAACGTAGACTGCGTTCTTAAAGTTTTGTACTGTTTTAAATGAGTCTTAAATTAGAGTATTGATTCGAGTAACTAAATTGCTGCACAAGATGTCCTTTGTTGTGTATGGCTGTGTGTGTGTATGTGTGTGTGTGATGCTCATAAACAAATTATACGCAAATTTGAGTGACTTCCGGATGGCGTAAGTTTACCATAGCACGTACACAACCAGACATGAACGAAGTGAATGAAAGAGAGAGCAGAAGGAACTGCCAGCAGTTGGTACCAAGTCATGTGATGTGCTGTGTTATGTGTGTGTGTGTCATGTGTGTGTTGTGTGTGTGATATGTGTGTGATATGTGTTTGTGCAGGGTATTAACATAATTACAATAATGACTTGTTGCCGGTCAATGTCGACGTGAAGGACGATGATGGCAACGATGAAAATGCAATTGCATTTACCATGTCAGATTCTAAAGTTCAGAATTGGAGACACCGGATTTTGTGGCAATAATTTTGAGTAAAGTTGACATCATTTGCATAAGCTTTCAAAATCTAGTAGTTGGAGTATATTTTTATTTAAAGCTCACCCAAAAACTCAAAAGACCCAAGTCTAGTTTAGTCGGTCACATTGGAAATCTCGACTGGAGTGTGCCCAGCTAGCCGCAAATGCACAACAATTGCGAAAGCAATTGAAATTCTAGAAATCGTGCCAACTCCAAGCTCCAAACTCCTTACTCCTTACTCCAAACTCCTAACTCCTAACCCTATTTTGCCGTTGAAATTCACAAACTGTAATTGATCACATTTGCGTTTGTCGTTTGATTTCATTGTCTTTTGGTGCGCGGAACTGGCGAAATGGGGTCTGGGGGGAGGGGGTTTTTTGGGGTTTTTGGTTTTTGGTGTTCGGGTTTTTGGGTTTTGGGTTCGAGGGTTTTTTGGTTTGGGAACTGCTTCCAATTCCAGAGAAAGCCACAGTTGATGTTGTTGTTGTTATTGTTGTGCTGCGCGAGCTCATTCATTATGCAAACACCTCCACCGTTGCCTATCAAACGTGCCCCAGAATGCCCCCTGAAAGGTCCTCCTCTTACTCCCACTTCCAATCCCCCTACTTCTCCTTCTCCCTGTCTCTGTCTCTATCGCTGTCCCTGTCCCTGTCTATTGTTGCACACTGTATCTTTCGGTACGCATTGCGATTAGTTGCCATTTAAACTACTGTTACCGTCCTCCATTTTGTTGCTCTATCCGTTAGTTTGTCTCCAGGTTCATGCCATTTTGATTTCCGCACTGCATCCGGTTGTTTCAATTCCCTTTCCATATAAAGCGCAGTAGAGGAATAAATACCGACAACTTTTACACACTATTTGGAAGTTAAAATTGTTTGCTTAAAACTTATAGTTTAAAAAATAAAGGTTTTGATTTCTTGTGGTCTGATTTTAGTTCAAAATTATGAGAATCATTACAAAATCTGCGATATGCCGAAGCTTTATGGTTAAGTGTGACTATATTCTTAAATTAGACACGATAATTTGAAAGTTCTTCTTTCTTTCAGTGGAACCTATAAAGAACTAAAGTATTTTTAAGTTTTTCTGAAGTAAAGTTCTCAATCTTAAATTTGTAAATGAATGGCAACGCCTTACGTTTCGTTTAGAGTAAGCTGTAAGTGAATTCCAGTGTTGCCCACTCTCCAATAAGTCTCTATCAATCTAAATTGAATCCAAATCAGTTACACAATTGCCACTGTGTCATTTCGCATCCCGTTGCCGGATTTGTAGGTTAGAAAATGTGATAATAACCCTTTCCGGTAGGGTATACAAATTTGACCAAAGTCGTCAAAAAAGGCTGGGACTATCGGTTGATGATCAGGGGGGGTGGAAACAGAAGGAAGAGGAACATTTTTGGGGTATGGCAACAAAAGTGAACAGTTCACTATTTACCACACATGAACGTGGCAACTGAACGAGTACGTGAATGTGAATCCAAATCCGAATCTCAATGTGAACGTAAACGTGAATTCGAATGTGAATACGAATGTGAACGTGGGTGATGCATAGCGTTGAAAATTGTCAGGCCTAGTGTCTGGTGTCTAGTGTCTAGTGTCTGTTGTCTGTTGTCTGTTGTCTGTTGTCTGTTGTCTGTTGTCTAGTGTCGCATTCATTGCCATTCATTCGCTGTTGCCGTTTCGTGGTTGCCATTGCCTATTTATACCCTGTATGCTGTTAATGTTAGCAATAGGGTATTGTCGTGGTCATGAAAACTGAACTTAGGTAAAGAGTGAGCATTGAAGAGAATAGGAATGAAAGAAATCGGTTATAAATATAGAGGAAGAATCGAAAAAGAACTTTTTCTTAAAAAAGTTAAAATGGAAAGAAGTTATAGCAAATTAAATACAGCAAGGACAGAAAAATGAAAACGAGAGCCTACTCTACTATGTAATATGAAAAGATATATATATATATATAAATATACTATATATGATGTTATCTCCTTAAATTAGGGACTCTGTCCAATTGTTACTAAGAGAGTTTTAAAATACACGATGGCGGTCCGATATAAGTACTTATCGATATAAGTACTTATCGGACCGCCATCGTGTATTTTAAAACTGTCTGCCTACAAGAGAAAAACGATTATATTTGAAAAGTGAAAATTTATTTTTCAATAGAGTCTCCTTTGAGCTCAAAACACTTAACTTAGTGAAGCTCCAACTTTTTGAACTCGTCTGTAAAGTATTTTTTCTCGAGATCTGCAAAGTAGGCTTCAGTAGCTGTGATGACCTCATTTGACCCAAGTTTTCAGTTTGGAAAAAAAAAGAAGACGAAATAAAGGTTACGTAGTGCTAATCCAAAGTCAGCATATACCAAATGGCTATAGTAATAAGCAACTTGGATTGGGGTAGTCATACCTTGGGAGGTACATACCTCGTTATGGCTTTTTGTTCGATTTGGTAAGCGGTTGAGGGCGTAGCAACAACCTAACTAGATGATCAGACATCGTTTTAAAGACTGATCTGTTGATGTTGATAAAATATTTACATACTTTCCTTGGCCAAATTTTAATAAGGATAAAGTAAAACAGAAGCTTCAATTGTTGTTATTCACTGGAGTAGATAATAAAGCCAGAAAACATGAGTTAAAATTAAGGTAGCTCTGACTAAAGGGTATCTACTAGCCGAGCACACCCTGCGCTGCTGCACTTAAACTAACTGCACTCGATTCGCTGCTGTTGTTGCTGCTGTGGCTAACATGCAAGCTTAGGATTTGGAAACAATTTCACTGTTAGTGGAATGTCAACGTCAGACCGTGCTCTACTCCAGCAGCAGTACAGGGCTGAAGGGGGTAACAGTAGGGTGGGTAGGGTTTGTGCTAGGGGGTTACCCAAAGTCCCTCAATATACAGTTGCCTGCCCACCACGTTCGACGACTTTTCCCATTGGCAGCCCAAATGTTCGTGCCGAAACGTGAAATTGAAGCGCTCGACTGTCGCGCCCATCACTAATTAGTGATGTGCTATAATCGTGCGGAGCGTTGTGCAGGAAGGGGAAGGGGGGGGGTGGGGGGATGAGTACGGAGAATGGGAAGCTGAGTTGAGTGGTCATGTGCCCAGTTGGAGCGCTAGTTCGGCTTCGAAAACTGCAACATTGTTAATCAACTGTGCGTGTCGCATAAGTTGAATTTGTGTTCAGTTTGGGTTCCAGTTTTGGGGCTTTGCGATTTGCCAATTGTACTCTATAATCTCATACAAGTTGGGTATACCAATGTGATTGATTTGCCTCTGATAAGACCAATAACTTTCTATTTTTTAAGGTTTTTAAATCAATTTATGTTCACTGCTTTTAAGAACTATATGTTTTAGCTTCCTTTATAGGGTATATTACAGGGTATACGTTAGTTATGCTCATCCTAAACAAGCATTCTAGCATAGTCTTTTCCAAATTTGATTACAGAGTATATTACAGGGTGTATGCTAGTTGTGCTCACCCTAAACAAGCACTCTAACATAGTCTTTTCTAAATTTGCGTTAGAGTTTTGGATTTCGATTTGGACTGCAGTTTTGGCTGCTTAAATGAGGTAGGATTGGATTTTTTTTTTGTGTTTTTTTGTGGGATGGACGAAGCTTTTAATTGAGGTTGAGGTTAGGTTTCGGCCTTCTTTGTTTTTGTCCGATTTAGCCCGATCTAAATAAGTGGAAAATTATTGTTGTCTCGAAAGTGGCTGAGAAATGACGTCTGATTACGATGCACTCAAATGCTTGTTGAACTGAACAAAGCTAAAATCCGATACGATGGGGATTTGAACCGTTTTAACTGGTCAAATGACAGTTGAATAGAATTGACTTTCGAGTGCATTAGTATCAACTGGAGTTTAGCTCGAAGCATGAAATCTTCTTGGGAATATTTAGCAATAAAATATTTAAATTTAGTTAAAATAGTTTACCTGTAAAATTTAAATTTAAAACTTAGTGAGTCAGCTTAAGTTTTTAAGCTCAGGGGATTTTTTTTAATCTGACTTGAAAATGGTAAAATTCTAGAGATAAATAAGGTTCATATGTATCGCTTAAAAGTGGACAATTTTTAACCTTTTCCAACACTGTATTGTGCTGCATTCTGTTTTGCTTTTAACATGTTGTAACACTGTTTTGCATACCTGCATACCGTGTTTTACAACACAGACTATCTGTGTTTTCAACACTGTTTGGTGCTGCATACCGTGTTTTACAGCACTGACTATTTGTATTTTCAACACTGTCTGGTGCTGCCTACCATGTTTTACAACACTGACTCTCACTGTTTTCTGGGGCTGTGTGACAACTTGTCAATTGTTTCGATCTTTCGACAATTTACTACACATGTTAAGCATACAAAACAAGCACACACACAAGCATACTACTCAAGCGGTGTAGGTGCAAGTGTGTGTGTGTGTGTGTGCGTGTGCGTGTGCGAATTTTGGTTGCTGGTTTTTACGTGCAATTTACAGCGGGGTGTAAATAAAAGAACTGACATTGCAGCTCATATACAAATGTTTGTGTTCGTGTGTGTGTGTGTGTGTGTGTGTTAAAGTGTATCGATGTGCGTGTGTGTGTGTGTGGGTGTGCAGCTGACAATATGGTTGCATTAAATTGACCAGAAAAACAGCATAGAGTAGCTGCCTAATTGAAATGTCATGTTCGGCAATAAGTGTAGAGACGCTGAACAGAGACGGTCAGCAAAAAGTTGAGTAAAGGGTGGAGAGTGGAGTGGGGGGAGGAGGTGGTGAATGGGTGGGAAAGGGGAGTACAGGGGTAAGGAAGGGAAATTTCCGCGGTAACCCAACGATTACCGAACACAACCGTTTTGGAGAGCAAAAGTGGTGGAGTTGGTGGCATAGCTATTTGGGAACTACAAAAATCCCGCACAACTAAAATGAATCAGTGAAAAGTTTATTAAAGTTACAGTAAACAGTTATATTACTAATGATTTCGACTAAGAAAAACAGAAAGAAATTTACTGTAGAGTTTTCTACATACGATACTTAAAGAAGAAGTGTGAGAAAAGCTTAGAGGGTCAACAAATGAAAGAAGCGTCAATTTAGTAAAGATTAATACATTTTGAGAAAGAGAGAAACTGATTACTTTAAAACACAAAGGTTTTTCATACCAAGTATTTTAAACCGATTGTTCCTATTGCAGCTATATGATATAGTGGTCCGATCTAGATAAAATTTGGTTTGCACATGGGATTTGGTATTAAATGCATTTCGGCTAAATTTGGTTGAGATAGCTCAGAAAATTTCTTTTTTTCAACCGATTGTTCGTATGGGAGCTATATGATATAGTCATCCGATCAGGCTGATTTTAACATATGAACTGCGTATATAGAGATTACACATCGGTAGCAAGTATTATTAAGATAGCTTTAAAACTTAGAGACTAGTTAGACGGACAGACGGATATGGCTATATCGACTTGGCTTTTTCTGTTTCGTCTCCACGATAATCAGTCAATGGGTAGAACAGACAGTTATTAAACTGAAAAAGCTTTTTTACTTCTACAGATGTCAAAATAACATTTTACCACTTGAATTTTTTAAGCCAGTTTTCTAAGTTCGTCTCTAACCTAAAATTTCTAGCTTTAAACACTATTTAAATGCCAAGTAGGCCTCTTAGTGTTATACTTTACGACGATATACAAAAAGTGCTCAGTCTAGCACTGACTGTGAAGTTAAACAGTTCAGAAAAGTAAAAAAAATTTATTTGCTAAAACAGAAGAAGAAGAAGAAATATAATATTTTATACCGAAATCGAAAGAAGTATAAGGATTATAGACTAAAGATGGCTGATCACATTGAGCTAGTGTACCAAGAGAGCGTGTTCATCGATGAAGATTTCACCAAGGAGGCAATGGTGCAACACGTGTCCGTTGCCGCTGCTGTGATGCGTCTCGAGCGTGGTGTGGCACTAATGGAACTTAACGGTACATCCACTGTGAGCCAAATCGAAGAACTGATCGAAGATGAGTCCGATGAGAGTGAGACCGTTGCTGACATGGAAATGGAGGAAATCCAATACAATAATGATCAGGAGAAAACAATTGCACTACGATCGGTCGATGCTATAAACGATGAATCGAAAATTGAGAAACCCAATGAATATTTACGTTTTGTACTTCGCATGGGATTCGGAGCACTACTCCATCCCTATGAGTACATCAAGGTATTGATGCAATTGGGCTATGAACCGTTACCGGCAATTGCCTCCAAGAATTTTCTGGGACGCTCAGCTTTGGTGTTGCCCAGTGTGCAGGAGTATCTACGATTCATTAAGCACACCGATGGTTTTGCTGGACTCTATCGTGGTTTGGGATCACGTGTGATTGGTTGTGCCGTCGCTGCCCTCTTCTCCGAGAGTGTGGTCAATATATTTGGATTCTCTCGCTATAATCGTGTGGATGGGGAAGAGAATCCGTTTAGAAAGTACTCCTGGAATTTACTACGTGATGGAATCGTTGTCATCACCGGTTTGATATTCTCGCATCCCTTTTATGTCATTTCGGTGCGTCAAATGGGACAATTTGTGGGCCGTGAGCTGGCATATACGGGCATTTGTGATAGTGTTCGTCAGATTGTCAAACAGGATGGAATTTTGGGACTATATGCTGGTTTTGTGCCTCGTATGCTCTGTGATCTGGGTGTTCTATTTGCTACCAGCACCTTGAGTGCCATCTGTAATCGCATCTTTCATCTCAAGTCCACCCAGAAGGAATACAATTCGGTACTCTTTCAATTTGGTGCCATCATGATCTTTTATCCCCTTCAGGTTGTCGCTGCTTGTATGGCCTGTTCGGGTTCTGGGATTGCAGCGGGAGCTCCACCCTTTATGCCCGTCTATGGACATTGGACTGATTGTCTTATGGATTTGGTTGCACGTGGAGATCACTTTCGTGGCGCCTTCATCTTTCGCCGTACTCTGCCTAGATTGCAAATGCATCGCATTCATGATATATTTCCTATTTCTCGCATGATTTAAGCATTATTTATTTTTTAGTTTTTGTTTAATAAAATTTTTATTTATTATATAAAATTTATGGAGAGAGGGGAGTGTGAGGAAGGATCCTTCTTCAAGAAGGGGTGTGGAATCCTTGGAATACTAGTTCTTAACCCAGTTCCCTAGATGAAAAATACTGTTTATGTAAGCCTGATTTGGAACTAGTTCCGTTTTGTCATGAATTGGTTGCCATTGTTCCTGTTCCACCCACGTTTGTTGTTCTTTTTTGGATAAAGGAAGATTCAGCTTGTACTAATTTGAATTATTTAGTTAGTTAGCCACACGAGACACAAACTGGACACATTTGTGGTCTCTCATGTGGTTCATAAGCACTGTGGAACGAGTGGAAATGAGTGGAAACATGTGGAAATGGAATGTTTTCTTGTTGCTTTCTCTCCTCCTCTCTCTCTCTCTCTCTCTCTCTCTCTCTGTCTTTCTCTTTATATTCCTTTGTCTCAGCTGCTACACAAACTGTCAGCAGAGATTAAGCGACTAAATGCTGTTCATGTACAAGATTTTATATACTAAAACAGCTCTAAGCACACACATACACACACCTACACACACACCTACACACACACCTACACACACACCTACACACACACACACATACACACACAGAGAGACAGTATGTAGCCTGGACAGCACGTAATGAAAATATCAAAAATCTTCAACGAAATGTGCCAACGGCTGTTTTTTGGAAGAAAGAAGAAGAAGATTGTTTGGGCATGTGCGGGAGTGAAGTCATACCCGTTAGTCTTTAAGTAAAGGGTATACTGTGCGGGAGAGTGGAGACGTTAGAGAGCCTTAAAATTAGTGTGGAAAATACTTTAAAGAAGTGAAAATTTAGTAGCTGAAAATAAATTAAATTTTTTTATTATACTATCTTAATTTAATCATTATAATAAATAAATAATAAATTAATGGATAAACAAAAATAGTTAGGTAGCAAAATATTTAAAGTGGACTGAAAGAATTGTTTTAGGAAATTAATAATATTTTTAGCACTTAGAAAATAATCTTAAAATATAAATTAAAAATTGTTTAAATTGTTTTCGAAATTAGAAACTCAATTCACTTTTGAGCACAGAAAACGTAGTATTTCCAAGTCGAGTACTCGAACTTTTTGTGTTCTTACTTAATTTCAATGCAACACATTGTTCCTGCAGTGCTTGTTGTTGTTGTTGACGTTGGTCAGGTTCATTTAGGCCAAAAGAATCAAAAGTCAGAAGTTAACACAGCCCGCAGAGACTTGAGCTCAAAATAAACGTTGCAAAACGAACCAGTTATTACATGTGGCTCTGTGTGTGTGTGTGTAGGTGTGTGTAGGTGTGTTTTATACACACAGTGATGACGACACATTGCACAATGCATTCCCCTGAAAATGGGCATACAGACTTAATAACCAAAAAATGCAATCAGCAACTATGTGGACAGATTCGAGACTCAAACTTAATATCAAACTCAAACTCCGACTCCGACTCATACTATGACGCATACTCCGACTTCGACTCCGACTCACACTCGATTCCGGAATCACAATGCAACCCTAAACTCTTAACCCTTAACCTTAGCCAAGTCAACTGGCGAAACGGAGTTTTATGCTCCGGATTCTGGATTCTGGAGTCTGAATTGTGGATTTTCTGTAGGCATTTGCAGTCAGTTTATTGGACAGTCATGTGACATTTACGCATGAATGGAACATCATTATTATCATCATAATCATCATTTTGTGCTCATCGTTGTCGTCATCATTGTTATCGTTGGCTGTGGCTTTTTATACCCTGTTAAAGCAATAAACTGGGTGTTTAGAAGTTTGGAAATTTTATTCTTTCTCTTTTAATTGAATTTATAAATTATTAAGTATTTATTTATTATCAGTTTTATAAACAAATTTTAGCTAAAAATTTGAAGAAATTTCGTTTAAATTACTTTAAAGTAATTGTGTTCACAAACAGGCTTCAAGTGTAGCTAATTTGGTCAAAACACCTTCCAAAACACCTTGTCTTTGCTTTGATGTACAATTTAAAGGGTATACAGTTAGTCGATCATCTGTTGACGTCAACATGTTAAGTTGTCTTTGCTTTGTTGTTGCAATGTCGCCTGGCAAAATGCAATTAGGCTAACGACGCAACACAATTTTGTCTTTAACTACTACAACGATTCAGTTGGCCAAAGGATTTAGGATTTTGGAATGCAGTTTCCAGAAACGACTTTAAAGTCATTCAGCGAGGGTCGCCTCAAATGTTTATGCTTATACTTAAGCGGTTTGAAGAGCGAATTGATTCTGAGAAAAGAAAACTTATAAATAATTTTATTAGTTAAAGTTTAAATTCTTAATTATCAAGCAAATTACGAACTTATTATGAGCAAATCTTGTCCTCCATATTAACTTTATTTGATCAATTCGATTTGGTTATTGAAATTTTGTATTGTTTGTATGACACCTCCATGTTCACTTGAAAAACGAAATGGTATACCAAAACTTTGATGGCAACCCTCAATCGACACTTTATGTAGGCGTCAATTTAGTGCTATTCCATACTCAAAATTATCTATTTATATGAACTTATCATGTGTTTTGCATTGTGGGTGTGTATAGGTTTATGTGTGTATACATGTGTGAGTGTGTGTGTGCGTGTGCGTGTGTGTGTGGTTGTGTGTGCCTACCGGAAATGTCGAACAAATGATGCACTTGCCAATTGCGATGAGTCGAGAACTCTGCATAAAGTCGAGTAAATTGTGCAGTGCTGCACTACTAGCCAATTTGTAGCTAGATTCAGTAGTGGTACAAGCTATATTAATTGCCAGCAATCTAGCAGCATAGTATAATGTAGACCTTAAGTAAATACAATGCATAAATAGTGGGAAAAGTAATTTAAAATAATTTGAGAAACAAAAGAAAAAAAAAGATTTGCAAAAAAAACTCTAAAAATTAATTAAAATTTTTTTTTAAATGAAAATATATAAAGTGTTTAATTCGCAAGTAATTACAGTTCCTAACCTTACATTTTTTAAATAAATAAGTATTTTGTTACCCATTACAAACCAATTTTTAGCTATTTTTTGTGACAACACTGATTTAGTCTATAGCTAATGTTGTTGTCGTTGTGATTTCGCAACGAATCGCTTTAATTGATATAAATTTTAATAAAATTATAAATTATTACGAGCCCTATCATCATGGAAAGCCAATCAAATTAGTAAATTAGCAACGAAAAAATTGTAAGAAAGGAATAAAAATGAGTTAAAATGATTGTTATTTATATACATAGGTTTTATTTAAATAAATATATCGTTAATCATAATTAGCAACAATCACTGTATAAACAGTTCTTATACCCTGTAAGTCTGTCAATAGGGTAATCAATGAGTTTAATTTGAAGTAATGATTTAACTGTCTCAGCTTAAAAATTATGGAATAAAAACAATTTTAACAACTTTATACCTATATCTTCATAAAAACTGAACGATAACCAGTTGTACAGCCTAAAACTATTTTCTTTTTGATTATTGTTAAACTACATCAAACTACTGTACATCATGTATAGCTGTTTACAGGGTAACTTCAAGTCGCATATCTTAGGGCGCAGCTTCTTTGACGTTTCTGCTGTGAGTTGCATAAAAACATTAATAAATATATTAATATTAATATGAAAATTAACTTTAATTTGATTACTTTGAGTTAATAAACGAAAAACAAATCAATTTAATTTATTAATTGCTTGCAAGCCAAAAAGTATGCTACAATATTTATTTATAAGGCATCACAAAGGTTCTAGCTAATAATAGACAGACAGAGTTTTAGAAGGCTGCTTCACTATAAATTAATTTTTATTTAATAAAATATATTTTTTTGGAAATTTTGAGGAAATATTAAAAAATGTTGAAAAACTTGGAAAATTTTTAATTCGAGTTTGTAATTTATTTTAATGTTTGTATTTATTTTATGTCTATATAACTCACAAATTGTTATAAATCTTTATGTTATTAATACTTTAATCGCTTCTTTAAAATATGTTTATTTAATAGTTACTATTATTAATCACGCTTTAGTCTAAAATGAATGAAAGCTGCGAAACTGTTGACATTTCTCTGAGTCGTTGGCTAAATACGAAGCTTTATTGTTAAGTAATAATTATATTATTATTTATATTTAATGATAAATCTATTTATGAATTGATTCCACTTACTCTACTGCTGTGCTAATATATTAAAATGATCCAATTAATTAAACTAATACAAAAAAAACTTAAGCAATCAAATTAGAACATTTAATACAACTGAAATCTATATAGATTACGATAAAATCGAACATGTGTCATAGAATTGGGACACAATAGAGTTCAGGGTCTGCACACGTAAATAAACTTGTTTTGAAGACGAAACTTAAACTGCTTAACAAATAAATATGACATCTCCATATACACTTAATGAAGAGTCCAATGATTAATTGTTTCCGGTGGGAAATTGTATAAAATTTGAAGACAACACTTGTAGTCTTTACAGTCTCTCAACGAAATCTATTACATATTTTAAATAACAATTCATTTTGTGATCATAGGGTAACTGATAGTTGTGTTGAAATGACAATAGAAACAGCTGTTTATACATTCTATCGAAAACTAATGGAGGTTAAATTGAATTTGTTACAAACCAAAGTCAAATTGGAACTATTCCAAAATATAAAACAAATTGTTTGCTCAGAATAGTTGAAAATTTCGAAAAGACTTTATCACACATAAGTGGGGAATACAAAATAAATAAAGGAAACAAATAAGTCATTGTTCTCCTCAGAGAACAGATGGGGAATGTTATAGAAAGATGATCAAAAAGTGTGTTTATAGTGGCAAGAAGAAGAAGATCATTTGCCATTGATTAATTTGCAAAGCGGAACAAGTTTATGTGGCTGTTCAACTTTATAACTATTATAATTATTAATTTATTTTTTTTTTTTTTTTTTTTTTTTCTTTTCCTTGTTCAACAGCTGAGCAAACTTGCGCATCAAATAGAGATGAGCAAATAAATATTTACTATAAAAATGAGTTGTTTAATTGTAGAATATGACACAGTTTAATCGCAAGTCTTAAACAACGAAATGCGAATCGAATTCTTCATTTTGGGCTATGGCTTTTTGGCCATTATTCTAATTGGTGGCAGCAATGCCGAGAAGTGTACGGATGAACAACTTACCGAAGATCCGACTAGAACCGATTGTACCAATTGTAATGAAGCCGCTAATTCTGCACATGCTGATTGTACAACATCTACAGGACCAGAAGTGACACCAGATCCAGACACTACAGGCCCAACATCGGATACAACAGAAGTATCCTCAACCGATGACACAACCACCAGTTCCAGTTCCAATTCCAGTTCCAGTTCAAATGCTGAAATGGCTGCTCAATTGGCAGCACTTCAGGTCACAAATTCCCGTTTGAGATCCAGGCTACAACGTCAACGGATTCAGATGGCTATGCGCCGTAGATTTCAACAGGCGAGGAGAAGGGCGGCAAGAAGAAGGGCCGCACTAATAGGACGCAGAAGAACTAGGAACATACGCACAAACAGGGGTTAAATTAAGTTCACCTTTAAACTTTTTTAATTCTTAAATTTTTTTTTTTTTTTGCTCTTATTCCTGTCCTGCATGAATTGTAAACCTTTTTTTTTCTTTTTTCCAATAAAATTGACACTTTAAACTAAAACTTAAATATGTTTATACATAGAATTTTGATTGGTCTGGCATTAAGATAGCTGGGAACCTGGGAATCTGCGAATTGTCATGAATTTCCGTTACAGTTTTGTGTCATAAGTTAAAGGCATATTACGTATACGCCGCGTCTGCGGACTTCCGCCAACAATGTGGCCACGTTTTCAATTTTATAACGTAAATCCAATTAACTGGTTTAAACACACACAAACGAGACACACACACACACACACACTCACACACACACACACACAGAAACCATAGCAAAGGTGTTAATCGACGTCATTTTGATGTAAAATGAGCGGTGAGAACGATGATATTGTATATATTATGACCGCATATGTGATGCATAATTAACAGGTACAGCAGCAACAACAAAAACAACAACAACAACAACAACAACAACAAAAACAACAACAACAATTGGTAGCCAGGTTAATGAGGCATCATTGATTATGCATATGAGTGTGTAAGTGTGTGAGTGTGTGTGAAATGGGTGTAGCGATAGGATAACACCAGTAGGCGGTGAAAAGGGGCGTGTCTGGTGGGAAATGGGATAGGTAAAGAGTTTTCGTGGCTTCACACATCAAATTAAATGTTACATATGCTAATAAAATCAACCAAAATTATGAGCAATTATGAATAGTTTAATGGACTTGCCAATGCCAGAAGCTCTACACTCAGCGAAATTAGTAGTAGTTTCAGTAATATAAATTTATTGAATTAGTTGAATAATTAAGGAATTTTAATGCAGGAAGATAAAACAAATTGCAATTTAATTAAGTTTAATTATAATTAATAATTATAATTGATAAAAAATGTAATTTATAAAAAATTAAACTTTAAATTTAGTTAATAAAAGAACTAGAAGAATTCTGCAAGTGTATCAATTTGTGTATATTTGTGTGTGTGTGTGTGTGTTTGTGTGTTTTTGTTTGTCTGCTTAAATGTGTCTTAAAGCCAAGTCTATTGTTTAAAGCCAAAGCACAGCAAGCCAGGCCAAGCATGGCAGGTTGGCAAAAAAACGCAGCCAGGTGTAAATTACAAACTTGTAAGATTTTTGCTGGCATTTCCTGCCTTCAGCCTATGGAAACGTTACTCTCTTTTCTCCACTTCTCTTCCCTCTACCCTCTTCCTTTTCCCGTTTTCTCTTTGTCCCTTTGTCCCCCCTAAATGCTGGCAGTTTACACCTGCTTCTGGCCAACTGACTGCCAACTGGGCTTCCAGCTACTTGGCTGTCGCCAGAGCTTAAGACATTGCTCATGCCACACAATTTGCCAGGGTTTGCTTGGTTTGGTATGAAGGTGAAGGTAATGCCAACAATTACGCAGCTGAATATTTTATGAGCCGAGCAGATTAATATGAATATTTTATTATCATTTTAGATTCTGTATTTCTTTGTTGCTTCTTAGTCTTCACCTCCATCTCTGTCTCCAACTCCCCCTCCATCTCTGTCTCCATTTTCATTTCCATTTCCATATCCATCTTTGTCTCAACCTCAGTTTTGGTCTTTGCTGTCTTTGGCTCAAAGCCCTGTCCAAGTGCAGCAGCAGCAGCAGCAGTAGCAGCTCTAACAGCATTTGGCTTTTCAGCCAGGCTAAGTCAGCTAACGGCATTTCTCGTAAGCCAAACTAAAGCCGGAAAGCATGTCCAAAAATATGCTTTATATGGCCATACCTCTCGCTTGTCCTAATTTACAGCCCTTTCTTTAACATTAGCTATATTCGTTATGTCACTCAATTGGTTTGGTTTTGGCTGCAAAAAAGCTAGATTGGAATGCATTTTGTTTTATTAACATTCAAGCTAAGAAATGTTATGGAAAATCTCTCGGAAATATATCTTTAGAGTACAATTTCTATATACTTATTTTGGCTCAATATTAAACTAAACATATTAGTCACTCATTTAGTTCACTGAGTTCGTACCGTTATGTTTTACAAACTTACTTTAAGCTGTGCTAAACAGCAAGATTTCTTTATCTACTTCACAGTCTAATCTTGCGATCTTTATACTTTTATAGGGTATACGCGATTCGTGGGCTTTAAATCAAAATCGTTTACAAGTTGCCCGCAGCTTTTTTGCACCTCTTGGTTGAGTCAAAAATGCTTTTTGCTGCTGGCCAAAGCACACACAAAAAACAGCAGAGGGAAAGTGAGAAATTTGGGGCACAGTGGAGCAGGGAGTACAGAGCAAAAGAGGAGTGGTGGGAGAGGGGTGGCAAGAGCGAAACTGTGGTGAGAATGGAATTTATGACCACTAGCCTTCAAAGGGCCAAGTTGGATGCCTCTAAATGTTTTGCGCCAGCTCTGTCTGTCCCAGACATGCCAAATAAAAAGTGGAAGCCAAAACAAATTGTAGGCAGCACCCGAACCTGAGTACGCCAAAAGGGAGAACTTCATCTCTTATTTTTTTTTCCTTTAGTCAAAATATAAAAAAAAAAAAAAAAAAAAAAAAAAAAAAAAAATGAAGAAAATTTTTTCATTTGTTGCGTTGAAAATTTCATGCGATGCGAGCATGGCAATTACAGTGCCACTAAAAACATTTCGGAAGGTTGGGCCACTAAAAAAAAGGAGGAAGTTCCTTGCCTTCCAACTCTGTGCCCTCTACAGTGGCGGCCATTTAGAAAACTATGTGTAATAGTCGCGTAATATCGTCATCATCTTAGCCAGGCGCCAATAAATTTGACCAATAAATGCGCTTTCAAGTGGCAGCGCCACGCCTACCCCAGAATACGAGCACCCACCAAAGTGCCCGGTAGAAACGTAGGGCGCACTCAAGGTCCGGCACTCTCTGATTTATGCAACGCCATAAAACAGGCGTCGTTGGAACAACGCAAATAACAAAAAAAAAAAAGAAAAAGCAATGTGCAATTTTAAAGAAATGTGGAAGGTCACAAGCAGGCACAGGCACAGGATACGCCTAAAGGACCAAAGGCCCCAACACTCCGTTGTTTCTTCTCCTGGACTTCTTGGAGTAGGGCTGAACTAAAGTCGGAAGTAGCATTGGCTTTGACTTGCATTTGGGGCATGCAGAATGGTGACAGGAAGCTTAATGTGTTGGAGGCGCACACGAGGCGGACCTGTCAAGTTTCATCCCATGTAATACAGCGAAACGAGTTGGCAGCACCGTCATCAACGACTTGAGAAAGGGTTGCTTTACACCCTGGAACAAATAGTTCCAAATTTGAATTAAAGTATTATCCTAAGTTAAGGCAACAAGGACACTTTAATGCCAATACCAATACAAAAGCCAATGCTAATGCTAATGCTAATGCTAATGCTAATGCTAATGCTAATGCTAATGCTAATGCTAATGCTAATGCTAATGCTAATGCTAATGCTAATGCTAATGCTAATGCTAATGCTAATGCTAATGCTAATGCTAATGCTAATGCTAATGCTAATGCTAATGCTAATGCTAATGCTAATGCTAATGCTAATGCTAATGCTAATGCTAATGCTAATGCTAATGCTAATGCTAATGCTAATGCTAATGCTAATGCTAATGCTAATGCTAATGCTAATGCTAATGCTAATGCTAATGCTAATGCTAATGCTATTGCTAATGCTAATGCTAATGCTAATACTAATGGACGTTTATCTTTGAGCCCTGTAATGTTAATGTTAAAGTTACGCTGTTAACGTACTTTTAGATTGCATTGTTAAAATTTAAACTTATTTCGAATCCCTTTTGCCAGACAATCGCATTCAGGGTGCTTGTGGATGTTGCTGCCGGCTTGCAAGTCACGTACAATTGAATGGAGTCGTCTCTGGAGTCAACAGCGTTATAATGCACTTTTTGGCTATACTTTAGCCTTTGTTGCACTCATTACAACGTCCCGGTGTTAGTGTTGGCATTCAGTTTTTCATTTTGCGATGCAACAGGCATAAAACGTGGACCAGTTCCTTGTATTACTATTCAGCTCCTCACTTTTCAAATGACTCCTGTTCTTGTCCCGCTGTCTGTATAACTGACTTTGCTGTTTTGTCTACATTCGGTTCGGGTCTAGTGCCTGGATGCACTTCAATCAAAATCAAATATTACAAACTATGGGAGGCAGCTTGTTCATCTTTCTACATCATCACTCCTGCTGAGTTTTTTGAGTTATGATCGAGCTCAGTAGCGTCTGCGGTCTTAGTTCCCATGTGGCGTCAAGCATCAGGCAACAGACAACAGGCACTGAGCACTAGGCACATGCTACACTGCAAAAAATACAGCTGCTTTTTTTTAGAAAAAAAAACATATATTTTTGACCCTGTGCCCAAAAAGAGTTCGAAGGTCGATTAGGTTTGCTTTTATTGAACTAATTGCATTCTTGTCAAAAATTTACTTCTTTTAGTTTTCAGTGTTATCTAATGAATAACAAAAGTACACTGAAAGAAATTGTTTTAACAAGGTTTACAAAATTTACCCACAATAAAAAATCAAAATTACATTTTTTCTGAAATGAAGTAGCTCATTTATTTCTCTCAGTGTATCCATATGCATTTGTGCTTCTTATTGGCTTTTGTTGTGCTTGAATAGATGCAACTGGTTCTGGTTTTGGCATTGACTTTTGGATGTGGTATTGGGTCTGATTCGGGTTCTGGCTCTGTCTGTCTGTCTCTTTCCCAGTCTCCGTCTCCGTCTCCGTCTCTGTCTGGGTTTGAACCAGGTTCCAGTTTGATTACGCACGTTTATTGCTGGCTGCGGCTTCATCGATTTGTGAGCATCTCTCGTGGACAGACAGGGTTAACGTTATCCGGATTAAAGATTCTCAATTCTCGATTCTTGATTCCGGATTGCGGGCTGTGTTCCCGGTGAGTCAATGCTCATCAATATGCGGCGTGTGAGCTGCAAATGTACAACATGATTACTTGCAAATCACAAGATTGTGATTGGGATTATTGTACACACACACACACATGCATACAGACACACATAAAGACACATACTGACATATTTTCTTACTTTTTTTGTTGGCTTTTTTGTTCTGACCGAAAGAAGTTTCAACATTTGTTGGACATGCTCAGAAATGCATTTATTTTTTCTATTTTCCATCACTTTTGTTCCGTTTTAGCTTTTGTCTGTCTGCTAAAATGTATGTGTGTGTGTGTGTGTGTGCGTGTGCGTGTTCATATGTTCAATTCAAGTAATTAAAAGCTGGCCATGGCCCGAACAAACATAAAGGATTTCATCAGGCATAACTTCTGACCAGCTTCCGGCTTACTTGGATTATGCTCGAGGAATGCACACAATTCAAATGCAAAACATTTTGAATATTTATAAAAAAAAATTAAATATATATATATTTAAAATTTATAGAAATTTCACAATTTAATGGTTTTCTCAACTAAAATGCATTCACTAATATTCAATATGTAAATCAAATAATAAAATATCTAAACAATTTTTGACTAGGAATTCTGAAACTGAAATTATGATTTAAATACAATTTTGGGCTTCACTTTTAATGATTGCTACAATCAGTTATGACTTTTGACACTATTGAATATCAAAGTTAAATGTGACAAGAATATTTTAAACAAGTAAGAAAGGCTACAGTCGAGCGAGCCGACTGTAAAAGACCCCGTACTCATTCTAGAGCGCGTTTTACCGTACAAATAAGTAATTTTCAAACGACTTGTCCTATGGGAGCTATAGGCTATAGTTGTCCGATCCGGACCAAACTTGGTGAGAATAGTTACAATGGTACCATACACATAACGTGTTAGTTTGGTTACAGTCGCTCAACTAAAACTTCATGTCTCCATACAAACCACCAATTTTCGGCCGATTTGTCCTCTGGGAGCTATAGGCTATAGTTGTCCGATCCAGACCAAATTTGGTGAGGATGATTCACATAATGTGTGAATTTGGTCTCCCTAGCTATATTCGTTTTCGTTATGGTGATGTAAAAATAGTTTTTTACAAATTGGCGGGGCGGTTGGGGGCGTGGCAAAAATTTGAAATATACTTGATCTGCCTGACATATAGACGGACTTTCATTCCAAATTTGGTAGCTCTAGCTCTTGTAGTTTAGAAGATCCAGGTGTTCTTACGGACGGACAGACGGCTGTTGATGCTGATCAAGAATATATATACTTTATGGGGTTGGAAGAGCCTCCTTCTGCCTGTTACGCACATTTCGCTTCAGACAAACTTAATAGACCCCTATACTCTTTTTTAAAAGTACGGGGTCTAAATGAATGAAGACAATGAAGACTGAAGACTGAAGAATAATGAAGACAAATAAATAGAAATAAATTTTATATATTTCAAATTCACTTTGTGAGCAACTTTTGCTATAATTTCAGTTATTTAGAGTTCTGAACTTTATTCTCTTAAAGTAAATGATTAATTTTGTTTATGAAATATTAATAAATTAAATAAATTTTTTTAAATTAAAATCATATTTTTAAACAATCCATTTTTCTATTAAACTCTCTACTGTTTGTAAAACTAAAAAAAATATAAATTTACAAGTGAAATTTGTTGATATTAAAGCTAGTGCTGTCCACTTGCTGACATTTGTGACTTGTGAGTTGTGAGTGGACATGAAAGCAACAAGTTGGCAGTGTGCGTTGCATGTTGCATGTGGCATGTGGCATGTGGTATGTGGCGTGTTTTGTCCTTCAATTGTCGACGCAAATGCATTTTTGTAAAATTTATTTCTAATTAAATTTTTAAGCTGCCAACGTCGACAGTGGCAGCGACGTCGGCAGCGACAGCGACAGCGATGTCAGCGTAGTTTGCTCATTGTTTCATGAATATTAATTTGGTTTTTACGGGACGTTACAATGCAAACTAAAACCTGAATTACAACTAAATATTTATAACTCATTTTGGGCTACACACATATAAACAAATAACAAAACTTTTGTCTAGAGTGATTGAGTGTTAGATACCCTGTACAATTTTATGGTTTGGATAATATTCGTTTTTTACTCTAACAAAAAAAAGTCAGAAAGCTACAATATTCCTGAAAAAGTTACACCGATGAGTACAGGGTATAGTAATCAAAAAAAACTGCAGATACACATACACACACACACATGCACAATTGCACAAATGCCGACAGTTTTTGGCATAAAATATACAAATGTATATTTTGGTGCTTTGTTGTTGTTGTTGTTGTTGTGTCGCGTGAAAATACACAAAATTAACTTGTATTTAAAATTTAATTAAAACTTTGCTCTTATTTACATATTCCATACGTATGTGTGTGTGTGTGTGTGTGTGTGTGCGTGTTGTGTGATGTTTTGTGCCCTTTGTCTTGTGTGCGCTGCAAAGTAGGCAACACTTTTTGTGATCGTCCCTCACAACTTTTGCTGCTTGCCAGGCACAAAGGGGAGTGGGGGAACAAGGAGACAGCACACACTGAGCATTAAATTAAATCATATTGTATAACATAGCCTTCGTATGTTTGTGTGCCTGTCTGCGTGTGTGTGTGTGTGTGAGTGTGTTTAATTGAAATTGCGCGCACAATTTTTGGTTTATTGCATCAAAAAACGCCGCTGTTAAAGCAGATTAGAGCAGGTCATGAAAGGGGCAGAAAGGTGGGAGGGGGAGTACGGTAAGGCACAGGGGTAGGTAAACACTATTGGTCAAAGGGGGAGAGCTATCGGCAATGGATAAGTGGTTGTTGCGGTTTTGGGCGTTTAGCATAATTAGTCCTTTTGACCGCGTTTTGTGAAATGCGGTTAAAGTTTCAAACTTAAACCCAAAATGCGTTCGACCTAACCTTACATTGAGTTCAAAATTGTTATCAACGGCTAGCAGCAACAACCATTATTACAAATTTAGCAGGCAGTAAAATTGTGTTATACTGTAGTTGTATAACAGATTAGAGATATTTAAACGAAAATACGGTATGGTACGATACCAACTTGTAGCTTTTTATGTTCTAAAGTTTTTTTTATAACACTTGTATAAAAGTATCACTACATGTGTATAACAGTTTCTGACTATAAAAAAAAGAAAACATTTAAATAAACATAAATAATTATGTTAACCACCAGTTTGCTGCACCAAATGTAAAACGAAATGTTGTATAACAGTTGTATAACAGTTTTATTACCATATACCAGCTGATTGCAAAGAGGTAGGTTTAAATCATGCCATATGTTTATATTTATTAACGTTTTATAACAGAAATTAGAACAGCTTTATATAAATAATCTAGAATATTATTAATAATCTATAGACTATATCCTGTAAGCACGTTTATGTCCATGTATTGTCTATTGACAAGCATATTTAATTCAATTGATCGCTTAGCAGACACCCAGGAAAGAAAAGCTTTAAGCTCTGAAAAGTATGCTATAGTAATTTATTGTTGTTAGAGTTGATTTGAAAGTGAATTGCTAAATAAATTACTAGTTGTTCTTATCATGTCTCTGCCGTACTTTATTGCTAATGAACAGGCGCTATAAGCCGCATTGCAACGTCACACACACACACCCACCCACACACACACACACACACCCACCCGTTCAGTGGCAAACATTGGGGCAAACCACTCAACTGACCAACAACGTCGCGAGCGTCGAACGAATTTTCAATTTATGGTAAATTAATTTGTAATTAATTTTTACATGCGAAGCGAAATAAATCGAGTTGAAACACAGTGAATCGGAACGGAACGAAACGGGACGGGATGGGACGGGACGGAATGGGTATGAAATCGCATAGAATGAAATTTATTTCGATTACCGCAGTTTCGATTTTGAAATGAGTTGAACTCGAAGAGTTGAGATTTTGTTGGATTTTGGATTTGCATTTGAATTTTGTGTTTTAGTATTTTTTTGTATTTTTAGTATTTTGCGTGTATTTTGTTTTTATTTCTATTTTACGCTAGTTTAGTTTCAATTGCGTCCAATTAAACATGCGGTTTCCCATTTCCGATTGTGATTCCTCAACTCCTTCACCTGCATACCCTTTAAACGTTTAACCTCTGATCCCGCTCCTGTTTCCTGCCACGCCCAGTTTTTTGTACAGTTGAGTGAGCTGCGTGTTGGACGCGTTTTGTATTTTTCGGAAATTGAAATTGCATATTTAAATAGGCCAACTGGCATTGCTGTGTGACACCCACTCCCACTTCCACTCCCCCACCCTTTTCTCTCTCTGTCTCTCTCTCTCTTCTCTCTTTACTTTGCTGTTTCGCTCACTCCCAGCTTTGAGGCAGCTCTGAAAACAGGAAATAAATGCTTGTTATTTGTACTGGTTACAGTAAGTGAAGTGCCACTTAGTCTACCGCTTTCATAATTTCTCTACTTTTATAATTATACCCTGTACTTTTGAGTGCAGTAGGGTAAAATAAAATAGCTAAAATTTATTTTGTAACCAATTTAGTTATTAAATTGATTGAAAAAGATTGAATTTTAACAATCCTAAAATAGTTTGAAGAATTTCTTAGCCAAAAAATTTGTGTTCGTGTAGTAAAATTTCAGTTTTAGAGTTCTTGGAGTCAATTTGCGGCACTAAACTTCAGAGATACAGGGTGTTTCCACGTCGTGCCTTATAATTTACCGTATATTTTACAGCTTGCTTTACGGGAATTGACGTTACTGTGCGTTTGTCCCTGTTTCCTGATTAGTTGCACGCATTTCAAATTCCATTTGACTCTTGATTCTGTGATTAGTAAACCGGATATTATGTGGAGCTTACCTTTCCGTTTCCATTTAAAAATGGCTAAAATAACTTCCAAAAATGGCCGCAAATTACTTACAATTGTTGGTTTCTATCAGTTTAAAATTATCTGAAAATCAATTAATTTTTTAAAGTCAAACTAAAAACTAATTTTTAAAATAGAAAGAAAATTTTTGTTAATTTTTTTGTTAAAAATTACATAATTTCCACTCTGATTTTTCAATAAAAAAAGTCCATAAAATTTGTTTAAATTCATTTTTATTTTTTTAAATTTACTTTTTTTTTTTTTTTTTGTCACATAATACTTTTAGTTTTTCTGTTTTGTTTTCTTTGTTTTGTGTTTCGTGTTTTCTTTTCATCTTGTTTCGGTTTGTTTCGTTTGTTGTGGTAAAATAATAGAGAGATGATGCATTTATAATCGATTGCTTTGAATTTTTGTCATCGGTTTGTTTTTTCAGTAATTTGTTAGCGCTTCTTTCATTCTTTCTCATATTGTATAGTTGTAGTACTTGTTTATTTATTTGTTTATAGTATGTATACATATATATATATATATAGTATTTTATAATCGTATATAGATATATTTGTAGTATGTGTATATATATATTTATTCATATCTTTGTTTATATGGCAACACAATAGTAATCCACACTCGTTTCGCATGTGGTTTTTTCTTTAGTGTGGAAATCGCATTTCATTTATACAAATAGACAATTTTTCTACTACTCCTAAAAGAGAGAGGGAGATGGCTACACAGAGAGGGAGAGAGAGAGAGAGGGTTAGTGGGGAAAGGGATGGGTTGAAAGCGGGTTAGGGGGGGAAATACACTTCTAGAAACGATAATAATTGCACGAATTTTCAACTGGCGTCGATAACGATAACCGATAGCCGATAACGAATTAACATATGTTACAAACGCAAAAGCTAATTGCTATAAACCTAAGCGCTATCTCTTACTTGTCCACTGTCCAAAACTATTGCAGTTGTTCATCTTCTTCTTTGTCTTACACATTTAGATATATCTTTGCATACACATATATATATTCATCGATACATTGTTATATCGATTACCAAAAAAAAAAAAAAAAAAAAATCAATTATTATGATTTGGTATGCGTTCTACTTAATATAAGCTTAAAACTGTAATTTATGCATTTAACGCGCTATACTAAATTTAATATTTAGTTATCGATAGTTATCGATTCCAATTCGTTTTATTTTGTAGCACTTTTAAACTTCGCTTCGCTTTGTTTTCCTTTGCTTTCTGTATACTCATGAGTTCCATCTATATAGGCTATATGTAGGTGTATGCATGTTAGTTATTAGTTATGGGTATTACTTAATTATGTAGTTTACTTTCTTACATATAGTAACTATTTTAATCTATTCTAGAATTTTCTTTTATGCCCAACTTTTCAACTTCCTTCTGCATTGCTTAAGTAGTTTTTCATCAATTGATTTTTCCTTTAATTTTTCTTTATACGCATTTCTGGTTCTTACTTTCCAGCTTGCTATACCCATGCAGAGAGTATTATAGGTTTGTTGGTCAGTATGTAACACTGTCAGATTTAGCTTTTGGGATGGATTTCTATGTTTTAGGTATTATAGTTCATGTAAACTGAGTCAATCGGAGCACTTTTTATATAGATACAATCTGCAAGGATATCATAACTTTGGCTTGCCAAAGACAACACTTCTCTCGTTCAAGTTTTAACTATCCTATTATATATATTTCTATAATTATGTATATCTTGTGTATACTTTATATGAATATTTATAGTTTTGATTTAGTTTTTTCTTAATTTAGTTTCTGCTATATTCTTTTTTCCAACTATTTTGACTGCTTTACCGCTTCAGTTTCTCTATATATATATATATATATATATGTGTATATACTATATGTAATCGTTTAAGTTTTGTTTTTCTTTAGTTATTGTCCACCCATCCAGTTTACGGAAATTCTTATATCGTTTGTTGTATCGCTCTGTTCATACCCTTGCAGAGTTATTATTATAATTGATTCTCAATCGGAATTGTCTATATATTTTTAATTTTCTGGTATAAGAAGTATCTATAGTTTTTGTGGTATTTTTTGTGGTATTTTTGTTTGCTTGGTATCGTTACTGCAAGAGTATTTAAAGTTCGGCTTTAGCCAAAGTTTATTTTTTATTTATTTAAATTTTAGTTTAATTGTTTGTATTTGCAGTTGTGTTGTTTTAAGTTTATAAGAAATGGAATAATACAAAAAAAGATGCCCATAAACAACAAATATTTATTTTTAAATTAAACAAAACATTTGTGCATATTCAATAATAGGCCATAAATAAAATCAAACAAAATCGAAAATCGAATGCAATTAATAAGCAAATTTTTGTAGCAATACATACGCATATTTAAAAATAGATTTGTGTATATGTGTGTTTGCTTTAAATATATATACAATATATATATATATATATATATATGTATTTAAATCCAAGTTTAAATTATTTTCCAAAAATATTTATATGAATGCGTAAATATGCGAAGGCAGCAAATAATTTATGTGCATGTGAGGGAGGGGGATGAAGAGTGAAGGGCGGGGATGGGGCCGGACTAAGCTGAAGGAGGAGGACATGAGATAAAGCAGGCTTTTCCACCATCATGTTTTTCACCACCTTGCATCGCACTACTAAACCAAATGCGCCAAAAAGTATGCAACAATATAAAATTATAAATTCTTGACACGAAATTAAATTTTAATTCTTTGTTCGTAAATTATCTGTGTGTGTGTGTGTGTGTGTGTTATGTTTAGGCTGCAGAATTAGTTGTTATTGTATTTAATTTTCTTTTTTTTTTTTTGCATTAATTTTGCGGTTTTTGTGGCTTTTAATGTGTTTTTCATTAGTGATTTTCTTACTTTAATTTCATCGCAATTTAAGCATTTTTTTGGTTATTTTGTTATACCCTATGGCACCCTTGCAGAGAGGGCATATTTGCTGCACTGCTGCTTATAGACGGCTGTCGACACCAATGCCAATTGCTTTTTTAGTACAGTCGAACTACGCTATAACGGAATCGCAAGAAAGTTGGGTTTAAAGCGGGATACAAAGTGGTGCTCCATAGGGAAGCTGCACTGTAGACACTGACAATTAATTAAAAGTGAGTTTGAACGGAGACAGTGAAGCCACGCTATACCAAATTAAATATTTTGAAAATACACATTTGCTTTGATTAGTAAATGTTTTGACGATAAGTTCGCTATAAGGAAGTTGGACTGTATATATAGTAGCTAGCTTAGGAACAATCAGTATATGTGTAGTATTAATTCCCAAATCGTATGACTACAACTTATATAGCTGCCATAGGAACACAGGCTGCAAGGGTATCTCAATCGTGTTCTTGTAAACTCTTCTCTATGTATTTTAAATATTATTGTTAATTCTTTTTATATATATTGTTTTACCATGTAATTGTTTACATTGTTGTTGTTGTTGCTGTTGTTGTTGTGTTGCATTTGTAAGAGAAGTAATGTTGCAAGCCAAACGAATCCTGAGCTCGTTTCAAAAACTTTAATATCAAATTTGAATGCGGCATCAAAAATGCGAAATGCAATTGCAGTTGTTGTTGTAGTTGTAGTTGTAGTTGTTGTTGTTGTTATTGTTGTTCGTAATGGTGTTGTTGTTGTTGTTGTGCATTGTTGTTGTCAACGTATCAGAAGACCCGTATCGGGAGACCAGCGATTCGCTCTATAGTACATATCCTTATACATGGAAGGACATGCATTTTGATTCTATTTCAAAGAGAGAGAGAGAATTAAATAAGTAAATATTTTGTTAGGTATTTTATTTTTAAAACAAGTATATTTTTTAAAAATTGTGATAGTTTTTTTAGATATAATTGTACTGATATGTATTTTTTCAGGCACTAAGAAACATAAAACACGACAATTTTCCTATAATTCACACTGAAGTATTGTGTTTCTCTGGCATTTATTGTTCGATTTTCCTTAACCCTTTATAGTTATATATAATTTTAATTTAATTTATAGTTATATATAATTTTCACTCACCTTGTGACGCTTAAAATCTATGTTCGTCCTTACGGTTCTATGGTGTAAATTTTGCACGGGTCGTGCATTATTACCTAATGGAGCTTTCGGTGTACTCTCGGAGCCTTGCATCAGTCGTCGGAGTTGATATAACTGCATGAAAATAATTTAAATAAATTTCAATAATTTTATTGTTTTATAAATTGTATTAAAAGTGATTATGACGAGAGTTTAAAGCTGTTTCAAGTGAAATGAAATAAAAATTGCTCATTTTATAGCTAGCAAGAAAGTCTAGTTTAAAGCAGGCGGACTGCTAAAGACCCTGTACTTGTATTGGAGTAATTACAAACATAATATGATAATTTTTACAATGAAAACGGAATTGAAACTTTGAGAAATAGAGATATCCATTCATTAAAAAGGACATTCAGTTCTAATTATAATTACTGTTGCCTTCTTTTAATTTTTTTTTGTGTCTATAAATAATTTGAATAGTGATATATTTATAAGAACATATCGAAAAAAAGACTCTGACTTGGTAAATATTTTTTTAGACACATATTTTTCGTAAACGTAATAGAGACAAAAGACTTAGATTTAGGAAAAAAGCCTTAAAAAATCTATTAAATATTAAATCATTAATAAAATTTGTTTAAGTTAAAAGTAATTTCAATGAAATACATTTTTCTTGCAAGCGAAACATTTTCTTAATATTTTTTTTCCCCTCTATAAACCTTCACTACAATTAAAAAATTATAAATATTTTTGTCATTTATTAATTTAGAGTTGTTGCCTTCCCCATATGTGAATTGATCTGTTTTAATTCGTTTGATTAACGTATTGTTTGTGATTAAGTTATATTATTATTGACTAAATGACGCTTTTTGTGAATTATTGTTTGTATAATTTGGATTTCAACAGGCGATTTAACAATAATTTTAAACATTATGTTATTTGATTATCTGCATAATTTTTCTGATTGTATTGTATGCATTGAATAAGTTTTTTATATGTTCTAGTTACAGAATTGTTGTTATCCCCGACACTTAATACATATATATGTGCTATATATATATGTATATATATGCAAATTGATTAAACTAACCAAATATTGTTTTTTAATTATGCGCAGAGTAGTGCATTGACCGCAACTCAACCGCGATCCGACCGCTTGCCCAATTGATGAGAAATTTTATAATTGCATTTGCAAACGCACAAAAAACGAGAAAAAAAAAGTTGAAAACTCCGTATAAAAAAAAGGGAATAAAAAAACTCTTTCCTAATTGCAATTGCAAAACTCAAATGCATTTCATTATTTGCGGTCGCTTGTAAAATCAATGAAACCCATTTAAGACCCCCTTTATTTTTGGTAAAAAACCTGGTATGCATTTACCTCTTGTTTCGTGATATAGATGGGTTTATTAACTATAATCCAGACAGTGCTTTCCCAGCAACCCGGATGCGTTGTGGATCCCTCGTAAGTGATATAATGATCCGTATTCGGTAAAAGTGACCTCACCGATATGTGGCGTATGGGCGTCGAGAAGCCTGTAAGTATGCAATAATATTTCCATTAAGAGGGGAGCAAAGTAGAGTATTAAGTTTTGATTAAACCGAAACAGAATAGCTAAAAAATCAAATCAAATCAACTAAATTAATATGATATTTTAGACATTGACAAAGTTTCCCATATCAATTACAGATTGTTAACCAATTAGTCCTACGGAAATCAAAAGCTATAGTTGTTCATTCAAGTACAAATTTGATTAGTGTTTAATAAAACATACTTTACATAAAATGTTTGAGCTTAGTTGAGATAACTGCCATTAGAATTAAAGATGGCCATATTAAAAACAAATTTCCGTCTTAGGTAGTTATAGTATTTTTACTTTTTCTAAAGGCAGAAGGGGGCGTGGCAACATTTAATATAAACACGATAAGCGTAACACATACACGTACTTTCATAGCAAATTTAATGGCTTCTGCTCTTATAGTCCCAGAGATCCAGTAGTATAAAAGCTAGCTCGTTGATGATGATCAAGGAAATGAATACTGTGTAGCATCCGCCGTGCCTCCTATTACTTTTACTCCTATTACTCACATATCTTTAGTTGACAAACCTAATGAACCCCTTCACTCCTATCAAAATAAATTAGCTACACCTCTTGCTGTCTCATGCCCATTTGTGCATTTACAGGGTATAAGGAATCAAAGTTCAAGGTGCGGCTCTACAGTTAAGCAGTCCTGAGGTGCCTAGGCCGTGTCATTTATACTTTTCACTTTTGCGAATAAAAAATATATTTACTTGAATGCAAAACGACTACGAGTCGAGAAACCTAATGAATAATTCAGACTAGACTCGGAGTGGCAAAAGGGGAGACGCCGAAGGGAAAAGACAGAGAAAGAAAGAGAGAAAGAGAGAGAGAAAGAAAGCAAAGACTCGTTGGAGTCACCTTCTAGTTGGTCACTTGAACGTCGGGTCTCGACTTCATTCATACAAATCATTATGCCAAGCCGGAAATGAAGCGCCTCGCGGTTTATGAGTCGGCGGAAAAACGCGAACGGAATGCACAGAGACGTCGAGCAAGGGCGATCGAAGGGGAGGGAAACCCTGTGCGGGGAGAACTGCAAGGTAAGGGAATGAAACGGAACGTGTATTCCGTTGAAGGTATTCCGTAAAAATTATTTGCATCACAATTGTTCGTTTTACATTCTATAATTTACTTGTTTTCCCTGATACGTGCCTTGAAATTGTACACTCTGCAAAAATATTATTGATCAGGTAACTTTTCGTTATCGAAATTGATGACAAATATTTCGATTTTTATGGGAATTATCTTGTTAAATATAGTAAAAATTAATAGTTTACTTTAATTATCATTAAGCAAAAGTGTTATCGATAATCAAATTATGATTTCTGATTTCAATTTGAATTTACTGTGATGAATTCAGGGTATAAAATACATCTAAAGAGAGTACTATATCTTCCCGATATCGATATTGCTTAAATATATATTGTTATCGATAGCACGGTAATCTAGGAATGTGCCACTTATCGATGTTATCTATATAGATATTTTGTCAATAACAAACTCTTGATATCAAAAATAAATTTCCAGTCTGTGAAAGTCAGTAGATAACTATAGTATATAGTATTTATCGATAACATAAGTGATGATTTATGTTCGAAATTTGTTACTATTACAATTATCATTTGGCTGTCTATTATTTTTAGTGTCTTATTTGCATTAATGTTTCATCTGAATTTAAAAATAAGGTTTCGATAACGCAATCGATAAATCATGACTGCTGCTAAGATCTGATAAATGTGAGGTTTATTAAAACTACATTGATTTGTAAAATATTAAATTCCGAAGACACAATTTTACTTTCTCCTGAAATATCTCAGTTCCCCCCTTAACTTTTACTCTTAAATCGAAAAAAGGTTTTCAAAATCGATTCAAAAAGTGTATTCCATATTCGTGGAATATTTAAGTACTGACTTCTTTTTTATGGAGTCTGTTTAACTTAAAAGTTGATTTTTTTTTTGGTACTTTTTTTTAGCTTGTTGGTTCACAGAAATTGGCCGCATATTTTCTTTAGCTCGAAACGTTTGCCAGTCAAACCGAAAGAAAGAAATTTCAAGGCGAAGTCAAAAAACTACAAGGGAGGTACAAAGGGAGGTACAAAGGGCGGTACGAACTGTGGTAGAAGCCAAAAGAAATAGGGTCTGTACCAGTTGGCAATGGTTGTCCGGCGGTTTTTACACGGCTCTACATAAAGTTGTACGACCTGTAAAAAGGCTATTAAACTAAAACCGCCAACAGAGAAACAGAAAGAGAAAGGCAGAGAGAGAGAGAGAGATATTGTGGGAGTGAGGGAGAGGGTGAGGGTGAGGGTAAGGGAGTGCTGGTAAAGTGAGGCTAGGGAGAAATTATTAAGTGTCGGTTTAGTGTAATTCGAGGTTTCATTTTCGTCACTTTGCGCCACGGCGCCAATTTCGCAGCAACTGCTGTCGAGCAATTTTTATGGCTCACTTTGGAACTTGAAATTTGTGTGGCGCACATAATTATGTTGCTGTTGTTGCAATTGCTGTTGTTGTTGCTGTTGTTGTTGTTGTTGTTGCGATTGCAGTTGCTGCTTTTGGAATGACATCATAAAAGTGCTGGCCACAGACCGAACAGGCAATGTAACGTTGGTTTGTTCCAGGTTGCAACATTTCCGGTGCATTTTGCGTAGCGGAAATGATGTTGCCACAAACACCGCCACACCCCCCCCTTTGCCGCCCACAAGAAATATATTGAGAAGACCGCGACGGCAATCATCGAAGTATTCATAGAACTTAACGATGGCTAACGATATAAAACTATCGGTATTTAGTACAAATGGTGAATGATTAATCGTGTAAAGTTTACTTTTGAATTTTTTTTAATTTCATTACCAAATAACTTGATTAAAATTTTTTTAATTTTTAGATATAGATAAATATATGATTTATCACTAAAACCAATTTAAGTTTTTTAAGATTTTTTAAGCTCTTTTAAAGCCAAATGGAAACAAGTTTTTTTTCATTAACAAACATTTATTACTTTAATAGTTGAAAACGTTTTATGTAACTTTAATTTTTATTGAACTTATCTTTGGCCATAACAATTAAGCTTAATTCATTGTTCTATCACTACGCAAGTGACGAAAGTGATGGGCAAAATAAAGAATTAAAGTAAACTTTGGTAATGAGCTATTATTTAGTACATAAATAATAGTTTCATAAATTTGTTTAATAATTTGTTTTTTACCATAACTTGTGCAGAAACTCACTTTCGTCACTAGACGGAGAACACATTAAGGGGTTTCATATGGATTCCTGTTTATTATACGCTTTTATTGTGATGTTTTTTTCAATGTTAATATAAACACACTTTTGCCCACACCCAATTCAATTGAATTAAACTAGAGATGGGAAAGCGGTATCGTGACACGACACACAACTTACGTGAGTCACGTGTTGTAAAGTCTACAAATAAATTTTCTAGGTTTTGTGTGTATAAATTGTGAATAAAGAAATGAATAAACTTTGACTCACGCTACCATCACTAACGGGAGCTACTCACCTCTGTAGAGCACCTTATTGAATGTGCTCGTTATGATGCGCAACTCTGGATTGGGCGTCTCGCCAATTTGCACCATCAACGAGAGCCCGACAATGCCCTGAGATTTGTGTTGTGCCTCGGACATATTGTGATACAGTTCCTTGTTGAATCCATAGATTTGTATCTGTGTGTGTATTTGTGTGTTAACAGTATTTTTTCTATAACTCCATTTTACTCTCGTTCTTTCGCTTTTGCGGTACTCACCTCGCCGGGAAAACTGTAGCCCTGTATGTAGTGCTCGGAGCCGCGTATGTTCTCGGTGCCATAGTGTATATATATCTCTTCAAATTGATAGCGATAGGCCAAAGGACCGCCGGATATGTTAACGTGCTGCTTTGTGTCCTTGTCTACGCGAAAGACGAGTGACTGACCAGTGTTGTGCAGCGTGCCGGAAACCTGTTGACGACAATTGAATTTCCAATAAATATGGTGTGAGTTATCATAAAAAAACAACTACAGTATAACTGCCCCAGGGAGTAAAGGGTGGGGTTAACACACACACACACACACACACCTACACATATACTATACGTGTATATGGCATACAGATAAACCTGCTTACCTTGTGCTTATCAATATGCAACGTTCGCAGGTATGGATCGAAGAGCAGCTTGTCGGGCACCACATCAATGGGTGACTGGCGTCGTCCTTTGTTGCACATGTTCCACTGTGGATTGATGAGGCCCCAGAAGCTTGGACCTGTAAATCGAATATGCGAATATAAGTGGATTTGAGTGTGTGCATTTGTATTAACAATCAGGCGAATAATTTCTATAGTCGAGTGTGCTCGACTTGCAGATACTCAGCTTTGTATACATTTAAATGAAAATAAATAATGTGCTCTACACTGTTAGCTCTACAAACTGCTCTTTTTTCTCTTTTCCGAGTCAAGTGCACTCGACTTTTAAATACTCAGTTTTGTTTAGTAAGTGGGGAACATAAATAATATTTTTTATACTGGTAGCTATAGAACCTTTTCAATTCACTTTTTTCCGAGCCGAGTGTGCTCGACTTGCAGATACTCACTAATGCTTTAAATAGTTAAATTTTTTAAAAAGAAATAATGAAAATTGCATACATTAATAAAATGAAATCCTAGCAATGTAACTGTTTTCAGGAGAGTATGCTCGACTTTAGAAACTCAGTATAAAATGTACTCCTTTTATCTCTAGAATTTACTGAATCTTTTTAAAACATAACCCAACATTATTTTGTTGAGTACAAAATAAGTGCAATCAGACTCATTATATCATTAGGGTATGGAGAGGTAAAGAGGATAAAGGAAAAAAGGCAAAGCTTAGCTGAGCAGAAGAGATGGCTGTCAATCGGTTGCTCTCTGCTCGTACTCGTACTCGTACTCCTACTCCTACTCCTACTTCTACTCCTACTCCTACTCCTACTCCCACTCCTACTCCTACTCCTACTCCTACTCCTACTCCTACTCCTACTCCTACTCCTACTCCCACTCCCACTCCTACTCCTACTCCTACTTTCTGACCTACTCCTACTCGATGGATAGTGAAATGAAAAACGTGTCCTAGTCGCCTCTCAAATGTAAACAGCTAACTGCAAAGGGGGGTATACCATAAAAATGGATTGGGATTGGGATTGGGATTGGGTTCGTTGTCGGTGTCAGAATCGGGGTTTGAGTTGAAACTTGCAGTTCGAAAATTCAAATACAAAATGAAATTTCATAAGCTTTGCGTTGTGTTTCGTTGTTGTGCAGCTGCCGTTGTCCGTCAGTTTAAATAGCAATTAAATGATCTAACGGGAATACGAATCCTCTCACTACATATCCCTCCGTATACCCCCAATATTGGGGGAATACAATCCCTATTTGCTTTTGTCTAGATTGCTGTTGTTGCTGCTGTTGGTCGACAATACTCATGTGCTGTTGATGTGACAGACAAAACTGTCGAAACTTTTCAAAACAATGAACTACTGGGGGAGAATACGATTACGAGTACGAGACGGCTTTTGGGATGCCACTGGTATTGGGTATTAAAGGTAGTAAAGTGACCATTTTACCAGCGACATATCGAAACTAAAATATTTTCCATTTCCAACGCAAATTCCAATTTACGATTCTTCTTTTGGATTGCCACACAAAGTTGGGTTTGAAAGTGCCTGGAAACCAATTTGAATTAGAAGATGAAAGGAGAACATTTGATTCAAATAGAGGAGTAAATTGGGTATTACTAACGCATAAATTTTAGTTTAAGAAACTAAATTTTTTACTAAAGTAATTAGTATGAGTGTTGAATTTTATCTGAAACGTATACAGGGGAACAAATGTAATGCAAATTCAATTTATTTTAAACTACACCAAATTTGACTTTTTTTAAATAGTTTAAACTGCGTTAAGTGCAGCCAACTTAACGAAAGCTTGAAAGCTTTAAAGTTTCTGTTAAAGTTGATCGTTTCTATCGAAAGGTGTAGTGCTGTCCATTTTTTTTTTTTCATCTTCTTTCTCACACTCTCTCTTTCTCCTTTTATGTCTCACACACACTGTTTGCCTATCTCCTTCTCTGTCCTCCTGTTTCCTCTTCGCCTGATCTTTTTTATTATCTATTTCTCTTTTTCTAGGATTGCCATTTTTCAAACTTAATTTTTTACTCCTCACGTTTAGTCGTATTTAAAACCTTTTTTAAATTTGATTTATTTATTATATACCCAAACTCTCTCCCTTTCGTTTTTCTCTCACTCTCTTTCTCTCTCTCTCTCTCTTCCTGTCCGTCTACATATTTCTGTCTCTTTTGCTGTTGAATCTCCTAGTCATTGTGACGTAACTGGATAATGCATAAAATGCCCACTCAAATGAACACACACACATACGCTTTCACGCACTGACGCAAACACACACGCACACACGCACACACATACACACACACACACACTCACACACACACGCACACTGGCATAATGCAATAAATGTCAAAATTTTGTATAAAGGCGCTTCACGTGTCATGTGCCGCATTTTGTTGCATGCTTCGCTGCAGCGGAATCGCTGTTCATTTGCCATTCGCATTCAGCCACCCGTCTATCCATCCATCCACTCTTACACCCACTTACTCATTCACTCACTCATTCATTCATTCACTCAAACATTCACACACTCATACACTCACACACTCACACACTCACACACTCACACACCCACTCGCTTAATACAATTGCTTTGTTTTTGTTTTTCTCAGTGTTGTTGTTGTTGTTGTTACGTTGCATAAATAAAACTGCGTCGTGTTGCAAGTGAGGTAATAACAAAAATAACCTGTGGCCATGACAAAACACCCACACATGCACTCCCACACACACACTCCCACACACACATAGTGCATATCGTATTGTCACCGCTTATTTAATTTAACCTGCTTTATTTCGCTGCGCATTTTCGTTTAAACTGTTTAGTCAAAATACTTTTGATATTTATTTTTATATTCATTCGACGGATTTGAACAGTTCCGCTCTTTAGCTCTAAATATCTATTTTTTTCGAATTTATTTCAATATTTTTACTTTTTTTATTTTAATCAAAAACTCAAATATAAATATATAAATTTCCAAAAGAAACTTTTACATTTTTTGCATGTATTTTTTTAAAATTGTTTTTAATTAAATACTTTATGCAGCTTCATTTATTTGAATGTAAAAGCATTTAGAGTATGCCTAAAAGTATGCTACATTAAAATTGGCTTTATTGAATTTGGCACTTTAGTTTTAGTAAATGATTTAAGTGCTCTTTAAATGCAATTGCAGTTTAATTTTTTGATTTGTATAAAAATAGAAAATTGAAAAACTTACCGGAAATGCCATCGTATGTCCACCATTCTTCCCAACTCGACAGAACTTCTGCAGATGCAATGAAAACAAACAAAGAAATTGAATAGAATAATGTTTGAGTTAAACGTGTGTAAGACAGTGACATCAATAGAAATCAAAGAGAGAGAGAGAGAGGGAGAGGGAGATGCATTAATGTGGCACAGCTTTAAGCTCAGTTCAGACAAAACCACTTTCAATTCAATTCCCATTCCATTTTCTGATATCTATACAAATTTGTCTAGAAAAAGTCTCATTTTACCACACACGACAGCCCCTTTCTTCCCCCCTCTTTGGCTTTTTTCTAGCCATAAACCATTTTCATAGCCACAGTACAAAATCGAGCACATATGAAAAAATTGTTGGAAGTCTTAACGCGAAGCGTCAATGACATGAGACTAGTTCCTGGTTCCTGGTTCCTGCTTCATGTCTTGTGGTTCCAGGCGCCAGTAAGCGGTCGTGGACCCAGTTTGATGGCCAGAAACGTTTTGATGGCTAGTGTTTTTGCCAAAAAAAAGAAAGATGAGGAGGAAGAAGGAAGCACTACCCTCTAAGTTTGGCAGCCAAATCTTTTGGCTTTTCAATGCGCATAATTCGCTGCCAATGTAAACAGCGCATGAAATCAACTAATGTAAGATTTCCTTATGGCACAGACGACTGAGAAATGGGGCAGACAAAACAAATAAGTTGTTGCCCCTTCTTTCTTCCTCCCCCTCCCCCTCCCGCACCTCCTCCTGCTACTGCTCCCCCGTAATACGGTTGGGAAGAGATTGCTTCAGCCAGACATTGAGACGCCATCGCCAAAACGTCTAGCGTTATCCAAATGCGTATCGCATGAGTCAACGTCCAACATGGTAAAAGGCTTCTGTTTTCGCGTCAGCTTCAGCTTCAGCTTCAGCAAAAGCTACACTCAAAAAAAGCCGAATTCTATCTAAAATTTAGCTTTAACTATAAAATTAAAGCTAAACTGCTACGCTGCATGTAAGATAAAAGCATGAATTTGAATGCCAACAAAATGGTCTGAATTTCAAAATTGAAAAAGTAGTAGATTTTTTGAACAGTGTACTCTGTCTGTGTACACTGTCTGTGTAGAGCGACATGAGTTGAGGGCAGAGTCCTGGCTGGTTGTCTAGGATGTCGCCAGTGCCGGTGTCGCCAGTCAGTCGGGCGCCAATAAAGTTTACACTCAGTTGCCACATTTCGTTTATGGGCAAGTTCTGCTTCCGCTTTATCAAGCGACAGACAATTTTCGCTATTTTTCTTTCGGACCAAAAAATCCTCACCCCGAAAGTTTCCCCTCACCAGTAGTCGACCTGCTCGTCCCCATTTTCAGCGTATTCAAAATTTATGCTATATGCGTCGGGCCGCAGCGAGTAGCACAGAACGAAGGGCGTAAGGGGAAAAAGCATAGGACGATGGGCTATGGGCGAAAGGGGAGGAAAGGGGAGTACAGAACAGGAGGTTTTGGTAGGGCAATAAAGCCAAAAGAAATTGCTGCAAGCCAAAGCGGAAGTTGAGAAAGGGAGCTGTTGGAATCGCTGCTGCTTCCTGCAGCTAGCTGCGTTATGCTATAATGTCTCTTCAAAGCACCCTACCAAATGGCATACTTTGACTTTGTTGTGCAATAAGCGACAAGTTATTAACCATTGAGCTTAACCATTGAATTTACTGCTGATAATGCAAAGAACTGTTTTAGTGAAATGATTATTTCAATTTTATCTTAAGATTTTATTTGGCTTGCGTCGAAAGTGCACTTAAAACGATAAGGGAATTATCATATTGAAAAGTAGAGGTACTCGACTGCTAAATGCCTATTCGACATATCTTTGCTTTAAAATTTTTAAGATTTTTCATTAGTATCTGTAGCTCTGGTTCATTATGTCCTCTAGATACAAATCTATATTCCTTGATGAAGCAAAGGAACAAGTTTTGTGACCAATTTCAATAAGAGGACTTTAAAGCAGACATAAGACAAGAATAAAGGAATATCAAGGAAAAAACTATACTTCTATTCTATTTCTTCTTCAAATAAATATTTGTACTAAAACTTCTCTAAGATCGAAGGGACTTTGCTTTTCTGGTAAAGAGTACGACTAGTGCGCTTATGTAAGACTTTGAGACTGTTCAAGATGATGGCAGCAATGTGGGCCACTCTGGGCAGAGTGGGCGGGTGGGTTATGGTTGTAGGTAGGGGAATAGGAGGATAGGAGGATAGGCGGTTTGTCGTGTTGCTTTACTTAAAATAACAATGAACGTCCGTTTTGCGTTCGCGAGTTGCCGTCACTTCATTTTGTTTGTTTGTCGCGTATTTTGCGGAATAGTTGCTCTGCTTAACATTGTTGTTGTTGTTGCTGTTGTTGTTGCTATGTCTTCTTAGAAGTCGTTATTGTTGTTGTGGGCTGCTTAGCGCTGAAAAGTATGCTATTAAATTGGCCTCGAAACGAAGTCAAACCGAAAAATGGCAGAAAGCCGCTCAATAAAAAGCATTTGAGAATGTTTTACGGCATTTGCAAGGGTTCCCATTCCCCCAGATACCCTCTAACTGATACCCGTTACACTTCCCTTTCCCCCTCTCCCTTCTCTCTCCACCCTCCACCCTCCACCCACCACCCATTATCCCCCTTCAAAATGCTACCCTTCATGGCTAATCCGCAGTCTGTAAGCCAGTTGGCAGTTTCACTCTGTAGTTTCTAGTCTCAATTCCATTCGATTCATCTCTGATGATTCGTCAACAGATTGCACATGTATTTTTTTTCTATCTTTTTTTAGAGGAGAATTTCTTCCAAGTTTCCCTTGGCATTTCCCATTGCTATTGGCATTTGTACAGTTGTCCCTTTGGTCATTTGGCAATTTGGTTTTATGCTGCAACAGCAACTTAATTTATTGTTATAACAGTTTTTTCGGGCCACATTCTGGGTTTTTCCTTTATCCCCCTTAAAATCCCTCCTGCACTTCCCTTTTCAACCCTCCTCCTATGATGATGGGCGACCCACAAAATTCCGACCAAGTGTCGCCACTTTGTTAGATGCTTTATGTGCATTTAGATTGCCGCACTTTCACTATCTATTATCTATTCAAAATGGCCAACGATCATTGAGACTTTTATTTACAATGTTCAATGAACAGAGAATTTTTCAACTTGACTTCTTAATTGACGTTAAATCGCTAGCATCAGAATCACTTGAGTCCCAACTTCGTTTCAAGTCAATTTGCTTCATTTGTTACAACACTGAAGGAAATGTATTAAAATAGAGAACATACAGCTTAACAAGAAAGAACGCTATAGTCGCCTCGCGACTTTAGGATACCCGTTACTCAGTTCTATTATATTATTAACAATGGGATTTGATAATAATAATAGTACAATCGTTTAGGCAATCGACCCTAGTGAGTTTAATTCAGATGGGTTGGGAAACACAGAAAATTTTCATACAAATTCATATTTACAGCGTATTTTTGACCGATCGTCCATATGGGAGCTATACGATATAGTCCCCCGATTTGGATGAAACTTTGTCAATATGTTTATAATATTGACAAATATATTCTGTGGGAGTTTCACTAAGATTGCTTGGCCAACGCAGAAGTTTTGCATATAAATTCATATTTACAGCGTTTTATTGACCGATTGTCCCTATGGGAGCTGTGCGATATAATTGTCCGATTTGGATCAAACTTGGTCAGTATGTTTTTATTTATGACAAATATATGCTGTGTGAGTTTTACTAAGATTGCATGGTCAACGCGAAAGTTATTGATAAAAATTCATATTTGGAGCGTATTTTTAACCGATTGTCCCTATATACGATATAGTTGTCCGATTTGGATCAAACTTGGTCAGTATATGTACTCCGTACACGTGCAATTTCTGTGTATATTTGGTTTAGATAGCATTGCTAACAAAAAAGTTTTTATACTCTCTGAAAGAGAGAGTATATGGGGTTTGTGAAAAGTATGCAACAGGCAGAAGGAGGCGTGGCAGACCCCACAGAGTATTTATATTCTTGATCAACATCACAAGCCGAGTCGATATAGCCATGTCCGTCTGTCCGTCTGTCTGTCCGTCCAACGATTACAATATACCCATTTACTCTACGAGTAACGGGTATAAAAATGCAGTCAGTAAAATAAAGAAAAAGAACAATTTTCTTGATTTAAGAACTTAAGAACTTATCTTAAAAGACCAAAAGTTCCTTTTCGAAATTGTATTATTTTAACATTACGACAATTCTAATTCATTAAAACAGTGCAGAGTAGACACTAAGTTTTGATTGCCTGATTTTAAATTTTCAATAAAAGTTCTACACTTTTGTCAGCCAAAGTCCTTTAGGCTGTGTTAACAAGCGTAATCGGTTTGTGATACATTTTGATATTAATCTTTTGACTGTTTGCTTATTATAAACAAATGTTTTGCATAGTTTGGTCGTCGTATTAAACTCAAACAAGTCACAAAATCGTAATTAATTCACCAATTTGGGGGCTACAATAAACAAACTTTACGGTTTCTGCATATTGAGAAGGATTGACGAGCCCTTTTTGGCCAATTTCCGTGCTCATACTGTCAAACTGTCGCTTATCGATAACAAGCCAGTTGCGATGACTAAATTAAGTCAGATTTCATGTTATTGTTGTTGTTTCACGTATTGTTGTTGCTGTAATTACGACCGTTAAATCAAAATCAAAATCAAAATATAGACAATAGGCAAGAAGGAGGGATAAAGAGTCGTAATGTGGTTCTTCATGCTTCTTGACTATGCAAAAGTGGCTATGAAATGACAACAACGAACAAAAGTCACGCACACACTTCATATGGAGTGTGCTTAGATGGGTGTGTGCGTGTGTGTAAGAGTGTCTTCGAGTGTGTGTGTATGTGTGTGGGGTGTGAGGGTGCTTATAATGGCGTCGCGCATCAGAGGGCAACACGCCTCAGCAACTAATTCAAGTTCAGGAGCGCATTTGAAGGTCAAAACGGGAGAAATCTACATCAGAAACAGTTGGATTTTCTACTTAAAGAAATAGTAGTGTCAATTATAAATAAGGGTACTTAATAAAGCTATTTAAAAAGCTTAAATAAAATTATGTAGTCTACTTTTGGGCGCCAAAAATACTAAAAACTGTTTGAAGTAAACATTGATTCTATCAGAACATGTAGGATTATCCAGTTCTAACTGCATTTAAAGTTTTTTCACTTAAATTTGCTTGCTTGCTGCTCACAAAATGAGTTTTCTGAAATGGCGCCCAACGTGGGCTATAGCGCTCCTGCTAAAACTTGGAATTGAAAGGAATACTACACACATATAGCACGCACAAACAAAAGCTAAAGTCAAATTCGTATTCCAAAGACAATGGACAAAACCACAAAGACACGCACACACACACACACACACACACAAACCTACAGAAATAGAGTAGAAGAGAAAGAGGGGTGTGTGGGTAGAAAGAGTGAGATAGCCCTTTTATGTGTAAATTATGGGTTCAATATAATATTGACAAAGAATCAATAAAGGAAATGTCCTTAAAATTAATAGGCGACATTCTGATATCGAATTACTCGCTATGTCATCGCTTTTAATTAAAATTTCTAGACAAGGGCGCGACGTACACACAAACAAAGTCACACAAACAAACACACACACACACACACACACACACACATTGAAGCACACATGTCCTGGCATGTCCTGGCAAAATTTATGACTTCCTGTTAAACGCTCAACGAACGAACTGATTAGTATCTGAGTATCTGAAGGATCCATCCTTGTCGGCGGCTTCAGTTTATCAAACTGTCGCCTCGATGCGAAGATTGACGGCCATAACTTTGGTATCTCCCACCATCAATTCAACCATTCCTTCCTTCTCCTTCCTTGCCCCATCCATTTTCCTATCATCTTCCATCTCAATAGGCTCACAAAATGGGCGGGGCTTCAGTTTTTGGCTTTTGGCTTTGGTTTTCGGTTACGGGTTTGAGGTTTTTGGCTTTTCCAATTGAGCGACTGTTTGGCACTTTGGCACTTTGGCGGAGCATTTGCTTTTGTTGTGCAAAGTTTTTGGCTTCGGGTTAATTTGTGTTAATGAACTCTGCCAATTTAGTGGTACAGAACAATACCCTAGAAAGTATTTAGGCGCAATTTGTATCTGCTAGAAGTTAAGATAACTTAAAGATCGTTTCATTCATCTTTTTATTTTATAACAAGTAAGAAAGGCTACAGTCGAGCGAGCCGACTGTAAAAGACCCCGTACTCATTCTAGTGCGCGTTTTACCATACAAGTCACCAATTTTCGGCCGATTTGTCCTATGGGAGCTATAAGCTATAGTTGTCCGATCCAGACCAAATTCAGTGAGGATAGTTAGATAGTTACCATACCCATATTGTGTGAATTTGGTCTCGCTAGCTCAAGTCATTTTCAAGTTATGGTGATGTGAAAATAGTTTTTTACAATTTGCGGGGGCGGTAAGGGACGTGGCAAAGATTTAAAATAAACTTGATCTGCTCGCGAAGCAGACGGACTTTCATTCCAAATTTGGTGGCTCTAGCGCTTGTAGTTTAGAAGATCCAGCTGATCATACAGATGGACGGACGGACGGACATCGCTATATCGTCTCGGCTGTTGATGCTGATCAAGAATATATATACTTTATGGGGTCGGAAAAGCCTCCTTCTGCCTGTTACGCAAATTTCGCTTCAATCAAACTTAAAAGACCCCTATACTCTTTTTAAGACTTACGGAGTCTAAGAAGAAATTAAATAATTACTTCTTATGATGGAAGTCTTAACTGAAGACTTGACTAGACTTGCGTGAAGCCAACTGGACTGATTCTTAGCTCAAAGTGACTGATTTTGTCCAATGTCCAATAGTATAGAAATCTTTAATTGTATGGGTCACACTCCTCAATGGTTCGGGTATTCCCAAACCGTACCCAACCGAACCACGCCGAACCGTACCGCCTTGAGTGGAATTGGATTTGCAGTGTTGCTTAAAAAGACTCTTATTGCAATCCACTTGAGCTGCAGTGCAACAAGGACACTGAGCAGCAAGAGGACTAAGCACTTAATCCTTTCGCAGCAAGACTCTTGAATTTTGCTGAGCTTTTGCTTATTTTGCTCTGTTTTCTTAGTGAAAACAATTTACATTTCACACACATTTGGCACTTAATTACCAAGCAAATTTACCAACAACAACAACAACAACAACAACTGTGAACAACAACAACAACAACTTGGACAACAACAACAACTTGAACAACAAGAACAATTTTCGGTGACATTACACGAATTTGTGTAAATGTTTTTGGCAACTTTTTGTCTCTTTTGGAATTTTTGTTGTTTTTGTTGTTTTTGTTGTTGTTTTATTTGTTTGTTTATGCGAGTGCGAGCAGCAAATGAATTTCAACAAGAATTTAAGTGAGACCACAAGCACGACTTGGAGATACGCTGTAAAAAGTTTAAAAAAACCAGCTGTTGTAATAAGCAAGCAAATTTTAACAGACTTGCACAACTAACAGAGTTTTGCACTATCAGATACCCTGTATTTTCACAGTATGCGTTTGTTTGACTAGTACACAGTATGTATGGTGTAATTATTAGTAAATAAAAAAGATATCATATCAAGTGACTTAAAAGTGATCTCCTGCCTAATACCCTATAATCGGGTTTAATAGCTACTTTACAAAAATCTAGTTAAAACGTTTTTTTTTTTAAATTTTTTTTCTATTTTAAAACTTCTACTACAGAATACCTTGTAGTGTTTATATACCAATGGTTTGCTAACAAATACCCTGTAATTTTTTGTTTCTTAAAAATTGTGCTTAAATTTCTATTACTGCTGATAAAAAAAAGTTCTCTTGAACTATTGAACTATAGCATACCCTTTTGATGCACATTTAGACATGGGGTATAACAACTGAATATGTTGGCAGCGGTAAAAAGTATTTGTTATTGCTTCTTGTTTGTTTGTGGATATTTTGCGGGCAGCGTTTAAAAAACAGACGAGCGACTGATACAGCGAAAAGTGGGAAGTGTAGGGAAATAAGGGGAATAGCGAGAGGGGAGTGGGAAGAGAGGAGAATAAGAGAGAAAATGTAGTGAACACAAAAAGATGAGCAAAAAATACTTTTTGTTGTGTTTCAAATAAAATTCCAATTTCATCTTTTGGCGCCGTCAGAGTCGAGAGTCATGGAATGGGCTGGGAAAAAGGGGGCGTGGTTGGGGAACTGTGTCGGAATATGGCCCTCAATGAAAGTAAATTAAAAATGGGTCAACATTCAAAAAAAAAAAAAAAGAATGAAAAGAAACGAAAAATGTTTTTTAAATAAAAACAAAATAGCGAAAGAACAACAAAATAGTTAAACAACAAAATATGCAACTCACGCGATGAGTTAACAGCAAAGTTTATTTCCGCTTTCCGCGCTCACCACCTTCCACTGCACCCTCGCTGCCCCTCCTCTACTACTACTACTCCTCAATTTCTGACCTCTGTCCAGTGTTATTTACCCCCAGCAGGTGAATTCCAACGCTTTCCGCAGCTATTGTGCCATTTCAAATAAAATTCATTTCAACATAGAAATTTTACTTTTTTTTATTTGCTTGATATCATCAATTCGTTTCTCTCTCTCGCTCTCTCAATACCTCCCTCTCTCACTCTCACTCTCTCTCTCTCACTCTCTCTCTCTCTCTTCCCCTATGTGCACTTCCTTTTTCATTTTCATTATTAAATTCTACACATTTCATTCTTGATTGACTTCCTTGTCAACACACACTCACACACACACACACACACACACACACACACACACACACAAACACACAAACTTTGATTTACATTGATTAACATTGCTTTCAATTGGATTAAATGCTGTTAATTAGTAGAATTTAAATGTTATTTAAGCTAAATTCAATGGGATTAATTAAACCAGTACTTGGTTTGAATACTTTCCCACGAAGGGTGTGAGAATGTTTTAATTTATTAAATTATGTAAAGCAAATAGATTCCTAATGACGTCATAAACTAAACTTTCCCTTTGTTTTTCTCTTTCTCTTCCACACTTCAGGGCATTATATAAAACCTTATGACTTTAAACATAACAGTTCAATTGTTCAATATTTTATAGTTCAGTATTTTTGTATATTTTCCCATCTTGGGGTGAAGCCAACCGAAGAGTTAACCAAAATTTTTGTAATTTCTGGAAATTCGTTTTAAATTAACAATAAATTCATTTTGATTGCAGTTTAAATGTTTTAATAATAACCAACATTTAAAAGAATATAACAAGCTGAGCAGATTTGTGGTTTTCCAAAAGGTCAAAACCAAAGGAAAAACATACAAAGAAAATGGTTTTCACAGAAAAGTTACAGCTAGTTTTTCACTATCGTTAGTGGTAGGGTAAAAGGGTATACTGTATACGTAGAAATGTATGTGACAGAGAGAAAAAGTCAACTCTAATGAGACTTAGTTTATATATTCCTAATCAGTCTGATCAGTCGAGTCGTTATAGTCGCTTTCGCATCTCAGAGGCAAAAAGAGCTTGTTTGTTTTGGAATTTTCCAACACTTTTTTTATGGAGATCCTATATACATAGCTGCTTGTCCTATCAAAAATCAGTGTTAATCAAACATAAGAACGGAGTAATGGGTATCCCCAAGTCGTGTGTGCTCTAGTTTTCATACTTGTTTAACACTGGTAAATTGCATAGTCCCGAGACTCATGTAGAGTTGGCTCTAATGGCCAATTCCTTGACATGTCAACACACACATACCACAGAGACACAAACCACACTCACACACACACACACACACACACACACACACACACACACACACACACACACACACACACACACACAACAATTGTGGTAAAGAAAAGCTCATGTTGTAGTTTTTCCGTTTAGAAGGAGACGAAGCAAAAGTGTAGAAGAATTGTTTTTGTAGGAAAAGTTGTGACAAAGGCATGTGAAAAGGAAAAATGGCAGGTAGGACGGGGGGATTGGGAAGAGGGGGTGTGGCAGGTAGTAGGCGACTGGCATTTGAAAACCATAATTTGACTAAAAACCGTCTAGACGCGCAACTAAACCAACTATCTTAATAAGTTGCTGGCAAAAACTTTTTACTCAGACCCAAAAATGAGGAAGTCGAAGAATGAGAAAGACGAGCAAAAGGAGCAAAAGGAGCAGAAGAAGCAGAAGTAGAGAAAAATAGAAGAAGCAGGAAAAATTTAGAGTTACACTGTTCAAAAAACAAGTGGAATAAGGGTTAAAAGTGTGGGCCAAATGAAAAGTAAAAATAATTATTAAATTAATTTGGAATATTTCTAAAAATTTCACAGCAAATAAATAATTAAATTGTTTTAAAAATTAAGAAAGTCATTTAAAATTAGAATATTATGTAGCAGGCTACTAAGTAGGAATTTCAAATCTTTGCCACGCCCCTACCGCCCCCGCAAATTGTAAAAAACAATTTTCACATAACCATAACTTAAAAACGACTAGAGCTAGGTAGACCAAATTCACACATTATGGGTATGGTACCTATCTTACTATCCTCACTGAATTTGGTCCGGATCGGACAACTATAGCTTATAGCTCCCATAGGACAAATCGGCCGAAAATTCGTGATTTGTATGGAGACATGAAGTTTTAGTTGAGCGACTGTAACCAAACTCACACATTATGTGTATAGTACCATTATAACTATCCTCACCAAGTTTGGTCCTGATCGGACAACTATAGTCTATAACTCCCATTGGACTAATCGGTCGAAGATTGGTAATTTGTATGGAAAAACGCGCACTAGAAGAAGTACGGTGTCTTTTACAGTCGGGTCGCTCGACTGTAGCCTTTCTTACTTGTTTTAGTATTTTTTGGTATGTATTTTAATATATTTTTATGCGTTTAAGTAAATATGCTTCGTTTTTGGAGCAGAAATTTCAGTGTACACCTTTTGGACTCATACTTTTAAATGCTCTATATTTTTTTTACCAGTGTATTCAGTTTTATTTTTTTGGAGGATTAAAGGTTTGAGGCAAAGACGCCCCAAAAGGAAGTTGTAGCTGCAGTTTTGTGGCATATACAATTTCGATAATAAGCAACAGCGCCATTGCATTTGAAGGCAGTGTGGGAGGGCGGGGGAGGGAGGGGTCCGGGTTGAGCTGTGGTGAAGTGGGCGTGGCACACGTGTGCAATGTTAATGCGAGTCACGTCAACGCTGCATACGAAATCGTTACCAAGTTTCCTGCTCCAGACACCGCATTCACAACTTGCCACAAGTTTCGCTGCCACCTGCCACCTGCCACCTGTGATCCACCTAACTCCCTCTACCTATCACTACACCTTTCTCTCCCCCCACTTCCCCTTCTCTCTTCTTCTCTCTCTCTGCATTCTCCTGCGCTGATTTACTGACCAAAAGTTGGCTCAATTATTGGCGTTGCATGCAACTTGCTCAATGTGTGGCATTGGCCTTTAAATTGCAACAATAATACAAGCTCAGAAGTTGGCTTTAACTAGCGAATACCCTGTAAATTTAGAGAGTTGCAGGTATTTAAAAAAAATTATTAACTGAAATTCTGTTATTCAAAGGGATAGAAAGGTTTTCAAAACTGATTTAGGTTGGGAAAGATAATGCGACTTTATAATTGAAGTTATTATTTTGGTAAAAAGTTTATTCCAATAAAGTATGGTAACAAATTACACTTTATACCCTTTGTAGGCAATGCTACAGGGCATAAGTGTTGCATTGTGAGTCTTAAGCGAGAATGGTCTATTGTTTCGATACTCGATACTCGATACCCGAATCTCGATACCCAATTGGCAATTGTCAGACGACGTTTGGGCCCCGAGGACTCGATGCTGACACATTTATTGGCATCTTTTGTGCCAGACAAAAGCACAAACAGAGAGAACGAAAGGGAGAAACAGAATGAAAGAGAGAGAGTGAGAGAGAGAGGGGGAGGGAGAGGAGCAACATATATATAATCCATGTCAAAGTGATTTTTCACCTCAAGGGCAAATTTAACACAATAATTTGCACAATTTGTCAAAACAACCCTCGGGCTAAATGGTATCATAAACCAGAACAGCAGGCAGCCAGCAAAAGTCACACACACACACACACACACACACCATACAGAGAGAAACACCCATACAAATCAACACCCACATACCATCACTCACACACACCCACACCCACACACATCCACACACACCCACACACACCACAAAGTCAGACAAGTTGATTGTTCTGCGGCATGCATTTTGGCGTAACGCCCTTTAGCTCTCTTGGAATACAAGCAACTGATACCCTGTAATTAGGACAGTAAGTGTTCGATATATTCAAGAAGGTTCAATTCGTTTAAGCCAAGTTTGTAGATTGCTCTTTTAAGCCCTGTAAGCCCTGTAAGCTGGGAAAGAAATTTTAACAAAACTCGTAAAAACGACTATAGTCCTCGGAGAACTTTGTAAAAGACCCTGTACTCATTTTTGAGTACCCTGTTTGCATTTTTCATACAAAATAGAAATTTTCGACCGATTGCTATGCAAGCTATATACTGTAGTTGTTCGATCCGAACCAAATACGTTAAGAATTGTTATATCTATAATATACACTATACTACAGACTATATGTTCGTTTGGTTGAGATCGGTAAATTAAAACTACACTTTTTCATACAATTTACCAATTATCGACCGATTGATCCTATGGAAGCTATGGTTAAAGTCGCAGAGGTCCAAAGGTTCATAAGGGATAGCCAGACGGACATTGCTTTAACAACTCAGCTGTTGATCAAGAATATATATACTTTACGGGGTCGGCCACGCCTCCTTCTGCCTGTTGCGCACGTTTTGCTTCGAACAAACCTAATAGACCCTGTACTCTTTTCCTAAAACTAGCATTTCAGTTTTGGATTCAACTGCAAAAACTTTAAATCAGTTTTTAAGCAACTCGTATACCCTGTAAAGCACATAAAAGTGAAAGAAAATTAAATATTATTCAAGTTAAGTTTATCTGGCGTACAGGGTATATGCTAGTTGTTCGTTTTGAGTTATTAGAAGCCGACTTGTAGTTCCTGAAGAGGAGATGTGTAAAATCGAAATAGGTTTTTATATCTCTATCTCTTTTATCTTCCTTTTTCCCTCTTTTTCATTTTGCCTCTTATTAAAATTTCCATTAAAATTCCCTAGTTCTTTCTCAAATTGATCTAAATTAGAGTATTTGCAATTCGTTTTTACCACACATCAAATTTTAGTCATTTATTCTGTTGAGTTTTGAGTTTTTCTTTTCAGCTTTTGACACACTGCAAATTTGTTGTGGGTTTGCTGTGCCATAAACTTGGTTTTACTGTACTTTTATTAACCAGATTTTTGTAAAACTCCCTTTCCAATCTACCACCCATTACCCTGTAGAGTTTATAGAGAGAGGGATATGAAAAATCGGAATGTTAAATTAAACTGAAGCCGAGAGAAATTCTGGAAAAATGCACTTTATAAAAAATGCAATTTTTGAAACAAATTTGCTCTCCACCCGGCTGTTATTGTAAAAATACTTATGAATTTAAATATTTATTGATATTGAGCAAATTTTTGAAATGTTTGCTTTCAATTATAAGAACATATTTCATTAAATATAAATTCTTTTTTTTTTAGACCCCGTACTCTAAAAAAGAGTATAGGGGTCTATTAAGTTTGTCTGAAGCGAAATGTGCGTAACAGGCAGAAGGAGGCTTTTCCGACCCCATAAAGTATATATATTCTTGATCAGCAGCAACAGCCGAGACGATATAGCGATGTCCGTCTGTCCGTCTGTCCGTCTGTCTGTCTGTCTGTCTGTCCGTCTGTCCGTCCGTCTGTATGATCACCTAGATCTTTTAAACTACAAGAGCTAGAGCCACCAAATTTGGAATGAAAGTCCGTCTGCTTCGCGAGCAGATCAAATTTATTTCAAATCTTTGCCACGCCCCTTACCGCCCCCGCAAATTGTAAAAAACTATTTTCACATCACCATAACTTGAAAACGACTAGAGCTAGGGAGACCAAATTCACACATTATGTGTATGGTACCTCTATAACTATCCTCACCAAATTTGGTCCGGATCGGACTACTATAGTCTATAGCTCCCATAGGACCAAAAATTCGTGATTTGTATGGAGGCATGAAGTTTTAGTTGAGCGACTGTAACCAAACTAGCACATTTTGTGTATGGTACCATTGTAACTATCCTCACCAAGTTTGGTCAGGATCGGACAACTATAGCCTATAGCTCCCATAGGACAAATCGGTCGAAAATGGGTAATTTGTATGGAGACATGAAGTTTTAGTTGAGCGATTGCAACCAAACTAACACATTATGTGTATGGTACCATTATAACTATAGTTACCAAGTTTGGTCCAGATCGGAAAACTATATCCTATAGCCCCCATAGGACAAATCGGCCGAAAATTCGTGATTTGTATGGAGGCATGAAGTTTTAGTTGAGCGATTGCAACCATACTAACACATTATGTGTATGGTATCATTATAACTATCCTCACCAAGTTTGGTCTGGATCGGGCAACTATAGCCTATAGCTCCCATAGGACAAATCGTTCGAAAACTACTTATTTGTATGGTAAAACGCGCACTAGAATGAGTACGGGGTCTTTTACAGTCGGCTCGCTCGACTGTAGCCTTTCTTACTTGTTTTTTTTTTTTATTTTTTATTTTTTGTTTGATTCGTTTTTAATTCTATCGGTTTTCAGGCAAATATTTTCCAACTTTACAAGAACTTATTTACCACATTGTGTGGCATGCAACACACACTAAAGTGAAAAGCAATAAAATATATTTAATATTTAAATAAACAAAGTTTTATAACTATGTAAACACATCTGGTTATTTTGCATGTTAACTTATATAAACTTTTTGTTTTAAATAGATTTCTTGTTTATTTTATTTACATTTAGTTAATCACTTTTGAATAGAAAACCAAAAAAAATTCATTTATTTATTCGTTGTTTGCTTATAGTGAGTGAAATACACTTGAATTCATTTCAAAAGTTAAGTCGCAATAAAGTTTAAAAAATCTTCAGATTTATATAGTAGATTAGGTAAAATAAACAAATTTCTAACAGTTTGTTAATTTCTTTTGCGTTTCACAGCTTAAAATAAATATTTATTTAAGGCATTTAAAATTGTTTAAATAAAAGTACAAAGTGAATTGTTTACTTTCAGAGTAAACAGCGTAATTAACCATTAGACACTTGATTTATTTAAATGTTAGCGTTTATTTATAAAATTAATTGTTGTTTGAGTTTGTTAAACATTTCAAATAATCAAAGCATTTTTATATAAATTTTTAATAAAATAAAGCAATAATAGTTAAGCAGAATATTTAAGTGGCTTTGAAAGCAAGAAAATATTTTTTTGAAGTCCATAGAATAGAATTTTGAATAGAGTTAAAAAAAAATTCAAAATTATCATACAAAGCGAAAATTGTACAAAAATTTCCAAAAATTTCGTAGTAATAATTTTTTTTTTTTTTTTTTATTGTTTATTAAGTGTAGAAACTGTAAAAGTATAAATAAATACCTTAACAACACAGGGATAGAGCATAAAATTGAAACCGAACCTCATAAGAAGCTATGAGGATTTAAGTGTTGTATTTAGTGTAATAACTTTAACTTAAATCAAGCCTTTTGGCTTATATAATGACTTCATACGACTAACTGATCAAATTTTAACAGCAAATTGGCAGAAATGTTTAAGAAATTTTCAGTTTTCATTTATAAACTACTTTTAACTTAATAATGTAGATGAAATGCAAACGATTAGGTGTAAAATTGAATTTCGTTTGTAATTCCCAACTGCTTAAAGCAATTGAAAGCGTTAGAAAGTTTGTCAGTGTTTCACTTGAATTTTGATTAGTACACAAAATACGCATCAATTTGTAAAATGGCAATAACTGTAACTGTAACTGTAACTGTATGCTGTATGCTGTATGTGCAACGGGGCAAGTGGGTATAACTGCAGCTTGCAACTTGCAAAAAGCGAAATATTTATGTTATTGTGCTGCAAAATGCATTAATTCAACTGAATTGAGTTGCAGTTGCAGTTGCAATTGTAGTTGGAGTTGGAGTTTGAGTTGCATTTTCATTTGTAGAAAGCATTGTGAGAAACGTATCTTAGTTTGAGCTATTTGTTCTCTCTCTCTCTCTCTCTCTCTCTCACTCACTCACTCTTTCGGTATTTCCCCTTTCTCCCTCGGACTCTCTTGGTTTATTCAAAAGTGCCTCGCAGAACGTTTTACATGACGTTTTCATTGCCAGTTGCAAGTTGCAACTTGCAACGTCAACAAATAGCAACAGAAGCAGAAGCAGAAACTGAAGCAGAAGCAGAAACTGAAGCAGAAACCGTAAATGGAAATGGAAATGGAATGAAGTCCGAGAACAATAACAAGTTGAGCTCTTTGCTTCACTGAATAACTGACCAAGTGAGTGAGTAAGTGTGTGTGTGTGTGTGTGTTTGTCTGTGTGTGTGTGTACGAATGCATGAATGTTTGAATGAATAAATGAATAAACAGTTATTTGAAGCACTACTCGATTGAAACTCCTTTCTCTTCTTTACACTTGGGACAGTCATTTAAATACCCTGTAACTAGTTTGTGCAGTAAGTGGCTTCATCTAAGCACATACGCTGTAAACTTAAGCGTGAAAACTGTTTGTGTTGTACAAAAATTAGGTATAATATTAATATTTATAAGTTCATAAAAGTGAGTACAAAAAAAATTAATAAAAAAATATATTAAAGAAGTACAGTGACAGCTCTACTCGCGGACATCTCCCTCAGGCGGACAGCTCCCTTAGCCGGACGAATTTCATAGTCCCAAGAACATGATGGTCATACAAAATCCGTTCCCTTGGGCGGACATCTCCCTTGGCCCGGCAAAAATAGTGGAACCGTGGTTGTCCGGCCAAGGGAGCTTTCACTGTACTCCTATAACTTATTTCACTTCTAAATTGCTTACGTTTTTAGCCAAGATTTAAATTCTTCTGGCACATGTATCACTACAGAGTAACTGAACGTTGAGCAGTGTCATACTAAACATTTGCCTTAGCCTTGATTAAAGGGTAACACACAGCCGATCACTTGCACCTATACATCTCTCTCCTTCTATCACTCTCTCTCTCTCTCTCTGTCTCTCTCTTTATCTCTCTCTCTTCCTTTTGTAGCAAACACTTTTGATTTCTGTATTGTTTAGTGTTTCAAGTGTTTACAGGGTAACTACACGTCGTGTGTGTTGATGTTATTATTTTTATTATGTACTCGTTTGGAGAGCATATTTCACTTACCGGAACTGCAAAGCAGAACGATTGCTGAGCAAGCGATAAATCCAACTGTGGAAAAGCAGAAAGCGAACGTGTTGTGTCCTTGCAACGCCATGAGGAAAAGCTCTGTGGAAATGCAGTGGCTCAGCAGCAGTAGCAGTAGCAATAGGTGGAAAATGAAGCGTAGAAAGTGGGCGTGGACGTGGACGTTGGCGTTATCGTTGGCGTGGGCGGAGGGGCGTGAGAGGACTAGAGACTTTACCAAAAAAAATAAATGTAGAAGAAAACTCGTTTAGCTCTCGGCTCTCGAGGAGGGAAGAGCAACAGAATGTTGATGATGTTGTCAATGTCGCTTTCTGGTGGTTTTTCCCCAAACTAAATTTTCATACGAGAGTTGTACAACAGATTTCTCTTCCTCTCTCTCTGTTTTTCTCTGTCTCTCTCTTTCGTTTGTCACACTTTTGCTTTCTTTCTTTCCTTCGTGCTGCACTCAAGTCAAGTTTATTTAGAAAACAGAGTTTTTAAGTGCCGTGAGTTGAGATTCACTGAGATTTGTGATAACAACAAAAGCAGCAACAGGAATAGCTGTAATAGTGGCCACAGCCACTCTCATCTATTGGCCACATTGTTGCCACACTCGCACACACACACACACACACACACACTGGTATACTGGCACATACACCTAGTGGCAAGTCTGTTGCTGATTCTGTGTCCTGCTGCTGCTACTGCACATGCAAATTTCAATTTCCGTTGCTTTCTTCGATATCCACACAACTGACATCCTTCATTTCCGCTTTTCTCTCTGCCTCTGCTTTCTCTTCCCTTTTCTTTTCTTTTTTTTGAGTTCAGCTCTTTTTTCGAATTTCAAATTTCGTATTGAAATTACTTTTATTTCAGTTTTGCACAAACAAAAACGATAAAAAAAAATGTAATTCGACGCGTTTTTTATTTGATTGACTATTTAATTTCTTTTACTTCATTTTGTTTTTCAATTTATTTTACCGGTTTCCATTCTACTGACTTTGTTTTTTTGCGGCCCACAATTATTTACGTGCACTTTGTTTGAATTTACGTGAGTTTGTTTTCGTGTTTTCCGATTTACGCGTTCTTCAAACTGATTTTCCGTGCACAACGAAACGCGTCCGTTTCCATCTGAATCCGAATTGAAACTGAAAACTGAAAACTGAATTCTTGTGTCATTGCTATCAGCGGCCAAAAAACAAACAAAAAAAAAAAAAAAGAAATGGAATATGCAACTCTTGCCACTCGCGCAGCAGCAGCAGCTGTGGCAACAACGGCAACAACTGTCGCTCGTATCATTTCGTGTCGTGGCACGAGCGCACACCAAGCCGATGACTAAACGACGGCCAACGATGCCTGCGTATAAGTTACAATTTCTTTTGCATACTTTCAGGGATATTTATGAATTGACAGCAAATTCCCTGTTTACTAAAAGGGGAAATTTGCAATAAAGTTCCTTATTTTACTATTAATTTGAGAATTGAAATTTTGTAGTATTTTAATTTGGCTTTCCGTGTAGCAAATGATTGGTAGTTTCATAAGAAAAATTGTATAAAAATAACTAAGTAATTGACTTATATTCATAAATATTTTCTATTAAAAGCAAACAATTAATGGTAGCTGATGCACAAAATATTAATTTATAATTATTTTGTAAAAAATAGAGAAAATATTTATGCCGTTGGAATAACTGGTGTCTATGTCAAAATCAAAAAATATGACGGACAAATAAAAAAATCTGTTATATTTTTGTGCCAGTAAAAAGTCAAAGAAACTTCTAAAAATATTTCATAATTTTGAAAATATTATATTTATTATTTAATTTATTTATTTAATCTTTAAAGTCAAGAAATATTCCATTTTTACTAATGTACATTTTTTTTTGACTTAAATCTATAGTTTAATGTATTTTTATACTTTCCTACTGCCTTTCTATTCTTTAAATGATTTGAATCAAAACTGTTCCCTTAAAACTAAAGCGTTCCCAATTCAACATAATTCTATTCTCATCTCAATAATTAAGCCGGCTGTAGTGCAAACAACTCATATACAAACACTTATACAGCTGCTCTTCTACTCATTGTCTTAGTCATCGTTTGCTAACGAACACAATAAAGACGATTGACAATTGACGGCGACGACGTCGCGTCGCTGCCGACGCCTGCGCGACATCATTCGGGTATTTTCAGCGAATTACAACGCTCGATGGCCACGTGCGCTGCCTTCAGCCTCTGCTGACGCTGCTGCTGCCGCTGTTGTTGCTGCTGTTGCTGCTGCTTCTGTTCTGTCTTCAGCTGCTGCTTCAGCTTCAGTTGCTGCTTCTGCTGCTGCTGTCGCTTCTTTTCTTTGTGCCTTTAGCAATCAGCGTAGCTTCGCTGCTTCAGCTGTTATCATTGTTGTTGTTGTTGTTGATAGTTGGACTCGCTACTCAGAGTAGTGTTAAGGTATGCTGCGTTAGTTAGTAGGAGCCCCGTTAGTTTTAGGAGCCAAGTTTGACAGGAAAAATTTTCCAAATTTTTATTTATAATTATGTAGAGTTCAACTTTGTTATTCCTCCACTAAAAAAATGCAATGTTCATTGAAATCTTAAGCAATTCCCTATATAATAATTTTCTATTTGATTCATCTAAGCTACAAAGCGCGCCTAAAAGCATGCAGTAATTTTTTAACCATTGCATTTTATGGTTGTAAGTTATAGTTTTGAAAAACCCGATTATGTTGTTTCTAAAGGTAACAAACAAAATTGTTTAATGTAAAATATTGCTACAAAAACATACCAATAATTTACTCTGATGAGAAAATTATTTAATTTATCTTTATCAAGTAATACAAAAATACATTAAGGAAATAATCTTATATTATATTATATATATCTTCTTAAAAAATGATTAATTTTTTCTGTAGAATCCAAATAAAACAATATTTCAAATTCAGTTTTTAAAGCGAAACTATATTTACTCTGAATAACGGGTATCTTCTAGTCGAGTGCCCACTCCATAAAGGATTTCTTACTTCACTTTTTGCTGTTTGTTTGTTGTTGTTGTTCTATGCAGCGCAGTTTCTGCTTATCAGCGGGAAGAAGCGCGAAACAGCAACAACACATCGCACTACTACTACCCCTGGACCCCCCCCACTACCACTACTCCCTTCCTGGTGCTCCTCCCTGTCTGCCCAGTCCACGACCCTGTCGTTATGTGATGTCCTGCCTCGTTTGGCGCTCGTTGATGTCGTGTGCGCCTTGCGAAAAGCTTTGATATAAATTCTTATTGGCGCATTACAAATTGTCGTCTTTGCCTGGAGTTTCTCTGTGTGTGTGTGCGTGTGTGTGTGTTGTGGGTACATAATGTAATCACTCACATAACACTTATACAGACAAACAAATCAGCGAGAGGGAGAGAGAAGGAGCGAGTGGGTGTGCGAGAGGGACGGGGCGAGTGTTACTCGCTCTTATTGTTTGTTTGTCATTAGATTTCGCGCATATTTTCCATAATTAGATTTTCCCATCATTTGCATACAAATGAAAAAACAAACAGCGACAACAACAAAAAAAAAGAGAAGAAAAGACTTTTCACATTTCCATTGTTTTGTGTCGTGTTCTTTTGTCTTTCTTTGTATCTTTACCTCTCGTGGCTCATCTACTTCGTATACGCATAAATTTGACTGCAGGCCAAATCTGTCAACGGATTTTATGCGTCAATTTCATGAAATCTTTTGTCATTTCATCTACTTAATACTCGTTACTCGTTGCTTACCACTCGCTACTTTCCGCGACTTTTATATATTTTTGCTTGAAAACTGTTATTTAACTGTTATTTAAATATCGCCTTTGACTCATATTATTTAAAATATTTATATTTAAAAGAATTGTCTGCAGTTCGTTGCTTTTTACTCGTCACTCGTCGGTTGCTATTTTCCACCTCTGTTTATTTTAATTAAAGTCTTTCGGTGCTTTAAAGCATTTCAACAAGATTAGTCGCTACTCGTTACATGTAACTCGCTACTCGTTACTTGTAACTCGCTACTCGTTACATGTAACTCGCTACTAGTTACTTGTAACTCGCTACTCGTTACACGTAACTCGCTACTCGTTACTTGTAACTCGCTACTCGTTACTTGTAACTCGCTACTCATTAGTCACAGTGCACAACACTTTTATTATTAGTTTGACATTAGTAAATTCTCACCTCTCACCCCCTCAATTTTGTATTTCAGCACTCGTTACTCGCCATTTTCAACTTTCCACTTGTTGTTTTCCACACGCGCCTTTCCTTACCTTTCTATAATTCATTACTGATTACATTATTTTTTCAATTGCAAAGCAAAACACAATTGTCAACTGCCGAATGGTAAAAACATGCCTTACACGATTTTCCTTTCAATTACTCACCACTTGTTACTAGCTGTCTGCTAATAATTAAATGGATTGCGGGAAAATGAAAAGCAATCAACAGAAAAAGCTGCTAATTTAATTCAAATGTCTCAGCTAAATTTGAGTGGCGTCTCACTGCATTATTAAATGCCCACGCAATTCAATCAAAGTCACAACTCACACGCACACCCCCATCATACCCACACACACACACACACCTTGGCGACCCATGCCACAAAAATCAAACCGAAAAACCGAAACCAATCACTTGACATTACAATTGAAAGCAAAGTCAGTACCGAAACCCAACAAAAACCACACAAAACAATTCCATTTTAAATTTAACACTTTGCATTGACTATATAATACTCTGCTTAAACGTATTGGGAATTATAACAGGCCTTAAGTGAAGTATATAAATAAAAGTATTCTTTGATTAATTAGAAAGTTTTCGTTGCGACTGAAATTTTAATATGTTTTAATGCTGGAAAATATTTGATTTTAAATCTAAAATTTTAAATTAGTTTTTGTTTATGTGCAGCCAACTTAACGTTGCGTAGTTAAGAGTGGTTTGACAACTGAAAAGTAAAAGTAACAAATATATCTAATTAAACTATATTTTTAATTGAAGTTAACTTTTGTTCATGAACTATTTTTGATTGACAATTAGGCTAAAATGCTTACCGAGTCTTTTGTAACGGTTTGTTTAGAAAAACATTTTAAAACAAAGTTTTTTTTTATGTATATATTTTAATAATTTTGCAAACATTTTTGACTAACACTGTAAATATTTATTTACATTGTTTGATGTTGTAGTGTCACAGAGAACTGAAATGAGAAAATATATCAAACTTCGTAAAAATTTATATCATTTTGTTTTTTTGTACATCAAATTTGTTTTATGTATTTTTGTTTAAACTTTTTATAAATTTTTTTTCAAATTAGTTTATTTATTTTTATGGATTTATCTGTTTGGTTAGGGTATTTTTTGTGTATGCAACAGAGCAAGAAGAACTTAAGTCTTGTTGGCACATGTACCAATAATTGGCATGCAATACGCTATTTAACCGTTTCAGGCAACCGCGGCACATGCTTTGCCCGTTTCTACCGATTCGTTCATTTTGGCATTGATTACGGCAGCACCAAAAAGTATGCTGCACATTTTTGCAATTTTTGCACTGAGGCTGTCGCGGCTATTGTGTTTGTTTCTGTTTTTGTTGTGGCACCTTGCACTCAGCACACACACACACACAGACACACATATAGGGAATAAACGGGAGATACAGAAAGAGAGAGTGTGTGGGTGTGTAAGAGCATCAATGCAATTGAATTCGTGGCAGTTTTAATGTAATTAGTTTTTACACCTTGCTAAAAGCAGACACACACAAAAGACCCTCTCAGTTGGCATGACGATAGGTGTAGCTAAAGGGAAAGGGGGCGGGGAGGGAGAAAAGCTTTTGGCCTTTTCTCAGCGCATTTTCTAATTAAAAACGCCAGCGGCAATTGTTATTGGGGTCGCTTCCCCTTTCCACACTTCCTTCTCCACTTCCCTGCCTCTGTCTGATCCGGAATTGGATAAAGCTCGAGCTAATTGGCAACAAGATAAATCGGTGTTGCAATTTGCCGCTAAAATTATGCGACAAGATCAATTTGAGGGCCAAGGTCTGCAGTCGCTGTAAATTTTCCGCACAGCGATTCCAACTAGCTGGTAATACCCAAACACCCCCCAAACTACCCACCCAAAGTACCGCCAACACCTTCATATACTGGTAAAGGTCTCTTTCAAATGTGGAGCAATTCAATGAGAGAAAAACCTTGATAAGCTTAAGTTCTGTGTGAATAGTGAATAGTGAACTATACTAGTGAATACCCTTTAATATATTTGACACACTTTTAATGAGTTTTACTATTAATAAATAGTAAAGATATCATAAATTATAGTTAACTTCAACAAAATCTTAGAGATCTATATACGTTTGTAATTTCCTGTTCAGTTATCATATGATATCTACAGGGTATACCCACAAAACTATTAGGCTTACGGCAATATTCAAGAAAATCTGACTAAAAGAGACCCTGTGCTTACCCACTACTCCGTAAGGCAGTACCTGCTGGTGACGAAAGCAGGTACCAAAATAGATACGGACTTAAACGTATAATAATAGCAATTTAAATACCTTAAAAAACTACTAGGAATATAGAAAACGATCACAACTTTTGACTTTATCTCTTACAGAGTCTTAGTTTGTTAAGGAAACTACTGCTACTCTATGCACTTGCTAAGTACAGGGTAAAAAGGAAAAAATGGAGGCAAAACTCATAACAGTTTTACGACTTTTGGTTTATGCCTTTCGCGTATTAAAGCTATCAAAATGTGGGGGGCGTGGCAATCGCAGTCGCAACGCTGAGGTGCTCTTCTGCGGTGCACTTGTGCGGTGCGGGAGAGCTCTAAGGCTGCCCCAGTTGGTGGTGGGGGAAGAGTGGGGGAAGGCTCTCCTTTGGTACTGCAAGTGTTTGCCTGTGCTGCGAATTTGAAATTAATATAACTAAAAGGTTTTCACGCTGCGTGTATCTGACGGATGCTTGTTTTTCGCCTTCCCATCCCTTCAACATCTATCTATATATCAGTCTATATATATATATATATATATCTACCTATCTACTATTCTCCACTAACATATATATCTTCTTGTTTTCTTTTTTGCCTTTTTTTTTGTTTTGTATTTATTGATTTCCACTCGCCGCGCGGTCCAAGGAAAATAGAAATAAACGGAAATGGTGGGAAAAGTGTTGCTTTGGAAGGAGGGCGTTGGTAAAGGGGGTGGGGGGTGGCATGGGTGGTAGAGGAAGAGAAAGCTAAAGGACGAAAACCGTTTGCCGGCGGCCTGCGTTTAGTATTTGGCCTGGTCTTTTGGCGTTCAAGTCGCCAGCATTCACTGTGTTGGCAGCACACACACACATTCACACACACATTCACACACACAATCACACACATAGCACACACCTATCATACACATGCATAGATAAGAGGTTGTATATGGTTTTAACCCTTGACTGATTGGTACTGAGTGCAGCCTCATGCAGTCTGAAAGCATTCATGTAGTTCTAACTTTGAGTCCGCTAATGAACTAGTTCCAGTTCACCGACTACGTTTGCTCAATTGACGCTTAAAAGCAGCTCAGTTCAGCTGTACTTGCTTCAGTCAATTCAAGTACTAGTTCAAGTGGCTAACTGATAGAATAATACAAACTTTGTGCGATCTGGCAACGCTCGAAAAAATTGTAAAAGAACAGAAAGTCTGAAGTACGGCATAATATTAACACGGTATGTATTTTAAGTCTCACAAACAGAATTTTTATGGATTGAGTTGGAAATCAGATTTGTGTGAGGTGGCAACGCTGACAATGCATTTTGATGTTCGTGGAGGGGACGAAAAATACTTTCGTTGGATAGGAAAGATCTATCTTTGGTGTAACTGTACTTATTTTAGTTTATCGTTTAAGTTACAGTGTTGCCACATAGTTGAAATTTGTATAAACCTATAGAAGTACATTAATTTAAAATATTGAAGACTTAAATGAAAGACAATTAATAGTAAAAATAAAGTATATAACGAATTCTGATTATTATTCAATAGCAGTGTTGCCACCTTTTCTTTGGGCTGTAGATAAAATGTTGTGCCCGGTGATCATTTGAAAACTGTAGCATGTACATGACTTGGGAACTAGCTTGGAAATATTTGTACTTGGAACTAGTTCATTTGATACGCCCAACAATCACATATGCACACACAAGGGTTAAAGTCCAGCATCAAGCACTGAAATTCTTATTTATATATTTATATGCATTTGACTCTATTTTTTTTCTCTCCTCTGCATTTTCCACACTTTTTTCCACACATTTCCGCTGCAAACCTGACCCATTTTCATGGCTTTGCTTTTAGTTGCTCTAAGATCCTGTCAACTGAATATTTGGCATGTTTATCATAGCCAAACATTTATGTGTTCAATATGAGATGGCAAGAGGGGGAGTGGGGGAAGTGTATGAAGTATGTGCTGAGGTGGAAAATTGAAGTAAAGAAGCGACTGCAACTAACACCAATTGAATTCTGTTTGAATTCCACAACGGAATCAATAAAAAAAGATTCTACTTCCTTAAAAAAGAATCAAAGTATAATATAGTAGGAAATGCTACAGTCGAGTGAGCCGACTGTAAAAGACCCCGTACAAATTTCAATTAAATTATTAGTTTAAATAAATAGTTTAAAGTAATTTTGATTGATATTTAAAGAAAGTGAACTTTATTAAAGTTCCACTGCATTAACCTGCAGATTTTTGTGGGCAGTTGAAGCAGGAGGCGTGGCAGGGCTGAAACCACTGCCTGCCACTGACAGCGTATGCAACTGGCAAGAATCAGGGCAAAGTGAAGGAGGAATAAAAAACGAGTAAAAAGGAAAACAGAAAACAGAAGAGAGAAGTGAAAGGCAAAGGAAAGCGACAAACTTTTGCCACAACCAAAATGAAGAAGAAATGCAGACAACTTTTGTCATCTGATTTTCAGTTTTGCACTTCTCTATTTCAGTATACCCTGTAGTCATCAGGTGGGTCAGGTAGGCTAGGTAAAAATTATTAAATTTCTTAAGTCGACCTTGACAAAAACACTTTTCAAGTTAATACCGGAAGTTTTCTTCAAGTATTAGTGAAATATAAAAACCAGATATAATTTACGATATAAATAATAATATATTTAAAATTTAAATTTGTTTGATGAAATATTAATCACTTTAAATGCACCAACAAAAAATAAATTTTTTGTAAAAAATTAAATTTTAAAAATATATTAAAAAATTTATATTTTTTAAAATTTTTTAAAATTGATTTTTTGCATTTTTTTAGTTTTGTGTCCACTTCTAATGATAGTTTTTTATTTTTTAGTGTTTTATTAACTTTTTGCTTAAATTATTTTTGTCCTCCAGTGGCCAATCCCATTGTTATGAAACTTAAAAACTTTTTACACGGTATTTACTCGTCGTATATTCACAGCTCTTGTTTCTCAGCTGTTGTTTTGCTAAGCAAAAAAATTTTTAATATTTACTAAACTTATGCAAAAAAGTGTCAGTTGTTACCTGAGTGCCAGTTGGCTAATGAAATGCACTTCAGTTCACCGCTTTCTACCTTTCTCTTTCACTCCCTCACTCTTTCACCCCCTCTCTCTCACTCTCTTTGTTGTGGCTGCAAGTTGGCTCCAGCTGCCAAATGTGGAGACAACAGACAAAACTTGGCCCAAAGTAAATGCTTCAGACGTGTGCATTACCTGTCTCACAGTCAAACAACAATAACAACGACAACTCTACCAGCAACAACTCTACAACAGCAACAACAAGTAGTCCTTTTGATAGAACTCGCAGCAGCTGGCGAAATTGGCAGCCTGCCAGGGTTGCAACGCATTGCAAACAATTTGCCGCTGGTTAACAAATTGAAATGCCACTCGATGATTTTTGCACACCTTTTGTCTCCTGTTTCCGCAACGTTTTCCGTGGTCAACATATAAATACATAAATACTTGGAAATATTTAAATGCGATAATGGAAAAATTGAAGTTCGTTAGGGTTTGGGAATGACCTGAAATATTTTGTAAATGAAGAATCGAAATGAAAGGGAATTTTGAGGATAAATTATGAGTTGGTTTTAACTACAGGAGAGTTGCTAGAAAGACAAGTTAAAGGTAAAATGAATCAAGTGGAATCATAAGAATAAGAATTTTCTTTGGTAGAGTTATGGTGTAGAAGAGGTTAAAGGTTAAGTAAGGTAAGGTTAAGTTATATATAAAATAGTGTAGAGTTTTTGATAGTGTTATTATATCGTAGGGAAGTTTTTTACATATGACAAACTTATGGGAAATTATAATATAATAAGTTATTATTACATAAATTGTTCTGCGAAAATGTTAGTTGAGGAATAAGTCCTTGAATTTTAAAAAAATCCATTCTTTTTACCAGTAGTTTTCATATGTGGCACACAATGTGCACCTTGCCACCTGTAGCACTACTTTTCGCTCGTCTTATGTTACCAAAAAAAAAAAAAAAAAAAAAAAAAAAATTTAATTAGTGTATTTTGTGCGTATGGAAAATGTTAAAGCTGGTCTTCCCGATCTTCCCAATATCAGACTTCCACCAGTCGCACACTCAGAATGAACGTTAAAACTGGCAGACAAAACAAAAGCTGCTTGCTGCTATCACTTGCTCCCTCACTCATATCCCATCTCCCTCAGTCGTTCACTTGAAAGGTTGCTCCGTGTCCAGAGCAGACGACAAAACAATTGACAGCTTGAGATTCAGCTTTAGTGTCACCATTGAAGTCCTTCGTCCCTGGTAGTCCATCCCTAGCCCTCTGACACCTGCTAGGGACGGACAAGCATGAAGTGAAATCGATATTTCGACAATGTGAATCAATTTCATTAATTTAAGAAAAAGTTGAAGTAGATTTCGATAATTTCGATGAAATCAAGTTTTGACGATATTTTATTTAAACCGATAGTCGAATTTTTTAGCTTTTTGTTTGTGCTTTTTGAAAACCAAATCTAGAGTTTAAAGTATTTTTTATTTATGATCTGCTTTTCAACTGAAATCTGCCCTTCTACGGATTGTACACCTCAGTCACATTTGTGTGTGTTTTGGAGTGTGTGTGAGAGTTTGAAGTGCCCGTGAATACAACTGACCTCTGGTCTGCTTCCCCGGTGCCATCCGTTTCTCCCCCGCTCCCTTATCATCCCCTCCTCAACCCGATGCCTGGACAAACAAAAGTTTGACAGAGTGTCTGATGTGCGAAAGGCCAAGAGCAGACGTCCAGAAGCCGTCATGGCCATGACTACTGCCCTAGCTTCTCCTCGTATCATCTCTTCCCCCCCAACCAGTCTCCTTCCCCTTCCTAGTCCTTTTTCCCTTTCCCTTCCTCTGCCCCTGCCCTTGTCCTTCCATTTCCCCCACATTGATTTACGGGTAATGGGCAGTAGAGTGGACTCTGACTTTGGCCACTTAACGCTGCACAAGCACACACACACACACACACTTACGCACACACACACACACACACACACACACACACACAGTTTGTCCAATTTCATCTCTTTTTTTTTTATTTTTTGCTTTCTTGTGCTTTGTGTGCTTTGTTTTGATACCCTGTACAGAATTTCTATCACAAACCAGGTGTGCACACACTCAGCTACAAAATGATCCTGATCAACGAGCAGTCCCAACCTAAAGTGCTAGAGTTCTAGAAAATCCATTAAAAATAAATCCAGGGTATAACCTGCGTCGTGTTCACCACATTTCTATTGTTTCATAACTGTCTGCGCTCAAATTTTATGGAGTTTATTAATTTGAGTGCTTTTCACCCGCTGGTGACAATATTTTTGCCTCCAGCAATTGGTGCCAGGTTTGCCAACCGGGGCGACAAGGGGGACGTGGGGGGACATGGGTTCTGCTTGCTTTATTGACTGCCCAAATAGAGACAGGGGGGTGTATAGGGGGTGGAGGAGGAGTGTGGGATGGGGTGGGGTGGGGGCATAGTCCAACGCATGTGTCGCACAAATGTTGAATGAAAGTAAACGGATTGGCTTTCAAATGTTGTCCACAACATTGCCAACAAACCCAAAACACCCAAAGCACCCAAAGCAACCAAACAGTCAGTACTCCCCTATACCCAGTACTCTCTTCCACTGCCAGTGGTTGCTCTGTTTTTCCCCCTCTCCGACTCCCATTGAACATGTGACGCGCGTCTCATGGCGACAATTGATTTTCAACTTTGGGTCACGTATTTTAAAAATATTTTATAAATATTGACACTCAGATTACGCGACCGAGAGCAGCTTAAACCAATCCCTGATACACCCTTTCTACCTCTTCCTCTTTCTCTTCCTTGCTCTCCCTACGCAGCATATAAATCACGTATACGCCGCATTGTGTTCGCCTGGAAGTTGAGTTTGTTTTTGTGTCACGCAATTAGACAAGAAAATTTAAACAGCTGAAAGCAGACACCCCAAGTGGGCGTAGTGGAAGGTGGGTGGGGCCAAGGGGCGTGTTTGCGGTAAAGGAAATTACTGTGCATGTAGAAAACTCTGAGACATTTCCGCTTTTCCTGTAGTTGCGGGCAGAAAGAGGAAAATCATAAACTTTGCATGATTCAACTTTTTGATTTGTGTCATTGTCTTATAGACAACAGTATTTGTTGTAATTGTAGCAGTTGTTGCAATTGTCGCAATTGTTGTTGTTGTCGTTGTTGTTGCAGCTGCGTACGTGCCACAAGTTGAGTTTCGCTCGCGAGTTGCCGCCAATTTTGTGGCAATTTTCGGGCGTCAACTTTTTAATTGTCTTGCGGTTAGACACAATTGTTAACAGCGCTAAGGGGAAGAAGGGAGGCAGAGAAGGATTGTGAGAGAGGAGGTGAGTGAAGAGAGGGAGAGTGTGAGGAGGAGTGGTAGGGGGTGAGTGGCTGAGTGCAAATACACATATGCAATTCTTACACTCGTGTTCCAAGTGTCTCTAGTTCAGTTAAAGGTTTCTATACCCTTTAGATATGTGCACAAGTGAGTGTTTTGGTTACAAAAAATTTTGGAAAAATACTACAAGCTTCGAACTAACAAAAGTCAACAATATTGTGCCTAAAACTATTTGTAAAATTTAAAATATTTCTTAAACGATTAAGCCTTCAAATAAGTTTGATATAAAAATGAGAAATGAAAACTACTTTTAAATTAATAAAAGTAATTTTACATTTAAGTTTAAGGCTTTAAAAGAAATTTCTCTGGTTTTAATATTCGTTTAAAAGTTTTAAAAATATTAAAATTTAGATACTTAAACCACATATAAATATAAAACAAAGAAATCGGTTTTAAGTGCGTTTAAAGTTTCTAGATTCTTCGGAAAGTTTGCAGATGACTTGAGTAAGTTCTCTGCCTCTCTCTCTCTCTCTCTCTTTCTCTCTCACCCTCTCTCTCTCACGTTCTCTCCCATTCTCTGTCTCTCTTTAGTGTCCGTCTCTTTGCTGTCTGCATTATTATGCTCTGGGCATTTGTTATAAAGTCCTGTCACCTCATAAGGAGTCAAAAGTCAAGAGGCAAGCAAAATGCCGCTGAAAGGACAAACAGCAAAAGCCGCAATAAAATGTGAAAACATTAGAGCGTTGAATGGGAAAACAGGTGGAAAATTCGACAGAGAGGCGGGTCATAGGGGGGGGGCGTGGCTAACAAAAGGAAACGGCAGACACACCTAAGACATAAGCCGCTATCATTCACCCTTAATCCGTTTAAGGACACTTGACGTGAACGGCCAACAGCAGCCACAACAGCAGCAGCTAACCACAAACAGGCACACCTAGCACACACACCTACACCTACACCTCCACCTACACACACACACACACACACACACCTACACTATACACCGAGACAGCAAGTTAAGGCACAACTAAAAGTCAGTCAAGTTGACCAGAAAAGTGCAGGAGAGTTTATAAAATAAAATGATGACGACGATGACGATGAAGTAGTCAAGGAGCAAGAAGGAAGAAGGCGTAAGAAGTAAGTAGAGAAAGGTGTGGAGTGAAGGGAAGGATGGATGAACAAAATGGAAACATAAAGGAAAACAAAAACAACAACAACAACAATGAGAGACAACAAAATAAGAGCGGAAAAGCGGAAAAGGCGCCCGCATCGAAAGTGAAATACAAAAAAGAAGAAGCAGAAAACCTAAGGTTATCAAAGGTAATCCGAATATATAATACCCTTGAAAAGTTCTGCACTCAATTTTAAATTGATTTATAAAGAACAGAAGACAGGGTCTTTAAAGTCGTGATTTATTTGGTGAATGTTTTTGTTATAAAAACAAGAAAGAAAGGTTATCTTCGGCTCGCCGAAGATTAAATACCCTTGCAGTCATGCATGTTGCGTTCATTAAATTCAGTTACCAGTGGTTCCTATGAATGCTGTATGATATGATTTAGATGAGATTTGGTCAGTATATAGGGAATAATAGCAAAGGAGTAGTGCGTGAATTTAGCTGAAATCGCTTAATAGACTTTACAAATTTTCATACTAAGCCTTTGAACCGATTGTTCCTATGGCAGCTATATGATATAATGTTTCGATCCGAATGAAATTTGGTCAACAGCTGGGGAATGATAGCAAATGTTTATGGCGTGAGTTTGGTTGAAATTGCTCAATCGACACTGAAAATGTTTATACTAAGCATTTTCATCATTTTCAACCGATTGTTCCTATGGAAGCTATATGATATAGTAGTCCGATTTGGATGAAATTTGGTCAGCATATAGGGAATGATAGCTTATGCGTACTGCGTGAATTTGGTTGAAATCGCTCAATAGACATTAAAAATTTTCATACTAAGCCTTTGAACCGATTGTTCCTATGGCAGCTATATGATATAGTGGTTCGATCCAAATGAAATTTGGTCAGCAGCTGGGGAATGATGGCAAATGTTCATGGCGTGAGTTTGGTTGAAATCGCTCAATCGACACTGAAAATTTTCATACTACGCATTTTCATCATTTTCAACCGATTGTTCCTATGGCAGCTATATGATATAGTGGTCCGATTCGGATGAAATTTGGTTTGCACATGGGATTTGGTACTAAATGCATATAGGCTTAATTTGGTTGATATAGCTCAAAAAAAATTTTTTTTTCAACCGATTGTTCCTATGGGAGCTATATGATATAGTCATCCGATCCGGCCGATTTTAACAAATGATCTGCCTGCAGAGAGAATACACATCTGTACCAAGTTTCATCAAGATAGCTTTAAAACTGAGAGACTAGTTCGCATAGAAACAGACGGACAGACGGACAGACGGACAGACGGACATGGCTATATCGACTCGCCTGTTGATGCTGATCAAGAATATATATACTTTATGGGGTCGGAGATGCCTCCTTCAATGCGTTACAAACTTCGTGACAAAATTAATATACCCTCTGCAAGGGTATAAAAATGCATTTCAAAAACTTTTAACAAATTATTCTATACTGACAGTCGTGCATACTCATGTTTAACTCCTGTTACTGCAACCACACATTTTACAGGGTATTTAGCTGGGCAGGTGGACGTGTGTTGCTTGCTTTGTGGGCATTGGAAACCTAAAATGATCCACTTAAAAGCCAAGGGTCGATAAGTTACTGATGCCTGACAGTTTACGGGTCTCGGTAAAGTTTTTACTTTTGTCACTATTGACGAGACGAGTCTCAGTCATCTCAGCCATCTCCTCCTCTCTGTCTACATAGAGGTATTTTGTAGGTGTCATCGGAACATAGCATAAATTCGACACTTTTTCATTCTTTATTTTGCAATTGGTCAAAAATATTTCTCTTTCAACTGAACGTAAAGTCACATTTCTTTTTTGTGGCATAAATGTGCACTTTGTTGTGGTTTTGTGTCACACACATACACACACACACACAAACACACAAATGCATACGCATGCATTCACAAAGACTGGAGTTAAGTTTGAGGTTAGAATGGGAACGAAATGAGGTTAGGTTGAGTTGCATGACGTAGTTTGTCTAACGTTTTGTTATTTAGCTGGCAAATTGTTTTATGCTTCTCAAACTTGTCTAGCTATTTGTGCAAAACCTAACTTGGCTAAGACACAGAGTCGGAGGAGGTAATAGGGAGCACGAGAGGGAGGGAGAAAGAGAGAGAACTACTTAGAGGTGCAGTGGGCATATCAGAGTGTACAGAGGTCACTTTATGAGTATAAAGCTGTAAAACTAGCAATGACAATAAGTAAAGTTATCATTTTTAACAGGGTTGTCTTATACTACTATACGTTATAATGTTTAAAAGCGACAACCCTGTAACAAAATTAATACATTTCTTGTTACTGATTCGATTTCGATTTAGACTTCTGATTCCTAATTTTTATATACTCGACTAATTCCATGAATTATTTTCTATTCTCATGTATTTAGGATTCAATCCAATTCGCAGGAGAATTAGGCAATTCCTTGTGGCTTTTTATAGAGTTGCCGCAATTCCTTGTGCCTTATTTAGCCATTAAGTGCTTGGTATGTCCAATATTCAGCACCTAATTAACGGTAAACATATAATTTCGACCACAAAAACTACAACAATAACTTTTGTTTTAATGCTGCTCGTTCGAAGCTAACAAATTACCCATGTGAATAGTGCTCGACTAGCAAATACCCTCGAAAAAAGTGAAAGAGATAGATTTTATAGATGAAATAAGTTTAATTAATTTCCTTTTCACAGTATTTTATACACATAGTATTACCTGCTTTATATACCCCATTTGGCAATAGAATGTTTTACAGGGTATGCGGAAAAGAATGTCGGAAAAGGGGCAACAAATCCACAGACAAAACTTTTGTCATTTGCACATTGTTTTCGGGTCTGACCATTTGGATAGTATGCCACTCCCTCCTCCTCCTTCCTTCGTCTCTTTTGCTGCTTCTTCTTCTTCATTCATTTTTCTCTACTGTCTCCTCTCTCTCTTGTTACCGTGTGTACTAATATGTACTTCCTTGCTCTCTTTTCTGCTCCCTTTACTACAGTATTACTCATTAGCAAAGCTCATTATTGTCAATAGTTGGAGATAATTTAGTCTTTTGTTCTGTTCATTTGTATACCCTGTAGTGATGAAGTTTGAAGGGTCTTTTTAATTTTGATTTGGCAGAAAACATAATGTGTTCAAGCTATCTATTCTATATAGCAAATTTTATAGAGAAATTTATCTGTTTCTATGAAGACAAAGAGATCTAGAGACTTATCAGATCCTTCTAAAATAGGCTCCATATCCTAGAGCAGTAAGTACAGAGTATCCCAAAGTCGTGTACTCCCACTTTACGCCCACTAGTCGTATAAATTTTGTTGGTTATTTTCTTGAACTTCAACCGGGAATCTGTTTGTGTTGCATACCCTATTTTATGGGCTGGGGAATGCGTGGAGTTTTGGGCTTTTGGGGGGTTTTCATTGGTTTTCCATTATTTTCCTTGTTTTATTTTCAAAGTCATTACAAAAGTTTGCCGCATCGATAAATGAATAACCAAAACAGCAGTGCCAACAGCAGTGCAACCCTATAGAGTTGGCAAGGTGCTCAACATACCGTATACCCTTGGGCAACTTTGTCATCGCTGCCCAGTCGGACAACAACAGCAACAACAACAACAACAACTAAGTATTGAAACAACAAACAGAAATTTCCAATTGACTGCGATGCTCCGCAAACTAATTGGCAACAAATGAGCACGAAAGCAAAACTAAACCAAAAATTGAGTAGACCAACTCCAACTCCAACTCTCCTCTCCCTTCTCCTCCTCTACCATCCTACCCCTTCCACTTTCCCCACAGCATTCACCTCGTCTGTCTATCTACCGCATTCCATGCCTTCTCTGTATCCTCTTTTTCCCCTTCTCTCTCCAGTGGCTTTTGGAGCTACAGGTACAAGAGACACAACAAGTTGCAAAGTGTGCACGACTAACAAATACGCTGTACTTGGCATAATTTCACTACGACTCACACACTTTTTAGTCATTCTCTAAAATTAATCAATTAGTTTAAACAATCTTAGTGCTTAATGTCACAAGAAGGACTAGTTTTGGAAATAAAGTTTAAATATAATACTAATATTTCCCTTAGGAGCTTATCTCCATCGTTTAATTTTACTATAGTGAAACTCAAAGTAAGTAACAAAGTACCCCATTTCAAACTTACAGGGTATGCTTGAAGCTAAAGTTGAAGTTGTAGGAAGAGTGAGAGGCTGGAAATGCAATCGCATTTATTGTGTGCAACAAGAGCACAATTTGAGGTGCCAGAAAGGCGGTAACAAGCTAAGGCGTATAGTCGTTTATTGGTGAGCAGGGGGCGTGGCTGGCTAAAGACCTAAGTACCAAAGGAGCGACCTTAAGGACCTTAAGCAACAATGGGTTTACCTTGCAGCCACTGGCAAATCAATTAGGAAAACGCAGCAGGGTTTTGTTAAACGTTGTTCAAGTTGGCATACCCGGCACTGTGCTAGTTAAAGGGTATATCTTGTTTGTTTCACTGTAATTAACTGGTTAAGTGAGACTTCTTTAGACTGTCTCTAGCAAAGAGTGTGAGAAAGAAAGAAAGTTTTGTAAACCATTTTAAAGAGCGCCTAAAAGTATGCAGCACTTTGTGTAGAGTAAGTGTTTTCCATGGCATAAAGAAAATTTGAGATCTAAACAGCAGAGCGGGTATCTACTAGTTGGGCATTCGGTAGCAGACGCTACTTTTTTTGGCGTTGCTGTAAAGTTCGTTGAAATAGAAAAAGTTGTTAATTGAAAATGGCACGTGTTTGTTAAGTGTTGTTGTTGTTGTTGCTGTTGTTGTTAGTGTGGTTTCTACTGTTGTTCTTGCTGCTGTTGTGTTTGCTGTTGTTGTTGCTCTACTGTTGCACCTCGTTTTCCACTCGGTTGCAGCTTTAAGTTAATAAAAACTTAAATGATCCTCTTACTATCCTCATGCTGCTAATCCTCCATGTCCTTCTCCTTCTGCTTCTGCATCTTTTCTCTCTTGTGCTTCTTTAAGCTTTTCTACTTCTCATTTACCATTTAACAAGCTCTTTCTCCTTACTCTTTTACCTGCTGTGCTTTCTCCTTTTCGCTGATTCTCTTGCTTGTTAATCCCTGACATGCTGTCAACGACAAACCAACTGAATTAACACATTAAAATTACTTTTTATTACATGCCAAGACACACACACACACACACACCGCCACACTCACATACACACTATCACACACACTCGCATAGAGCTGTCAGCCAAAAGTTGAGTAATAAAACAGCAGGAAAACCTCGTCAAGAGTGACAAAAATCGCTAAATAAAGTCCAACAAATGGGATCAAAGAGCTACAGTAGTTACTCACTAAAGAAGGAAAAGAAATTTGCTTTTCAGCTTTTGGTTAGCATAAGCTAAGCTTGACCAGGTATAAACTTACCGAAACGGTTATGTGAGGTTAGGTTCTGAACCGTTTTAAAGAACGGGAAAAATCTTTTTCAAGCATGTTTCTAACACACAGTCCACAAAAGCCAACAACTTTTCAATCACATGTGAGTCCGTTTCATAGTGAGCAGAAAGGTGTGTATGTGTGTGTGTGTGATGTATGTAGTGCTAGTATGTGTGCATGTGTGTGTCTGTTAGTGTATGTGCTTTGAGCTGAGGTGTTGCGTGCCTGTGAAATTTTTTACGCCACGTGCGTGACTGAATGCCTGAGTAAACCTCCCTCACAGCAAATATGCGAGTCTAAGAATCTCCTAGTACCTTAAGCTCCCTTTCGTCTCCCTTTCTTCTGCCTTCCTTCTGCCTTTCTTCTGCCTTCCTTCTTCCTGTCTCCCTTTTGTTTTCTTTTCTTGTTGTGCTGCCAGTTGGCTTCATTTTCTACACACTCCACACGTAGTTAATGCTTAATCTGACTAAAAACACGATTCGAAACTACAATTCGAATCTAAATCACAATCTTAATCAGAATCTCAATCGCCAACATCAAATCACAAGTTCGAAATGAATTTTCTTTGATTTTAATTTTTAATTTATCCATATTGATATGGTCTTTCAGCTTAAGAGTATTTCTTTATCAGATATTTTTGAAGATATATACGGAATTTAATGAACATCGAACTTTCAACTAAATGATAGATGGTGCTCTCAAACCAATGTGAGAATCTGAAAATTATGAAAATTTCTGCAAATACAAATGTTGAATTTTCAGTTGTGTTATCAGCAGACCAGCACACACACGCACACACACACACATACATACACACGTACACCCACACCCCTCTATACACAAACATCAAATTAAAGCGTCACATTGAGAGTGGACTTTGATGTGGATGCCTCACAGTGAAATTACCACAAGATACAATTCAAGAAGTGCAGCAACAACATTTGCAATGATGACAAATGGAGGGAAATGGGAGGAATGAGTGAAGAGCGGAATAGGGGTAGAGTGGGGGTGAGAATGGGGCGTGTTTCGCTTTGCCAAATCGAAGAAATTGAACTAAATTCAACGAAGGAAAGCTCAGGTAGCAGCTGTTGGCAGGTGGAAGGTCAACAGCATCGATTCAATATTCAAAATGTAATTTAACGTTGTGTACACACAGCTCGAGAAACATATTGGGATGGGTATCGATAACGATATGTATCGAAAATGAATTCCTGCAAATCGTATCACTTCATGTATCTTATGGGTGAAGATATATTGTGAACCAACTAGTGACTAAACTAGTAAGAAAGGCTACAGTCGAGTGAGCATTTTTCCTTACAAATAAGCAGTTTTCAACCGATTTGTCCTATGGGAGCTATACGATATAGTTGTCCGATGCGGTTAAAACTGGGTAAGGGGTTATTATAATGGTAACATACACATAATAAGTGAATTTGGCCCCGATAGCTCAAGTAGTTTTGCATGTTATGGTGTTATGATCTGCTAATGAAATATCTTATTTAGTCTCTGAACTAAATATCGTCTCCTAAAACACAGCTATCGCCACATAAAAACACCCATCACTAAGCACACGAACAACAGCAGCAACAGTTGCAACTTGAGACGCAGAAATGGCAGCAATAAAGTCGTTGCCCCTTTGATTGCCCGTCTACAGCTTCAACTGGAACTACCACTACCACTACCACTACAACAACAACTACAGATGAAGTTACAGTTACATTTACAGTTACAGTTGGAGTTACCTTTACGTGTGGCAGTGCCAGTTTCACCTCCAGGGTCACATCTTGTCGTTGTTGTTGCCAGCAATAAATTTGTATTTGAAGCATAAAATGCATAAAATGTTTACACCCGAAGGCCGCAATTCAGCGACAAATAATCGGAATAATCGAAACAGAAAATAGCAAAAATGGTAGAATTTCTGATAAATTTATTACTTGACAGAAAAGTCAATAGTATTAACAATTGATTGACTTTAAAATGATAAAGGAATACAAAAAAAATGTTTAAAAAAAACATTTCAAGTAAATAGGAAAAGAACAATTTGAAGAATCTTTTGTTGAACCGATATTAAATGGGACTTCAGTTAACAAAATAAATAAAAAACATTCCAAAAAGTGTGTGAAAAGCTGTTAAGTGTTAAAAAAGCCTGTATGCGTGTATGTATAGTGTTGGTAAATGTCTTTCAAGTTAATTTATTTCGTATTTTGTGTGTGTGGAAACAAGTCACAAGTTATTGTAATGCACACATAGCAAACAATGAAGTGAGAGAAACCAACAGGGAGAGAAAGAGAGAAAGACAGAGTGAGAGAGAAGGGGAATGAGTTGGTGCAAAAGTTGTTTTTGTTGTGCGACATTTTGGAGGCAACTTGTGAGCAACTTTGCACCAATTAAACTTGTTAAAACGCTCGTTTTCGGTTATCCAAAAGCTGACAACTTCACTACACAAAACTCTAATTACATTTTACGAATGCACACATACACACACATATACACACACACACACACACAGGCAGACATAGATGTATGCAAAGCTGCCTTTAGTTGCACATAATTAAAAGTTATTTTATTGTCGTGTAGAGTACAACAAGTTGTGGCAACTAGAAATGCATCCAAAACTAGACATGAGTGCGAGCGAGACAAAGATAGAGTGTGTAAGTGAGTGAAGAAATATATAGGAGTGTAAAGGACGAATCAAGAAATGGGATAGAAGAAGCGAGTATAAGACTCTTGTGGGGTGAGGTTACCTAATAAGCCGTGGCAATGTGCATGCTTTGTTGCCACAGTTTGTGGTAAGTGTGCCACAAGGAGCAAGTTAAGGAAAGTAGGAGGGAGAGAGGGGGAAAGAGGGAAAAAAATAGAGAGAGGGAAGGGGGAAACAGAGACAGAGAGGGGGAGGGGGAGGGGGAGGGGGAGGGGGAGAGATAGAGAGAGATAGGGATAGAGATAGAGATAGAGATAGAGGTATTGAAGCAGGTACACCTTAAAACCAGTGATTAAAGGACGCTTATACCATTATGTAGGACTTACAAGTATATAAACCTCATTTAACTGACTGATTTTCCATTATTGACCTATAAAAAACTTAAGAACTACCAAAACTAGGGGTGTTTTTTGACTACAATAAAGCTTTTTATATAAAATACCAAATGAAATAAATACTTTTTCTAACATTTATCTTTTAAAAACTGTTAATTTTTAACTTCCGATCCTCCAAGTGGTCTCAATTACAGTTAAACAAATGTTTTGGGTTTTAAAACCTCTTTTTTTTTACAGTGTAGAATGTAACTAAAAAATAATTAAAGTATATTAAATACTTCATACTCAATTCAACAATAGTTTTATCCAATTTAAATGCTTTCTTTACTACATTTAACCAATACCAAATGGAAAATTTGACTTGCTTTTGAGTAATAAGTTTCCAAATGAAAATGAAATTTTCCATTTCCCATTTCCATGAGGTGAGTTTTGAGTATTGAATTGATTGGTTGCCGTGAAAGAAACGAAAATTTCTTTTGGGTTTTTGCTGTTGCTTTTTAACTTGGCCACAAGTTTTAATTGCCAAAGTTCGGTGTGGTTTGATATGGCTCGGGTTGGGTTCGTTTTGTTGGGTCGTGCGGTCAGGCTAATGGCTAATAAACATTAGGCATAAAAATATGGCCTAAAAGCGGACAACATAAAAACCAAATTAATATATCCTTGGAGACCAGCAACTTTATAACTTTGCCAAAAAAAAAAAAGAAAAGAAAAAAAAATTGGAAGAATGAAGGCAGCAGCTGAAGAAGATTACGATTAAGATTGAGATGGAAATAAAGTTGATGAAGATTAGAATAAAGATAAACATGATAATGATGTGTTCACTTTGAATATGGCCAAGGACACAAGTTGAGCAATTGTTTGGGCCCTGTTTGGATACGGAATTCTCGTTGAGAGTTTTGTTTGTGCTATTTTCGGCAGCAGCTGCTAATTCTGTCAAAATCACACAAAGCAATACATCACACACATCTCTCCTTCTCTCTCTCTCACACACACTCTCTCTCTCTGTCTGTCTCTTTCTAGCACTGACATGCCATCAGTCGACTGGACAAATTCATGGCAACACCCGAGATAGATTGCCAGGCAGGAATCCACTTCCCCGACTCGAACTTAAAATCCAGTTCACAGTTCTTAGTTCACAGTTCTCAATTCTCCATTTTCCATTCTCCGTTTTCCATTTTCCACACTCTCTATTCTCAGATTTGTGTTGTGCATCCACGCATTCATTGTGCATTTTCCGTTTTCACCGCTCATACTGCGCTCCTCTCTAAGCCACATTTGCCACAGCTGAGATTTTATGCAGAGCTGGAATACCCTGTAATTTTTTAAACTGCAGCTAAAAAGAATAGTTTTGTTAAGTTTTTGATAGGATTTAGTGAGCCTAGGGAGTGAATTTGCTGGGCCACAGTACCTTACAGCGCTAAGAATCACGCTTTGGGACACCCTGTATACTATATTTACTAAAAACAAGTCAATCTAGGGACACTTTTAGACCAAGTTAACGCATAAACAGATATCATAAAGTTTCAGGCATGCCACGCCTTCTTTTCCCTGAGGGTATTTGCCTCAAAAGTCTCAAAGGATATACTATTTAGTAGATACTACTCAAACCCTTCAATATATCATTCAAATCTTGTTGGATATATTTTGTTTACAGGGTACCTTCTAGTCGAGCATGCTTCTCCAGCTTGCACCATACATTGGGAGCAAAATTGCAACGGCATTTGACAGCCGCCGCATCCATTCAGCGAAATTTCGCTCTGGTCTCCGCTCGCCTGAAACGTTTTTATTTTCATTTTGACATTTCCCAATTTTTCTATTTTTCCTCCCCATTTTTCAAGAGCATTTTCCTGCTGTTCTCTATTTGGCAGTACTTTTTTTGTGTTCTTTTTTTTTTGCTTCTTTTGTCGCCACTGCAATCGAGCGCGACATTTGCACAGCATTTGAGATAATGCAAAAATACTTTGAATACTCGCATGATGTGGCAACTCTGGCAGCATGCAACATGCCGCTTGGTGCATTCCACGTGAGGCTAATGCTGCAACCAAGTTGGCTATTTATACAAATTGCATTAGCTAATAGAAATTTTATTTATTTCGTGTTTGAAACATTAAAAATGTTTAAAATTGAATTTTGGGAAATTTTTGAAATTTGAAATATTTTGAATGTAGCATTGGAAACAAAATTGACTCATAGATGGCTACACATGGGAATTGAAAGGAAGCTAAAAACATTTCAAAAGTTTTCATGTTCATCGATAGATTGTTATCGATAAATATTTATCAACTAATTTTCTACCAAAACGAATTTAATCGTAATCGAATTCGTGTAGTTTAGTATTTTAGATAGTTATATCTCAGTTACAGTTAGAATATTATTTACTATGTATATATACAACTTATCGATAAATCGACTTTAAGCCTTTTATGCTACTCTTCACTCTTCCCTCTCCTTCTCCTATTTAAGTCCAAAAGAACATAGACTGTTCTTCATCTCTGTGTCTAGCCACTGATATATTTATGCAAAAGTCACCAAAAATGGGCGAAGGGCGTGGCTGTTTGTGGTAAAAACAGCGATTAAAACAGAAGTTGGCAAAGGGAGCAGAAACTGCAAACTCAAGAGGAATCGAAAGGAGGACGAAGGGTAGGGACGATGGGAAAGTAGGGAAAGTAAGGAATGGAGGGAAAGTAGAACGCTAAAATGTTTCAATTTAAATTAATTATTGTTTGCGCCACAAGTGGCAAGTGGCATGGCAGTTGTGGCAGAGGCGGGAAAGAGTTAGGGAAAAAGGGAAGAGGGAGGGGAGTAGGAGAAACAGGGAAAGGGGGGCGCAACAAAAGCAACGCAACTTTTAATTATGGTTACAAAGATTTTTAGTCCTTGTCGATGCCAAAGTCGCAGTCGCAGCCACAGCCTCTCTCTCTCTCTCTCTCTATATATATCTTCCTCCCCCTCTCTCTCTCTCTCCCTCTGTCTCTCTTGCTCTCACACTATCGCTGTGTTACTCGCTCTTAGCCTGCAACTTTGACCAACATCGATTAAAACGATGAAAACGCGGAAAATTGCGCCAACTAGGAAAACTGCAACGACGGCAAATGAAAATTGCGAAATAGAGGCGAGAACCGAAAAAAAAAAATACAGCTGTAAAAAAAATCAACAAAATAACAGGTCATATACTTAATGCCCTACAGGTTTGTACATATCTGGAATTTCAGAAAGCATGAAAAATTTAAAACTGAATGGAAGAATAGCTGAATTAAGTTAGGAGCTGGAAAAACTAGTTTTAAACAATTTCATTTTTTATTCCGACTTTTAAAAAAGATTTTTAGTTATAATTATAATTGATAAACATATATAGATATATAGATATGTATCGTTTTGTTCAATGAGTTACACAGATTCTATCCTTAACAAAACTTCTTTTGCAAGAGTATTAAAAACGGAGTTAAAATCATTGCGATAGAACCCTAAAAAAAAAGGGAACTGAACAACAACAATAACTATGAAAGAGTGAGATAAGCACATGAAGAGAGACAGAAAAAGAGAAAGAGAAAAGGAGAACAAGAGCAAGTTAGCGAGAAATGAAGGCAGAGAGCGAGTGAGAAGAAGTTGAACGTTTTTATTACGTCTGAAAAAGTTGTGGAAAAACGCGATTGCCGCTTAAGAGCATCACGGAAAAGGCTTAGGGAAAGGGCCAGAGACAGAGAAAGAGGATGGGGAAGGAGAAGGGGAAGAGAGTGAGAGGGAGAAAGAGTTTGGACTAAAGATGATGGCAATGAGAACGAGGCTTTACCTACTGGTTTAAAGGGTGATATCGGGGGGATTTGTGGGTCAGGCAACGTCATTTTGACTTGATTTTGTTTTATTTTCGGATTGTTTTGTAAATTTTCAAACTGTTGTTAGCTGGATTTTCGCATTTCTTTTTACATTTTCCTTTTTTTTACTTCCACGTTTTCTGGGAATTCCTTTTTCTGGTTTTCTTGCAACGATTATTCTTCGATTTTCTGCACCTAGCGACAAATAGCTGGATGCTGTGAATCAATGCAAAGCTCACAGCTATGACAATGTGGGAAAAATTTTCCCTTTTCACATGGCCTGGCTTTTGCATTCAAATTATTTATGTTAAAAAATTGAATTAATCGAAATAATCGATAAACATCGATACATTTTATGAATATAAAAAGTCTTTATTTAGTTTTGGAATCAGTGTTTTTTGTAGATTTGGCTCAAACTGTTTCAATAGAATTGCCTCAAGTCATTTCTTTAATATCGATTAATCGATATTATTATAGTTTCGATTATTTTGGTATATTTTTAACCAATTACACTAGCAAATGCTTTATAGTTAGACTCGTTATCTTTATCTTTAGCTGTGCTAATTACGCACTTTAGTTAACTTATCTCAAGTGTTTCTTAAGTTGTTGGCAAAGAATTTACTGTAATTATTTGAGCCCAGCGTTAACCCTTTGTTGCCCATTGTGCGCCAAATGACCGCAACAACTTGATTTACTTGCACTCTTTAGCTCTATTGCTTAATTTCTTCTTGTTATTGTTTTTCTTCTTCTATTTGTTTTTTTTTGTTGTTGATTTTGTTATCGTTGTCTGCGCTTTCATTTGCTTTTGCTTTTGCTTTAGCTTTTTGTTTTAATTTTTCTCTTTTCCTGTTGGAAATTCAATTTAAAGGAAACTTCAAAATGCCAGAGGCAAAAGCAAATGGCTAAAAAGACACCCAAATGCCTTTTTGGCCACAAATTCAAAGTCACCTCAAGCAGCACTGCGCCCCTGACTCTTCCCCTTTACCAGCCCTCCCTACCCTCTGCCTCGGCTCCTCTCTCGACGTTGGCGCCTTGAACCTCATGTTTATCCATGAAATTTAATTGGCTGCAATGCACACAGCAAACACCACTGTGCAGTGCTGGGAAGGGAGGGGCAGAGGCTGTGAGGTGGGCGCGGTCGGGTTGCGGATAGAGTTGGCTTGGTTACTCTAACGTGTTTGCGGGGAAAGGAAGAGATGAAAGTACTTTGGGTGAAAGTAGTGTGTTGTTGGCACTTGTTATACTGTAAATTGCCGCTAATTTATCAGCACAATGGCGCCACCTGGCGGCTTAATTAGTGTACGCCCCTGACACGACTTTAAATTCTGTTCTACCTTTTTTCTTTTTATTTATTTATTTCACTTTTTTTTGCCGGTGTCATTCTTTAATGCGGTTGGCCAACGTTGAAATTTCAGCGCCAGACGTGACGCGTGACAATAATACCGTGAAAAGCTTCCCCTCTCTCCCCATCTCTCTCTGCCACGCTTTGCTGTTCCCATTCCCTTGTTGCCATTTGGCTTGGGGCAAGTTTCATGCTCACTGCCTAACATGTCGCTGCATAAATTTAACGCTCATCACCTGCTGCCTGTGACCTTGTTGCTCTTGTTGTTGTTGTTGTTGTTGTTACTGCTGTTGTTTTTTAGTGCTGCTGTTCTCGAGAGTTACTTATTTAGCACAGCATACTTTTGTGCGGTGCTCTGAATATATGTCGCAGCATACTTTTGTGCGCTGCTTGATATGTGAGCTGGCAACCAGCAATGTTAAAGCACAAAAAGTGCTGTATACTTCCAGGTGGTCCTTTGAATTTATACTGTTTGCGTTTGTAAATTAAAAGTTGGTTTATTAAAAGAATAGAAATATAATATAAGAAAATTTTAGTTAACTTAATAAAGAATTATTTATTTTAAATCTAGTTGTCCATTAAAGGGTTGTCGAAGTACATATATTTATGGAGTTAAAGAGTGGTTTCATTTAAGCTATTTATGAAAGATATTTTAATGTGGTTTTCAGGAATAAAGGTTACTTATCACCATTAAAGATTTAGCATCTGTATGATCCAAAGAATACAACAAAAAACAATGTACATAAATAAGTAAGTAATTATTGTTGCATACATTTCGGCATTAATTTGGCTTTCAAGCGATTTTCAGTCACTAGAGCGAGACAGTTGCACTTTATTTAACAAGAATTTAAGTCTATTACACTTGGCTTATTTATTATTATTGTTATTTGTATTCGCCAGCTAGCTTGAAACTTTGCAGACAATTCAACAAAAGACTCTTTTGTTCATGAAGCTTACGTGCAACAGTCTGGAAAATTGTTTATTGTAGCACAGTAATGTTGCATAAGCTGCATCTTTATATGCCATATTCCAGCGGTTGAAATATGTTTTGTCTTATTTTGAAATAAATAAATTTAAATATTTGAATTCACAATATTTTAATGAATGGAAATATAAAACATGACTTTTCCATAAATAAGTAGCTCAATCTGTATACTGACAAATTACTGTTAATACACTTTAGAATGGCGCCTAAGATTATGCAATGATAATTTAGCTATGTTGGTTTACTGTTACTTGAGCCTGTTTCACACATGCTGAGTTTGTAAACTCTTCGTACACACCTCTTTTAGACGGCAGCTTTTTGTCAGCTTGCAGATTGGCATCCCTTTTTTTTGGACTCGACTCGTAAACAAATTGAATTGAAGTCATAAAAGTCGTCGCCAAGACGCGAATGATGCGCCTCTTTCGACACGCCCTCTTTCACACGCCGCCCTTCCTTACCTTAAACTCTCCTTCAACCACTCCTACTCCCACTCCCACTCCCTCTCTCTTTCGACGTTTCGGAGTTTCTCAGTTTCGCATGCTGCGTGTCTGTGATTGCGACATTTGCACGCTCGCACCTCCTTTTCTCCTGCCGATCCCTTTACCACGCTTGTCAACGCCATTATGTCGCACTTGTTAAATCTATGTGAGTTGGAGTGAGACAGAAAGATATGGAGAGTAAGAGAGCGAGTGCAGCTTCCCCGTTTTCTTTCACTTTTTTACGCCTCAATAAAAATACAATACGTTACAATTGAATTGAACTCAATTGAATTTGATTGAAGTTGTAAAGCTCAGACAGTGTATGTGAGTGTATATGTGTGAGTGTGTACGTGTGTGTTTGTGTGAGTGTGTGTAGTACAACAACAAAATGCAATAACGTGCCAACAGCCTGTCACTTTGTCTCTGTTTCTCTCTCTCTCTCTCTCTCTCTCTCTCTCTCTCTGTTCAATCAATGAGGTGTTATTAAATGTGAATGATAGCGATTCTTCATAATGATACTTATGATGATAATGATCATATATAGAAGGACGATGATGAAGTGAATGTTATAAATACACAACAGAAATGCGCTGAGCCAGGAAACCTTAGAAAAAGTGCGACATATGACGCTACTGCTTCAAGTAACAGTTCTAAACTGCAGTGACACGACTATGAGATACCTATTAGTCATTATTACAGCAGTTCTTAATATGGTGTAATTATTATAAAAGACACATTCAAATTTCTAACCTCAAAAAGAGTATTCTAACATCTAGATTGCCCAATTTCACTTCGGCCTTTAAAAGTATAGTTTAACAACTGCCACGCCCACTTCACTTATACTTACATTAAAAGCATACCCAATTACAGCCCAATATATGGGTATTTATATAGCAAGAACAACTATAATGATGCGAGTACCCAACTCACACTCATACTCACATTCTTATTCATATTCACATTCAAATTCAGACTCGTCTTCACATGCGTATTCATGTCTCATCATTGACAATATCAATCATAGCATTTATTGCTTCCGTCTCACGTCGTTTACTTCTCACCTTGCATCTTAGCTTCTCTCTGCAACCAACAACACCACTTTCCGCTTCTCTCTGCGCTTCTCACGCTCCTCCCACTCGGAAGTGCTTTGAGTGTATCTTGAAAATTTGTGCAGAAGATAAATGTTAGTTGAATTCATTGACTCAAGAATTTGACTGACTCATGTATTTGGTAAATACTTGAAAATAGTTTGAATTTACTTTGTGAAGCAGAGTAGCAACGAGTTTGAGAATTTTTACAGGAGGACGACTATAAATTGGAATAAGGCTTGGATTGGTACTAGGAAAAGGTGAAGAGAGGAAACTTGGAAACCAGGAGTAGTTATAGGAATATGATTTAAAAATATATATAGGAAAATATATTAGAAAAGAATAGGAATAGGGAAGTGAAGAGCTAAAGGAAAGGAATAGGATCGGAAGTAGGAATGGGCATTGGAATAGAAATAAAACTAGGAATTGACAATTGAAGGGGACTAGTGATAAGAGTATGACTAGAAATTGGAATTGATAAAGCAATAGGAAAAGGAACATGAATAGAATCAGAGGGATGAACATGATAAGAAATTGGGGTAATAAAACATGTTTGAAAATATAGTCAGATGTAGGAACTTTACGAATTTAACTTGACCTATCAATTAGGGAAAAACAAGTATAATCAAAATTTGAAGATATAAGAAAATAAACGTTGAATAATGGTAAAGGGTTTTTAAAAGCTATCAACTATCGATAGTAGAATATCGATGACAGTATAGCACATATCAGTTTCATAAATCATTATGCTTTTTGAGAAAGAAAACTAAAGCTATTAATATGGCTTAAAGAAAAACTCCTCTTGATACGTTACACTTAACCAATTTTAGTTCGTTCTCTCTCTTCTTTTCTCACTGTGCCTTTCTGACTACTCCTTTCTCTCTTCCTCTCTCTTTCTCTTTCTGCATGGTAAGATAAAAGATAGAAGAAGGTAATAGGTAAGCTGGTTAATCCTCTGGTCAGAACTTGGTTGATGAAACTCCCAGTTAGGCATGTTAGTTAGTATGACACAACTTCTAACTTTGATTTCCATTGTTTTTGCTGTTTTTGGATGTGTTGGCATTTTTTAATTTCCTTTATAAACGAACATCACATTCGGAGATATGAGACTTCATTTGAACTAAAATGAAAACGGAACGAATTCCTGGAAATAGATGAAAATGGAAACAAGCACAAAAGCTATTAATGGGTTAATCCAATGGCCTATTAAAAGCTCTAGAGTAACTTAGTAAAAAAGGCTGAAATTTAGCCATTTTCTAGAAAAAGTTTAATTGAATTTTGTTTCGCTGTTACTTAGCGGTAAAAAAAAATTAATTTTCAGATTACTCAAAGTAGGTTCTTATAGAAATATGTAGATTTAACAAAGCTTTACAAGTGTCATTTTAATTGAAAGCTTAAATGAGTTGTAAGTCAAAGCTTAAAGCTCAAAGCTCATAATTGATGTGGATCAAAGGTAGCTTTAATTGCGGCTAATGTCATTGTGTTATAGTTGAATACATTGAGTAGGAGCTGAAGGTGATGTTGATTATGATGATGACGTTGGGAATGAAATTGGAAGTGGGTATGATGATGTTGCTGTTGCACTGCAAATACGCATGTTAACTTACAAATGTGCATTTGTCTTGACACACATGTACACACGCACACCTACTTACACCCACACACAGCTGACATGTCAATTGCAGATACACACACTCGCACACACACACAACTGGCACACACTCTTGAGCACATAGCATCGTTGCAATGCTTTGACCTCATCCTCATCCTCGTCCTCATTTTCATTCTCAGTACATTTCTCGGTCCTCGGTTCTGGGTGCTCGTCAATAGCCATTGCCTTCGATGATGTTGTTGTTGTTGTTGCTGCTGCTGCATTATGGTGCTGTTATAGGCAACAGCCACAGCAATAACAACAGCAGCAACAACAACAACAACAACTGTTGACAATGCATTTGGACCTTACATGTTTAATGATGTATTTACAGACGCCAACTAAACTGCCAACTGCAACAACAACAGCCAACGGCAGTAGGAACAACCAACAACTTGAAGCAAGTGAGCACAATCACCAAATACCCAGTGCTAGATAAATATTTATACTTTAAGCTTAAAGGTTAATTATATGCTCTAGTTTTAGATCAGATTGGATATATCGGATCAGATATTTTAATTAAATTTAGCAATAGAATTAATCGTGAATAGGATAAAATGCAAGTATGGCCACAAAGCTATCATACTCCACATTTAAGAGCAGTGACAGCTGTAAGTTGATTCCAAAGCGCAGCCTATGTGAGATAGTAAGCGAGATAGAGAGATAGTGAGAGAGAGAGAGAGAGAGAGAGAGAGAGAGAGGGAGAAGGCGAACACTCGATTGCATTCTGAGCTTGATTGCAGAGCGTGCAAATGCCAACACCTTGGTTTTCAGCTGAAGCTATGCACCTCTTGTGCTACCTGTCCCTACACCCTGTCTCTGTCCCTTTTCCTCTCACTGTTCCTGTCACCTTTGCTCTTGCTCTGCCTGCCATTAACCCTTGGCTGACCCCTCGCTTAACCCCTTGACCAATCGCCCAATTGCAAAACCAAATTCGACTGCAGTTGACGTCAATTGTTCGAGGCTTGAAATCTATGATTGCAGCTATAACTGTACACCACACACACCCACACACATACACACACACACACATGCAGTGCAGCTCGGGGTAGATGCATAAATTGTGTGGCAAGTGGCAGCAAAAATGTGAAATAACTCGAGAACTCGACTCGAGTCTGGTCTTTAAAATTGTGAACTTGAAGCTTACAACTGGAACTGAACTGGAGTTGGAACTGGAACTGAAAATATATCTGCTCTCTTCCAATATTCCAGCTGCAGTGCGAGGAAGGCAGAGGTGGGGCAGCAACGGAGCTGCAACAACAGCAACGGAGGCGCATTGTGGTGAATATGGCACATTTTGGATTGTTTATTGAAACCGTTGATTACCATAAAATGATTGCGTATCACGCAGTTCGTATTGTTTTTGGGAACATAACTGAATGAGAAAGACAGCGAAAGAGACAGAGAGGGATATATGTGGAGAGTGGTAAGGAAAGGGGTAAAAAGAGAGAGGTAAAAAATAGGTAGAGTGTTAGTTGAAAAAGATAAATAGGAAAGGGGAAAAAAGGAAACTGAAAGGAGAAGAATAAATAGGAAGAAAAAAAGAAAAATAAAGAAATAAGTAGAGTGAAGAAGAAGAATGATTAAACAGAGATAGCGAGAGTGAAAGAAAGGGATATCCCTGAGGAGACAGAGCGAGGAGAGTTAAAAAAAACTCAAGAAAAACAAAAATAAAATTTGTAAATGAGAGAATCTTAAACTTCTATAGTAAGAGAGGAGGTAGAAAATTAAGAGAAAGAAAAAGAGAACGAGCGCGAGAGAGAGAGAGAGAAATAGAGAATTATCGAATAGATTAAAAGAGAGTGAGAAAAATATACGGCATGGTAAAATTAAAGTTTAATAAATGAATTGAAAACTATTAAAATGCAACATTTGAATCGAGTGCACTTGCAAAGAACTTAAAGCTCTGTTGTTTATATAAATGTGTGTGTGTGTGTGTAGTTTAAGATATGGGAGTGTATGTGTGCAAGTGTATGTGAGTGTGTGCTTATTTTCACTTGGAACAATTTTTCCATTTTTATACATGTTTTCTTTTTTTCTCTTTCTTTTCAACATAGAGAAAATTTCGCTTCTGCCAAGTGCCAAGTGCCTTGTGTGCTTCACTTGCAGCCGCTTAAGGCAGTCTAAAAACACACACACACACATACTCAAGCACACACACACACTTACAGCCCAGCGCATATGCAAATAATTTCAGTTGCTGCAATTGAAAAGCCAAAAACAAAGATTTCAAGCGTCTAGAACGTCTCCCTTTCTCACTCGTTCTCTTTTCCCTCTCTCTCTCTCTCTCTTTCTCTCCTTCACCATTTCTCAGCCGTCTCGCTTGCTCTGTTAGCCATTGGCCAACAGACAACAAAAATATTTGGCTTTAAAGGCAAAATAAGCATCTTTGCTGCTCTCTAACTAAATCACAACTCAACTCAAAGCGTTCAATCTTCATCAGGCATTTGATAACGAGGGGTGGCTAAGCAGTAACCGTAAGTAGCCGTGGGATGGGACAGGCGAGAGTGTAAAGCAGGTTTCTACTATCATCGATAACTTGCCAATGTCTATATACATATATATTATATATATTTATCGATGTGCCCAAACATTCGCGCATTATATTTTACTTTTCGTGAATTTTTGTAGCATACTTTTGGGCACAACTTGATTATCATATGCCAAGGGGAGGAGACCTTCTCTCTCTCTCTCTCTGTCTCTCGTTCTCTCTTTCGCTTTCGTGCTCCCTGAGAATCTGTCTGTCTCCCTCTGCTGTTGTGCACAACGAATGCCATTAAGCACTCAATCAGTCTTTATCAGGTTTTGACAACGATTAACGCTTCGGGCGCCAAACGCTTTTGATGGATGGCTGCCTGCTCTTGCTACTAGTCTCTTCAGTTTATCCTGCCAGGACACGGGACTTGACTTTCTTCTTCCTCTTCCTCCTACTCTTCCTCTTGTTCTCCTTCTTCTTCTTCATCCCCTTCCGCACGTCCGCTTCCTTACACCTTCCTCAATCTGCCTGTTGTTGCAGCTTGTCGTGTATTTTATGAAATTGATTTGTTGTGTCGCCGCTTCTGACTTTAAATCCCCAAAAAAATAAGTCAAAATGATTTTGGTAATGGCAATAGCAAGAATGCAACATCTTGAGAAATATCATGGAGAATATATTGTTGTAGTTTACATCGATTTATCCATTGGACTTTAAGTAAATGTTATTTAACAAGTTATGTGGAGTTTCTTAAGTGTAATAATACATTAAATTCTCTTGCAGCAGAAATGGAAAATCACTAGAAGAGACCTTTACACCTTCTATACTTACAGCGTAACTAATCGTCGAGCACTTTTGATTAGCACACATTTTTGTGGTTCTGCAGTCGAACAATCGATTTGCTCTCATCATGGCTCATTGACTTTGCTCCCTTTTCGATTTACTTGTCCCTTTTTTTTTTTTTGTTGGTTAGCATCCCTCCTCTTTCTCCTTCTCTCCTCTCTCACTCACTTTTGTTGGATCAGACCAGTTGCCATTATCCTTTGTCATGTTGACGCTTTTAAATGTTTATTGCAGTCTTTGCCGCAGCGAAGGCTGACTGCCTCATCAATTTTGTGGTCAGCACGTGAGTAAGGACTCGACAGGACTGAACAGGACTGGACAGGACTCGACTGATACATCGCCCAGCAGTTGACCAAGTGCAAAGCATTGCTAATCAAGGGCACCAAAGGCAACAATCATTTCCGCTTTAACTTAAAGTCTTGAAGGATTTCAGAATTTCATATTAATTTAATTTTTTACCGAATTTTCTAACCTCCATTGTCAGTTTAAGCTGAAATAAATTGACCGTTTTTGTCAATCGTTGTCATAAAATTATAAAAAATGTGAATTAACTCGATAAAGTACCGATATTTTCTTCTATTAAGCGAGTCGTCTGTCGACTGTCCTCCATGTTCACTTTAAGTCATTATTAATTGCTATATTAATTAGTACTCGTACAGTTTTTAAGCTTGATAAACACCTTCAATAGTTTTCTAAGACGAATTACAACTGTCCTCCATGGTCAGTTTAAGTCATATCAATGCCTTTTACATTGAATTATTTACAAGCTTGTTGCCTTAAGCTGTTTTAGCTTTTCCCTTTCACAATCCATTGTCCAATTTAATGACTAAATTTATAGATAAAATTCCTGACTTTCCCTTGGATTTTCCCCCCAGCTCAAAGGAAAATGCCCGTTATGCGTGAAATTTGTTGAAATTGCTTAAAGGATTCGATTGGCTTTTTGCCTTGGCTGTGATTTTCGAGGCGTAACTTCTTGCGTGATGAGCAAACATTAAAACGCTACAAATTAATTAATTAAAGCGATTTAAGTGGCCTTCCCCCCACCGGTCCCTCGGCGAAAAGATGGAGAAGGGTCACATCCACTAAGAAATTACAAGAAATTCGATACGTTTCCAATTATAAGTCATCAAAAAAAAAAAAATGAAAGGAGAAAGGAAAGAGAAAGCATTTCAATATTCCATTACATTATTATTATGTTATGTTTATAATATCGAAGCTAACTCCCACTATTTTCGATCCCTTCCTCTTTCTCTGTCTTGTTTTTCAATATGCCCTGCAATTGTTGAAGTTTTAGGAATACTATTCAAATTTAACTGTCACTTAAGTTCAAGAAAAGCAGCACATAACTTTTTATAAGTCTCTTTCTAGTCTTTGGAGTAGTCGACTATAATTTAGCTTTCCCAAACTCTATACTATTTCTTAGTTTTTCGACAAAATTTATTCACTTTATTATCGAAAATGAAGTTTAAGCTTCTTTTAAGCCACACTTACAGAAAAATGTTCTATTCAGTAATTTTTTAATATAGTAACATTTTATTTCATCAATTTAAAGAAAAATGTCACTTTTGGCTGCACATACTTTTACAGGGTATCTATTAAATGCTACAGTTTCCTCGTTCGCATTTTAATTATCACAAAAGTTTCAGTTGAGTTGAGTTATTCTTTTTTTATACTCTCTGCAAGAGAGAGTATATTGGGTTTGTGCAAAAAAAAAAGTATGTAACAGGCAGAAGGAGGCGTGGCAGACCCCATAAAGTATATATATTCTTGATCAGCATCACAAGCCGAGTCGATATAGCCATGTCCGTCTGTCCGTCTGTCTGTCTGTCTGTCTGTCTGTCTGTCTGTCTGTCCGTCTGTCCGTCTGTCCGTATGAACAAACAGATTTCAGCGATGGTAAGAGCTACAAGTTTGAATATGGTCTCTATCGACTCGATATTAAGTCAGTCAATACAAGAATCTTTTTTTTTTTCGATGCCACGCCCCGTTCGCCCACAATTAGCAAAAAACTAGAAACACCTCGTAAAAAATTGATGTTTTAGGCGAATATCTCAGTAACTATGGCACTTAGGAACACCCATTTTGGTACGCAGGTTCCTAGAGACGGTATAATTGTATTGTCATCAAAAATTTTGGACTGCCACGCCCCCTGTTCTCACAAGAAATAAAATAATTTGCAAACTTCAATGCCGATTTTAAGGCATATGTTCTTATCGTACAGTATTGTTATTTCACATTCGTTTGAAGACAAAATATATTAAACTATCCTGAAAGTTGCATATAAATCGGACAATAAACAAAAGAGCTAGACATGTAAGAAAGTTGATAATTGAACGCAATGCCAATGCATGTGTGCAAGCGAGATAGAAACATACAAACATGTGAGCGAACGTTTTCGCTGCTTGCTAGCGGCAGCGCTGCCCGCGAATGCTGGCTGTGCCAACCAATTGTGTATGTATAACATATACACACATACATATGTGCGTGCATAAATATAATGTCAAATGTATATGTGTGTGTATACATACAATCAGATGTTTCTGTTTCAACGTGTTTTGTTGCAAATACTATCCGTTGATATTCTCGGATACCGATTTTATTAAATGATCAGGAATAAATTGCAGAGAGTATTCTACGGTCGGGCGTGCTCGACTGTACTTTTCTTTCTTGTTTTTATGTATGTTTGCCTTATTCTTTCATTTGTTTAAGCCTTTTTTTGGCGGCAAAAACACGCAGACAACAGAACTTAGCCTCGTAGCTCCCGGGTTCCTCCTCCAAGTTACTCCATCCCTGGCTACAGCCCCTTTTGAACTCCTTTGGCTTGGCAACATTTTGTGCCATGTCATGTTTTAATGACGCTCAGTCCAACAACAACAACAACAACAACAACAACAACAACAACAACAACAACAACAACAACAGCAATAAAATGCTACGAGTTCTGCCATTTATGAGGCCATTACTAACATTTCTACATTTGTTGTTGTTTTTGTTGTTCATTTTGTGCTTGCTCTTCTTCTTGGGGGTTTTTCGGCATGGCACTCTCAAGACATTTTCAGGACTCTCATAAGTCATTAACATTCTAAAAGGTTTTTCTAGTATATGAAATATCATCATCATCATTACCATTATCGTCATCATCATCATCATCATCATCATATTCATCTTTTCTGTGCATATCTTCATTTTGAATATCCTTTACTCGCAGAGGATAAAGGGTATACTAAGAGAGTAGATAGTACATAAAGTTCTGATCACAAATTGGGTTTTGGTCTAGTTTAGGTTCACACATAGATTTTTAACTACGCAGATCAAGCTTTTCTAACAGAGTTATGAATTTTAAATTTAAGAGCTTTAAAAAGTTTTGAATATACTTTTGAACACGACTAAACACACCACTTAATAGCATTAGGATCATAAGTTATGGCTACTTTAAGGTTAAACTGCATGTATACATAACTTGATTATAGGGTATCTTTTAGACGCAAAACAGATTAATATAGTTCTTAGTAATGTCCTCTTAAAGGTGTGTCCTGCTATTGATATTACCATGTTAGCATATACGGGAGAAGTAGGAGATGTAGAGGCCTTTGAAGCTGAAGAAGTTGGAGTAAGAAAATGTTCTGTGATATCATTTCATTAGTTTCATAAATATTTATTCAATTTGTTGTTGTTTTTCTCGCTTGTCGCATTCATCCATAATTTATCAAATTGTAAGCTTCAATGTATGTTTGTATAACCAAAAAAATAAAAACGAATAAAAAAAAATTCTCTTTCCCTTTCTCTCTCTCGCTTTCTCCAATTCTCCTCCATTTCTCTATGTTCTTCCTTCTCTCTTCGCTTTTCGAACATTTTCGCTGACAATTTTCTAATCCAATTGATTTGTGCTGCGGGCCATCTACCGCAATATATTCCCCCTCTCACCCCGCCCCCTTTCCAATGCCACGCCCCATCTTCATCATTCTCCCAGGCGCGTCTCTCTCCTTCCCGCTGCCCCGTGACTTTAGCCACAGCCAGAGATTGTAGCACAACCGCAATGTGCGTTGTTTATCTTCATGAATTTATCAACCAGAAAGCGCAGGAAACAATGAGAGATGAGCAGATTGACTATTAGATACCCAGTAATTAGTTGTGCAGTTTTAATTAAATTGATAGCGAAAAGTTGTAGATTAATCTAGAGGCTAATTGCGTTGGTTTAGTAGTATTAGTATTCAAAGAAGCCATGAGTATGCCACTACGAGATACCCTATACAAAAGTAAGTGAACTCTCAATTAATTTAAGAAAATTATAAAATATAAATATACAACTAAAAGAGAAAATTTATGATTAATTTCAAAGCCTGCAGATTTACAGGGTATGTGAGAGGAGTCAAAATATTTACACAGTAAATAAAAACAAGTTTTACTTTTTAAGTTAACTATCTTTATTCGCCAATAGTTATCACTACAACGCACACAAAGTCCCCTTGTACCTATTGCCAAAATTACAGGGTATGCCAGCAGAAAAAAAGAACGATGCAAAATAATCATAATAATAATATTTGTGTTTGCTATGCTGCTGGATTTTATTTATGTGTTGTTCGTAGGATACATGTATCAATGGATGTTTTTTGGCTTGTCGCATTACTAATGCAAAATTTTGTCATGCAGACAACACCCTCAGCTATACTTGGTGCCCCTACTCCTCCTGCCACTTAACCAATATCAGAGTTTTTCCCACTCTCCCTCTCCATCTCTCTCTTTTGCTTGGGACTTTGGTGCATTTTGCATTGCATATTTATTGGCGCGAGCTCGTCGATTTCTCTGGCAACTCCGGCGGGCAAACGACATGCACGAACGTGTTCAGTTTCTACATTTGCCACTCCCCACTCCGCCCCTTAGTCACCCAGTGCAGCAAGTTGTCATGAAAATAAATATCGCCTTCTTTATTCGTCTGATTTGCATTAGTTTGAGCAGTCTGCATGGCATGCACAAGCTGATTGCTATGACTCTTCTATCTCTCTCACAGACTGTCTGCTATTATTATTTTATTTCAACATTCCTTTCACTTAATCCTTTATGCCAAAAGCATGCGATATTATCGTCGACTAATGCGCATAAATAACATAAAAGTCATTAAAATCACATTTAATAATATAATCAACTGTCGTCGTGCTACACAGGGGAAGGAGGCAAAGGGGTGGCACAGGGGAGGCAAGGGAGGAGGCAGGGTGCGGGGTGTTGAGTGCGAAGCTAAATTGCGGTTTGTGGAGTGTGGCAAAGACATCAAATATTTATATGGTAATCAGAAAGCCAGCTTAAAGGGAAATACCAAACAAAACAAATAGACAAACAGATAATAGGCACACAGACTGTCTATATAGAGCTATATAGAGGGAGACAGAACGAAAGGAAGAGGAGAAAGAGAGGGCAAGACAGGCCATCAGAAAGTGCATTTAAACAGAGACACTTGAAAAGCCAACTAAAATCTAAGTAAAGCCGAGTTGCCTTCCATTGGATATATCCAAGTATATACCATACATATGTCTGTAATTACGACTAAATCAGCACTTTAGTTTAACTTGAACACTACATTTCAGGGTTAACCAAAATAGTTCACCGCCACGAGGGTTGCTCAAAAGATTGTTTACAATAAGATAGTGAAGTATTGGTTTGGTTTGGTTTCTGTAAGCTAATTTTGAAATAAAATCTTTGCAATAATTAGTTAAATAACTCCTGAACTATAGAAGCAACCCTCGCTACATAATTATATTTCTATAGGTCGATGTGTTTGCTTTGATTTGATTTGAATTGAATTGAAAATTGAAGCTTGTGGAAAATTATTATTAATGTTTCAATTAAATGTGCGTATAATGAACCAATAGTGTGTGTGGGTGTGTGTGTGTGTTTAGTGGGTTGCGTGGTGTGTGCGTGTGTACATGTGGTGTTGTAGGTGTGTGGGATGTATATGTATTTCCGTTGACCAGAGGCAGGATACAAGGTTTGTTGGAAATATTATTCAGTTTTAATCTATTAATTAAGCCTTCGATTTGGGCAATTTGGTTGCCCATTCGACTCGATTCGATCCGATCCGATCCGATTCGATCCGAGTATTCGACCATTCACTAGTTATCCACAAGGCAATTCAAACAATCCACACGCATATATTGCGGTCAACTCATTTGGGGTTAATTTGTTGATTGAAAATCACATGAACTCACGCTCACAAACTCACAAACCACAAAAATCTATAATTTTAGTAAATTATGGTTAGTAATGCGCTTATTAAATTTGAGAGTAAAAGAGACAGAGAAAGAGAAAAAGTGTGACAAGTAAATTGTTTAAACTAATTAAGTTGGTGCAATCAATAAAAGCATAAAATTAGAATTATATTGATTAATTCAATTAAATGACAATTAGATTGAACTACAACTTTATTTAATTTAATTTAAACATTTTATTCAGATATTTAATAAAAAACTTCATCTTTAAACAAAAGTATTTAAATAATTTGTTAAAAAATAAAATTCAATAATGGTTTTTAAATTTTTCAAGTATTGTTTTCTAATAATTATTTCATGATTAACACTTTGCCAAAAAAAAAAAAAAAAAAAAAAAAAAAAAATATTTAACTCAAAATAGAAATTATTGTATACGCAAAGCAGATGTTTTTATGATCCACCTGTTATCAGTTGAATCCGTCCTCTAATTAAGCCATCTGCAAAACAGTAAATTGCCTAAGACAAATATGCAAATATTCGTTTTAATGTTCATTTGCGAAGAATATTTAAATTCGTATTTGTTTTTATATTTGTGTGTTTGTTATTCTAAATTTTGCAGATTTTTGTTTACTTTAAACAATCGAAATTTATACAACTGTGCCAACAAACGCGTTGGCTCTTCAATACACTGAAAAAAAAAAGATCATTCAATTTGGCATTTCTATAGAAGTTAAATTAAATATATTTATTTTTTATAATTATGTTGCTTAATTCATAAAGTGCGTAAGTAGTGAATATTTGTTCAGTCCATTTAAATATTTTCATTTGTTTATAAACATAAAATTTAAAACAATTAAAGTTTGCTACACTTGCTTTCTAAACTTGAAATCATAGTAGCCATGAACTTTTTAGACCCCGTACTCTAAAAAAGAGTAGAGGGGTCTATTAAGTTTGTCTGAAGCGAAATGTGCGTAACAGGCAGAAGGAGGCGTGGCCGACCCCATAAAGTATATATATTCTTGATCAGCATCAACAGCCGAGACGATATAGCAATGTCCGTCTGTCCGTCTGTCCGTCCGTCTGTATGAACACCTGGATCTTTTAAACTACAAAAGCTAGAGCCACCAAATTTGGAATGAAAGTCCGTTTGCTTCGCGAGCAGATCAAGTTTATTTCAAATCTTTGCCACGCCCCTTACCGCCCCCGCAAATTGTAAAAAACTATGGTCACCTCGGAAATAATTGATGTTTTAAGCAAATATCTCAGTAACTATAGCACTTAGGAATACCATTTTTGGTATGTAAGTTGCTAGAGACAGCATAAATGCATTGTCATTAAAATTTTTGGACTGCCACGCCCCGTTTTCCCACAAGAATAAAATGATTTTCAAACTTCAATGCCATTTTTAAGGCATTTGCACTTATCGTACGGTATTGTAATTTCAAATTCGTTTGGAGACAAAGTATCACAAACTATCCTGAAAGTTGCACACAAATCGGACAATAAACAAAAGAGCTAGACACGTAACAAAGTTTACAATTACACGCAACGTCAAAGCAAACGGTTCACTGCTTGTGTAGCGACTGCACTGCTTGTGTAGCGACTGCACTGCTTGCGGGCGATGCACGCACATGTATGCATACTATACGATTTATTATATATCGATATTCAATACCATAGTATTTATAAATGCGATATAATATCGCTTGCGATATTTGGTCGTTATGTCTATATCTATATCGATATATCGTATTTGAATTCAGTTGTTGATAATATCGATATTTGATTTGATGTGATATTTTAATTAATATCGATATCGGCATTTTCTTGGCGATTTGCATCCCTATTACAAACTGATGATTTCGTTTCAAAGTGTTTTATTGCAAATACTATGAGTACGGGGTCTTTTACAGTCGGCTAGCTCGACTGTAGCCTTTCTTACTTGTTTAAAGTGTAAACGTAATTAAATTAAAACTTAACATATTTATTGTAATTTTAAGTTACTTTATGGCTATAAATATTGATTAATAAAAATATTGTAAAGAAATTTGCAAATTTGTGTGCGAATCTTTAAAATTCTTATTGATTTAAAGCAGAGATAATCTCATGCGATTTCAAGGGTCATAAAATTTGATCAGTTTTTTATGATCCTTTAAGGCTACCTTTAATAAATTGTTGTTAATTCAAAAAATCAAATCATTAAAAAGCCTTAAATATAAGTAAATAATTAAACCCAATGTTAGTTGCAATACCCCATTTTATAATCCCAAAACGAATCATTTCTGTGATTGTATGATTCTAGAATTCATAACTAATTCAGATTTTGTGCAAATTATTTTATTTCTGTTTATTGGAGACATGAATTTTGGAAATACATTTCGTGTTGGAGCCTAACCGCGTCTATTGCGTCTGTTGCGTCTAATGTTACGATTTACGAATCTTCTTTGTGGGAAAATTCTATTTCTTCTGGCCTCAGAAGCCGCAATCATATTACGGAATCTGCGTTGTCTGGCCTGTCTCAGTCTAGCAAGTCTTTGATTTCGAAGCTGACGACGAATGGCTGCTAGCTGGGCAAGAACTTCTGCATTTGAGCTGGAACTGGATGAACCACTGCTGGAACTGGAACTAGTGGTGGTACTTGGATCAGTTACGGTTTCGGTAATGCCTTCCGTTACATCAGGCGCTATTGTTGTACAATCAGGCTCGTTCGCATTAGTTGCTTCTCCACAATCAGTGCAACCATTTCGGCCCGGATCACCAGCCGGTAAAGCCAATTCAGCCGCCGTGCATTCCGCCGACTGGTAGCAATCAATGAGGCAAAAGGCTACAATACCAATGCCAAAAACCAATGTTGCGATTCTCATTTTGTTGAAGACGTCTTCAGTTTGATTTTGACTTTGAGTTGTGTCTAATTCTCAAATTGATCGTCGGTTTTTATAGCAAATTTTATATTTGCGAATCTCTATTTGACTTTCAATTATACAGCTGTCTCAACAATAGCTTATGACATATAATGGAATCTACGTCATAGATTGGTATACCCAGTATTGAAATTCTTATCAATCTTTTATGATTTTACACATCCAAAATCAGTTTTTATACTTCTTTAACCGATCGGTGGTTTATATAAATTATTTTTAAACACTTTTAATCCATTTTTTGAGTACAGGGTAGTACTTAATCGAGCATACTACCGTTCTTTGTAGTGCTCATATTTTGTAAACATTAAATGGATTCGACAAATCGGACCAATTTATAAATATTGTTATTGATTCACCAAATTGTTAAAACAGCTGTGATAAATTTTGCAACTCTTTTGATTGTGGATATAGACGATATAACCGGTGGGATGTTTATATTTGACAAATTTTGACTTTTTGCAGAGAAGTTTCGAAGTTAAATGATAAAGAAACAAGAAAGAAAGGTTATCTTCGGCTCGCCGAAGATTAAATACCCTTGCAGTCATGCATGTTGCGTTCATTAAATTCAGTTACCAGTGGTTCCTATGGATGCTGTATGATATGATTTAGATGAGATTTGGTCAGTATATAGGGAATAATAGCAAAGGAGTAGTGCGTGAATTTAGCTGAAATCGCTTAATAGACTTTACAAATTTTCATACTAAGCCTTTGAACCGATTGTTCCTATGGCAGCTATATGATATAATGTTTCGATCCGAATGAAATTTGGTCAACAGCTGGGGAATGATAGCAAACGTTTATGGCGTGAGTTTGGTTGAAATTGCTCAATCGACACTGAAAATGTTTATACTAAGCATTTTCATCATTTTCAACCGATTGTTCCTATGGAAGCTATATGATATAGTAGTCCGATTTGGATGAAATTTGGTCAGCATATAGGGAATGATAGCTTATGCGTACTGCGTGAATTTGGTTGAAATCGCTCAATAGACATTAAAAATTTTCATACTAAGCCTTTGAACCGATTGTTCCTATGGCAGCTATATGATATAGTGGTTCGATCCAAATGAAATTTGGTCAGCAGCTGGGGAATGATGGCAAATGTTCATGGCGTGAGTTTGGTTGAAATCGCTCAATCGACACTGAAAATTTTCATACTACGCATTTTCATCATTTTCAACCGATTGTTCCTATGGCAGCTATATGATATAGTGGTCCGATTCGGATGAAATTTGGTTTGCACATGGGATTTGGTACTAAATGCATATAGGCTTAATTTGGTTGATATAGCTCAAAAAAAAATTTTTTTTCAACCGATTGTTCCTATGGGAGCTATATGATATAGTCATCCAATCCGGCCGATTTTAACAAATGATCTGCCTGCAGAGAGAATACACATCTGTACCAAGTTTCATCAAGATAGCTTTAAAACTGAGAGACTAGTTCGCATAGAAACAGACGGACAGACGGACAGACGGACAGACGGACATGGCTATATCGACTCGCCTGTTGATGCTGATCAAGAATATATATACTTTATGGGGTCGGAGATGCCTCCTTCAATGCGTTACAAACTTCGTGACAAAATTAATATACCCTCTGCAAGGGTATAAAAACATGTTCGTCGTATAGTAGCTATATGATACTTAAAGAAAGTATGGTAAAGGTTGTTCCAAAAACTATCATGGTTACTATATCGGATCGGTTCTTGTTGCTGACCAAGAATATCTCCTCTTATGTACCTTATGAGGTCTGCCACGGTTCCATAAATGCATTCTGCAATCTGCTTGATAAAATTATAACATTCTCTGAAAGGGATAAAAATTGAACTGATGACTTTGTAATTTGATGGCGTTGCCACTTAGTTTTGAATTTAAAACTCAAAGACGATTTGAGTGTGGCACTTGAGCTCACTCCCTCCCATCTCTCTGCTTGGCAATCCCTTTGTCATTGCCAGAGTGGTAATCAGTAATCAGTAACCCGTAATCATTTCGATTGGTCCCCGCTCATTGAACGTTTAGAACTTTGCCGCAATTCGTGTGCTTTTGGCTCTCCACAGTCCATGTCCGGAAACATTTCCTCAGCTGTTGCCTGGTAGACAAACAAAATGGGTGCTTCTGGTCCAGAGACTAAGGGTCTGAGAACTAAGGTCTCTGGACCAGGGACTCTGGACTCAACTCTCGTACAATTTGAACCCGTCTCTTTCAGTATTCGATGTTGCAAGTTCATTATTTGCGTTACGTGACCTGCAACTGCGTTTGCACTGAGCTGTGAACCGGTGCAACCTTATAATTGGTATGTGTTCGGGGCATAACCACTCGCATTTCGAATGCCACATGCCGCAGGTTTTTATTGCTTCATCAGGTGGCATCTGGCAACTGGTAACTGGCATCTGGCAACTTCAACGTCATCATAAGTTCATATCATTGGCAGCACAATCGATAATCGACTATTTTTGATAGACAATGGTTCTATTTGAAGCTTGCTGCTATGACACGCCACACAAATTAGCTGGTTGATGCTTCGTTTCAAATGACTTCCTACAGAGAAACCAAAATATTTGACTAAAAAAATATTTATTAAATATGAAAAATTCTTCAAATAAGTTCTTTATACTCAGTTTAAGAAAATCCTGACTATTTGCAGAACTTGATCAATATTATAATTGATCAAATCCTTTTTTTTCTCTGGATAAATTCCTGTTGCCCTCAAAATGTGTGAAGACATTCATTGAAGCTACTGATAAACCTGCGATTAATGCGCAAAAGCTGCCTGCTACGACACGCTGTGGCCATGTCATTTGACAGCCTCATTTGATGTCGCTGATTGACTTTGATTGAACAGTCGCAGTCGCAGCTGAGCTAAGTACACAGTTTTCACTACTCGTTGGTAGTTTTCCTCCCTGGTAGTGCCTGGTAGACCCAAATGTCGACTAACCAAACACGTAAAACCCCCATCTGAGGGGTAAGCAGTGGTAAAGGAGTCGCTAAAGTAAAAGTTAATACGTTATTCATGAACTGCTCTAAGCGCAGATGTGACTCGCATTGTGATGCAGATACAAGATACAGTTAGAGTTCAAATTACAAAAGATACATTTGCTACTTTCTCCAAGTCTTCCTCTCTCGCTCACCCACTCTCTCTCTCTCTTTCCCTCTCTCTCAGCAGCTGAACAGTCTGTGCGTGCTTGTATCTTATTGCTACGGCTGAAGTTTAATTAATTATTTAATTTTAAGCACTTGAGCGCGCCAAGAGCCGCCAATGAGCCGAAGACCAATGGCAAATGCACAGCCAAGGGATTAAGTTAATAATATATGAGCTGTGACCTATCGCATGTCCTTCTCCTTCGCCCACTCCCTCTCCCATTCTCTCTGTGTCCCTCCCTTGGTCATGTTCATGTCCATGTCCTTGTCTTTGGTCTGCCTCGATTGTGTCCTCTGTTGTCCAGCGCTTCACTTAATGCAAACTAATGAGACATTGTGGAACGAATTAATTTCACGCATGATTAACACATCAAATGCCAAAAGTAGCCCGATGAGTCGTTATCTCTCTCTCCCTCTCTCTCTCTCTCTCTCTCTCTCTTATTACTTCTCTTCACTACTCCGCTTTCAGTTACATGAGTTGAGAGATCGAAAGACGTAGTTAAGATCCATGGGTAAGTATATATAACAATTGTAATCAAAACATTAATCGAATAAAAAGTTCATATATAACTCGAAGTATAAATTTGTATATAAGTCCAAGTATAAGTCTAACTATAAGTTTAAGTATTAGTCCCTGTATTAGCTCAGCTTTAAGTTGATAGTCAAGACGTATCTCCAAATTTGAGTCTATGCACAAGTCCAAGTATAAGTCCAAATATAAGTCCAAATATAAGTCCAAGTATGAGTGCAACTCCAAGTTCAAGTAAGTAGCAAGTATAAATTCAGTTGGAAATTAGAAAAACATGTTCAAACATGAGTCTGGGTATAACTCAAAGTATATGTTCAAGTGTATGTCCAAGTATGAGTCATTTCAAGTGGGAGTCCAAGTATAAGGATATGTTTAAGCCCGAGTATAAGTCCATGTATAAGTTCAAGTACGAGTCCAAGTTCGAGTCTAAAGTTAATTCGAAGTAGAAATCTAAGAATAAGGCTATGTTTAAGTCCGAGTATAAGTCCAAGTATAAGTTCAAGTATGAATCCAAGTTTAAGTCAAAGTATGAGTCCACATATAACTCAAAGTATAAGTCATGGTTTAAATTCTAGTATATGACCAAGTATAAGTCAAGTAGAAATTAATATTCAAGTAATGGTAGAGTTGAGTCCAGATCCAAATATATATATGTATATAAGTAAGAGTGCAGTACACTTTTGTTACTCGTTATTTTCGACGATCTGGTTTTTGGTGTAACTGTTCCTGTTGGTGTTATAAGTTGTTGTTCTTGTTGCCGACACGACTTTAGTTATTGAAGTTGCTGTTGTTGTTGTTGTTGTTGGTGCCACATTAACCCAGTTCCACGAGAGATGATAACACGGAAGTGTCGTCTGCGCTTGCAACACTGCAAAAACATTTTCGTTGGTCGCATAAAAACACGAAAATATATGTTACAAAATCTGTACCAACTGTATTAAAGACACACACACACACACACACACGTACACCCACGGCAAAAGAATGAGATAGACAGATGAAGAGAAAGAAAGAGAGATATATATGTGTACTTAGTTTTATGCAAGTGGCTTTTTATGCACTACATTCAGCAAATAGTACATACTCGTCCCGTATGTAAAAGTACTTATAATTTTTTCTGCATTTGAGATCAGCCTGTGTGAAGCTAAAGAGCTTTAACTTGGCATAAAATAATCATATTACTAGCTTAAAGCTCACTTGATGTAAGTATGCTCTTAGTGAAATGATGTCTTTGGGCAACATCTAAAGTAACGAGTGTGTTAAGTAGCGAGTATTTAGCTTACTTAACTTAAGTTAACGCAATTGTGACAAGAACTCAGTCCACATAATGGGCGAACGTAAAAGTAACGAGTATTTTCGTTGAGCTACGCTTCAAAAAGTAACGAGAACTTTAAGCAAATACCCAACGAGTAATATCTATGGCAGCCAGAACTTTTATTGAGTTGCTCGGCAAAAAGTCTTCAAGATATCCAAAAAGTAACGAGTAAACTTGACTATTAAACCTAACGAGTAAAACTGGCGAGTAAACTTTTTTGACTTTAAAAACATTTTAAACTGCATAGTCCAAATTCACTTTAGTGACAATTTGACGAGAGCATCAGAAATATGTGGGCGTTGAAGGAGAAGCGGGGCGGGGTCAAGTGGCATGCAACATTTGTACGGCATGCCAATTTGCTGTTGTTGCACGTATGCAGCGCATTCCATAGTTCAGTAATCTCAAGTACATTGCATTTCAACTTGTTTAACTTTGCACTTTAGCCTCGGCTACTGCACGAGAATACCAACGCCAAGTGGGTGGAGGAAGGGGAGCTGAAGGAGTGAAGGACGCAGGGGCGTGCCACTGCAAATCTGTGTTTGTGGGCGTTTCAATGTGCCCTAAAGGTCGTCCCAACGAGTTGAAACAGCCAGAAAAGCCGCATATGACAACGACACATAAATGCCAAAAGCTTGCCGGAAAAGTCACAGTCCATTATGAAAGTATGCTGAAGGGAGGGGAAGGAGAGAGAAGGGCCAGCTGAGCGGTGAAAGATACATAGAGAGGAAAGGAGGAGAAGGAGATAGAGATGGAGAGAGAAAAAGTGAAAAGGCGTTATATATTATGACCGCGTTCTATTTAGTTATGTAAGTAGCTGTGTTTCAACGAGTCTTTTTGGTTAAACATGTCCTATTTAGAAGGCCACAAAATGAGGATATTTTTTTTACTATGTAACACTTAAAAATATAACATTTTTTTCAACAAATTTGGTTAAAAACTGTAATACAGGGTACTTAAAATTCTATTACACATTTTAATACAACTTTAGTTTATTTAAAATTAGCATTTAAGCTAGAAATTAAAGCTGGGCATAAACCTGACATGATAGTTGACTAAGTTGTGTGTGTGTGAATGTGTGTCTGTGTGTGTGTGTGTATGTAGTGTGCGTGTGCATGTATGTATGTGTTGGCCACGATAATAAGAAATCAAATAGGCAATGGCAAATATTCAATAAATTTCGCTTTAGTAGTCACGTGCGAGTCAAGTGCGAACACGTACGCAGCTCCAATGCAACTGATGCCGAGGCCCAAGGACGATGGCCAGGAATCAGCAGAAGATAGCAATTGAGGAAGGAGGGAGTGAAGTGGATCAAAGCAGGGGAAGAGCCCTTTTCAACTCGTCTGGACCTCAAGGATTCTGTGCTTTGCTGTGCTGTGCTGTATTCAGCTGTGAGAGACGTGAGTTCTCAGGTGCAAAGGTCCTGAAAAGTGTGAGCCACATCAATTCTTGTCCAGGGCAACTGTGAACCAAAAAACAGACAACATTCCTGCTTTTACTACAGTTTGTAATTTTTTTTTTTTTTTTTTTTTTTTTTTTTTGATGAAGCCGTGTTTGGTTGGGTTCGGTGGTTGCACGTCGCACGTGCTGCATTCTGTCCCCTTGAGCGACCAATTTCTCGTGGACGATTGAAATTGTTCGTGGCAAGTGGATAAGTGGACATTAATCAAAATAAATATGAGAAACGTGTTGAAATACGAGTACAACTCACAAACACTTACATTCTGCCAGTATATATAGGTAATAAGTGAAATTGATACCAATAAGCGACTATTTCAATGCGAGATAAAGTCCACAGTTACAGCTAAAAGTCACTTCACATCAACCATGAGCTCAATTAGCTTTGCATCGTTGGGTATTAAAAATTTCATTGTTTTTTTGTATACTTTTCCAACACTTTCTTCTCTTTCTATATCTTTTGAACTTTTACTTTTCACCATTTGACCATCATTACTCACCAGTCGTACTACTCATTTCTCATCATTAAAATAAACATAAGTTTTTTCTGTGACTTTAAAAAATAATTTTTACTCGCTGATTTTTCAATTCACTCGTTAGTTATATATTCTTTAATCTATACTCACTAAAATTTTTCTTGTTATTCAATCGTAACTCAAAATATTTCTACATTTATTATTTGAAGTCTATATTTAACTCGTTGTTCGTTACACGTTACTCGCTACTTTTACTGTGCCCCACACTTTTATGGTTATACTGTCCCTTCAACTTAAACAAATGATTTTTTTGACGTTACCTCAAAGAAATCTTACTTCACTCGTCATTATTTACTCGTCACTACATTTTCCCCTCCTGATGTTTTTCGGAAGAAAACTTTTTCTACCACTTTCAAATTGTTTGTCACTTCCATTTGAAGGATTCAGCTTGATTAGCCCAAAGTATACATAACACATTTTTGTGTGGCTTTTAAGAACTTATCTTATAACGTGTTAAGTCAGTTGGCAGAAGTTTTGTCTTCTCGATGCATTCATTTCCAAATTTCCATTCGATTATCGCACGCATCATTTGACGACCGCATTAAAATTCAAAGCACATTTCTATAAACTTTCATAGGAGGCTGATAAAAAAAAAACAAGCAACGAAAGAGAAAAAACATAAATACATGTTATACATCAAAGTTCGGGAAGGTCGAGAAAGAGATTCGACTTTTTTTTTTTTGGGTGTTGTAAAACTTCTAAACAAATTATGCATGAGAAATTCAATTTGCATTTATTTTGCAATAATTTCATATCGGCTCAAAACATCATCAACAACAACAACAACAACTAGACATGCAAAAGAAAAACACGAATTCAAAATGTAAATAAATTTGGAGGGCCCAAATAGGGCATTACATGTGTTAGAAGGCACAGAGTCGGAGGATGATTTTCCTATTGGGTCAGGTTCTTCATTCAGCTGCGCTTCATTTAAATACTTTCGTGGCTATAAGCTTCATGTCTTGAGATAGCTAATCGCCTCTCTAATAATTAATGGGTATATGTATATAAGTATGATTTGCAAACTAATTTCAGATTGATAGATCGAAAAAGCTTAAAGAGTTATTATGAAAGCTTCTTTGCTTATTCCCTTGAGCTTTTAAGATTTAAAAACAATTGGAAGCTCTCTTAGATTATATCAGAATGTTAAAGTGAAATCTGATCTGGTATACTAAGAACTACCTACGCCATAAAGCCACCAAAACAGCTGTCAAATCTGACCATTAGTGACCTTCAGGGCTTCACTAAGTAGCTTTTAGCCATCTTGTTTGCTGAGCTTTAAAGCTATCATTAAACCAAGATGAGCACAGCTTCAAACGATTTTCGAAGGATCCACTCGATGACTGGATTACCGGAGTATTTAGCATGCCCTCAAGGAGGTAGCGCAGTCCGAGACGGACAGAGAGACAGACCGGCAGACAGACGGTCTCCCATCTGCCGAATACAGCCGATGCCAAAAGGATCTCAGCAGTACAACAACAACAACAACAACAACAACAACACGAGTGGAAAGGAACAAAAAAGTTTTTCAATATTTTACGAATCAGGTGTTTCCTGTCGAAGTTTCCGCTTAAGGACACGCAGACAAAAGTGGCGGAGAAAGGGGACAAGAGGATGAAAGATGAAGACACGGAGGAGGAAACCAGGGGGGGGGGGGAATGCTGAAATGCCGAGAGGCAAGCAGACAGCACGTAAAAATAAAATTTAATGAAATGTAACTGGATATGCCGCACACACACCCACACACAAACACAAGTGAAGAGAGCAAGAGGGATAGACAGACACACAGATAGAGATAGAGATAGAGAAAGAGAGGAAAAAGGGCAAAGGAAGACGGACCGACAGGTAGAATGTCAAAAAGCCTATTTAGCATATATTTACTGCCAGAGAAACGAGGCCAGCACAAAGAAAACTTTTGGTGAAAGTTGAAAAAAAAAAAAATTAAATAAAAATAAAATGGAATGGGAAATAAAAATATAGGAAAATCCCTTCTCAAAGAGGGTAACGGAGAGAGAGAGAGGAGACTAGAGTTGAGTAGAGGTAGCAAACAGGGGAAAACCTGCTGTCATTGGAAATATTATAAATCATGTGCTACATTAGCCAAGCAACGCTCTGGTGGCTTCTGCAAATTGCCACAAATACAAATACAAATAGCCAAAGTCATAGCCAAAAGCCACAATTGAAGCCAAGTTGAAGTTGAAGTCAAAGTTGGTATTGTTCGAAAGAAGGACTAAGAAAGACGAGAGCAAAATGAGTTTATTTATCTAGTTTAAATAACATCCAAAATATCCATTTCCATTTAGAATCTTTTAAGAACTTATTAACCTTATTAAACTTTATACTTTTCATATTAATTATAAGTTGAATTCTTATAAAATAGTAATAATATAAAGTAAGAATCTTAGTTTTAATAGAAAAGTCTTCATTTAGAAGCATTTGTTGCCAGTGAAAGTCTTCTTAGACGCTATCAATAGAACCATCTTTCCATAAAACTCAGGTAAAACTATTACCTGATACATTGGTAACTCCACTGGGCTGCGTTTACACTAGGGCAACTCAAGGTTCGGTAAACCACAGACTTTGGTTTGCTTTGTGGTGCAGTTAACGCACGCATTTCACGCGACAGATAAATATACATATAAATAAGGAGAGGGGATGAAAGTGGGGGAGGAAATAAGGAAGGGAAAGGGGAAGGGGATAGGGGAAGAAGGCATTTCCTTTTCCGTTTACCCGCTTGGTGTTGAGCTAGCACTTCTTGGCTGCTTGTCACGCCATTCACGGCACCGATGGCAACTGCAATTCAATTGTTGTTTCCTTACCCGATTTATGTCCTCACTTCTGCCCCGCCCACTTGCACGCCCCACTGGCACCGTTTTGGTTTGGCGTCTTTGGCCAAAAATGTTTGAACTTCTTTCCCCGACAGCAATTTGCGGCGAAAATTGTGATTTGTTGTTGAACGCGCGCGCGATTTTCATCAGCCGTCGTCTCCGTCATCCGCTTTCGTCACCATCGTTGTCGCCACCGTCTTTGCCGTCGAGTCCTGCCAGTCCTGTGAATCGTCATCGTCATCGTCCTTTGGCAGCTTTGCATTTTGTTCAGATACTTATCACACAGTTTGGCAAATGCTGCACAAAGTTTTGCTTAATAGCCTGGAAGTTTTTAATGAAATGCTTTTGCTTTTCTCATTTTCCATTTTCCATTTGCCATTTTCCATTTTCCATTTGCCATTTCCCATTGCCTTTAAGACGCCATGCTAAACTCAACTAAACTGAAACTGAAACTGAAACTGAATTTGAAACCGAATCTGAGGAATTGTACCCTCATCAAGTGACCCAAGTCAAAATGGAATTCCATACGCTCAAACAAGAAAGAAAAGTACAGTCGAGCACGCCCGACCGTAGAATACTCTCTGCATTTTATTCCCGATCATTTTAATAAAATCGGTATCCAAGTACATATATCAATTGATACTTGCAACAAAACACGTTGAAACAAAAACATCTGATTGTATGTATACACACACATATACATTTGACATTAAAAGTATGCACGCACATATGTATTTGTGTATATGTTATACATACAGAATTGCTCGGCACAGCCAGCATTCGCGAGCAGCGCTGCCGCTAAGCTACGCAAGCAGCGAAAACGTTCGCTCACATGTTTGTATGTTTCTATCTCGCTCGCACACATGCATTGGCATTGCGTTCAATTATCAACTTTCTTACATGTCTAGCTCTTTTGTTTATTGTCCGATTAAGATGCAACTTTCAGGATAGTTTAATATATTTTGTCTTCAAATGAGTGCGAAATAACAAAACTGTACGATAAGAACATATGCCTTAAAATCGGCATTGAAGTTTGCAAATTATTTTATTTCTTGTGGGAAAGGGGGCGTGGCAGTCCAAAATTTTTGATGACAATGCATTTATGCCGTCTCTAGGAACCTCCATACCAAAAAGGGTATTCCCAAGTGCTATAGTTATTGAGATATTCGCCTAAAACACCAATTTTTTCCGAGGTGTTTCTAGTTTTTTGTTCATTGTGGGCGAACGGGGCGTGGCATCGAAAAAAAAGATTCTTGTATTGACTAGATTTAATATCGAGTCGATTGAGACCAAATTCAAACTTGTAGCTCTTACCATCTCCGAAATCTGTTTGTTCATACGGACAGACGGACAGACAGACAGACAGACAGACAGACAGACGGACAGACGGACAACGGACATGGCTATATCGTCTCGGCTTGTGATGCTGATCAAGAATATATATACTTTATGGGGTCTGCCACGCCTCCTTCTCCCTGTTACATACTTTTCACAAACACAATATACTCTCTCTTGCAGAGAGTATAAAAATAGGTGACATGAGAAAATAGAAAGAAATGCAAAAAAAACAAGCCTTTGATTTAATACCCTATATCTATCTAGACAGTACTTATCTAATATATACTTCCTATTCCTATTCGAGTATATAGTATAAGTAAAAACATTAATATCAATTCATGTTATTTGATTTAAATAGCTCAATAAAGACAAAAGTTTCTAAACTTAAACGTTATTTTCGTTCTATAGTTCTTGGATTCTATTAGATATAGTGTTCCGATTTGGTCGAAATTTATCATATCACATATTAATGACTTTGGTATAGAGATTTTAATAAACAAATTGAAACCAACACATACTTAAACTCAATTTGTTCATGCTGAAACTCTTATGTTTACTATATAATATAGTGATCCGATCTGATCAAATCAAAGCGTTTGTAGAAATAAGACCAACTTGTGCCAAGTATCATCAAAATTGCGTTATGACTAGGAACAAAGTTTGTAATAGAAACAGAGTAGCTTCACAATGGTCATGACTATATCGACTGGACTTAAGATGTTGATCAAGAATATATATACTTTCAAACAAAAAGAGGTATACTTTAAAAAGAACTTAAAACAAGAACATGGTCATAACGACTCCACCGTTGATGCTGATCCAGATTATATATACTTTAAAAAGACGCCATGCCTAGTAAGAAAGTTAAAATACCCTATGATAGGGTATAAATAAATAACAAATGTTAAGCAAATAAAGGTGAAATGTCACACTCAACATTTTTGCTTTATTAAAATAATACGAGTACTTTCCATAATCAGAAATACACTTTTTCTCTCTCTCTCTCTCTCTCTCTCTCTCTCTGGCCACACAGAAGGTAAGCAGCTTGCTGTCTCTTTCCACACTGTTTTTCAGCTCCATCCTGTTCGTCCTTTGTCTTTTTGACAGCTGTCTTCACACGCCCAGGCCAAGAACAAAAAATTAACCCAAAAAAAAAAAAAAAAAAAAAAAAAAAAAAAAAAAGCAAGAAAAACCAGAAAAGATTAAATGTTTACTTGGTCAAGAAAATTAATTTGCTTGTGCATTAAGTTTGATTTTAATAAAGTGTCCCCAGGACTGGAAACCATTTTGGGGTTTCGTTTGGGGAACTTAACTCGGCAAACTTAATAAACAGCTATTTTATGCTCGTTTGTATGTGTAAGTGAGTGTCCGACATTTGTCATTTGTGTAAAGTATGCAGCATTCTTTTGTGCTCTCTGCTCTCTCTACCTCTCTCTTGGCCTCCCTTTCTCTCAATCTATCTCTCTCTCTCCCTTGCTCTTGTTGTTGTTGGTTCGCAAACATGACAGCACACATTAATTTCATGTGCTCTTTGCTCGGTAATTAAAAGCGAAAGTGTTTGACGCCGCGACAAACAAAAGAAAAAGAACTACTAAAGAAGGCTACAGGCGAGAACACTCGACAGTCAACGACCCGGTAGTGATGTGGTAACATAAAAACATGGAAAAACTAATAAAAATAAACGTTAATAACTGTTTTTCAGTATTTTGTATTTTATTTGCTAAAATTTTCATTTAAAAAAAGAAAATAATTCTAGACTCCATATATATGTAAACGAAAATATACTCCCAACTAAAATATATATATATACCTAGATTCTTTAACATTATTTTATGAATTAATATTTGAATTATTAAGGTAATCATTATTATTTTCTACCCAACTCAAAGTACGTATATAATCTTCTTCATATACCTGCAACATATCATATCACATAATTATAATACCCTGCTATCCATTCGGCACTGGGTATAATGCCCACGGCTGAAAGAGCCAAGGAAGCAACAATGCTCATTATTTGGCAAAAACCGAAACTGACCCTTTTGACACTTTCGGGACAATGAAGTGGCAAACGAAAGACTGTAATTAAGTCTATTTGACTGCATACCCGTAATACCCTACGTACCGACCAAAAAAAAAAAGGCGACCTGGAAGGGCGACATATTAAAATACTCAAAGATAATGGGTCAATCAGAAATTCCTATAAACTTTGCACTGAATAGATTATCAAAACTTTTTGGTATAGCCCATATGCCCCAACTGAAACTACAGGGTATACTTATTTGGCAGCAATGTGGAGCTTAACAAGAAGTTCACTTGCTGTTAGATTTATGATGGCCTCATTAATTATGGTCCAGGACCCAAAATAAAAGATGGTCCTTGTCGCACTTGAAAACTTGCAATTAAATGGAAGAGCAGACAAGTTGAGACACGCAAATCAACATCAATTGCAGCAGCAAGTGGAAAACAGAAAATGGAAAACGGAATGAGGAAAGCGGGAAGCGGGAAGGAAATGGCGGTGAGAGACTGTAACTGTAATGAAGAAAAAGCGGCGAGAAGTCCATAAAAATCCTAACGAAAATGGATTGTAATATTTGGCACGCGCGACATTCAATTGAATTCACACACACACACGCACACACACACACACACACACACGCACACACACGAACACACACACACACACGTACGAAAACACACATATTATCTTCAGGAAAAAAAGAAGATCGACTATAAGATACCTCATTCTTAAAATTCAACAACTAAAATGACTCGATTCAAAACCCTCTGATTGAATGCATTTATAAGAATGGAGAATTACTCTCTCATAAAATACACACTGAGAAAAAGTAGCACTAGGTAATTCATACTAAATTATTTTAATTCATTATGAAACATTTTCCAGTTTCCACTTGATTTAAGGCTGAAATTTTCCTTTCTAAAGATCATTTTCACATGTCTTTGTGGTTGTGATCTGTTTTGGTAAATACCACTTAAGTACAATTAAATATAAATTATAAAATGTTAAATTTGTTTCATTTCTCTTAATTCTTTAGCACTTTAATTATAAGTATTCAAATCCAATTTTAATATTTTTATAACCACTTAAAATGCGTCTTAAAGAAGTCTTAATTTAAAAGTTATTTGTTAACTTTAGCACTTTAAACCTGATAGACTCCCTACCTACCCATTCTTCTACCGATTAATGGGTATTAAAAATGCTAAAGAAACGTTGCCAATTTGCTGCTCGAAGGCATTTTTATGGCCAAGACAAGCGCTGGTTGTCCCTCTCTATGTTGTTCTCCCACTAATCCTATATATATCACTCCCACTCTCCCTCTCTTACTCTCTCGAGTGCTATCTCTCTATTTCTATTACTCTACTACTCTGAGAGAAAGGGAAATTCATTAATTCCAGCAGTCGACATTCGGCAAGTTTTCTAATTAAAACAACAAACAAATGGCCAAAGCCAGTGACAATAACAATACATATGGAAATCCAATTGGCAATGGAGTTAGTTTCCCCTCCCTTACCACTGATTCCCTTCCCCGCTCAGATCCCACTATAGATATATATATATATGTATATATATTTGTGGACAGGAAACTGTCTGGCAAGATGCTAATTTGGTTAAAAACTTTTGTCGTCAAGTTTCCAGCTCAGTCATTCATCCAGTCAACCAACCAAGTTTAGTCACTCAGTCAGTTAGTCAGTTAGTCAGTTAGTCAGTCAGTCAGTCAGTCAGTTAGTCAACTGCCTGGCATAAACTTCGTTTAGCGTCCCTGAATATTATACAGCCCTGCTCACATTGTTATGCGGCACATGCAAATTGAAGCGGCAGCTTCATCATCAACTTCATGTGATATGCATCAGTTTTGCCCAAAAATTGTTTGTTAAATATGCAATCCGTTTGCATTCCTTTCTCTTTCAGCACTACCCCTCTCTCTCTCTCTTTCTCTCTCTCTCTCTCTCTCTCTCTCTCTCTCTCTCTTACACTCTTTCCTACTCTGCAATATGACCATGGCCCCATTTAACTAAATGTCAGCTTTGTTGGAAATATTTAGCTTCTTCTTAGCATTTCATTCATATTCTTGACTATCTATTTGTCCCGTTCCCTTCCCATCTCTTCCTCTCCTTCCCTTCCAACATCTCTCTTTAAAATATTTCGGTTTTCATTAGATGCGATTTGGCAATTGTTACTATATTTGAAATTCCTAGAATTATAACAAATAGATTTAATTTACAGCTAATTTGTCTAGAATGTCAAAGAAACCAAGAATTACACAGAGAGAAAATGTCGAGTAATTTGTTTGAATTTGTCAAATATGTTACGTTTGCATACAAAATTTCTTCTTATATCCAAATAATTTTACTTTTTTCTCACCGTGTAGAGTTTATTATGTTTAAATCAATTAACTCAAATAATTCAAATAATTCGAATTTTATACTCAATCAAGCTAGTTTCTCAAATGGAATTTTTTATTTAAAAGAACTCATTATTACTAAATAATAGGAATGTTATTAAGACCCCGTACTCCAAAAGATTACAGGAATCTCTTAGGATTATCAGAAGAAGTTATGTGCGTAACAGGCAGAAGAAGGCGTTTCCTTTGAAAACTACTTAAGCTAATTTGATCAAATTTATATAAAATGAGTACGGTACCATTACAACTATCCTCACCTAGTTTGATCCCGATCGGACAACTATATATTATAGCTGTCATACGACAAACCGATCGGGAATTGCTTATTTCTATGGGAAATGCGTACTAAAATAGGTACGGGGTCTTTTACAGTCGGCTCGCTCGACTGTAGCCTCGTTTTTAGACCCCGTACTCTAAAAAAGAGTATAGGGGTCTATTAAGTTTGTCTAAAGCGAAATGTGCGTAACAGGCAGAAGGAGGCTTTTCCGACCCCATAAAGTATATATATTCTTGATCAGCATCAACAGCCGAGACGATATAGCGATGTCCGTCTGTCCGTCCGTCTGTATGATCACCTAGATCTTTTAAACTACAAGAGCTAGAGCCACCAAATTTGGAATGAAAGTCCGTCTGCTTCGCGAGCAGATCAAGTTTATTTCAAATCTTTGCCACGTCCCTTACCGCCCCCGCAAATTGTAAAAAACTATTTTCACACCACCATAACTTGAAATCGACTAGAGCTAGGGAGACCAAATTCACATATTATGTGTATGGTACCTATCTAACTATCCTCACTAAATTTGGTCCGGATCGGACAACTATAGCCTATAGCTCCCATAGGACAAATTGGCCGAAAATTCGTGATTTGTATGGAGGCATGAAGTTTTAGTTGAGCGATTGCAACCAAACTAACACATTATGTGTATGGTATCATTATAACTATCCTCACCAAGTTTGGTCTGGATCGGGCAACTATAGCCTATAGCTCCCATAGGACAAATCGTTCGAAAACTACTTATTTGTATGGTAAAACGCGCACTAGAATGAGTACGGGGTCTTTTACAGTCGGCTCGCTCGACTGTAGCCTTTCTTACTTGTTATAATTAACAAGTAAGAAAGGTTACAGTCGAGCGAGCCGACTGTAAAAGACCCCGTACTCCTTCTAGTGCGCGTTTTTCCATACAAATCACCCATTTTCGACCGATTTGTCCTATGGGAGCTATAGGCTATAGTTGTCCGATCCAGACCAAACTTGGTGAGGATAGTTATAATGGTATCATACACATAATGTGTGAATTTGGTCTCTCTAGCTCTAATCGTTTTCAAGTTATGGTGATGTGAAAAAAGTTTTTTACAATTTGCGGGGGCGGTAGGGGGCGTGGCAAAGATTTGAAATAAACTTGATCTGCTCGCGAAGCAGACGGACTTTCATTCAAAATTTGGTGGCTCTAGCTCTTGTAGTTTAGAAGATCCAGGTGTTCATACAGACGGACAGACGGACAGACAGACAGACAGACAGACGGACAGACGGACATTGCTATATCGTCTCGGCTGTTGATACTGATCAAGAATATATATACTTTATGGGGTCGGAAAAGCCTCCTTCTACCTGTTACGCACATTTCGCTTCAGACAAACTTAATAGACCCCTATACTCTTTTTTAGAGTACGGGGTCTAAAAATAGCGACTTTCGTTTGAGTATAGTGATATATATCACTTTTTCTTCTATTTTTCTTACAAACGTTTCCAACTCCACATTATAAACTTCCTCAACTTCCCTATAAATTGGAGAACTCTCAAGGAGTTGATCGACTGATGTTGATTGGTAATGTTAATCAGTGTATGTGTCTCATCTAATCTATAAACATTTTTTGTTTGCTCTCACACACATACCACGCTAGGTGGCGCTGCAACTAACTGTGTTCGAGGGCTCAAGACCTTAAGGGCGTGGGGGCAGGGGGGTGGAATGGGGCTTTAAGCCCACAGCTAAACGACTAAACATTTATTTAGCTAATAATTTATTTATATGCCTGTCAATATCTACATGTAGTATTGTAGTATTGTAAATAGCAGAGACTGTGATGCGCCCTCTAGGCGTTCAATTTGCTGAAATAAGCAGAAAAGATAGAAATGCAAAAGAAACAAATAGATGAGGACAAAATACGAACGAACATTTTGTCTCAACACACCGAAGTCGAAATACTCTTGAAAACTTTGGAAAATTATTGCTGATGAAAAAAAAAAATTTAAATTTAAAAAACAACATTTTTTAAGATTTGAATCAGGAACCAATGGCGTCAAAAAGTACAATCACTTAAAAACAAAATATTAAAAGTTTTTTTTTTTCAGTTTTAGTTTAAGTTTAAAAAATTTACTAACAATTTTTTTACTTACCAAATGTGCGTTACATCTCTAATCAAGGCATAGGAACACCCTTTGTAAGGGTATACCAAATGTGAGAGCTGGCGAATTGATTTGGTTTATGGACGTCAACGCCGTGATGTTGCCACAGTTGAAGCAGCCACCGCGACGCGATTATTATGCACCCTCGTTTAGGGGGTGTGGACAGGCGGCAGGCGGCAGGGGGCAGGGGGCAGGGGGCTGAAAGGCAGTAGACTAAGGGGAGGCGGGTACAGTCAGTGACTCATATCATTATGGTATATGTCCTGAGGCGCCACGCGTCTTCCCCACGCACATTGCTTTGATGCCATTTGCCACTGCACAGTGTTGCCTTGCCCCATGTTGTTGTTCCTGCGGTTGTTGTTGTTGTTTTTGTTGCCTCTTCGGTTGCGCTTGTTTTTTATGTCTAGTGCCACAAAAACCGCACTCGATTTACGCTTGAATGGGCCAAGACGACGATGAACAAGTAGAGGACGCTGGCTACCTGTTTGCCCAATCCTCCCCATCAGCCATATCCACTCAAATCTCCACTGCTCCTCTACTCTACCCAGAGCTACATCCATTCCCATTCATTCTACTCGTATTCCTTTACTGACTGCTTCTTCTTTCTCCTCCTTCTGCTGTTGTTGTTGTTGTTGTATTTGCCTCATTGATTAATGCATAAATATGCGTTCCATCGTCGTTCTGGCGTTCTGTTTGTTGTCCAACCTCAAACTCAACCATCTTCCCCTACACCTGACCCCTCGCCACCCCTGTTCAACGACCATTTGACGTCTCTTTGAACCTAACATTAAACATTTTTCAATATTTTTCTGCTTGGCAAATCTTTAAGCAAAAACTTAAAGCATTTCTTTTATTTCCTATGATGCGTTAATAATATCCAAACAGTCTGAATACCCTTAAGACATTCTTTCTTACACTCCTGTCTCTTAGCTAACACTTTGAGAATTGCATAGAAGAGCTCTAGTCGTCAAGTTTTGATAATGACATACAAAATATGTTGATAATTATCTAAATCATGTAAACTGTCTACCCGTCACACCAACCCACCCCTACCCTACACCACCCTCCATACGATTCATAATCCCATCCACATACCCCTCACCTTCCCCCATCTCCCAACTCTTCCTATTTGTATTTCCCTTCGCGATTCCATCATAAACAAGTTCCTTGTGTCGTGCTCCACATGCAACGTGTCAGGCAACAAAGTGTTAATACACTCGACACACCTGTAAAAATGTGAAATGTTTAACGGTTCAGGGAAATTGGGAAAGGGGAGGGGGGGGTCTAAGGGAGGAGTCGGTGGAGTTTATGGTTGTGGTGGAGGAGAGGGTTTTACACGGTAGACAGTTGACGGTTCGTAAGCATGTGCACATGGCAGCGCTTACGTAACGCGACAGGTGTCATCAATCATATTTAGGGCACACATACACGGGGTCCTACACACACACACACACACATACATATGCACCAAATCAGTGCGGGTTGAGGCCAAAAAGATAAATGGCCAGATTTGTTATTGTTGTTATGGCATTTAACATTTTTAAGTAAGTGGTTAACTAGTCGTGTTAAATGAGTGCTCAGTTGGTACAGTGATAACTCACTAAATGAAACGGGGTGATTCTTTTTGCAAAGCTAAAAAATACATGTGGAAATGAACGAATTTAATGACAGTTTGACTGTAACTTAAAGTAACACTTTATTCTTACTATCGCACAATATACTTTTCCGACTCATTACAACAAATTTGTTGCTGAAAATCAACACATAAATGCGATTTGAGGCAAAACTCTCCCAATGAAGGCAATTACAAAATTGTGAATTGTAATTTCTGAGCGTTGACTGTAATAATTAGTTGCATGCCACAAAGTGAAAGGCGAATCATTCGGTCATTCGGCATGAAATGGTATGAAACGGAATTAAACGATATGAAATGAAACGGAATGGAATGGAATGGAATGGATTGCAGATAAGTTGAAAACAATTTCTTATGTAGGATTTACGCAGAGCCCATGGTCTGAAATTGAAAACGAGCCAAGCCAAAAGCGTGACAAACTGATGATACGAGAAGAGTGGGAGGCAATAAGGGTTGGGGCTGGGGGTTGATCATGGGTGGAGGGGGAGTCTGTGCTCTTTCCCCGCAGCGCAGTCCATTTACTATGAAGAAGAGCTTCGAGTCGAGTTCTAGCTTCTTTCTATCTTGATAGTGCCGCCGGATTAAGCACAGAACGCATGAACTGACAGTGTGTGTGGGAGGGTAATGTGTGTGTGTTGGAGGGTGGTGTGTGTGTGTGTAGAGGGTAGTGAGTGCTGTTGTTGGTCCATGCTTCAGGGCAAAGTAACGAAAATAACGTAAAGCTGCAGCTGAAGCACAAGGATTACGAAAGGATTCGTTTCTAACGAGATTGACAACAAACCGCAATGCCATCTTCACACAGACACACACCACCACACTCCACCACACACCACAATACACTCACACACAGACAGTCAGTGGGTGCTGCGTTTTTATTTGTATGCTGTATGCATTGCTTACTTTATATATTCTCATCAAAAGAGTCGCATTACTTGCTTGTAAATTGTGGAATACATGAAAAACCACATGACAACCAACAGAATTTCCATGTGCAGTAAAAAACCTCTCAAAATTAGTTTAAAACTGTTGAAGGATCTTTTAAGTATACACTTAAAATTAAGTTCAATTGTTAAAAATTAAAATCTTATATAACTTTATAAATAAAATAAAGATTTTTTCATTTTTTCCCTAAGTAACTAAGTGCTATAAAAACTGCCTCCTAAAAGTATGCTTGCATTTTTAGCTTTAATGTGAAAAGAAATTCTAAATTTATCTTATTTTCCTGATTCGTACTCATTTCTTATAAATTGTACTTCAGTAACACGCTCTGTTTGTTGTACGAATGTGTGAGTGATTTGAGCATACCCTTTCGGTTAGAGTACTGGGTATACGTGTATGCCTTATTCTGCAAACAAAGCAAATTTCACCCCATAAAACTAAAACGTTGGATTTAATTTTGCAAAATAAACATAAAAATCGTTTTGCTATCTTCTTATTTCTGCTCTTCTTCTTCTTCTACTTCTTGATGCTTTCTCTTTCCTCTTTCTTCGTTTTGTTTTTTGTTTTTTATTTTTTCGAATTTGGACTTATGCACTGTTTACTGCATATCTTCATCAACATCTTTGGCAAAGAGTGTGTTGGTGTGTGTGTGTGTGTGTGTGGAACTGGCTTTTGAGAGTTTAACTCTATTCCTCTCTCTCTCTCTCTCTCTCTCTCTCTCCTCACTCTCCCTCTCTCTCTCTCTCTCTCTCTCTTGCTCTATTCAGCTATTACACAGATAATCCAACAAACCAAAGCTAAATCCGACACAACTGTACCCTGAACAACAAAGATTATGTAACATAGGGCTGAGTATGCTCTGCTTTGAGATACCCTGTACTTACATTCTTTTGGAATTAAAGTCGAAAAGAGCCCTGTACTAGAAACTCTACAGGATACCAAGTTTCTTGTAAAAGTATTAAAAGTGAGTAGATTGTTGAATGTAGAACGCGTAAATTTTGATCAATGTATTTGTTTTAATATGTGTATTTAAATAAATACTCAGTATTTAATATTTACTTACATTAGTACTTTAGCTCAAACATCGCTTCAATTACAGGGTATTAAAAATGAATGAAAAACGAACTGAAATGAACAGAAATTCATTATTCATTTGCCAACAAAAACGACTAAAAAATAAAATAAACAAACAAACAAAAAAAAAGAATGACAAACATATAACAACAAAATCAAATAGAAAATGCAAATAATACAAATACAAGTACTGCAGGGCTACGCAAAAAAGGGGGTGGGGCAGAAGGACCACGACCAGTACCAGTACCAGTACCAGGGCAGGGGGACAACGGAAGTTTGTGGTGTTCAAAATCGTTTTTGAGTTTTCTCATTTGTTGTTGTTTTTATTGTTGTTGCTGTTGTTTGGTAAAAAAGTTTTCTAATTAAAACAACAACTGACAAACGCAAATTGTCAACGTATTTGCACACATACATACAGCGAGAAAGAGATAGAAAGGGGCTGAGGGAGAGAGAGGGAGAGAGGGAGAGAGGGAGAGAGGGAGAGACGTAGAGAGAGGGATAGAGAGATAGACTGATTTATATTTGCCAACTGTAAAATGCTTTGTTAGGCAAGTTGCACAAAGCTTTTAGTCGAGAGGGGGCAGCAGGGTTGAGGGGGGCGTGGCATAAGGGGCAGGGGATTCTTCTACCCTCTCACTCACACACTCTTCTCCCTCCCACTCCTCTAACTCTCGCTCATTCTAAGCACTGCCCTGGGGCCACTGCTTCTGGCCGCGCTGTGGGCGTGTCCTGCAGACAGAGGGGTAATGTAGGAGAAGGGGTTAGGGGTGTCAGTGGAGTACAGAGTCGTAAGGGTAGGGATTACCAAGGGGGCGAGGGGTTTCAGTGGGCCGTTGTTAGATTAGTTTGACTTTTTTGCTTCTTTCGCTCCGCTCTTGTTTTTTGACAGTTGTCAAAATGTAAATGCGCAGCCAGCGAGTCAGAAAGAGAGAGAGAGAGAGAGAGAGAGAGAGGTATGGAATTAGAATGAGAGGGCAGAGTGACAGTGAGAATGGATTTCAGCTGCAGAAGGATAACAGTAAAATTGTCAGTTGATGATGCCGAACGCTGTCAACTGGCCCCAAAAAGGATCAAGCAATTGTTTACATGTAAATTAACTAAAAAAATCAACACAAGCGAAACTGAGAGAGAGAGAGACCACTCTTCTTCTCTCTCTCACACTCTCTCTCTCTCTCTCTTTTTAGTTGACTTCAACATCATGTTTTTTATTCAAGCAAATTAGCTGCACAATTTTCATTCTTATTTCTCTCTTTTTTTTTATTTACTTGAATTGTTTTATTTTTTGGGTTTTGTACGCGTTGCAAAATTGTTATCTTAAAGCTGTGATAAGCTAAGCCATATGTGAATCGCATAGAAAGGCTTTACAAACTGGTTAAATGCAGTTTGCTTGTGTGGTGATTTAGTTAATAGCTGACTTAACTGAAGTTGGGTGTATAAACTGATGTTAGTAATACCCATATGAAATGGTATTTAGATTTTCATTACTTAAATAGCGAATAAATGAAATTAAGAGATTTTTTTGCAGTACTTAAAATTCTTGTAATTTTAAAAAGATTTTAAATAGAGCGAAAAAAATTCTGTACATTTCTATTAATAATTTTATTTGGATACTTTTCATATCATATATATACTTCAATTTTAAACGAATTTTGCATATTTTATATATGATATACTGTTAGAAAAAATCAAGTTTTTATAGTAAAAATAAATTTATTGAATTTAAACTAACTCTAAAATAAATCTAACTTATAAATTCATATTTTTACACTCAAAGTCAATGTTAACTTTAACTTAAATCCATAAAAAATTGCTGCATAATCTTTTTTATTCACAGCTTTTTAGTTATGAAAAAAAACAATTTTATTCATTTTTTTTTTTTTTTCCTAGGTAAATTTTAATGGTTGATCATATTTTACTTGTATTTTTTTTTTTATTTTAAATTCCTTTAAACTCGTTTGTTCAATTCAATTTTCATTTGCTAAATAATCAGAAATTTCTTTTTTTATTTTCTCAAAAATTATTATTTGCTTAAACTTTTTTGAAATGGAAGCGGAAAACTGATAACAGCGAAAAGCTGCAAACTGAAAACAGAAAAGTTTTCACTCAACACGGAGCTTCAATCAAATTAATTTTTGTATTTAAGGCAAATGGCCAATCAGCTCCGTACTAACCACCCCACCCCTCACTATCACCACCCTTGTATTCCTCCACCCCTCTCTGTTCAGCACGCGTTTCAGTTTTCTGTGTATGAATCATAATTTTAATGATTACGTATACGCAGCGTTGTCTGTGTTTATCCTTTGCTTCTTGCTCGTTGTCGTCACTTTGTTTTCATCATTTCAAGCGCAAATTGCTGTTGTTATTGTGGCAATTGTACAATGCCAAACACACACACAGCAACAGAGACATACACACACAGACACAAACACAAACACACACACACAGACACAAACACACACACACAAGTTATTATTATTTTAACAATTTTGCAACTCTTTTGGAGCCACGAGGCGGCGCCAACGTCGAAGGTCGCGTAATTCAAAAGCAATTTGTCGAAATTAAATTTGATTACATTTATCGCGCCAACAGCTGCCCCAACTACAGTTACAGCCCCCCCCCCTCTCTCTCCCTCTCCCTCTCCCTCTCTCGTTCTCTCTTTTTGCTATCCCCTTTCAATTGCGGCTCCAGCAAAGTTTTTCAACTCTTTAATCGTTGGTAATTTCCATAAATTGCCAAGATTTTTCAGCACAAAATGCTGTTCAATACGAATAAAGGCATATTAAAGCTCACTGATACTTTAAAGCGTTTATTTGCATAAAGACAGATTATTTGATACCCTGTAAATACCTTTTATTGAATCTGTTTACTTTATTCAACTGTTTTTTTTTAAACAGCTTTGATTATTTACTTATTCGAAACCCCCTTTGACATATTTGTTTGCCTACAGGGTATTCTTAGCGTTATTAAGTTTTGCTCTGGACACTCGCTGACATCTGAATGACACAATAATTAAGCATCTGTAGTAATGAATTTCTCAGCTTTGACATGTCACGCAGCACAATTTTCCATTTTGCCTTTTACAGAAAAATTAATGATCTTTGGTTCGTGGAGAGAAGATTAAAAAATGTATTTCTTTAGCTAAGAAAAACATTTACAACACCAAAAAATGTTAACTATTTAAATTTTCAAGTTTACTTGTCGATTGAACAGATAATCAGATCAACAGTCAATGTTAATGTTAATGTTAAAGTGACGTTGACAGAGTTATGTTAATTGTTAATTGTAATTGGACATCATTAAGCAACACTTTTGCATGTTTAAAAATATGAATTTGAATTTAACTGAATTTAAACACTCGATTATCTCAAAGTTAGTTAAAGTTTTTTCTTAAAATCATTATTTTATTTATTTCATTTTTTCTAATTTTCTTTTGTATATATAAAACTAGAAAAAGAAGTGATTTGCTGAACTGTATAGGGGTTCTTCGCAGTGTGGATTGTGTTTTGTGGACACTAAGTTTGTTCACAACGATTACGTAGATTCTCAATATAGGGATTGGGCTCATCGCTGGCAAATTCCCGACGAAAGTCCAAACCAGGAACATTATCAAAATGTCTCCGTTGTTTGGAAGCTTTTCAAAAATTGATTACTAATCAGGTGTTAAATTGTTTATGTAAAAAAATCTTACCAACTTTATTTTCTTTAAGCTTTTTATTCATCATTTTCATAAGTGCCTCTTTGACCTGTTCATCCTTTTTGTGATCCTGTTGATCCTCATCGTCCATATTGGTCATTTGTATGTTGAGATTTTGTGTCTTCTCTCGATTCTTCCAACCATTGTCGTCAGTCTTGCTCAAGCGATTAAAGTATGATATAAACTCTAAGTGAGGAAATTGTTAAATAAAATTTAAGGAAAATTAAATTCAGAAGAGATTGAAATTACCGTGAAGTTCACGCTTCTTTAGAGTGAATTCTTTCTGCTTTGCATGCTGATCCCACTTTGTTTCATAGCCAAAAAGAGCTTTGAATGAGAAAGGGAATTTATTTATTTAGTGTAACAATAATATTGGTCGATTTCTATGGACATATTTTGACCTCTTACCCCATACTCCAACGAGCAGCATGAACAATACACAAATAAATAGCACCCAAGAGAATTTTTGTGTTAATCCCATATTGATATTATATTTCCTTTTCTCGGTTAAGTCAATTTATATTCACATTATTCACAAAATTATAAAGCTACTAAACCGGAGCCAACTAGATGTTGAATAATTAACAAAATAAATTGCAAGTTTTACTTCATATTAGTAAACCCCATTAGCTTATTTTAAGAGTTAGTTACTCGTTACTTATTAATAAATATGTATTATTAACTTATATTACTTTTAAACACTTATTTATTTTTTTTACTTTTCCATCGTTATCTTTTCTTGTAAGGCTACTTAGACTATGTAATGAAGAACTAACTACAATTAATGTTCTCGTTACTTCTTCTTGAAGCTCTTCTTAATTACTCGTTACTAACAACTCGACACACAATCAGTACTATACTCGTTACTCGTTATTTCTCGCCGGCTGCATTCGATTTCAAGTAAGTCTTTCTAGTATTCATCATTCATTTGGGTCCTATGCTCACTAAGTTTACTTATTCCAATGAACTCGTTTTTTAGACCCCGTACTCTAAAAAAGAGTAGAGGGGTCTATTAAGTTTGTCTGAAGCGAAATGTGCGTAACAGGCAGAAGGAGGCGTGGCCGACCCCATAAAGTTTATATATTCTTGATCAGCATCAACAGCCGAGTCGATATAGCGATGTCCGTCTGTCCGTCTGTCCGTCCGTCCGTATGAACACCTGGATCTTTTAAACTACAAAAGCTAGAGGCACCAAATTTAGAATGAAAGTCCGTCTGCTTCGCGAGCAGATCAAGTTTATTTCAAATCCTTGCCACGCCCCTTACCGCCCCCGCAAATTGTAAAAAACTATGGTCACCTCGGAAAAAATTGATGTTTTAAGCAAATATCTCAGTAACTATAGCACTTAGGAATACCATTTTTGGTATGTAAGTTGCTAGAGACAGCATAAATGCATTGTTATTAAAATTTTTGGACTGCCACGCCCCGTTTTCCCACACGAATGAAATAATTTTCAAACTTCAATGCCATTTTTAAGGCATTTGCATTTATCGTACGGTATTGTAATTTCAAATTCGTTTGGAGACAAAGTATCACAAACTAACCTGAAAGTTGCATACAAATCGGACAATAAACAAAAGAGCTAGACATGTTACAAAGTTAATAATTGAACGCAATGTCAATGCATGTGTGCAAGCGAGACAGAAGCATATAAACATGTGAGCGAACGTTTTCGCTGCTTGTGTAGCGACAGCGCTGCTCGCGGACGATGCACGCACATGTATGCATACGATATGATAAACCATATATCGATATTCAACACGATAGTAATTATAATTGCGATATGATAGTGAATGCGATATTTGGTCATTATGTCCATATCTATAGCATATGTGAATTCAGTTGTTGATAATATCGATATTTGATTTGATGTGATATTTTAATTAATATCGATATCGGCATTTTCTTGGCGATTTGCATCCCTATTGCAAACTGATGGTTTTGTTTCAAAGTGTTTTATTGCAAATACTATGAGTACGGGGTCTTTTACAGTCGGCTAGCTCGACTGTAGCCTTTCTTACTTGTTTTTACTCGTTATTGTTAACTCATTACCTACTATTACTCGTTATTCTAAACTTTTCAATCCCGATTGTGAGTAAAATAATCTGCTTTTGAGAGATTGAAAAAATAATTCAGGATTCCAAGTGTTAAAGTATTAAAATGTATTCATCTCGATTATTCATATTTTATTACAAATATTATTATGTTGTAAGAATTTACTCTTCTTCTTCTTTTTGGAATCGCTATTGTGTTTAGATATTATCATTGAAGCGTTTGCAGGCTTTGAGCTTTTGGCTTGCCACAATTTTGTCTTATGTGGCTTCAGTTCCGCCCCCTTTTGCACACTTTTTACCTCGACGCCCTTGTGCAACTGGTGCGCTAAGGAGAAAGAGCGTGTGGAACAGCTATAAAAGAGTGAGACCGACTCAGAAAGATCCTGTACTGTAGATAGAAAAAGCAACACCAAATTAACTGACATCTCAAAGTCTATATGAAAAAATTTTATTTTTTTTATCAACTTTTATTTTATTTTGTTAATTGTGATTAGACCCCGTACTATTCTTTACATCAAAGTTAATTGTTTCTAATAATTCTGGAGACGTTAGCTCTTGATCAAGGGTATAAATGATCTCGGGTATAGCATTTTGGGCATTACTTGGTAGACCCTTCACAACTTTTCACTACCGGGTCTAAAAATGGTCGAAACAAGTTGCTTAAATTTAAAGTTTTTGTGGCTGCGGCAAAGCGCTGCTGTTGATGCAACATAAAGAGACACACACACACACACTTTAACACAACACACACACACACACTTACAGACACACACACAATCCTTCTAAGCGTTTTGGTATCACGAACTCAACAAGGGACAAAGGGAAAGAAGCGTAGAAAGTGGAGAAAAGAAGAACCAAGAAGAGAACAGGAAAGGGATGTGGATAAAGCGGTGGAAAGGTGAGTTTTGGGTGGAATAAGGGGAGAGTGGTAGATGGAGCAGTCTTGCCCTGCTGCCTGTGGCAACAACTTTTGCCTCTCAATATTTTAAGCCCAACAAATTTTGGCAACAACAAATGCAAAATACAACAAAAACAGCAACAACAAAAACCGAATGAAATGTTTTGAGGTTAGCCAAAAATATTTTCCAACTATTTTGAACAGTTAGTGAGTGTGTGTGTGTGTGTGTGTATGGATGTGTGTGCATGCTAGGGAGTGTAGTCAAAAACCAACCAAATGCCAAAAATTGTTGTTATTGTTATACCTTGCAATCATGGCAATGAGGGGTGTTTTAATTAAAATTTAATTACAATGAAAATAATAATAATAATAATAATAATAATAATAATAATAATAATAATAATAATAATAATAATAATAATAATAATAATAATAATAATAATAATAATAATAATAATAATAATAATAATAATAATAATAATAATAATAATAATAATAATAATAATAATAATAATAATAATAATAATAATAATAATAACAATGAGTGCTTTAACCCCCATATCTAATATTTTAGTTTTATCGTTTCAGAAGCGAGTATTAAACAAATTATTTTTTTAAGAAGGGTATTTATGGTTCTAGCCCACTCCAGTGCACTATTTGTTCCTGTTTCTTTTGTTGTTGTTACTCTTATTCACATACGCATCCTCACGTTATGCCTTTATTAAAATGTCAAGCCATAAAACTGGGCAGAAGTCAGGGGAAGAGTAGCGGAAGGAGTGGGGAGCATAGGTGGGTGGGGGAGAGAGGAGAAAGGGGGTTAGGGAGAGGGGGAAAGTACAATAAAACGTCAGCTAACACATTTGTCAGTTGTTGTTCCCATTAAATGCAGCACAAAAATATATACAAAAGTGAAACTGGTAAATGGCAAGCGCAAAATGGAGTTGAAGAGGAGAGAAGAAAGGGGAAAGGGGGAGGGAAAGGGAGAACTTGGGTGAGAGGAAGTGGTAAGCAGCAAAATGTGGGTGGAAAATGCTTTTCTCTATTTGTCAGTTAAAAACATCTTAAAAGCTACTTTTAACCACAATTATGTAAATATTAAGACAAAAGCATAACACACACATACAGAAATGTGTGTGTGCGTGTGTGTTTGTGTGTGTGTATGGCATATAAGGGTTCTGAACTGAACTAAACTGAAGCCTGTGTCGCTGCTTTTGAGTGTTGACAACACAACAAATAACCATTAGCATGTGTCTAGTATTCGAGGATAAAAAGGGGTAAGAGGAGCAGCATTAAGGGGGCTAAATAATGTTAGGGGGATTCCCTGTCAATGGGCAGGTGTCACGGAGCACACTGTAAGAAAAGCAGAGCAACGCTCAAAGCTCTATAAATAAAACTGTGATTGCTCATAAGGTTATTTTTAAAGAGAAAAAAACAGAGACAGAGAAAATGGAGGAAAATATGGAAGGTAGGAAGCTGGAGAAAAGTATAACTCAGTCAAGGAAAAAGTGGAAAATATTGTAATCAAGATTATAATTAAATGATATATAAAAGATGTTTTGGAAATAGTATAAGTTGGAATAGAACTTAGTAAAATAAAGCTTAATTATCTTAATCAAGAACATAAAAAGTCTGATGAATAGCAAGTTCTACGAAAGAATAAAACTAATTAGAATTTAAAAAACATTCAGATTATTCGCTTTCTGGCCAAGTTAACTAGAAGATTAAAGATATTCTGGTTCGGTTAATCTAAAACGCGGCTTGAGTCATACTACTACTACTCCTGACCAACCGATTTGCAGCCGTGATGGAATCTACTGTAACTGTATGATTGTTGGAGATAAGCAGAGAGAAAGCGACAGGTGTTAAAGGAGACGCCAAGAGCAACGAGTCGAGGAGGTGACGAGACGCAACGAGACGTGGCAAGTCGTGTGGCATATCAAGGAGTCGAAAGTCGAGACATAATCCCCAAGAAGCACAGGACATGGGGACATAAGGGTTTGAAGACAAAATGGGGAAAGGGGAGTGAGCAGAAGGACGTGGGCAAGAATGGAACGCTGTTGTTAATAAGCAGCAGCTCAAACTATGCCTATACCCATCTCACTCACAATTCCACCCTCTCGCTCTTCCTTCTGGCATTATTATTGAAAGCTTTTAGACACGACAGCAGGTCACGTCCCTCAGTCAGTCCATCATTGAGTCTGTCTGTCAGTCAGTCAGTCAGCACCCAAGTCAAATGAGCAAACCAAATGCAAAATACACAGACAGAGAGTGAAAGAGACACAGACAGAGATAGAGCTTCATATGCAGGACGGAATAAACATGGAGAAGAAGAAGGAGAGAAGAGGAGAACAGACACAGACACAGACACAGGATACAGACGACAATCCGTTTTCATGGCTGATTTAACAAAGTTTGAGAGATACTGAATACCATTACTGCAACACTGCACAGCACTACATTCACTAAAACGGTGACAGGGAAGTAGAAAGAGATGAAGGACGAAAACTAGAGAGAGAGAGAGAGAGACAGAGGGAGATTCTATATGTACAAAGAATTAGCTATGCGACCATGAAATACACTCGTTCAATTGATAATTATGTTTTAAATCAAAGTAAACTCAAAATTTTTTACACTTTAATTTCAACAGAGGAATGGGAACTTGAATAAAATCATTATTAGAGATAGGAAGAGGAATTAGATAGGGAATAAGGTCAGGAATGTGGGTAGGAAACAAAATAGGAAAATAGAATTGAAATAAGCGTAGTAATAGGATCAAAAATGTTATCAAGATATAGATTTGGGTTAGGAATATTACTCGGAATAACTAAAGGAATAAGTAAAGGGAAATAGGAGCAGTAAAGGAAAAGGTAAAAGGATCAGTAATAGGATTAGGACAAAAATATAGGACAAAGAAAAAACAATGAATCAGGAATGATAAAAAGAATAAGATCTCTAATAGAAGTTGTAATAAATATAGGTTCAGAAATAGGATGAAGAATAGGATCAGTGATAATAATATGACATTAAATTGGGAATAGGAATAGGAACATTAATAGGATAATTGATAGGAAAACAAATTGGTATAGGAGTAGGAAAAGGATCTGTGATAGGAATAGGAGTAGGATCCAGGATAGGAATTTGAATTAAGGCAGGGTTGGACATAGGAATAACTAAAGGAGCAAGGACTTTGACTTTACATAAGCCTAGGATTCACTACGAAAAGAAGAAGAGTTTAAGCACTCACGTGAATTCAAAAACACTCCGAATGTCTGAGTGTAGCAAGTTTTATAGCATAGCTAATGGATACGCTGACAAAGAGAACAGCTTTAAACTGATCAAATTTGGAATTGACAAAGCTTTCAATGATTTGCGGGTCGTTGGTAAGCCGCAGAATATGCAGACTGTGGCTCAAAAGGATTGGAGTTAGAGCAAATGGGTTAAAAGAAGCGGGAAACTGAAAGTTAGTGAGTAGATTTCCCAAGTTCATTGATAAAATGTCGGGCTAGAAACTGAAATGCAAAGCGACAGGTGAGACACGACGAAGAGAGAGCGGAGATAAAAGAGAGAGAGAGAGAGACAATTGAAGCATTTACTTATGAAAATTAAAATTATTTCAACTACTCGTTAAATGGAAAGAAACGTTATGTGACAATAAGAGGGGAATTGGCTTGGTAGGTAAAAGGAGAGACAGCGGGAATAGCCACGAAGGGGGTGTTAACGGAAGGGATAAGTGGGGAGTCAAGTTGAGTTGAGCATAAACCAAAAATCACATTAAGCTCCCAAATGACGGGGCTTTGAAATGCGAATGTGTGGAACAAGTAGGAGGTAAAGGGTTCAAGGAGTAGGGAAGGGAGGCCTGAGATTGTTAAAGATGGGCGGGATATGGTTATAGTTATATCAATATGGAAACACGGTAGTTTTTTTGGGATATATTTTAAGATATATCGTAGAATATTCAGGTTTTCTGTTTCATTTCCCCAAGACAAGGCATATTCTCAATGATTTCCTTAATTAATTCCACTTTATCCTTCATTCGATATTTTTTGTTTTGCTATTGCCCATCTCTACCAAGGTCTACAGACAAGACTAGACCTATGACTGGAAAGGGTAGGTTATTGAAGGAAGCTATCGAAAATGCGAAATGCAGTCACGATGACTAAAAATCAAAAATTTGAATTTCGATCACGTCTTCAATTACGTCGAATCGACGTGCATATAAATCAACAGCGAATAGGCAAAAGCAACAAGAACTGCGATGGGGGGCGTGACTGGGGGAGGGGGAGTGAAGGATGCTACTGGAAAGGATATGGAAGGCAGCGGTCGGGCGTAAGGAAGTAGGGGCATTCAGTCAGTCATTCAGTCAGTCAAATGTGGTTCTTCTATTGTTGTTTTTGTTACTCGGCAGCCACAGCGATGAGTTTTGTAAATCAAGTGGAAACGCCAAGAAAAAACAACTTGGAACGTGTTAAAATAGAGTCAACTCGACACACAGACACCCTGTATGTAGTAAACAGTATTTTGGTCTAACGGTTTAAGTTGTTTGACAATTTTATATGTTTTTTTTATCACTAAAAATTAAAAAAAAGATTTATGAAAAAAATAATTTATTGAAAATACTATTAGAATAAAAACTTATACTTATATATTTAAAAAATAGAGTTAACATTATGTAAAACTTACTTCCCAAACACCATATGTTACATACGCTCCCACGAAACTATGCTACTCCTTCACTGACTTTTTTCAATGGAGTTAAAAAAAAAAGGGAATTGGAGATAGAAAGCAGAGAATTCAAGAGACAAGTAGGGAAGCTAAGGGCTGAAGTCTGAGAACTGAGTGTGTCTATATCTGAATGTGTATGTGTTAGTGTATGTGTGCTTATATGTACGTGTATGTGTGTGTGTTTGTGTGTATGGAGGACGCACTCATGCAAAGTGCAGTTGACATGGCGGAAATTGTAGGTGCGCCTTCTTCCTCTCCTCAATTGAAATCTTCTTCAATTGGGCGTGGCCACTTGAAGGGCGGCAGCAAAGGGTTGCGGAAGGGGGATGAGCTAGGGGAGGGGGAGTGCAAAGCACTTGACAACAAATCGTGCGAAAAGCGTATTACGCACGCAAATACACACACACACACACACTAACACACACATACAATTTTTGCACCTCATAGACAGAAGAAGCTGAAGTGGAATTCCAAAAGGAAGTCGGGAGGGGCAGAGGGAGAGGGTTGAAGATTTTTGCACTTGAAATTTGCGCATTTCGCGTTGAAACTTTTTCTGTGCTGCACTAATTGCAACAGTTGCAGGCAGCATGAGGCAAGTGGCAGGTGGCAAATGGCACGTTAAGTCTTGCAACATGACCTTGACTTAAACACCTTGCTTAACTTTCAATTTGCCACACCAAAAGTGACGAAAGGACTAAAAATGAGGTTCCATTTGAATAGAATTCAGTTGAATTTACTGCTGGTAGTTTGTTATTATACTCATTACAAGTGGGATAAAAGGGTATATAGGTATTTTTAAAGAATTTAACACTATAACTACATTCCAAATTCCATTCTAATCAAATTTGAATATGAAGCTGATAATTTGGAATTATGTTTGTAAAAGAAGTTAAGCGAACCCAGTCCCTATTACATAAACAAATATTGCAATTAGTCAGTAACTATAATTAAATTTTCATAAATGTAACGTTTAAATCTCTAAGTCTTCTGTTTTAATCAGTTATGGCTATATTAAGGCTTCAAAAAGCTTGAGCGCCAAAAAGCATGCAATGATTTTTTAAAAGTTGCATATTAATACTCACTAGAACAACTATTTGTTAACTGATTTTTATAACGGGTATCCAATAGTCGGATACTCGTGTACGGCTGCACAAACTCGATGTCGGGAGTTTGATTTGATTTGCAACAGCAACAACAGAAACGTCCTTCTCCGTCAACAGTTGCCACACCATCTGCCGTGTTGTGTATGCATGTTCAGTTACTGTTATCTATTTCTCTCTCTCGCTCCCTCTCTTTCTCTCTAACACACTATTCCTCTCTCATTCCAGCTCTAAAGAGAAATGAGAAAGCGCAGCTTTGAATTTGCATTGCCCCCAAGTGAGAAACATTTCCCATTTCTCTCGACTGCCGCCTTTTGTGTGTGTGTGTGTGTGTGTCTGTGTGTGTTTGGAGAGACAGTGTATAAGGAAGATGTCAGTCATTGGCACAAGTGCGCTTTATATGACGCTGTCACTATCAATGTGTTTGTATATTTCACATTAGGGTCACTCATGAACGTTTTTCTCACAAAATTAGGCTATAGAAATTTTAATATCACAATTTATGCCATTATAGTTCTTTACTATTACTATTACTAAGATTAAAAGATTAAAAACTAACGGGTTGAGCTTGGTGAGCATAAAGTTTAAAAATTAGTCTACACCAAAGGTAGAAAGTTAAGAAAACTAACGGAACGAGTTTTGTGAGCATTAAGATCCTTCGTTTATATAGCCGCATACTATATAACAAATTCCCAAATCAATACTCGAATGCAGCAAATTATTGCAATTTACACACATGAGTCACCCCAATATTGTTGATATAAAGAAGTTGGAGTAGAAAAAAAATCCTCAACCCTGTAACTAGTGCTCAGACGTCCTTCTTAACTCCACCCCATCCTACCCTACCCTACCCTACCCTACCCTACTCCACCCCAGGAAGCCTCAGTCGGCTACTGTCCGCTGTATAGTGAATCCTGCATGCTGCATCCTGAGTCCTATTCCTATTTCTATACGTCCTTCTCTACCAGTTTCGTCTCTGACGTCAGCTGAGACTGTGTGACAGCTTTCTTGAGATGCACTTCACGTGCATTTGACTGCTTAAATAAATTTTGTTCATGGTAATAAATTCACTTAAACTCAAACTACCCCGAAAAGACTTGTCTTCCCCACTCCCAAACACATGTGTGTGTCTGTATGGGTGCGCGTGTGTCTGTCTATTTGTGTGGGTGAGTTCACAACAAGGACAATGAGTACGATGACGGCTTTATGGAAGTTTTTGTTTAGACATTCATAAACATAATTGACGTCATAAAAGCAGACAACAACAATGACATAATGTCATGTAAATCTGTGCCAGGCATGTGTAGAAGACGACAACTAAGAAACATGGAGAGAGAAAGAGAGAGATAGAGGGTAGAGAGGAAAAGTGAAGAAGATGGAGCCGGCTGTAAACTGTGGTTGTCCTCCGCCTTCGTCCCAGCTGCCCTTATTTCCTACGTTTGCTCCGCTCTCAAACTTCTATGCTAAGTGAAAATCATTAGTTCCAACTTTTATACAAAAGCCTGAGCATTTGTTTGAGCTACTTTAAAATAAAATGCCACTCATGTTTTATATGGCATGAGTCTTTACCACTCTCCTAGCTAACTAAACCCGACGTACGCCACCGCAACCGGTACGGTTAGCCCCCGTCGGAAAAAAAGACAGGGAAAAATAGAAAAGAGAAAACCAAACCATCATTCGTTGCCCAAAGCGGCCTGCGTTTTTGTATAAATTCTAACAAATTGTCTACACTTCCGACCACCCAAAACGACCTGGGTCTAGTCCCTCTAAAATCCCTCTGCCTCCGACTCCATAAATCAAAAAGTGCTTGGCTACAGTTTTCAGTTTTGTGCACTTTGTGTGCTATCTCTCCCTGATTCTCTCTCTCTCTCTCTCTATCTTCTGACTTTCTAACATATATGTCTCTCCTGTATAGAGCCTGTGCTCGGTATGTGCGAAGGGTCTGCTCAGTTAGTTGTTTAAGGAAAAAACTTTCTGTAGGATCACTTTTCGATCCATAGGAGCAAAGGTCACAAATTTCCTTAATGTCTCAGGCATTAAAGGAACAGACTTTTATAAAAATCATATACAGGGTATCTTAAGGTCGCTAGCAACACTCGCCTGCAGCCTTTTGTACTAGTTTTTTCCTCACACTTTATGAAGTACACTTTGCTCCTCTCCGCCGTGCTGTCCCCATCGGAGGAATTCTGGATTCCACATGCCATGCATGCCGCACTTTTGTGCGCTCTCGAGTCCAGAGTTTAACATATTAAAAGTAAAGTAAGCGCTAGGACATTGCTCCATTCAGAAGGACTCGGAGTATGGAGAATGCAAAACACGTCTATTGTTATACTTATAGTCCCATTTCTTTACGTTTTTTATTTATTTTAGTCGTCCTTTTTTCAACTTCTTGTTGTTGTCCATTCATCACTTACAGCGGGAGTGTTTAGGGATTGAGGAATGTCATCTCAGCAGTTAGTAAACCATATAGAATTCCACAAATTCCCTTAAACACAGGAGATAAAGTGAATGGCATGCCGAGAAGAGAGAGAGCGAGAGAGAGAGAGAGGGAGTGGGAGGAATTGAGCGAGATTTTCATCCTTCTCACCATTTAATAATTAGCACACAATAAATAACAAAATTGGTGGCTGCAATGCCAATGACATCGGTTTATTTTGACCGTTTAAGCTGCTCTCTTAGATAAAATGCAACTGTTTGCAAAACACTTCAAATGGAAGCTCATTTTTTGTCACTTGTAATCTCAAACGATGCCTTAGGCGACAAGGGGTTAAGGCGGAGCAAAAACTCGTGACACGACATAGAAAATAAAATTCAAAATTCAAGGCGTAAATCAGTTATAAATGTTGGGAGGAATGGGGTAGTGCCAGGTTTTCCTAGACCGAGCTTAGAAAATTTTAATTAATTTAGAATTTCTTAATAATTATTTTAACTATCGATATATAATTTTATCGATATATATTTTCTTAATTTAAGAATTTATATCCAAAAATCATGAACTCTAAACCAAATTTATTTTTCTATGAAATTGTTTTTTACCTTTCATAATCGCTGTTATCGATATCGGTTTCAACACATGTCCATCTCTAGTTATTGTCAAGTCCTTTGGGTACGAGCTAATTCCTTAGTCAGCGCATCGCGTTGTCCTTGCACAAATTATTGAACAGCATTGAAAACATTTGAAGTGCAACACTCGCTCCCTGGTGCTCTGCCTCCCTAGTTCTCTACCACCCTGGTTTTCAGGCTCCCTGGTACACTGAGTAGCTCATAGCCAAGTGGCACAGCAAAGTACCAAAAGAGATTAAAGTAAGGAGTAAACATTGGTAGCAAAGACTTCAAGCCAAAGTGGAGATATCGGTAAGAGAAGTAAGTATATATATATAAATATATATATAGTAAAAGTATATTCTCAGGAGGTAGATTCTGTCTACGTTCACTGCAGTTGCAAAGTCGAATGCTTTTATGCTTATTAATGGCTCTACATGCAATTTATGTGTGGTTGTTAAAATGAAGAGCAAATTAATGGAAAAACCTGATGTAATCGATGCAATGCATCTACCCAATATTCCAGCGTTAACGTTACCGTTAGCGTTGCCCAACACTGTCCTTTTGTTGTGCTCTTGCTTAAGTTGTTGTTGTTGCTTGAACACGTTTTGGCATTGAAAGATCGACTCGAAAATCACTATCGAACACTAAAAGTTAAAGCTTAAGCACCTTTCAATTTCAATGCAAATTTAATTTTTGGCTTAACACGCTTTAAAGTGGAAACTCTCTTTTTAAATAGGTTAATTATTAGTGTTATTTTGTTAGCATTACTTTTCGAACCACTGATTTGGTTAACCTTAAATATTTATTTGTTATAATATTTATATTACTTTTTGTAATTTGTTGATTAAAATATAAACAACTATATACAAAAATCTGAAATTTTTTTTGACTATGTCTAATTTACAAAAACAACCTCTTAAAAACAATTAACTCTTTTTTTATTCACAAAAGCTTTGCCATAAGTCTTAGAGCTAACTTTAAATTAATATGAGTATTTGATAGTTCAATTACACACACACACCCCCACACACACCCACACACCTGACACATGCTTTGAGTAAAGTCAAAGCAGAAGCTTCACATGAGAAGAAGTGAAATGTGGCGGATATGCGGAGAGAGGAGAGTGAAAAGCAGAAGAGAAAGGAAACGGAGACAAAGCTGAAAATTTTCTCTAAAGTTTTTAGCACACACACAAAGGCCGAGTAAAAAGCCACACAAGCAACATTTTCCAAGCTTTCCTCCTCTGCTCCTCTCTCTTCCTAGCTCTCCTCAGCACTCACTCATCATCACTCCTCTTCTCTCCTTTCCTCTCCACACTTTTCCCTCTTGCCCCATTTTGAAGCTTGCTTCTATTGCCCAAGTGACTGCAACTTTTGACTTTGTGCGAGGGCTGTTAGAGCAGTGCCAAGAGGTGAGTAGGGGTGGGAGTGAGGGGATAAGGAGATGAGGGAATGAGGCTACGCTGTTGCGAGCTACGAAAATTTATGGCCAATTCAATAAACGATTTTATTACATGCGCACGTTGTGTTAACAATGTTATTATTATTGGCGTTCCGAAAAAAAGGGTTGCCGGAAGGATACCCTGCTGCCCACCCTCTGCCCCTCCACGTCCCATGGCTGGCGGCTATGCGGCAAAGCATTTGAGTGTGTCTGCGTGTGTGTGTGTATGTGTGTGTGTGATGGAAAGGGAGTTACTGTGGATAGGAAGTATGAGGCTCTTGTCTATTTGCCCAGTCGGGCCAATTATTATGAAAATTAATTTATTTTCTATCGGTAATGTGAGTGCCCCTCCAGCCACCGACTCCATAGCAGTAGCTGCTACAAGCTTTTATCACCAGCTGACCAGCTGAAGCGACTCCTCCTCTCTCTCTGTGTCCTACTGTCTCTCCCTGTCTCTCTCTCTCTCTCTTTCTCTCTCTTACTCTATCTAGCTCTTTCTGAATGCATTGTCATGCACTTCGAAATGCTTTAACTTTGTTTGCTTCCAATTGTTGTGCTTGTTCGTGTAATACCCTTTACATATAATAAAAACTCTAAAATAGGGAATGCTAGGAATTATGAGTAACTCAGTACTTAAATAAAGCTAATAGTGATCAGAATTGGGAGAAATAGAAACCTGCTACAGGGTATCCTCTAATCGAGTACACTTATTCTTAATTGTTAAATACTGTAAGCATTTCTTGCTTCAACATTTAAGTATAGGATGTAGTACAGGGTATCTTCTAGTCAAGCTCAATCGTCTGTTACCCAATATGGTTTCTCTACACCAGTTTATTGTTCAAGGAAACCCAAGAATGCACAGTTTTAAATGAAATACGAAATTAGAACAGGGTATGTTGAAGTCGAACCCGCTTAAATGTTGTACTCTTACCAGTCACTTTACGTAGCTTTTATTGTATAAGAAATGTGCGTATAAATGCTTGTTAAAGAAACTGAAAAGCTTTGACAGGGTATCTGCTAGTCGAGCACATTTGAATGCAGTTTGGGTATAGGTGTTTATTTAAAAAATGTTGCAATACAGGGTAAATTTAAGTCAAGCATACTTAAGTGTTGTTGTTTAAAAGTCCTTTGCTGCCTATCTGGCTAGGATATGTGAGTGCAGAAGCTTTTTAGAGCTACTTAAAATGTTTTACAGGGTATTCTACAGCCAAGCAGACCCAAACTTAGAATACTCTTAGCTTTCGTTGGGGATGTCCTTGTGCTGGGCCCTTTGGCGGTTCACTTGGCTGTCAACGCTTTGCGCTTTTGTTTGCCCAACACACAAAAGGCCAGCACACACACACACACCAGCACACACACACACACACACATACAGGGAGTTGAGGGCGCAACCTTATTTTCTACAAATGCATTGTGTGGGTGTAAGTGTGTGTGTGCATGTGTGTGTATGTGTGTCAATACAAAGCTTAACAGGCGCACTCATGTGCAACGCAACAAGGCAACAAAAGTCTCATTACTTTTACTTGGCAAATAATGAAGCTAACAAAAAGCAACAAAAACAACAACAACAAACCACATAAAAGCAACAACAATTGACTTTGGCTCCTTGCAGACGACTAACACATACATACACACTACACACACATATGTACATAATTGTTTTACTCCCATTTTATAGTCCAATTCAGCTAAAAGTCATATATAAGAATAATAAAAGATTTGAATTTGAAATTCTCTAAAACTAATTTATTAAGTCTTGGATCAGAAATATATAACTAAGAAATATATTACTCTGTGACAAAAAGCTAAGACTCAAATTAATCAAAATCGAAAACACTTAAAGTAAGATCAGCAACCTTAAAACCCTTTTTTGTGGATAACTAGTGTTCCTAACAGGTATATAGTATATATATATATAAATATATATAAAATTTCTGTATTTATCAGTATTTATTTATTAAAGTTATAATAAAGAAGTGACCATTATCATTTTCGCAAACATTTAAACATTTATTCTTTGATTTATGGTACCCTTTTTGCCCTATCTTTAAGAGCACATATTAAATAAATTTAAAAAAATTAGAAACTAAATAAAATTTATTAAAAAATAAAATAAAAAAAATTATTTTCAAAGATTTGGACGAAAAAATTTCAATTTATTTTCGAATTCAAGAACTTGTCAGAAAGCACTTTGAGTACAGAGTCGGACTAAGCAGAAATAGTTTTAAACAAAAAAGCTATCGACAAGTTATCAAGTCGATTAAATCGATAAGTCGATCGATACCAAGAAAGCTTAAAAGAATTAGAGATGAGCACACGAAGCGGTACTAGCCGCAGAAATTTCGAATAATTTAGCGATAAATTAAGATGAAAATTAAAATTACAATGACTCCAACGAAGGTTGTCGTGAGCGCTCCCTGTACTGAGTCCTGAGGTAGCCGACTGGGAACTGTTGCACATGCCCCGATGACCAACCGATAAACAGACAATTCTCCACACTCGAGCAGTACCAATCGTGGGCAAAGGTTATACAAGTGGCATAGATATTACTACCCGGATCTTGATCCAAAACCTTAACTGGAGTCAAATGTGCACGACAACAAAAAGTGATGTCGAGTAGACAGATGACAACAAACGGTTGATGCTTCAGTAGAATTGCCACATAATTGTTGGTAGAATCGATGGCCAGGGCTTGGGCTTCTCCACAATCATAGTGCTGGTCATCAATCATGACATTTCTCAGATCCAACACGTTGTCAACTAGACAAGCTGTGGAGGAATTGAGAAAAATTGGACAATTTCCCGAGTTTGGTATGCAGCAATACACCTCATAGCCGTTGCGTACCACAAAGAGTAGGAGTCCTCCGTTGGTCCAACAGGCTGATTGCCACATAAGTGAGCCATTGATGCAACATTCCCAATCCGCAAAATTCTTACTTATATTATTAATCTTCAGGTAGTGAAAGAGATCCTCCATATCGGGTGTATAGCTGAGAGTCCAGAGGAAACTGTGTGCGTATTGCAACGGAATTTCATGCACCATTTGCTGTACATCTACTTGCCACATTTGTATGCAACGTGCGCATAACAGTGAGTACAGCAAGTAATCGCCCTGCTTTAGCCACTGTAGACTAGTGACAAAATCATTATTCTTTACACCAATCCAGGTTGGAAGCGGTGTAAATGGATCCATAGCTGGACGTGGCTTCCATAGGCACACGCCCCCCATACCGCCCACGGCCAGCTGATTGAAATGATTGGGTCGAAATGCTCCACAACCGATGTCGATCTGTTTGTAGAAACTTAAGATCGTACACCATCGGGATTTGTGTGTATAGAAGAAGACGGTATCCTGGCATGTTAGGAGCGCCCTTTCTGGTCCCGCGGGATTGAAGATAATGCAACGAAATGGTGCATTTCTAAAATCATAAGTCTCACTGTATTCGGTCAGTTGGGATAACGACACTGGCATGATTTCAAAGTGCTCCAATATCATCTTTACGTAGTTCATGATGTATGAGTAGACTTCTCCTAGGAATAAAGACAGTGTCATCATCCACACCCAAAGTCGTGAAATAATTCCATCAAAATGGGAAAAATAATATTCGATATCCATATTTTTCAGTAATTGGAACTCGTTCCGGATTGTGGTGTCTGATATCTTACGATTATTAAAAAGTTTCTGTATATTTTAGATTTTAGCTGTCGGTTCGATTGTGTTGAAATTTACAGATAAGTTTTGAGTTAGGATAGCAGAATTGGATTTGAGTTTAATTTGCTGAGCGGATGCCTACTTCGATCGCTCTAACTCTCTTGGGTATAAGCTTTATACTACATATAAAGTTATAGAGTATAGTAGTAGAGTAGAGTTTGGGATAACTTATATTTATTAGTATCTTTCAATTTCTTAGCCAATAAATCGAATTACCGAAATCGAACATTTTGTACCACCCTGTATAGCTAGCCAAAGCTGCGAATTACCATGGCAATGAAGCAATCAAGCAAAAATCTTAAACCCTTACCCATTATTTAGTACAATACTCTCTTTCAGTATCGAATTTTCTGCTCTTTAAGAACAAAACTATCTTAATCGACTCAATTTAAGCAAATTGTTTGAATTAGCTTTTTTTGCTGTTGCTCAGTTTTCCATCAATCTAATGAGCATTTATATAAAGGGCGTACATGTATGTGGGTGTGGGTGTGTGTGTAAGTGCATGTGTGTTTTGGGTGTGAGTAAAGCTACTAAATTGGTAGCGAAATCTTTTTGCGCAATCATGCTGGCACTCAATTTAATTGATTTTAAAGTTACTGTTAAGCAAAAGAAGCAAAAAAAACAAGTCAAGTCTGGTCACAAAAAAGTGTCTTAAAAGGGAAGAAGTAAGTGAAAAGTGTGTGAGAGAGAGAGAGAGAGAGAGAGAGAGGAGGTAGAAGGCCAAGGAGTTATCAAAAACCAATGAACTGACATATGGAGCCACGAAATGCGTAACAAGTTGAGCTACCCTCGTTTCCCCCCACGTCTTTACAACAAACTCCTCCGCAAACCCCTTAAGATACGCCACTGAAGCTTGGGTCGTCCTTGAGCAGGGTGGAAACAGGGTGGTCTAGTTTGGGTTTAGTTTCAGTTCGGTCAGGCGGCTTTTGAGTGTTTTCCACCTGAACGCAAACTTAAGTGCCAAAACTTGATTAAACCATACACACCAACACACACACATACATAAGCTGTAAGTGGGTGTCTGTGTGTGTGTGAGGGGTTGGAGAAAGAAAACTTTCTACCGCAAAAAGGGATTATACTGCGGTTGTGCAACCGTTGACAAACTGTTGACTTTCTGCCTCTGTTTACTACTGCAACTATAACTGTTATATTATACCCTGGAATTTTGGTAGGTTTTTCTTGAAGGGTATACTAAATATGTTGAAGTTTGAAACAAATACAGCAGCTAACTAAATACGATAAAAAATTGATTGAATTAAAGTGATTTTCTTTGCATTATAGGGTATCTTTAAGTGCAGATTTGTATGATTTGTACAATTATTTATGACAAACTTGTGCTGTGTTAGTTATAAAATAGTATAAGTATTTCCAACTGTACTTTGTTCACATTTTTAGCTAGTTTACAATAGAATTCTACGTTATATAGAATTCTAAAATAATCGATTAAATTTTTCCAATACGTATTTTTGATTATATTTGATGAACGGTTTTGAACATAAAGGTTTTCCATAAAGCGTAAAATATGTGCAGAATATGTCTTTAAATTTACTTTCCAAAATCGCTACTTTATTTTCCTTTAACCATCTCCAAATTGACCTCTTGACTTTAGGCTAATAATGCTCCAAGGGCAAATCCAGTGCGTATTCGTGCTGCAGTGGCAGCCACAGCAGTTGCAGATTTGGTGGCACAAAGAACGGCTCCCGCGTTGCAGGCTCAGCTGCAGTTGCCTCAACTGGTGGCAAATAGGCATTGTTGGGTACATGGAATTCAGTTGCCCAAACTCGAGCACACAGCAAACAGATCAAAGACAACAACAACAACAATTGGTATAGCATTTTTTTGCAGTATTTCTTTTAGCACCTCAAAAGCAGCCAAGAACCAGGGAATAACTGTTCAATTCTTTGCTAAGTGGTAACACTTTTATAGCCCCAAACACTGACAATTCAGCTCAGAATTCAGAAGTCACTGATCGCGTGTGAGTTTTGCAAGTGATGCGAATTTGCGATAAGAGCCAAAAGCCAAGAGCCAAGGCCAAGCCAAAGAGTGAAGTACAGAACGCACCCAAGTAGGTACCAAGCTGCGAGGGCAGTTCCTAAAGTAGCTAATCAAGTACGGCATAACTTTAGCTTTCAAAATATTTGATTGGGAAAGTTTTTAAATAGTTGATGAACTAGGAAAATGAAACAAAACTTTATAAAGTCTTAAAAAAATATTTTTAGTGGTTTAAAAATTGAAAAATTTTAATAAACTGTTAATAACACTACGTAATGCAGCCCACGCTTGTGCTGGAAGCAGTAAGAAAGTCGATTAAGTTTTGAAAAATATAGAAATAAAATTAATATTATTTTAATTATTTAAAATATTTCATTACAACATTTTCAAAATTTCCAGAAAATTAACTTTTACATAAATTCTAACCTAAAAAAACTTGTTCAAATATTTTTAATAAAATTATTTCAACAAAATAAAATTCAACTTGCATGCCTTTTTCATATGCTAGCTACTTTTTGAACAACCCTCGCATATAATTGAAATTGCAAATTCTACTTAACCTCATTTTAATTTTCGGGTACATTTGGCTTGGCAGTTAATGATCTGCTTGACTTGATCGCAACTCAAGTTGAAAAGTTGCCCAAGAGTTTTTTGTGAAAACTGCAGAAATTTCCCAATATTTTTCCCTTGGCCCATGGAAACTCTTATACGCAGGGGAGTGGAGGGCAGCATTCGGGGCACTCGGCAAAGCGGACTCGGCTGACGCATGCGCACCGCATTTAATCACAGCCGACGAATTGCAACGTTTCCCGCCAAAGACAAACGATGGACTGGTGGGGGGTACAGAGGCGGCGATGTCTGGGCGAAGAAGGTCAGAGGGGGGAGTTCTGCTTTTTGTTTACCTTTGTTATCAGCGCTTATCAGCAGACACTCTGACGTTCTGGAGTTTGAAGTGTGTGCTCATTGGTGGGAATCTCATACGCTGACGACAGCTTGATGGAGTTGTAAGGGGGGGAGGGGTGGGAGTAGGGGAGGGGAGTTAATGGGAGTATATGAGTAGGAACAACATAAAATATTCAACGAAGCATATTGATAAGTTGTGAATGACAAATTCGTTCAATTTTACAACCAAGGCCAATGCCAGCCTACAAAAGTATAAGAAGAGATTCGAATTATAGAGAACATTTTTTGGAATTGATTTTTGGAACTCAAGACTATGACAGGCGCTTTAAATAATAACTATAATCGATAAACAGATGTTAAAACTTACTCAATTTCAATTTCAGTTCCAAGTTCAATACAAAAACTTCTAAATACATTTATTAGTATGGTTGATATATCAGAAGATTTTTATTTGTATACATAGGGTTCAGTCGTCGAATACGTCTGCATCTCATGAGAGTTACCGGAAGAAGAGCGAATCAAGATCAGTTTTACTCTAAAGTTATCCTCTCCAAAAGATAACACTACGAAATCGTTATTTAACATACGATAAATTTATGGTTACTCAATATTACATGAATTTACTATCGGTTTTCACTTATTCGAAATACCTTACAGTATTAAAGACTTAGTGTTATTAACTATAGTTTGTATTCTCTATTATTTATTTAAAGTGTGTTATAACTTTTTAAAATAATGTTTTTAGCCTACGCTTATGATAGTTTATAGATAAATTCAGATTGAAATACTTTCTAAAATATATCTAAAATAAACCAAGGCGTATAGTTTTATGAAAATCATACATATTGGAAGAAAAGGAAGAATTCCATTATAGATAAAATATTTGTCTCCTTTTACCATCTAATCAAGCGCAAATAAATGTAAAGCTCAAAACCTTAGAAGGAAAATTTATACTTTTGATTGCTATATATTCTGTGGTAATAAACAGATCTAAGGGGTACGAGATAGGAAACACATCTTTGGATTAATTTGATAAGCAAACAGTAGATTTTTCCAAAGAAAGTAAGAATAAATACCCCCCAAGTGGGGTTAAAGGAAAGGATTCAAGGAAAACTTTTCCAACTGATCAAAGAATAAGTAATTTACAACGTTCCCTGGTGATCCGTAGCTGTTATTTGCAACACATGGGGAATCCTTCCTGTAAGCTGAACTTGAACATGATGAATCCTGTCTGTTGTGCATGCACAGACATGACTAAGTCCCTATTCAGTGGCGCCGTCATACTTGTTGTTGTTGTACAATTGTCATGGTACAAATGCTGACAACATTTGTTGCTTGCAACCATTTTTGGTCGCCAGTTGCCCCACAGTTGCTTGCCGCATGTCACATGCCGCATGCCTCATGCCTCATGCCACATGCCCCACACCGCCTGCTGTGACCCGCAACACTTCCGGCATTTAAGCAAACAAAATATGTATGTAGCAAGCAACATTGCAACAAGCTGCATGACGCACACGACCCTTTTGTCAGTGCCACACTCAAGGGGGACAAAGGGACAAAGTCGAAGCCGAAGCGAAGCGAACCGAACACACACACGAGTAGAGCCGAGCGGACTCAACTCGAGTGCCACTTGTGACATGCTGCATGCCCCACATGTGTAGGCGGAAAATGCAGCCATGTAGGCTAATGAGTTCACTCGGTTCTTGTTGTCCTTACTGTTGTTGCTCTTTTTTAGACCCTGTACTTAAAAGTGTCGTAGGGTCGCTGGTGGTGCTGGTGGAGGTAGGTTAGATATAGTGCATACCTACTTGATCGATATCAGGAATGGAATCTAGATAAGCCCATATGAAGTTAACTCTTAGCTGCAGTTCACATCGATTACCAACTCAAAGTTAACCACAATTTAATTACCATATGTCAATTACAGGGTCCCAAGCAGTCAGGCTCTATCCAACCACTAGTCTTCCCACTATACTGTTTATAGTTGCTGCTAGTTAACGAGAACGCCGCATTCTGTGGCACAGCAGAAGCTCCGTGCCCCATCGGTGCATGCGGTGCAACAACAAATGCTCGTGGCGGTGTCGGTGTCATAATGGAAAAGTGAATGAAAACAAGGTTGTCGTTGTGTGGCGACTACTCACCAAGCAGCAGGTTGCCACGAAACGAGGACACTTGCCACATTGCAAGTTGAATGTTGCATGTCGCTCGTTGCGCGTTGCGCGTTGCTCGTTGGACGTTGTAAGCTCACATTTCATGCCGCGGGCTTCAACGCAGAGACGGAAGCGATCACAAAGTCAGTTGGACGTCCAATGGCTTCTAATGAAAGGCAAGTCAATAGTTGAGTAGCTGTAGGTATAACCGACCTGCTTATACCCTGTAACAATCTCTGATGTGTATTTAAATTTAACAGCAACTGAACAAATTTTGTAAAGTTTGTTCGAAATCATTTATTATACCCTGTAATTAGTAATCAAATGAATTTTTCAGTAACTAGACCAAATACAAATATTTTTGGGGCACTAAAATGAAGTAAAATTATACCCTGTAACCAGTATACTACTTAAAAAATAAATTTCATCTAATACCCTGTAGTAAGCACGCAAGGGAAATTTAATTTTATTGTAACAGGGCCAGATACATAAGCTGGAGACCGTTAAATACCCCAAATACCTAACTATAGTTTTGTAGGACTTAAACTAAATGACTGAACTAGCTTATACCCTGTGAAATTCCTTTAAAAAAAAAGTGCCTCGCTTGGACAGAATTAGGTAAGCACGTCCCAAAAAAAAAGACAAGTTTTGAGTAAATCATTTTATTAAGCAGAGATTTAAGTTAAATTCACATAAAGTAAGGTTAAAATTTGGAGCTTGAGACCTTACACAAAGTACCGTCTTAGCCAATAACAACGCAGACTCAAAAGTTCAAGGAGAAATACAAGAAAAGCAAACGATAACATCAATTCACAGACAAACAACAATCCACAAAGCAACTCGTAGCGAATGGGAAGAACCTCATGGAAATGTTTGGTGTAGGGTGCTCTGAAAAGGTACTTCTCAAAGTTCCGACTTATATACCCGACAATGCCAGCCGATTGGAGTTGTTTTAACTTGCGATCAAAACCGAATTTAATGATCGAATGACGTCGCAAATACATGACCAGCTGATAGAGAAAGATGTGCTCCTTAACATGGGTCAATCGAGATGTACGCCAGTGTATCTGATTGTAGTGCACAAGGTTGTCCAGTAACGAATTTGTAGCCAGTTTGGCGCCAGGTGGCGCTGCCTCAAGCTGCTCGAAACGCTCTCCATCGCTTAATGGTGTTATCAGAGTGCGATTTCGGGGAAAGTAATCCGTATAGTCTGTGGCCAGAAAGAGATAGTCCTCGGTGAGAAGATCGACAATTCTCTCCGGCACCGGAGGATAATTCGGCAGACGAAAGACATCGTAGAGTTTGCCCTGATAGGCACCACGAAGGACCAAAGCGAGTAGCAGCCAAAAGCCAAAGAAACCACGGACAATCCCAACGAGAGGTAGAGCTGGTACCTGCAAAGGGTTGCCCAATAGGGTTGTATGCACAAACAGAGCTCGACCCGTTACATCAAATCGTGCCCGGCTCCTATGCCACGCCCACTGCAGTAGTAGAGCCAGCAGACAAGTGAGCGCCAAGAAGAGCCAGACCGTGCCACAAAACGGTTGTATCAGCTGAGTAACCGTACCCATACGAGGCTCTACTCGCACCACAAACACCAGGGCACTCTGATGATAGGCATAAGTTCCAGAATACTGTTCCCGATGCTGCAGAGAAGCACTCAATCCGATGGCCACCGATGAATTCAAATTCCTCAGCTGCTGGAAACAATCATCGGAGCTATACAAATATCCTAGGGAGCTGAATTTTCCCTTTGACTTGACGTTTTTATTCCGGCATGGTGGATGCAGATTGATGCGAAAATCAAAAATGTCCGCCAGTTGCTTGAGAAGCTCCCCATCAATCCCGGTGAGACGAAAATTTTGACTCCTTTGCTTAGGATCCATGTAGTCCCCGTTGAAGATGACGAACGGTGGCTGGGGATACCAGCTCACATTGAGAGGACAGCCGTAAAAAGTGCCCATTATACGTGGAAAGAGCTGATGATTAAGCTGAAACTTTCCGTTCTCGAAGCGATCTAGAAACTCGGGCGTCAGATCACTCTGACAATCCGCAGAGAAGAGACGAAATCCATAGAGTAGGACTACACCATCAGGTTCTTCCAGTAGCACAAACGCATTGAGGACTTGAAAATTCCGACATGTGGCGAATATTTCACGCAGTGCAAACAATTTATCCTCCTTTTGATTTGCTTGCCAGGGATACAGAATCCAGAAGTAAAACTCCTTGTCAAACAGGGATTTGGCGAAATGAAATCGAAGCGAGCGAAAGGCATGCGATGAATCAATGAGGAAAAGTATATGATCCTTTGGCTCCTCAATGGGTGTGTCCATTAACAGTTGCACCGACAAACGATCCCCAAACTGATGTAGGAGATAGGTAATAACCTCACGATGATTACGTTGGATGGCAATCGATCTCGACAGATCCAAGATCGCCAATCGATTATAACGAGGACTCACGTACCGCTCGATCACTTGCAATGCCGCATTCATTAGCTCCGAGGCTTGATAAGTTTCCGGAAAAGGTATCTTACCTGCCACAGGATGTGGCATGGCCAGCAAAAGCGGCAGCAAACCGAGCACACCTTGTAGTAGTCGCATGTGGCAAGTGGATTTCAACATTAACGTTCGGAGTACGACTTGCAACTGAAATCAACTGACTTGACCACAATTTCAGTAATTGCGATTTTGCGACTTTGATACGAATACTGTTTGACTCACAAATTAACAAATCAATTAAGTGGATAAGAAAAGTGACAGTTTAATAAATAGAAATAACTTTTACCTTTAAAAAAAGGGAGTTGCGAGTTGGGTAGTTTGGTGGTAGAGAAGGGTCGTAGGAGTATTAAGACCGCTTACTTGAAATAAAGTACTGGAGTCTAATGGGTTTGTCAGCAGTAAATTCTTTGTAAAACGTAAAGAAGGCGTATCCGAGACCATAAAGATATATATTCTTGATGAATCGTTTCAAAACAGCAGAACAAGAAAACTTCTTAAAATATGTCAATCCTGACCAAATCGTTGAAATCAAATAGCAGTATCATATATGTAGCTCCGATATTACTAATCTATCGAAATCAGTACAAAGAACTGGAGATATCTCAACAAAATGCACACATTATATATATGGTTCCTTTTGGTATACCTAATGATAACTTTAACGTATAAAGTTTATTCAAACAATTTGTCTTAAGTCAATAAGGATTATCAATAACTTAAAAAATATACGGTGTATTCTTAACTAAACTCACATATTTCATACCCCCTTTAATTTTGGTAAGAATCTGACAACTTTATTATATAGTTGCATACGAAAATTCTGCAGTTAGTAAAAAGAAATCTTTTGACTAGAAAAAGTACAGGGATTTTTCAGTCGACTCGCTCGACTTAAGTCTGTTCTACAAGTCTTAAATGAGTAATCAAGGAAAACTATATCCCAAACACGCTTTTCAGTATCCCAAATGTATCCATACTCCAAAGTTTCCATAAAACAGAGGTATAACAGGTACTAACCGACTTTGTCCGCGTAATCACCTCAGTAGGTTACAAAAATAAATTCAAAAAGTATACAATTTATTGTTAAACCTACTTCAATCACGCTAATCTTACTCCAAATAACATAGCTCTTCAATCCGTCAATCAGTCATCAATCAAGTGAACTAGTTCCAATTATACTACAGTTGAATTTAGTTCATATAACTTGTTAGCTGTGACTCTTGAACTATGGAACCAACTGGTTTGCAAATGGAATGCAAAATATTTCAGATACACACACACACACGCATACACACACACACAACAGTGCCTGCTATAAGTATTTTGTCGGTTGAAAATGTCGCAGTTTTCCCAACAAGTCTTATAATTACCATACCCAAGTTTTACATACGGAAAGTGGGAGGGAAAGGGAGAAAGTGAGAGAAAGAGTAGGGGGGAAAGAGGAAGGCAAATAGTAGGATAGTGAGAGGGGGAGAGAGTGGAAGAGAGACAACGGTACATACGTGTGCATTTACATTTGGATCTGGGTAAAAGCGGAGAGACTTGGAATGGAAGCTATGGGTAACGAGGGTTGCTTGAGCAGTTAAAAAAGTTTTTTTTGTGACTTTATTTTGGGCTGCGGCGAAAACTTTTAATTTCTCAACTTTTTTCCGACTTTTAACAGCGACTTCAACGACATGTGTGTGGGTGTGGGTGTGTGTGTGTGTGTGTGTGTGTGTGTGTGTCTTGTTGTGTGTGCGTTAGTTGACGTCTTATTAAGCAAATTATATCCAAATGTGCGAGCTCATAATCATTTGTCAGACCCTTAAAAAGGAGACTATGGGTTATCTTGAATTTAAAAAATTTGAAGAAATTTTAAGTAAAAAATTTAAGAAATTTTAAGTAAAATTTCTATTTAGAAACAAATAAATAATAAGAACAATAATGAATGTGATATAAATAATTGAAAAAAATATTTTTATACTAAATATTTTTTAGATTTTTCGTAAACATTATGATTGGAAGTCAAATATTCTTGTTGTTTGAGATTTGAGTTATGAGTTTCGCTGACAAGAGAATAAGCGACTTCAGTTTCTGGTGAAGTTTCATGTTGAAGAGCGAATTCCTTTTTGTTTACCAAATGGCTACAATAATTACGCAACCACATATGCAAAATGGAGACAGAGAGAGGGGAGAGGGAAAGGGAGAGAGGGGAGAGGGAAAGAGAAACAAAGGGACAGAGCTACGTAGTGTGTGCATTCATGCATGCCTCAGTCGGTGAAGACTCCTACCCCTCCTACTACTACTCCTCCCACCCCTCCATCTCCATCTACACCTACACCTCCATCAAGCCCTGCACTTGCCACAAGCTGCAGCATTCGTTGTCGACCAAACATATCGTTTTACCAGTCAGCAGCCAGCAATCGGGAGGCATTTGCATTTATATGCAGATCCTTTGTGCCCAAAGGATATTACATTTTTCCACTTGAAGCATTTTTGTGAATTTAATGAAATTTTTAATTTTTATGCGCGCTCTGCGCTGCGCTGCGCTGCATTGTTCTCTGACTAACATGCAACACACACACATACTCTCACACACACACACACACACAGCACCATCAGGGCGGAGACGATGAGATACAGCAGTCACCCGCTACAACTGCCCTCTATCTCAATTCCAGTCCCAAAGCGCAAAGATAAATACTCCAAAAAAAACACGAGTGTATCTCTCTTCCCCTAACCCCTCGGAGCTAATTCCCGCTCTAGACCAAGATGCAACTGCAACTACAGCAGCGACCTGTGGTCCACACACACTGCCGACCGACAAATACCCTGTAAAGTAAACAATTAATAAACTTTAGTTGGTCTGCTTTCAGCATTAACGTTAAAAAAAAAAACAATTTAATTGAACTTTAACTAATATGAATCAGTTTTTACCGTCTTCTACCTTTTTCTCCACCCCAGTAGAACTTCTCAGTAGTAGGCAGTGGATACAAAGTTATCAGTACAAATTTATCTGTTAAAGTTTATAATCAATTACCATTTTCATAGGACACTACTTTAGATTTTATTATTAATTTATTTTTTACAGGGTATCATAAAGTTGGGTTTACCCTTTCTTGTGGTTGCTGCGGCCCCTGTGCTCGCTCATTTGTTACGTAATCTGTGGCAAGTTGTGCTTAAAAAAAAGCTGCCACAAATAACCAAAAGTAACGCAATAATTGAAATTAAGCATCATTCAGAGAGCAAAAACTTTTTTATTTTATTAACGAATTTTTTATTGCTAAGAGGATAAAATAAATTTATTTAAGTGGCCTAGAAAATAATATTTAACGTTTGGCTTTGTCTAAATAACAAACTGGAAAAAGTATGTTTACTATATGTTATACTATACAGTATACATATATCTATTATTATATGATTTGAGTTGATATTCAGACAAATTAAGATATATGTGGAAGAGCTATACCTTAATGGACTCCAGACAACTGACATAATCAGATTGTATTCCAAATTCTAAAAAAAATTTATAAAAATTTAAAAATATTGAAAAAAAAATATTTTTTTATATTTTGTTATGTAATAATGCCAATCGATCATTCTAGACCTCACGAGTTAAAAAATTTAACCAATTTCAGTTTTATGTAGAGTTTTACTAGGTTCGAAAATGGACAGTTCCCAATACTATGCCAACTTTACTTGTTCCATAAACAAAAGATTTCTTCTTAAGACCAGAAAGAATCAGACTATAGTCCTACCTTTCCCAAAAACTTAGTATATTTTAAAGATTCCTTCAGTCCTTCCATAACTTCTCCAATTTTCTTATTCACTGTCTATCCCCCTACGCCTTGACCTATTCCGACTTTCCTGATCAACATGGCGTCTTCTGTGGTGTAAGACTTTGCAAGGTCACTGTGTGGATGTGGTTGTGTGTCTTGAGTGCTTCCTTGTGCTTCCATATGCTGAATGTGCACAAAAGCCGCAATTAAATTGTATGCCACATGCTACAAAATGTGGAAGACAAAAGGAGGAAATGGGAGAAATCGCATGATATGGGCCATAAGTCAACTATCTGCCTGAAACTAAGATCTGGGGGCGGAACACATGGAGGAGGCGTGTGTGAAGAGCCAAGTTTAGTCAAAGTTCAAGACGCAAAAGGAGTGAAAAGTAGGTGAGTGAAGAGGAGGAAGAGAGAGGGAAAGAGGGAGAAAGAGGGAGAAAGGTTCAGCTCCATTCGGTGCATAAATTAAAAATGACAAGGGATATGGCGAGAAAGACAGCAAAAGGCGGCAAGAAAAGGCGTATTGTTGTAACCCAAGGCGCCACATAGTGAGGCAGGCAACAAGTTGCAACACGTTTGCCTCCACCTCACCTGGAGGTATGGCATATGATACATGGAAGCCACTCGAATGGCAAACGCTGACTTTACCTGGAGAGAGAATTTCTACAAATTCAGCGAAAAGTATTTTTCCACCTTTAAAAGTGCCTACGCCAGGGGAAAGTGGTTTTTTTTTTTTAAAAGGGAAGAACCGTCTTCACATGCAGAGGGCATGGAGCCCAATTGTTATTGGTTTGTTAGTTTTAAGTCATGTATTTATAGTTTTTAAGAATATGAAATATAGCAAGGAGCTAAATGAACACAAACAGAGTTATTAGTCAGATATACCCTAGAGGAAGGGAACAGATTAGGTAGGGTATAGAACGGCAACCCGCTAGCGACAAACCACCGGCAGAGCAGCGGCAAAACCAACGACGCACACACACAACGACTTACATGGAGATCAACATCGAAAGAAAACGCAAAACAGACGAAACCATGGCGACGCCGCACAGCAGAAAACAACGACGCCGGCAGCAAACGAGAGCAAGCTACAAAGGGAGAGACAGCAGCCAGACAGCAGACGAAATAATTGCGACACCACACAGCAGAAAACAACGACGCCGGCAGCGAACGAGAGCAAGCGACAGAGGGAGAGACAGCAGCCAGACAGCAGACGCCGCGCAGCAGAAAACAACGACGCAGGCAGCGAACGAGAGCAAGCGACAGAGGGAGAGAAGCAAACAGCAGACAAAAAAAAAAAAAAGAAAAAAGCAGCGACGCTGACAGCAAGTGAGAACAAACTGCAAAGCAAGAACAAACAGAGGGAAGCAGAACATCGTGACGTCGGCAGCCAAAGCGAGACACAAAACGGCACGCGACAAATGAGAGCGCGCTGCCGCTGATCTTGCTGGCAGAGGAAGCTTAGAAGCAATTAGCATAATTTACGCACGTTGACTTGGTTCTTGACCACAGCAAGAGGACGACGCATTTCGATCGACAGAGGCGACAACACCGAAAGATGCATAAGCAGGTAAGCGTGGTTGCCAGTTAGGGAGGTTAGGTTAGGTCAGGTTTGTGTAAGACGGTGCGTGGAGGAATAGACATATAAGTGAAAGCAAATTGAAAATAAAACGGAACAGTGCAACGAAAATACACGGCTTAGCAATTACCCAGTTTACCAACGACGACGCACAGTGGGACACATAAGCAAATTACTGCGTTTTACGCAGATATTTGCCGACGCAACGGACAGTGGAATCTAGCACGTTTTACGTGCAGATAACCATCGACGACGCACAGTGGGACAGATAGGCAAATTACTGCGTTTTACGCGGATATTGGCCGACACAACGGACAACGAGATCTAGCACGTTTTACGTGCAGATAACCATCGACGACGCACAGTGGGACAGATAGGCAAATTACTGCGTTTTACGCGGATATTTGCCAACACAACGGACAACGAGATCTAGCACGTTTTACGTGCAGATAACCATCGACGACGCACAGTGGGACAGATAGGCAAATTACTGCGTTTTACGCGGATATTTGCCGACGCAACGGACAGTGGAATCTGCACGTTTTACGTGCAGATAACCGTCGACGACGTACAGTGGGCCATAGCCCAGTTTACTTGGACCAATGTAACGTACCCTCATCGTTGGTGTGCCAAAAGAAACTCTTTCCACTCAGCTGTATTTTCCCTAGAATAGGCGCTAATTACATCGCAGCGTCTATTCAGTCTCGCTCCATGGTTCCAGGTTTTATAAATTTCTTATAAAGAGGACTCCGGTAGACTGAGAAATACCCCAGCCTTAGAACTTCTTTACAAGTGGCGCCCGAGCAGGGACCCTGGAGCTTATTTTTGAAAAAAAAAAATAGAGAGAAACATCTTTGGTGGAATAAAAACCCACAAGTAGGGAATCATGAGGGGAAAGAGCAACCTAACCTCAATGGCACGCGAGGCGCGAGTTTTTTTTGCATTACGTCTTCCTTGATTTTCTCCTCGTGTTTGTGCACACGCAAGGAATAGCCGAAAACGCAGAGACAGAAAGAAAAGCCACATAGCAGAAAGCGAAGAGAACGAAGCAGAGAGAGAGTAGCAGAGAGCGCACCGAACAGAGATAGACAGAGCAGAGTTAGACGACCGAAGCCGAAGCCGAAACCGAACCCGAGTGGCAACGACGCGACGCCGGCAGCGACGCTGCCGCGGCCTATATAAGGCCGGTAACACAACGTGTCGAGATCATTCTTTGCTCGACACGCGAACCAAACACAGCACCATTGACTCAACATTTGCTAGAGCATTCCTCTAAGCAAGTCACTCTTTTCGGAATTCATCGCATCGTTTACTTCATCGCATCGTTGATACCTCATCGCATCGTTCATAATTCATCGCATCGTTTACACAGAGTATTCCTCTAGACACATCGCATCGTTTATGATTCATCGCAACGTTTATACAGAGTATTCCTCTAGACACATCGCATCGTTTATGATTCATCGCAACGTTTATAATTCATCGCATCGTTGATACCTCATCGCATCGTTCATAATTCATCGCATCGTTTACACAGAGTATTCCTCTAGACACATCGCATCGTTTATGATTCATCGCAACGTTTATAATTCATCGCATCGTTGATAATTCATCGCATCGTTCATAATTCATCGCATCGTTTACACAGAGTATTCCTCTGGACACATCGCATCGTTCACTCCATCGCATCGCCTATAATTCATCGCATCGTTTATAATTCATCGCATCGTCTATAATTCATCGCATTGTTTACATAGAGCATTCCTCTAAGTAAACTATCGTTTGTAACTCATCGCATCGCTTATATAGAGCCTCCCTCTATATAAACATTTCGCTTCGTCTTAATCATCGCTACGGTTCTCTGGGTCATCGCACAGTTTGCTAGAGCATCCCTCTAGGCAAACTATCGTTCGTAATTCATCGCCTCGCTTATATAGAGCGTCCCTCTATATAAACACTTCGCTTCGTCTTAATCATCGCTACGGTTCTCTGGGTCATCGCACAGTTTGCTAGAGCATCCCTCTAGGCAAACTTTCGTTAACTATTACGTATAATATGCACTTTAATTAGATAAGCATCCTCTAGGCAAACTATCGTTCGTAATTCATCGCCTCGCTTATATAGAGCGTCCCTCTATATAAACACTTCGCTTCGTCTTAATCATCGCTACGGTTCTCTGGGTCATCGCACAGTTTGCTAGAGCATCCCTCTAGGCAAACTATCGTTCGTAATTCATCGCTCAAAATATAAAAAAAAAAATAAAAAATAAATCCGCATCTTTATATACGCTATTATACCCGCTTCGTTTATCATTAGGTCTTCGTTTGCCTCCTCTATCTTAAACTATCGTCTCGCGTTTGTAATCCTCACTTCGTTCTCGCCTCGCTTATATAGAGCGTCCCTCTATATAAACACTTCGCTTCGTCTTAATCATCGCTACGGTTCTCTGGGTCATCGCACAGTTTGCTAGAGCATCCCTCTAGGCAAACTATCGTTCGTAATTCATCGCCTCGCTTATATAGAGCGTCCCTCTATATAAACACTTCGCTTCGTCTTAATCATCGCTACGGTTCTCTGGGTCATCGCACAGTTTGCTAGAGCATCCCTCTAGGCAAACTATCGTTTGTAATTCATCGCATCGCTTATATAGAGCATCCCCCTATATAAACACTTCGCTTCGTCTCAATCATCGCTACGTTTCCCTGGGTCATCGCATCGTCTGCTAGAGCATTCCTCTAGACAAATCATCGTTTGTAATTCATCGTATCGCTTGTATAGAGGCATTTCCGGATCATCGCATTCTCACTCGACACACGGCCGAGCTACTGAACGTAGTTGGACCATGAGCAAACACAGTTGGGTTAGTTATCGTCGCAAGAACGAACTAGAAGCAATATTATCGGAGTTCAATATTGACACGACAGGCACCGTAGAGGAGCTACGCCGACGCCTTTCAGTGTTTATTGGCCGTGAGGACTTACCCACTGCCACACGACAACGCTTGGACGAGCTGGCGGAGGCGTACGGGCCACGGGCCACACCAGATTCGCGATCACCTAGCCCTAGTAGACCCAAAGAGGAACGAGGGGAGGTGGAGCCAGCTACGGGAGTGAGCTTAACGGTACCCCCGCGACAGGCACCGAAGCGAATAATGAACGACGTCAACCCAGGGCAACCGGAACCATCCCCGATGGACAAGCATCGAGACGAACCCTCGTATGCCGGGCTGGCACAACAACTCCAGAAGTGGAGAATCACCTTCAATGGAAGAACGGACGCCCTCCGCTTCATAGAACAACTAGAGGAGAGAGCTGTTGCTTACCAAGTAGACATGGATTGCTTGCCCCGAGCTATGCCAGAATTCCTGACCGGTCGCGCCGAGGATTGGTTTCGAGGAAGTGGACTACAGGGCGCTACGTGGTCAATGTTTCGTCGGAGTTTCACCGACTTCTTCCTGCCGCCTCGATATTTCTCACGGCTGGGCGATGAGATTAGAGCAAGGACCCAGAGGGAGAAGGAACCCTTTCAGGACTACCTGATCGACATAAAGATCAGGATGCAAAGGGCTGGATTGAGCGAGACAGAACAGCTTGACCGGATCTATGACAACATGCTACCTGATTACCGGCTATACACCAAGCGCACCGAGGTTGACACCATAGCAGCCTTGACTCGGATGGCTCTGACTTACGAGGAGTTGCGGAGTCTGGAGGCTCAACGCGCAACGAGACACAACGGAACGGGGTCAGGTCACGTAAATCCGTTTCGTAACCCCCCTACTCCACCCGATACAGAGACGATGCACCGGTCCATCACGAATGCCACGGCGGATCGCATCGATGTCACACGAGCTTGCCGACGGTGCGGAGAGATAGGGCATTTTCAGAGCAGTTGCCGAGCTCGCCCGATGCTATTCTGTTGGGAATGCGGACACAGAGGAATACGAACAGTAGAGTGTTGTCGACGACAGCAGCAGGGAAACGGCCAGCGTCTCCAGGGCCAAAGGGACCGCCCGGGGACGGATCATCCGCCGTCCCAACAATAGACAAGGAACTAAGCATCACTGCGGGCCGGGTTACCGCCCCGGTCTGGGTGGCCGGATGGCCGATGGACGGAACCATCGACACCGGAGCCACAAGGAGCTTCGTCAGCACCGCAGCGGCAGCATACCTCCGGCCCCAATGCAAGGAGCGGAGGGTATACACGACGATCACACTAGCTGACGGCACCACCAGAGTATTGGATAAGGTAATCCTGGCAGAAATTCACCTAGGCACCAAGAAAGTAACACTACCGTTACTCGTCCTGCCCACCGAAGTGGACGAGCTGATCTTGGGCCTAGACTACTTGCGAGCGATAGGAGCAACACTTCAGTGCGGGGACTACAAGCTGAGATTCGGGGAAGAAATAGAGACGGAGGTCGCGAAGACACCAGTGCTCTCGGAAGCCGTCACTGAACCCACCCAAGGAGGAGCCGTGCGCCGTAGCACGCAACCGGAGGCGACTCCAGCCGAGGAGTTGGGAACGGGAACGACAACCGAAGCACTGGGAATGGATTCCAATGACACGTGTCTAACGTCGGCATCCGCGGAACGCAACACGACTGCTGCAGCGGGCCGAATAGACCCAGGCAAACCCGAAGAGTCTTGCCAGGCTGGTATGCACATGGATCCCCTCTCCAACCCACACGTAGTCCAGTTCTTAGAACACGAACTAGGGAAGTTTGCGGCGTTGCACGGAACCACGTCAATCACCGAACATCGTATTACGATGCGGGATGACAGGCCCATTAAACAACGCTACTACCCAAAGAACCCAGCCATGCAGCAAGTTATCAACGACCAGGTGGATGACTTGTTACGCCAAGGATGCATCGAGCCATCTAGGAGCCCCCACAGCGCACCAATCGTCCTCGTACGAAAGAAAAACAACCAATGGCGCATGTGTGTGGACTATCGCCAATTGAACGAGCGATCAATCCCCGATGCGTATCCACTGCCACGAATGAACCACATCTTGGAACGCCTACGGAATGCCAAATTCATCTCTACGTTGGATCTCAAGAATGGATACTGGCAAATCCCCATGGCAAAGGACAGCCGGGAATGTACCGCGTTTACGGTACCTGGCAGAGGCTTATTTCAATGGAAGGTCATGCCGTTCGGACTTCACTCGGCACCAGCGACGTTTCAAAGGGCACTTGATGGTATCATCGGCCCAGACATGGAACCATTTGCTTTTGCATACCTGGACGACATCGTGGTAGTGGCATCGACGTTGGAAAAACATATGGAAGTTCTCGGAGAAGTGTTCAGGAGACTACATCGAGCGAACCTACGCCTGAACCCCGAGAAGTGCCTGTTCTTTAGGAGAAGACTCACGTACCTGGGGCATGTCATAAGCGAGGCTGGTATTCACACGGACCCAGAGAAGATCGAAGCGGTTCAAAATTTGAAGCCCCCGTCCACACTCAAAGAACTAAGGCAGTGCATTGGCCTAGCCTCATGGTACCGCCGGTTCGTGCCAAACTTCGCAGACATAGTCCAACCCATGACAATACTTCTCCGGAAGGGTCAAAAGTGGGCATGGGATCAACCGCAACAGCAGGCATTCGAGGAGCTAAAGGCGAAATTAGTGCAGGCGCCAGTACTAGCATGTCCCGACTTCAACCAGCGTTTCACACTACAGACAGATGCGAGCGACTACGGCCTAGGAGCAGTATTAACACAAGAAATCGACAACCAGGAACGAGTGGTCGCGTACGTGAGCAGGCGGTTAGCAAAGGAAGAGATGAACTACAGCGCAACGGAAAAGGAATGTTTAGCCATCGTCTGGGCCATACGGAAGCTAAGATGTTACCTGGAAGGGTACCATTTCACCGTAATAACAGACCATTTGGCGCTAAAATGGATGAATTCGATAGAAAATCCATCGGGAAGGATCGCCAGGTGGACGTTGGAGCTACAACAGTACCAGTTCGACGTCCAGTACCGGAGGGGGAAACAGAATGTGGTCGCTGATGCGCTTTCGCGACAACCCACGGAGGCACTGCACAGTGCGCAAGAAGAGCCACCCACTTGCCAATGGTGGCAACGACGGATGAAGGCTGTGAAGGAGGACCCGAAGCAGTTTCCGGAGTACCTCGTGACCAACAACCAGCTCTATCGCCACTTTGGAAGCCGTCCCGCGGAAGAGGAGCATACTCAGTGGAAACTTTGCGTCCCCAAGGAACACCGTCTGCGAGTACTCCAGGAATGCCACGATAAACCAACGGCTGGCCATCTCGGCATCCGGAAGACGGTAACCCGAGTGGCTCAACGCTATTACTGGCCTGGATACTTTCGAGACGTTACCCGTTACGTACGACGATGCGAGTCTTGCCAGAAATACAAGGCCAGTCAGCTACAGGCAGCCGGAAAGATGTTGACGCGACAGGTCGACGGACCATTCCACACAGTGTGCGCAGACTTCGTAGGCCCCTTGCCAAAGTCTAAGATGGGAAACACAATGCTATTAGTTCTGTTCGACCATTTCAGCAAATGGGTCGAACTCATTCCACTTCGACGAGCGACATCATCGACTCTGGAAAAGGCAATCAGAGAAAGAATCATCAGCCGGTTTGGGACCCCGAGACGGATGGTCTGCGACAACGGGACCCAATTCACCAGCAAAGCATTCCGCAACTTCCTTCAACAGGCAGGAATCGAGGTCCAATACACCGCACCGTACAGCCCGAACCAGAACCCGACAGAACGAGCAAACCGAACGGCGAAGACGATGATCGCACAATACCTGGATGGACATCAGAACACATGGGACGCACTACTTCCGGAGTTTAGCCTGGCCATCAACTCGAGCGTGTCCGACACGACCGGGTATAGCCCCGCGTTCATGGTACAAGGCCGTGAACCGCGACTGCCAGGAGCTCTCTTCGAGGAAGTCACCCCAGGGACAGGACAACCGGCTCTATCGATTCAGGAGAAGGCGGATCGACTGCGAGAGACGTTCCAGATAGCCCAGGCAAACGCACAGAGGGCAGCACTCGAGCAGAGTCGTCACTACAATTTGCGGCGGAGAGACTGGAGGCCAGCCGTAGGAAGTCAGGTACTGGTACGTACGCATTTCCTGAGTAAGGCGGCCGAAGGGTTCGCTGCAAAACTGGCCCCGAAGTTCATCGGACCCTTTAGAGTGGTCAAATTCTTGTCACAAAACGTCGTACGACTCCAGCTCGTAGGAGGACGACAGCGACGCACCGCGAACATCGCAGACCTCAAGGTATACCATGAGCCACCGGAACCCGCCCTGAACGAACATCGTTAGATTAAGCTACCATTGTATAGATTAAGATCCATGCTCCCGCACCGAGTAGGCAGGGTAAACTTTAAGATAGTACTAAGCTTACCGAATCATTTCAGTCGAACCAAAACAAGATGCCGGAGACGCGCGCCAGCGACGAGCTCACGGACCCACGACCCCCACCCACGTACGGCGCCAGGGTCATCATGGCCCTCGAGCGCCTGCAACTGAGCGACTGGGGCCTGGACCCCGCCATCAACACCGCTCGGGCCAAGGCCAGGTCGCGGGCACATCGTACAAGGCTGTGGGTTAGTCATCATTACCCCCACATCGGCGAAGAGGCACAACCACCCATCACCATGGAGGACCTCTTCCCCAGCTACTGCGGCTACACGGTGTTCCTAGAACGTCAAGGCGCCCTATGCCGCCGAATAGGGGGGACGGAAGAGGCCAGAGCAGAGGCGGAGTCCTCTAAGACCTCCACCCCGACGCCACCACCCTTCGAAGGAGTCACGCCGGAGTGGACGATCTCCGACACCATGGAGGAGCCCAGGAGCGTAGAGGCCGGGGAGGAAGAGGGCGTGGAGGAACGGTCCCCGATGCCGGAGCAGGTCCTCCTACCCTGCGCCGACGATCGCTACGGGGAACTCACCAACCGATCAGCAACGGGCGCGAGTGGTACAGCAGTCGAGCGGGAGGAACCCCAAATCGAACAGGGTTCGGACGTCGAACGGTGGGTAGCGCCCCCACAAGACTGGCGCACCGACGGGAGCCCGCTGCCGAGTTCGCTGGTGGAGCGACTGCAAGCCCAACTAGCCAGTGGACCACCGAGGGTGGCCAAATTCCTCATGACGGCAGCTGGACATCGCTACCAAGTGGTCCGGAACATGGCAGGCCGCTACACCGTAAAGTATCGCGGCCCGGAGTAAGGGGGGGGTGTGAAGAACCGTCTTCACATGCAGAGGGCATGGAGCCCAATTGTTATTGGTTTGTTAGTTTTAAGTCATGTATTTATAGTTTTTAAGAATATGAAATATAGCAAGGAGCTAAATGAACACAAACAGAGTTATTAGTCAGATATACCCTAGAGGAAGGGAACAGATTAGGTAGGGTATAGAACGGCAACCCGCTAGCGACAAACCACCGGCAGAGCAGCGGCAAAACCAACGACGCACACACACAACGACTTACATGGAGATCAACATCGAAAGAAAACGCAAAACAGACGAAACCATGGCGACGCCGCACAGCAGAAAACAACGACGCCGGCAGCAAACGAGAGCAAGCTACAAAGGGAGAGACAGCAGCCAGACAGCAGACGAAATAATTGCGACACCACACAGCAGAAAACAACGACGCCGGCAGCGAACGAGAGCAAGCGACAGAGGGAGAGACAGCAGCCAGACAGCAGACGCCGCGCAGCAGAAAAACAACGACGCAGGCAGCGAACGAGAGCAAGCGACAGAGAGAGAGAAACAGCAGCAAAGCAGCGACGCTGACAGCAAGTGAGAACAAACTGCAAAGCAAGAACAAACAGAGGGAAGCAGAACATCGTGACGTCGGCAGCCAAAGCGAGACACAAAACGGCACGCGACAAATGAGAGCGCGCTGCCGCTGATCTTGCTGGCAGAGGAAGCTTAGAAGCAATTAGCATAATTTACGCACGTTGACTTGGTTCTTGACCACAGCAAGAGGACGACGCATTTCGATCGACAGAGGCGACAACACCGAAAGATGCATAAGCAGGTAAGCGTGGTTGCCAGTTAGGGAGGTTAGGTTAGGTCAGGTTTGTGTAAGACGGTGCGTGGAGGAATAGACATATAAGTGAAAGCAAATTGAAAATAAAACGGAACAGTGCAACGAAAATACACGGCTTAGCAATTACCCAGTTTACCAACGACGACGCACAGCGGGACACATAAGCAAATTACTGCGTTTTACGCAGATATTTGCCGACGCAACGGACAGTGGAATCTAGCACGTTTTACGTGCAGATAACCATCGACGACGCACAGTGGGACAGATAGGCAAATTACTGCGTTTTACGCGGATATTGGCCGACACAACGGACAACGAGATCTAGCACGTTTTACGTGCAGATAACCATCGACGACGCACAGTGGGACAGATAGGCAAATTACTGCGTTTTACGCGGATATTTGCCAACACAACGGACAACGAGATCTAGCACGTTTTACGTGCAGATAACCATCGACGACGCACAGTGGGACAGATAGGCAAATTACTGCGTTTTACGCGGATATTTGCCGACGCAACGGACAGTGGAATCTGCACGTTTTACGTGCAGATAACCGTCGACGACGTACAGTGGGCCATAGCCCAGTTTACTTGGACCAATGTAACGTACCCTCATCGTTGGTGTGCCAGAAGAAACTCTTTCCACTCAGCTGTATTTTCCCTAGAATAGGCGCTAATTACATCGCAGCGTCTATTCAGTCTCGCTCCATGGTTCCAGGTTTTATAAATTTCTTATAAAGAGGACTCCGGTAGACTGAGAAATACCCCAGCCTTAGAACTTTTTTAGAGGGGAGAGGGGAAAACATTTAAAAAATTTTTCCTTTCACCTTCTAAAAAAAAAAAAATTATTTTTTTTTTTGTTGTGCGTTTTTGAGAAGAAAAAAAGTGTGAAAAATTTGTTTGATAGAGAGAGAGAGAAATAATGAGAGAGAGACAACAAAAAATTATAGAGAAATTAAGTCACGAATTTTTATGGACATAGCCAAATCAAGTTAGGAATATTTAGACTTGGACTAGGCATCTTTTATAAGGAAATTTATTCCGAATACCCATGAGCATACAAATTTTGAACTCCAAACTTAAAGAGCTAAAAATCGGATATATTTTTAATAAAGTCGGTCAAAATTTAGTCTTAAGAATGTAAAGCTCATAAACTAGTTTAAAGATATCAGAAAAGAAGCTATAGGGATCTCCAAATTCCAATTCAACAAACAAATTTTGAATTTAAATTTTATATCTTAGAGTCACTCTCGTCACTTAACTTAATAGTTGAATATATTTGAAATTTTTTTTTAAATATAACTTAAAAATTTTCTATATTTTTTTGTTTCTGCAATTAAGTTCAACATTTGTTCCAATTTCCTTCAGACTCTATATGCTTAACTCCATTACCTAGATCAAATTTTTGTTCAAAACTAAATTTAAATCGTTTTGCATTTTAAATCTCTTTAGTTTTGAAAATGTTTTTGAATTGTTTATCTCATCAAACCACTTGAAAAATTAAAACAAAGCAATAGCCTACGACGTCAGCATCAGTGGAAAGCCGCAAGCCACAGCTTCAACCAAAAGAAAATTGGTGGAAAAGTGCGGGAAAATTGGGAGCCAAGTGGAGGAAAATTGAGGCAGGCATTGTGGCGGTAGGGTACTGGAAAGGGGGCGTGGAAAGGGCTTGAAAGAGGAGGCCAATCCAATATACTTTTTAAAGCAAACACTCAATCGAAAGGCAGGGAAGAGCAAGAGTGAGTGGGATAGTGAGAGGGAGGGAGGTGGAGAGAGAGAGGGGTATGCTGCAGCCAATCTAGTGCCAAAGAGCTGCCGAAAAAGCAAAAGCCAAGTGGTGCACGACTAGCAGATACCCAGCAGTGGACAGCAAAATGTAAGTAAGACAAGAAAAAAGTTTGTGTTTAGTCCAAAATTTTCATAGGGATAAGTAGTAAACTAATATACCCTGTAATTTTGTGTTTACCCTAAAAGCTTACAATTTCTGGACTATGCTTATGCTAATAACGTTTCCCCGAAAAGTCTGTTTTTCCCGCCATTAAACATACCCGTTAAACGCTCTTTACAGGGTATGTGCATCAACCACATGCAGTAATAGTAATAGAAATGGCACAGAAACTGCCTCAGCTTCTGCTTCTGCTTCCTCTTCTTCTTCTGCTTCTGCTGCAGCGTCAGCTTCTGCTGCTGATGTGTCTTATCTTGTCTACGTTGCCAGCAACGCCAGCGTCTGCGTCGCCGTCGCCGTCGACAGCGAAGTCAGCGTCAGTGCTGGCGTCGCATCCTGAAGGTTTTTATCTTGGCGTCATGTTGATGTTTGTCGGAAACTTGATTATTTTCGCTATTTTTTTTTTTTTTTGTATCCCTTGCTCCCAATAATGTTGTTGTTCTTATTGCTGTTGTTGTTACTATAGTTGCTGCTGTTGTTGGTCTCCACATGTTGTCTGTGGCTGCTACCGCTGGTCTTGTTCTCAGGGTAAAAGTAATGTGTCGTGACACGACACATGTAAAGGACTTAAAATATAAAATTTTCTTTTTACACCTTTTTTACTACAGGGTCTATTGTAGTCTTACTCTCACAACTTTTTTTTAAATTTTAGGTTTTGTTTAATTAATAATAAAATTAAAACCAAATTTAATTTTAATTAATTTCAGGAGCACCCTTACCAAAAATGCAATAAAAGCTTGCGAGTAAGAAGAAAGCCTTTAAGTTAGAGCGAGACAATGATAGTGGTTCAGCTGTCGTGTCATGTGTGCAGCTCCTCAGACACAACGATAGTAGTTCCGTTGTCGTGTCACGAGTGTATCGCTAACTGACTCGTTGACTCGTGACTCCCGTTGTCTGACTGAAGATGTTTGTGCTCTGCCCGCAGCGCAAAAGCGGAAGCAGCCAAAACCAGGAAGAGGCGGCAGGGGGCAAGAGGGGGTGTGGCAGAAAAGAAGGATGTTGGAGTCAAGGATTAGCCCAAATATGTAATGCATGTGTGTGTGTAAGTGAATGTGAGTGTATGTGTGTGTGTGTGTTTTGTGGAAAGCCAAAAAGAGTTTTGTGACTTCAATGGAAAAGCAACTTTAAGTCGAGCAAAATGCCAAAAAAAACAAAAAAAAGAAAAAAACAAATGTCCTGTATTAGAGTGTGCTCGACCGTGAGATACCCGTTAGGCAACCAACTGTTCAAATTACTGACTTACAAATACAACTAGAAACAACTTTTGTTAAACTCGAACGATTTGTGACGTGCACAGTCCTTAAAAAACAACATATACCCTCGACTTCTGGCATGACGGGTATTTAAATCAGAAGGCCTTGCAGCCATGTAGTGCATGTTGTACTGTTTGCTGTTGTTGAGTAAAAACAAGCATAAGTAAAATAAGTTGTAATAAGAGCAGTTAACAAGAAGGACTAACCAAGCCAAAAGCAGGTAAGAAACGAAGGCATGAAGTCGTAGCACACCTGAAAATACCACAGACAAAGGCACACACATGCGAGAAGGCATTACAAGCACATGAGTGGATGGGTGGTTTGGTGGTTTGGGTCGTTTGGTTCGCTTTCGTAGTAAGAAAGACTTGACTCAACTCGTCTTGTCTTCCGGTTTCCCCCCCCCTCCCTCTCCATCCTTTCTCTTGCTCTTTTTCTCCTACTGTTCATCGGACAACTCCTTTAAAATGTAGTTACTGTTGTTATTATTCAACCTTAATGAACTTAACAAGCTCGCACGACGACATGCCGGGATACAGTCAGGACATCAGCTCCTTCAGTTGGACACCCCCATGCTTCTCTCGAGTACCCCTAACCCACTCTACTACCCCCTCTGTCTACTTGGCTGCCAGCGCCATGAGTTCACATCAACAAACAGAGACAAGAGACAAAAAAAAAAACAGACAGACACACACACACACATCCAGAGGGGTGTGTCTCTCTCTATGTGTGCATGTGTGTGTGTTAGTGTGTGTGTTGCAACATACTGAACGAAGTTGCATGTTCATGTCGCAAGACATTTTTAGCGCTCAATGGCGCAGGGTCACGTAACTCAAATAAAGCGACAATGTTCTCCCCAAAGCCAAACCAAACCGGAAAATAAAGGAAAAGAAATCTCAAAACACACACAAAATAAACAAGTTGCGAATGCGCGACAATAAAGTCTAAAGTGGGTAAGCACGACTGGCAGATGCTCTGCAAAAACTGAAAGAACAAAAACTTTTGACAAGAAGTTATTTAGGAATACTTGAAACCCGAAATGGGTTACTTAAAATGAGAACATTTAACAAAACTGTAAAAGGAACTGAGCTCTACTTTACATTGTTAAAAAAGAACACTCTTGAAAATGAAGAAATGCAACAAATTTCTGAATTTCTATATTGCAAAATTTGTCTAAATTTCAAAAATTTTTAAATTATTTAAAATTTATATTAAAGAAAATTTTTTTATTGATTTTCAACTATGCTTATCGCTTTTTTTTAGAGTTATGGTCTTAGACAATTGTAACCATTGAAATAGTAAAACTTATTTCAAGACGTCTTAAAGCCCAGATGTACTCTCTATTGTTTCAAACTATGCATTTTTGTAGACCAAAATAAATAATTAAAATTAAAACTTGATTTCCTTATATTTTTTTTCAGTGTAGTTATTCAAATTACTTTATTTTTATTGAACTTAAATAAAGAGTAGACTTTTTTTCAAAAATTAATATATTACCTAAAAATTAGTCTAGAAATCAAAATGACAAATTCATCAAGTTTATGATTTTACAGGGTATTTGAAATGCTCGTATAACCCTATCTGTGACATTGTCCGATGGACTTATGCCAAGCAAAGCAAATTAAAAACTCGAAGCAAAGTGTGCGAATATTTTCGTGAGTTGAAAACGGAAATTTCAAATTCCCCATTGACCAAAAGGATCAACAGGATTCAAGTGCTGACAAAAGCACAGCTTTGGCTATAGTTTTTTACGCTAATTTAGACTCAATGTTAACCGGCAAATGGAGTTTTAATTGATTGATGTTTTTTTTAAATATTCTAATTCCTCAAAATGTTATTCAACTTTTGATTTAAATTGCTTTAAAACTATAAAAATAATCAATAAAGTGTAAAAAATTTATACAGTTTTCTAAAAAACTTAATTAATAATTTTAAAGTGACCGTATAGTTTTAAAATTACTTTTCTAGAGCAGAAATTTTTGGATTTGTACAGACATTTTTTGAATCATTAGATTGTATAACTTAGTTTAGCTCTTAATTACTGGGTTTTTCAAAATAATAATAATAAATCTTTATATATTTATTTAAGTTTTATACTTTTAAAATTTAAAAATAAAGTTTTAATTCTACTTTCAGTTCATTTCAATACTTAATTTGTTCAAGCCAAACTGCTTGATTTTGTTAGAAAACTGTTCCCAGTTTTATTTGATTGGTGTGTATAAGAGTTTCTGGATTGCGAGTCCTTCGTCTTTCGTCCTGGCGAACATAAAAGCCGGTTACAATCGCAAAAATGCCGACAGTCGGTTGTTGGCCGCCAAAGAAGTCGGCAACGCGGCTTTTGGCCAACTTTGAACAGTAGCTAAAAGCATTTTCATGAGCATTTAAACGATTTGAAACAAAGACGATCGAAAAAATGTATTTTAAATGAAAAAATACTAAAAAAAATTAAAATTTTTATTAATAAATTTTTAAAAGCGAGAAACTCTTTTCTATCAATAAAAATATATAAAAAAAAAGTTTTATTTCTACAAAAAAAATTAATTTATGAGAGAAGTAATTTTTTTCTTTTTTTAAACCAATTTTCGAAGTTTAATTTTAATATTTAGGCTTGTAAATATTTTTAATATAATAATATATTAAACCAAAGTATAATAAATGAAAAAAAATATTATAAATGCAATGATTAATGATATTTATGTTTTTTCTTCTACAAATTAAACAATTGTTAGTTTTAATAAAAATAAAAACTGATTTCATGCATTGAGTGTCAGTTACGCTGTCAATTAGCTATAAAAGCTCAACATGAATTAATGTCGTTAATTTTTACTCAACTTTTCACTATCAGAAAACTTAAGCTTTATCCCTATACAAACTGAATTTCAGCTAAACCTAGGATTAATCCTACCTCAATCACATTTTTACCATCTAGTATATAAATCACAGCTTTTGATCTAAATCCCAATTTGATATGAACCTTTACTGACATGTTTAATAATTTTAAGCCAGATTTCAAATCCATCACTTTAGTTTTACTGAAATCGTATAAAATTCTAAAATTCTTTCTTTATTTTCAACTTTTTTCATACCAATTTCTAAATTAGATCAGTCTTTATCTTTTTAGTCTTTATCATTGAAGAATTTAGTCGTTTTTCTTTTTCCTCTAATTCCATTTAAATTTTTTTTTGTTTTTCCTTTAAAAACAAGCTCAAATTCCGACTGATTTGAAATATTAGCAGCATAATAATGAACAATTCAACCAACAGCCTTCTCTCCTCTGTTTTGTGGCAACCACGTGAAGTTGGCTGCAGGCAGTTTTGCTGCTATAGAATTTATTTATTGAAACAACCGTCGCAATCCTTCAGCCCTTTTGTCCCTCATCGTCATTTGTCCAAAAGCTGTTTGGCGTTTTATGTTTAGGTCATCGATATGCAAATTGATTGACAAGCCCAAAGCTGCAGTTATTCCACTCTCACCTCCCAATCCCAAAGTAACTCCCCTTTTTGCTTCTAGGGATGCACATTGATATGATGCTATCGATATCGGAACGATAGTATATATAAATTAAATATTTTATGATTTTCAATGGAATTCATGTATAATACTTTATATGAGAACTTTTTAATCGATAAATATCGCAGTCCTGGGGAGTGGCAAGTAAACGATAGAGAGAAACGATAACGATAACGATTAAACATCATATTTTTGGATTCTAAGAAATGTATTATTTAGGAACGAAATTAACGAAAAGAAAAAAATAAAACATATATTTTATATATCATAAAAGAAGAAAAAGAATTTTTAGTAACTCGTTTTGAAGCAATAAACTAAAAAATATTCCTCAATTTTCCACTAAAAGTCAAAATTTGTCCCATTTCCGTTTCTATTTACAGAGATTAACAAAAACTATTGCCAAACTTTAAAAGCCATACAAAACATGCTATAACATAAGGGTTTTAATAGATCATTTTAAATATTCCCAAGTTAATTTTATACGGCTTTTTATTTAAACGTTGACCATAAATAGAGGAACTTATTGATAACGATATATATTTAGCAATACACATCGCTAGTAACTCTGCTTCCACCCACTACCACTCCCCCTCCCCCTCCCCCTCCACCTTCCCCTTCCCGACCCCTTCTGAGCCTTCTCCTATTCCCATTCCCACCCCCACTCCCCGCTGGCTGCTCAAATTCAATCCAATCGAATTCTATCCAATTCAATTCGTTTCAATTCTCGCAGCAGCTGCCGTATTATATTTTTATGCAAGGCTTGTTTGGTCCTTGAATTTGATTTCTACACACACACACACACACACACACACACACACACACACACACTCCTTCTCCCTGTCTTTCTCTTTCACTCTCTGAGCTCCTTTAGCAACAATCTCCTGCTGTCCCTCTCTCTCTCTCTCTCTTGCTCTTTGATTACCTCTGCCTCTGCAGCAGTGCCCATTTGACATAATTAATTGTAACACGGAACAATTACGTTGCCCCGCCCATCCCGCCTTACTAACCACCTACCGTCCAAGCTCTCAGTGTGGCTCCCTCTAGCGGTTGTGGCCAGGCAAAAGGGAAGGCCAAAACGTGGGCAGGACAATAAGGATATACATTTTAATTAAAGCACCTCGAGCAACTAATTACATTCCCACAACCAAATGCAATGGCGACAACCCTATGCCACCCACCACAAACTTACCTTGTCGGCCCACAGCCCGCATGTGTGTCTGTGTATGGTGTGTGTATGTGTATGTGTGTGTGGTTTGTTGTACTAAGATGTCCTTGAGCAACAACTTTCTCCCTTTCTCTCTTCCTCTGTCTTTCCTGTTCTCTGATTCGCTTGATTTCTTGCCCAATCTTTCTTTCTCTCTATCCATCTCTCTCTCTCTCTCTATCTATTTGTGTCTTTTTTGATCCTTTTCTCTAAACATACCATCTTTCTTATCCCACTTTTTTATCTGAATATCTTTTATAAGCTTTATCCATCTCATTTGTTTTATGTCTCTTTGTCTCTATCTTTTTCTCCGTAACTTTATTCCTCTCGCTCTATCTCTCTCTTTTCTTTCTACTTACCGAAAATCTCTTCGTATATCTTTATCTATTCCTTGCTCTTTCTTTCTCTCTGTTTCCTACTCTCTCAGCAGAGGCTTCACTGTCTCGTTTTTATTCTCCTTTCATTGTTTCTTATGTTTGTTTCATTCCATATTCCAGTTCCTTTCGTCTTCCAATATATAATTGTAATACAAGATAACCAGTGTTGCCAGAATTTGGGAAGCACCATAAGCTAGATTGAAGACAAAAATAAGCTAGAATAAGCTAAAAATTAAAAAATAAAGCTTAAAAAATAAGCTAGTCAAGCTAGCTATGGACTCGAATGATGAAGCTGATGGAATCATTTCAGTATTGTAATATAGTCGAAAATGAAATGATTCCATCAGCTTCATCATTCGAGTCTATATATTTGGCGGATGTTTTTATTAGTGCCAATTATTTGTTGGGAGAGGCTTTGCACGCTTTAAACTGTTCGACACAATGTTGGGACAAATGGTCAATAGGTGCTATGGCCGAGTGTTTCGCAAAGTACAAACAAAGTGCAGTCTCCTACTCCTCTGTTTTGGTGATCTTTCTAAAAAAAGTATTTTGTTAGATTGTGCCACACTTGTAATGGACGCAATATGTTTTTTGGTATTGGCATGCTGCCGCAATTCGTACAACTTGGCACAAATCAATGCCTTGCAAAATCAGGAGTACGCTTAAATTCGTCGCGGGAAATTTTGCTTCTGAGAACCTTTCGGCATTTTTCTCAGTTCAAAAACGAATTTTATAAGCGAGAAATGACCAAAATACAAATAAAAAATATGATTGTAGTCCTAGTTATCGATTGATATGGCCAAAACTTACAATACAATCAAAAAACAATATTTATTTTGTTCTAAATTTTTTTAAAGCTGAAAAAAGCTAAATGAAATTTGAAATAAGCTAGATTTCAAGCTATAAGCATTTTGCTTATTTTGCAAGCTATTTGATTTTAAAATAAGCTAAATCTAGCTTAAAATAAGCTAATATGGCAACACTGAAGATAACAGTGCGATTCTTTCAATCTCATGTACATTTCACTGTTCCACCTTCACATTCCAATTGTAGCATTTAAGCCAACTGTTCCAATTCCAATTGTTTCATTTTTCAATCGCTTGACTAAATTACAATTTCTTTGGTAACCTTAATTTTCCAACTCAAGAGTCCCATATTCCACATACCACTTCATTCCTATTCGCTTCTATGCTGTTGTTCCATTCCAACGTTCCACTGCAGTTACCAACAATAATTTCCAAAGGAATCGTTTAATTTAATTCATCATATTTTTCTGTTTAGTGCCATTTTAAACGCTTGTTTCAGTTCCAATTTGTTTAATTCCATTCCATTCTGTCCCAAATCCGTTTTTATGAATTCTCATAACCAGCCGTCACAGTGTTTTACAGCTTCACACCTTTCTTAATCCCTTTTCCCACACTCTCTCTCTCTCTCACCTCCCTCCCCTCTCGCTATCTCCTTTCTCCTTCCCATTCCCAGTTGTTCCCACAACGTTTTTGTCATTCCATTAAACCCAAAATAATTGTCTTTGCGGGCATTATGTTTATGTTAATTGTTGTTCTCGCTGTTGTTTGTTTGTTTGTTCTGTTGTTTTCATTACTAATTGTTGAATGATAGCGAAAGCAAAGGGATAAGTGGATAAGAAGGGAGACAGAGAGAAAGAGATGGAGACAGCTGTAGAGCAGGAAAAGAGAAAAAGAGACAGAAGAAAAGTGTGAAAAACCCTTTAGTCTTTAGTCCTTTTAGCCGTTTTGCGCCTTTCACATTACACTTGAGGCTTAACTTTACTCCCATTGCCTCATCTATCTTTCTCACTCTCCCTCTCTTTCTCTTCTCTCCCCTTCTCACTCGTTCTTGGGCTGCTTAAAATGTGTTAAACCATTAAATGAAATTGAAATTCTTGGCAAGTTTACTTGATTATCCTGTCGCCAATAATTAAATGTTGTCGCAACAAGTTGCCACAAGAAGTTGCAAGGACAATGACAACGACAAGCCCAAGAAGAAGAAGAAGAAGAAGAAGAAGTAGGTGATGAAGATGAAGAAACGGAGTACGGCTACATTGGCTTTGCCTGGCATTTAACGCAGCTCCCGCTTATAAATTGTACTCATTAAAATATTTTAATTTACTTTGCCAGCCGATTACCAGAGGCGTGACGAGCGGGGGTCACCCAGGGACGGGGACGGGTACGGGGACGGGGGTGGCAGCTTAGGCGAATTTAATGCTCAGCACATTTTGCGCGAAAGTTTATTTGTTATTCGCCCTCAATAATTGGTTATATCAAGTTGGCCGCAATCAGAAAAACTGTAAACAGCGTTAAAAGAAAGCTTAGCATCCAAGGGGGTGTGAGGAGAGGGGCTAAGAGGGTGTAGGGGAGGGACTGGAAGGTTTAGAGGGTTCGTACTGCAAATTACCCAGAAAATGTCATCAAGTCAATTTGGGAAATGAGAAAAGTAATCAACGCAACGCGACATTATGCGACATAACCTCAAAACCCACATCGTATCTAACCTCAAACGATTGTGATGAAAAGACAAAAAAAAACCTCAAATCGAAAATAAAACAAACAAAACGCAAAAAGTGCTTAAAATTTAAATCACTTTCACAAAGCGTCACAATACAAATCCTTCAACCTTACACACACACACACACACCAGAGTACACCCAAAACTCACACCCACACACACACACACACGCACACTCGCTTTATATAAATTATATTTTGAGGGTAAATAAAACACTTAACGCCCTTTTAGCGGTTGACACTCCCCGCAGCAGCAGAAAAACTTCCCCATTTCCCCTCCTTCTAGCCCCACATCTTACCCATCCTGCCCCCCCATCCAGCAAAGCAAACTCAGGACACGCTCTGTTAACGACGCGTCCTCGCGCAAGGATTTCCCAGTTTAAAAAAAACGGCGAAAAAATAGAGCAGGGAACATGACAATCTGAATCAAGACGACGACTGAATGCACTTTGAAGTTTTTAAAATAAAATAAATTTAAGCAAAACTTTAAGGCAGGTAGGAAGGTAGGTTATAGTTCAGAGAGTCGTCATTAACATAGCCTACACCTCAAATAACCAGAAGTTTTTTAATTAATTAATATTTTAATAAACCAAGCCAAACAGAAATACTATGTCATACTCAAAGTTCGTATAAATCAATAAATATGTCAAAAATATTTCCAAAAGCCTTAAACTTTACCTATAAAAACTAAGTTCTATTTTTCTCCCTTTTCCCACAAACAACTTCAAACCTTGGGTCCAATCAGCATTCCACTTATATGCCCCTAATGCTCGAATTCTAAACAATATGTCTGCGCAAAGGCATTTCGTACTTAACGACGTAATCATCATACCCATTTCGGGTAGACAACAAAAGCACATTGTCGCAACGGGTGTTCTTTAAGCCATCATTACCAAAACGGCATGCGGCTCTAAGCGAGAGCAGCAGGGCAGAGGAGCAGAGAGAGAAAGAGAGAGAGAGAGAGAGAGAGAGAGAGAAAGATAGAGAGAGAGAGAGAGAGAGAGAGAGAGAGAGACAGGGTCGAAGAGGGTTGCCAGACTTAGACTAAACAAATTTGTTGCCCCGTTAAACGTCTGTCTTCATAGTCTTCAGTGTTTTTTTTACTGTCTTCAGTGTCTTTTTTGTCTTCACTGTCTGACTGGTTGGTTGATGTCTTCGTCAGCTTTACTTTTTCTCATAACTGTCAGCTGACAGCTTCAGAGTTGCCACCCTGCCTGATGATGACGACGACGACGACGACAAACTTTGTTGCCGCTTTGTTGACGTTCCACATTTTCAGTTTACCAAATTCATTTTCCTATTCCCTTTAAATAATCTTGCTTGGGGTATGCTATTTTGTTTAGTAACTATGTAATAGACAATTACAATTGGTTTGTAGGTTTTATTTCTTAAAGATCTGGGGCTATGAGAGTCAGTGAAACTGAAGGATTTTAAGCTCCTTCTTATATGTCATTAAGCTGCATATTCATTTTTTTCTTTAATTTATTTTTCCTTTCTTTTTTTCCGATTCTTTGGTTGACTTTTCCATTTTTTCTTTCCACTTATTCGTCCTCTATCCCCTTTTTCCTTTAATTATTCATTTTTTCATTCTTTCTACATTACCTACTACCTCCTGAGGAGTCTTTCGTTTCACTTTCCTTGTATAACCTAACAGTTCTCTTCATTTTCGAACTTTTCCTTAACTTGTCTTTATTCCCTGATTTCTCCTACCTTTAATCTTTTTTCTTTTCTTACTTGTCCTTTCCCTTTACTCCTTTCTTTATCTTCATTCCATCTCCTCAGTATCTTTAACTTTTTCTAGGGTATCAGCTCTTCTATCACTTAAATTTACTCTGTTTTCTGTTGACTCTCAATTTGTTGGCTTTTTGGTTTTGGCTGTACGATTTGACATTAACCTGTCAGCGTCTGCTTTGTATTTTATTTTATATTAAGTATTTATGGGCGTGTTCCTCGCCCATTTTCATCATCTTCTGAAATCTCTTTCCCTTTTTCTTCATCATATTCATTCGCTTTTCTTCACTCATTCCATGACAACATATTAATTTCCATGGAAATCTGTTGCAGATGTACGCTAGAGGTTATCTCTGTTATCGAGATGTTATCGTTATCGTTATCGAAATTAAAAATTTTACTAACTAAGACAAAAACAGGCAAGTACAGGCATGTTTTATGTGCAAAATTAAGGTGTCATCAAGCAAAAGATATTTTAAATAATGGAATAAATACTAAACTACTTAAAAATCTACCGATAACGATTATTTTCCTAGTACTTACATTTAAGTTCACTTATTTTCCCCCAAAAAAGTTTTATTAATCACTCACTTAAACTTAAACTTTGTCTTTTGCTTTATCTTTTTACCTTTTCAGCTTTTTAACTTCAGCTCTTCACCTCTTGAGCTTTGGGGCCTATGAAAGCTGTTGCCATATGAAAATCCAATTGACGACACTGATTCGATTTGTTGCTCCAAAAATTAAATAAAGTGAAAAGCATAAAAGATGAAGTCGATTTTGGGCACGCGTTGCTTTGATGCGAAACGCCAACTGTTTTGATTAGATAGATACGACGAGAGCGGGCAGAGCTAAAGTAACGAGAATTCAGAGGGGGAAAAAAACAGCGAGAAGTGAGTGGTAAAAAGAAAAAAGCTGACGAGTTCATAAAAATCGCCTGCAGGATAAAAAATACAAACATCTCAAAATCAGGAAACAACAACAAGAGCCATATAAATGCAGAACATGGACGAAATATTGCCCCGCCCACATCCCTCCTCTACCTCTATTCGCCCACTCTGTCGACCGTTACTCAGGGCTGGAGAGCCCTCTGTTGAATGTAGCAACTTTTGGCTTACAAATTGTTTTTTAGTTTGCACAACTTTTAATTTGGTTATAGTGTGAAATGTTTGTTCTCTTTTGCTCTTTCTCTCTCTCTCCCTCTCTCTATCGAATACCCTGTAATTTTAATATATGTCAAGAGCAGTATTAGCAGTGTTCTAAGCTGATCTTTAGGTCGCTAAATTCGTTAAATAGTTCTCTAGAGGATTCTATTAATATTTTTAGCTTTTTTCACGCCAATAAATTATGACAAATTTGACATTGAATAATTGAATTTATACCCCTTAATTTTATATGCCTTTCTATTTTCATTAAAATCTTTCAAGGGAAACTGTACGTACTTTTTCGAGGGTATCACTTGGTCGTGCAAGTTCTCTTTCAACACTTTGCGAATATAATATTTAATTTTTTATCCTATTTACTTAAAGTTTGCGGTACAAATTAATTTGCATTTCAGCCACGCACACATTTTTATCCTCCACAATTCCCTACTCTTTCTTCACCACTGACCACACAATTTCACCGCCTTCTCTGCAATCTTCTATCTCTTTCTCTCATTCTAGGTAAGTCTTTCCCTCTCACTCACTTTCGCTATCAACTGCGTGGTCACTATTCAATTAGTACTGAAAGCAGAATGTAGGCTCAAATAACCCCACTACAAAAGACCCTGTACTTAATTTTAAAAATGAGTATATTCACTAATGGAAATATTCTACTAGATTTAGGTGCCATATTTTCTATTTTTCCCAAGCCCACGGCTCCACAAACTTTCGATTACAGTTAAACACCTTTTGCACCTACAAATACAGGGTCTATGCAGCATTGGAAAATGTTTGCATGTCAAGCCGCAATTAGATGGCAATTAATAAACTAAAGATAAAAGTAGCAGGGAGTGAGAAGTAAGACAGAGGAAGCAAGAGAGAGAGAGAGAGAGAGAGAGAGAGAGAAGAATAGAAGTGGAAAGAAGAGAGAGAGGGAGAGAGAGAGAGAGAGGGAGTTAGTGAAAATACAATGGGACATTTGTTATGCATTAATCAAAACAAAACAATTTTCATATGTGAGCAGAGCGATGAAATCGTAGACCAGAAACCACTCACAACACAATGAGTATATAGCCAAAGTGAGGTTAAGTTCGGTTTGCCCATTCATAAATGTAATAAAAAACCCTAAAAGCTCACACGTCAAACGCAATTCAATTGATATGTTATATCTCTCTCTCTCTCTTTTCCACCCTATGTCTCCCTTGGTTTACTTTCCTATACTCTTTGTAGTGCGCTCTCCCTCCCACTCGCACTAAGTGTGACAGTTTGTTGGGTAAGTTTTTCTGGTGCCAATTATCAGCGCTATTACCGAGTCGAGCCTCAATTCAATTTGTTTGACGTTTCAAATGGCTTTCAGCCCCGCCTCCAAGTGGCACAACTCCCCCCTCTCTCTCTCTCTCTCTCCCTCTTATGGCTACATGATACATTCAATGAGTACTCATACTCGTATCCGCATTCGCATTCACATTCGTGTGTCTCAAGTTTTTCGGTTACTTTTGTTTTGTTCCCCAACCAGAAAGTTTCGCATTGATAAAAGCCACAAAGTGACAAAGAAGGGAGAAAGAAGTGAGGGAGACAGGTGGGAGGATGGAAAGAGATTTGTGCACACATTGCGTATGAGTAATGTCCCATTTCAAAGTATGTGTGTGTGTGTGGGTGTGTGGGTGTGCGATTTCGGCTCGTAATGAAAAGTTTGGCGTAATGAAATAAGCCAAAAGTTTTTTTTTATCCAGCTTTCAATAATAACTGTAACAGTAACTAGCAAAAGTTTTCTTCTTGCAGCCAACTTTGCTCCTTATTTATCTCACCTCTCACTCTGTCTTCTTTTGGCTGTCTCATTCTATCATTGCGATTATGAAGTGACCATCGATGTATTCCCAATCTTTCTCCTCTTCTTCCCCTATTAAAGCCGCTCTTCCTTCTGCCCTGGGATTATTTCATGTATCATTTCCCATCTTTATTTTGTCATTACCTTTATTTCATGTTCCATTTTACCACTCATACCTCTTTGTCAACCTCGCTTGCCTTGTGTTTCTACCTTTAAGTTTGTGTTACTTTTTGATTTCCTAAATCTTTAAGAATACTTAAGTGTCCACTTCTCTTTGTTCCATTCTCATTTTGTTCACACCGGCTATAATTTGCAGACTTATCTTAGTAAAGTACTAGAAAATTGATTAATCGCTTAAATTCCCCATGTTTTTTATCTTTCTTCCACTGTGGCTCATATTCCATGCGTTCCTATCAATGCTTTTATAGTTCTATGATCATACAGGTAAAAATCTATCATTTTTCATTCTCTGTCTGCCTCTTACGTCTTTAAATGTGTTACATTCTTAAAGTGTTTCATTTCTATTCGTTCCTAACCTTAATTTTTTAATCATTTTCTCTAAATGAACACAGTTTTTGCTCTTTAAAATTTTTGGAGCGCTCAATTCATATTTTCTTTGCTCGACTTTGATTGTGTTTCACAAGCCACTCGTTTCATTCCACTATAGCACTTTAAATCAAGGCTCTCCATGTTAAAAACTAACTTTGTTTACCTATTATGACTTTCTGTAGATTTTATTGTCATTTCTGTTTCACTTTCCAACCGTTCCACTTTATGCTTCACTTCAAAACTTTATTCAAAATTACAGAGACACTCTTCTTACTTGCTTTGCGACTCATATTTTTGTAACGTGTTTCACATTCCACTTGTTTCTCTCGTTTACCTGACTTGTGTCAATTTTCACGCGATTTATGTGCAGTTCATTGAGCAGACACTGAAGTACAAATAAACTGGACTGAAATAACAATTAATCATAATTAAGCCACAAAATGCACACATAATCATTTATTATGATACAGATAAATGGCTTAATGAAAGAGAGAGATAGAAAGAGTGAGAGAGAGAGAGAGAGGAAGATAGAGAGTGAGAGTGAGGAAGATGAAGAGACCAAACGACCTGGCTGTATAATAAATTAAGTCAAGTGGCTTGTGTTAAGCTCCTGCGTAAACTATTGCCCTCAACCTAACCTATTGACTAGTTGGCCAAAAGCCACCGGCCAACAGCCGTCCGCAATCCAAAAGCCAAAAGCCAAAAGCCGAAAGCCGTCCGCAGGTAAGTCGGGTTGTTGCGTTAATCAGGCGTTAAATTAACGCACTCATTAGCACAAATTACAAATTGAGCTGCCCAGCTGAGAAGGAAGAAAGGGGCATAGATAGGGAAATGGAACAAACTGTCCAAACGTTTCAGGCCGTACCTTCTCCTCCCTCCCATTCCACTCCCATTTCCCTCCTGTGTCACGGAGTTGCCGACTTAGTCAGGTGCTTAACATAAATCACTTAATAATCAAGTGCAGCCGTTTAATTGACCGTCTGACCGTACCTCGTCTCCGCTACTCCACTCTCCTGCCCTCTCCTCTGTTCTGTCGTCTCCTCTCTTCTCCTCTTCGTTCCTTACCGTTCAATTCATTCCATTCCATTTCATTTCGTTCCATACGCCGCCATCTGATGATCCAAGCACTGTCGCCATTATGCAATTAATTATTTCATTAGACTGTCGCCTTTCAAAAGCTGACTGCTGTTAAACGCCAGCTGTAAACTTGCATTTCAATACCCTACCAGAATGAACTCCAAAAGGTATTTACATTTTGAAGTCATAAGTTTAGTTCAACTTAACAATTTAACAAACATTACAGGGTATCAGTTAGTCAAAACTAGAAGCAGAAATAGAGCACTCAATGTAATGCCTTCAAGCAGACCTGAAGGTAAACTACCTCAATTTTGACATGTAGCGCTATTATGCAAGCTGAACGGCTGTAGCCGAGTGAGCCAACTGTAGAAGACCCTGTACCGTGTCTGAGGTAATGAGCAGGAAGGCATGCACATTTGATTCTATGAAATTTGAGTTTTTAAAGAGCACAACTCAGCCAAATAAAGCGACATCTGGAAATCCTATATCTTTTTAGACTGTAGACAACAGGTATAGTCGACTATAATCAAAACTCCAAATTTTCAATATCGAGCTAATTTTGACAAATTTTATGAAAAGTTTTTAAAAAATAAAAAAAAAATAGTCCTTGTACTAACGTCGTCAAGGAGGTATACCCATCAAAGATCGGCCTGTAGAGTTATAAAGTATTCCAAATTCAAAATAGAGACAAATTCAAGATATTTCCAAGCAGCCCAAAGTAATTTTAGTATATCCCCTTCGACTTCTGAAAATTTCAAATCAAATCAATCAATTCTTCTTAAAACCCAACTACTTTACAGGGTATTATACAATTCTAACCAATATTTTACTTTTGCTTTGGCCTCTGACATTTAATTTAAGTTTTGTAATTTGCATGCGAATTACTACGCTGATTGAAACGATCCCCCTCCCCCTCCCCCCTCTACTTTGGCAGCCCTCTAACCAGGGCTACACTCAAATCAAATCTATTGCCCAGGAGCAACAATAATAATGGGAACAACAAATAAAAAGGCAACAAAATTGGGCAAGTTTTTAATTGCCAGCAACCGCTGCCAGTGACAACCGCAGGAAACAAACTTTTCCATCCATTCGTTTTTCTTCCTCTTACTCTCTTTCTTCTCTTCTCCTCTCTCTCTTCTCTCTCTGTCTTCTTCTTCGTCTTCTTCTTTTGCATTCGCTTCTGTCTTTTTGCTTGAGTTGAGCTCGTAATTATTTTGTCAGGCAAAGCATTTGCATGCCGTTTCTGGTAGCAGCGTACTAGGCCCAAAAACCAACAACTACAAGGCCCATAAAGTTACCAAAAAATGAAGCAAGCATCTTAATCATCATTATCATTATATTCATCATCATCATGTTCTTGTTCTTCTCAGATTTCGGGTTGCAAATAAATCGAAATCGAAACATAAAAAATAGAGACAAACCCCAAGAAACCACAGAAAAAAACACAAAACTGCGCTCTCGGCGCAGTGTCGCGATAAAGACCAAGTTCCAGCCTCAGTTTCAATCTTAGCCAGCTTTATTTGCTGGCCACATTGAAGGCCAACCAAATCCACATAGAAACTAGCCCAAAGACACTGAGAGAAATGAGGATTGGATTGAAGCTGAGTAAAGTAATTCTGTTCACTACTGAAAGTTAGCGAATTATCGAACAGGAATTATCGAAATATACGTGAAGAAGTCACTGGAATTTGTTTGTATTGCTCGTTAAGTAGTCTTTATAACTGAGTTAAAAATATGGCTCTAACAAATGTACATTTATCGACACAAAATATCGATATATACTTATCGATTCAAATATCGATATGTAATTATCGATATGTAGTTACATATAAAGTCAAATTTCTATGCTATCCAATTAAGCTTTATACCCAAAACCTCTAAATTATTGTATTAGTAACCGATATGTATCGATAATTTCTATAAATGATTCATTTCACTATACAATATATATTAATAGTTGATTTAAGTGCTTACATATAAAACACTTCAATAAATGTTACACTTTACCAAAAGCATACCAAATTTTAACTTAAATATAAGCAATACAAATATCGATAGTTTATAAAACTTTTTCTAAAATCATAAAATCTTTAACTGTCATAAGATTTCTGTCGTTATAAGTGATATATATAGATTTACATATGTGTTCAGCTTTGACTTAAAAGTTTATTAGTCAATTACGACATATCGATATCAATCGATAACTTGAAAGTAAGTTACATGTGACTAAAAGGTAAATAGTTTAACCAACTCTCATTATTCTTTAAGTGTATCAATTGCAATGGTTTCATCCTTCCTCCATCCCGATTCCTACCCCTCATCCTACCCCTATCCCCATGCTCGTATTCTCTATCCCAAACCGTTTCCCTATCCCTTGGCCAATCTCTCAAAGTGCCAGACATGCCAAAAGGACTAAACAATTTTCTGCGCTGGCAATTTTTATGGCCAAACGATAAGTAAAACGATATTGAATGTGTGTGTGTGTGTGTGTGTGTGTGGCCCAAACCCTCCACTTCCCCCCTTTCCCTTTGGGTGCCTGTATCTCAGTTTTTTGGGGTTACAATACGAGAGAGAGAGATAGAGAGGAAAGGGAGCGGAAAGCATTAAATGGCGATAAGCATCAACATTGTGCAAGGCAAAGACATTTGGCCACTTTAAAGGCAATTGCCGGGCTTATTAGCACTTTGTTTCTTTGGCCAACTTTAAAGGTCAACATTGGGAATGAAATTGGCATTGAGGAAAACTAAAAAAACTTACGATATCGACAAAGTTTTTCAAATTAGCTGCAGTCGCACTAAAGTCCAAATTGTGTAATGTGAAATGGTCACTCATTTTCCAAACGAATCTCCATTTTCTCTCACTCTCTCACACACATTTCTCTCTGATTCGCTTCCTCTTTTACTCACACTCTCTCCCTCTCACACTCTCTGTCTTTCGAGCCAAAACAAAATGTTGCAAAGTGCCCCCAGCAGAGGAAATGCGGCGTTAAAAATTATGTTTACTTCTCCGCTGTACTCCACAAAAAAAAAAACATACATATGTATATATATATGAATATATATATATATATATATATATATATATATATGTACCTATGTATAGTATATATTCATGGCATTTATAAAAGTCATTTGGAGCAGTCAGCGTTGCAAAAGAACGCACACCGAGGTCAGGCCCAGGGTAGCAGTAGCAGTAACAGAGCCAGAATACATGGCGAGTACATGGGGAAAGAAGGGAATATTATGGCACATGCAAAATGCGACCATTACATTATAAGCTGCGCTACAATCCCAAACCAAGGGATTATCAAATTATCGGTACAAAATTTAAGATTTTAACCCAATAAACCAAAAAAATCGGTCTTAAACCAAGCAAGTTTCGACTTTACAAGATCGATGATATTACCTATAAGAAAATAGCTCAATTTTCACACAGGCTTCATGTGTCCTCAGCTTAGTACCGTTATGAAGACCGACTTAGTGCCATACCCACAATACAATACGTTTCTTTCCAAATCGTCTACTCTGAAAAAAACAAAATTTTAACTTAAAACACTTTAGGGCTAACGATGGACCCCAGAGTTTCGGGTGTAGGGTGACAACGGAGCAAATTACTTTGACTTTCGTTGCGCTTTTCGACGCGTTTTCGCTGTCGTTGCGGCAATTTGGAGCATTTTTGAGCATTTTCGAGCATTTTGGGACTGGCAAGTGCAAGAGCAAAATGTTTATAATTAAACTTTAATGCGTATTTAATGAGCCTGGGATTGGGGGGGCCTTGAAAAAATAATGCAACTTTCAATGCGAATATGAATATGAAAGGTCTTTCGTTAGCTAGCTCTCTCTCTCTCTCTCTTCCTCCCTCTCTCTCTCTCCCTCTCGCATTTCCTTGCTGCCTCACTCCGACTTTACTGCTCCGTTTTCTGCAAGTTTTTACGTTGCTCCATGTTATGCAATGTTTACAAGGCCAAAAGTTTTTGTGGGCCTCAGACAAAGCAGCACAAATGTACAAGTCTCAAATTGGTAAAATCCAGAAAGTGACAGAGAGAGGGAGAGAAGATAAGGTGAAACTGTTGAACAGATACTGAAACTCTATCCCCCGATAATATAAATTTAATCGTTCGTTTAATTGTCTTCATATGAAACCGAGTAAATGGTGTTAAAACTTTAGCAAACAAATTGCAACTAGTTGCAAGGATTCCAAGCATGACGCTGCAAGGACGCCCCGAAAACTAAGATGTCTACAAGTTAGAGCACAAGTTTTGGGTGTGCTCGGCTGTAAAAGACCCATCAATAATCAATTGACATATAAAATAAAAAACTAAAAAGCTATTATTTGTATATATAAACTTGATCTTTTTACGATTATGAAGCATAGATTTAACATGGGGCGTGACTTAAATTGATTAGGGCTACAAACATCTTAGAAGTGTTATAAACGTGAATATTTTCCTGAACATTTGTAGCTCTCCAGTCCTTATATAGAAGGCTTTTCCAGAGATGAATCTTTTTGTTAATTTATTCTTTACTCGTAAATCGGTCCCTTTAGGAAAAGTATAAAACATAACTATTTTTGAAAGTTTTTCTTATTTTTAATTAATTATGTTTGTACTTTATCAAATTTAACCCTTTCCTCATCTTTTTTTGGATCTAGCTAAACACCCCCATTGAAACTCTCTTCTTTCTTCGACTTACAGTGCCACAAGCTTATAATCTCCTTTGTAAACTTAACTGCTGGGCTGCTGAGCTACATGAAGAGCATTAAGAAGCAAGGATGAGCGACGATGACGACGACGACTTGTGAACAAATTTCTAAACGCCACTCGAGCTTTCCCTTTGAGCCACTTCAAAATTGCAAGTTGCTACTGCCACTGATACTACGCAAAGTTTAGCAGCCAAAAGTTTACACACACACACACAAACACATACAGTGAAAGAGAGGGAGAGAGGAAGAGTGCCTGTCTCTATCTGTGTGGTTAGAAGACATCATCCTGGGTTTTGGCCTGGACCTGGACCTCTTCTTGGACCACTTCCTCGTCCTGGCTTAGGGCCAAAAAGTTCCACTTAAATGAAAATGCGCTTCAAAAATTTATGAAAAACCATTTGACCAGCAAAAGGAACGAAATGAAAGGAAACGAGTCGCATACAAAATGCAACACTGTGTAATTGCTGCTCACACAGTGGTTCCACGCCAACTAGTTCCAATTAGTAAATGCTCCCCACGTTAGAAAAAGTGAACTATTTTTATTGCTTTAGTAGAAAACAAAATTTTATTTAGCATAATTTGAAGTAAAATGCTTACAACTTGTTCGAGTGAACTAGTTCGTCCTGCTTTGAACTCATTATCCAATTAATGAACTAGTTGTATTTCTTTCGCACATAAAATTCATTTCACAACCAAATTGTAAGATAAATTTGTGGAACTTGTTCACATGAACTAGTTCGTGATCATTAAATTCAATAGTTGAACTTCTGAAACGAATTTGTCTAATTACAGATATTTTTAAACTGATTTCTGCGACACTCTGAACTAGTTCTTTGAATCCACTAACGTTAAGCACTTTGCAACTGATTCATTTAACGACAATAGCTCCGATTAACGATAACTTATCGTTCAAGTTGACTGAACAATCAAAAGTGTCAAAGCCTTCAATTGTTTTTACTGTCACATAAGTTGAACTCAAATTCTCACACTTGCAGCACCAAAAATTGGAATCAAGTTGGAATTGAGTTGGGAATGGGCTTAACTTTGAATCTGCATGCAGTCTGGTCACATTGCCAGTTGGTGTAAATGTCGAAAGTTTGATTATGGAGCCTCAAACTAAAAAGAAGAGGAGAAAAAACCTGAACTGTTAAAAGTTTCTTTTATAGAATATCATTTGTTTTTTTGCCGCCTTGGCCAAAAAACTTTGCAAATTGCATGCACATGCACAGCTCGTAATGCACACACACACACACCCACAGACACACACACACACATGCACAGGGTATAAGTACAGTTGGGGACACATAGAGACATCATCCGATATATTAGTAGAGTAGATCAGGCATAATCTATACCCTACAGATAACGACAGTGGGGTCATCTAAACTTAGGTGTCGATTTGGAATAGCCCATTTGGGCTACAGGGTATACATCTAGTCGGTCATTATCAACGTGGTGCATAAAAATTGTTTTGAAAAACTTATAAAAACGAAAAGACAACTGATCACTAATGAAAAATAAAATAAAACTAGCATATATTTCTTTACAGGGTATCTCATAGTCGCGTATTACTCAAGGGTAGCAATTTTTTCAAAATTCATACTAGGAACTGGTTCAATGAGCGAACAATTGAAAAAAAGCTTAACTGACTTTTTTTTGTACAGGGTATGTGCTAGTGCAGCATGCATATGCATGCACGTCCATTCTTATGCAATGCACTGGAAATTTTCGTATAAATCAATAAACTTATTCAATAAATGTCTGCACCACTCGTCGACACTTTCCGACATTTATGGCGACAATCATTATGCCAATCCCCTCGAACACCCGCCATAAACCCCCCTACACCCCCTCCCACTTTGGTATCAAGCCCCCCTCCCCACTTGCCAGCGCTGGGCAGGTCATTAAACGCATAATCGATACTAATGAAGCGTCGGATTTACTTGCTGTTGGCAATTATTGTGAGACTGCATCGCAAATTCCCTACACTTACCACTCTTCGTAGCGCTTCATGGCATTATAAATTGCTCCATGGTGTTCCTAAATATCTGATCTCATCGAATCTCGGGGTATGACAGAGGATGGACGCAAGTAAAGTGCGAGTGGTGGGAGTTAAATCCTTAAAATGGGCGTACGCATAAACGTTTTATGTCTTTTAGTCTATTTTTTATACTCTCTGCAAGAGAGAGTATATTGGGTTTGTGCAAAAAAAAAAAGTATGTAACAGGCAGAAGGAGGCGTGGCAGACCCCATAAAGTATATATATTCTTGATCAGCATCACAAGCCGAGTCGATATAGCCATGTCCGTCTGTCCGTCTGTCCGTCTGTCTGTCTGTCTGTCTGTCTGTCTGTCTGTCTGTCTGTCTGTCCGTATGAACAAACAGATTTCAGAGATGGTAAGAGCTACAAGTTTGAATTTGGTCTCTATCGACTCGATATTAAGTCAGTCAATATAAGAATCTTTTTTTTTTTCGATGCCACGCCCCGTTCGCCCACAATGTGCAAAAAACTGAAAACACCTCGTAAAAAATTGATGTGTTTAGGCGAATATCTCAGTAACTATGGCACCTAGGAACACCCATTTTGGTACGCAGGTTCCTAGAGACGGCATAATTGTATTGTCATCAAAAATTTTGGACTGCCACGCCCCCTTTTCCCACAAGAAATAAAATAATTTGCAAACTTCAATGCCGATTTTAAGGCATATGTTCTTATCGTACAGTATTGTTATTTCACATTCGTTTGAAGACAAAATATATTAAACTATCCTGAAAGTTGTATCTAAATCGGACAATAAACAAAAGAGCTAGACATGTAAGAAAGTTGATAATTGAACGCAATGCCAATGCATGTGTGCAAGCGAGATAGAAACATACAAACATGTGAGCGAACGTTTTCGCTGCTTTATAGCGACAGCGCTGCCCGCGAATGCTGGCTGTGCCAACCAATTGTGTATGTATTACATATACACACATACATATGTGCGTGCATACATATAATGTCAAATGTATATGTGTGTGTATACTATACATACAATCAGATGTTTTTGTTTCAACGTGTTTTGTTGCAAGTATCAATTGATATATTAGGATACCGATTTTATTAAGATGATCGGGAATAAAATGCAGAGAGTATTCTACGGTCGGGCGTGCTCGACTGTACTTTTCTTTCTTGTTTTTTTTTGTGTTCGTACTCTTGAGCTGCCTCTGAGATTTGTTCATTTATTAAGGAGATGCGGAGTGGGAACGAGCAATGTGAATGGCTTCGAAGAGGAAGAGTAAGAGAAGGAGCAGGAAGACAGATAGCAAGAGACTGAGAAGAAGTTGCTTAATGAGCCTAGCAACATTTTCCATAGCATACTTTTTAGCACTTGACAATGTTCGCTCATAAATGCAAATGGCCGTTTGGAACTAGTTCACATATTCTTAAGCAGCAAACGCAATCAAAGCCCTGATAAATTTTTTATTATATTGCCAGAAGTTAGTTTCTACTGGATTAAATTAAATTAAAGTTTAGCGAAGTTTAGAGAAGTTTTCTTGGCATCAAATCGGGAATTTATCTTGTCTTTTAAGTACAATTTGAGCGGAGTGGGCAAAAGACAAGAGGCAATTAACATTCTTTAATTTATACAGTAATATCTTACTAAATTTTGAACTCACTCTTCAATTTCTCAGATGACTATCTGGCAACATTGTTAACCCTTTTCTACATATGTACATTTTTTATAAATAAATAAAATTTCAACTATTTCATTAACTTTTTCTACAACTTTATCTTTTTTAAAGTCTAAAATTATCAATGTTTTCACATGCAGAGTACAATTTGTCTCCGAATAACTAGATGGCAATCTGGCAACGCTGTTGACTGCCAGCCAAAATTTGTTTGTCTGGTGCCATTTATCAACAGGCTAAGCACGAAGGCAAAAAAAAAAAAAATCTCACAAAAATTGCAATTCAATTGAGTGGAATAAACTTGCAACGAGTTACGAGTAAGAACTTGCAAGTTGGATCCAGTGGATCCTCTCAAAAGAGTCCAAAACTGCAGTGTCATAAATTAAGTAAAAAAGTTTAACAAATTTTCAAAACTCTTATAAAATAAATCTGTCAAAAAACAATCAACTCTTATACTGAAATTAATTTACAGTTGCTTTCAAAATTCATTTAATAATTTCGTTTTCTGGAATTATGGACTGCTGGTGAAAAAAAGGCTAAATTGCCAGCACTGATTAGATGCAGAGCGTTTTGTGCTTTATTTTAACCGATTTTCAATGGTATTTGCAGTAACGCTTAAATTTATGACCAAAAATTGTAGCCAAAAGTAAAAAAAACTAGAGTGAGAGGGAAAGAGAGAGAAGAAGAGTTGAGGATTACGGAGAAAAGGGAGTAAAAAACGGCTAAGAAGAAGAGATTTGACTTAACGTTACCAAATTTCACTTTTTAGAAAAACAATAGAATTAAATCGAATAAAAACTAATAGAAATTGCTACAGAAGAGAGCACACGACTGTAAGATAACCTGTACTGAAACTCTTTAACTCTTTATAGGTTGTTATCGACCTTCAGTTACCCTGTAGACCAGTAAGTTCTTTTTGTTATGTCAGGGAATCATAATTTATGAATTTAGTTTATCACATATAACTTTTTAGTCTTAGAAGGAAGTATCCGACACATAGATACCCTGTAGATATAGTTAATGTTGTTGTCTGTCTAAAAATTCGGAAATAACCAGCACATAAGAAAGTAGAGGAATTGCAGATATGTAGTAACCGACATGCAGATACCCTTTATTAACTATCCGCACTTAGTTTAGAGTATAACTACAAATTAATGACTCTTTTGCTGTCTACAGGGTCTAAGTCAAGAGCTCGCTTCTCCCATGTGACTGTGTATGAATATGTATTGCGTGTGTATATGTGTGTGTGTGTGTTATCAGCATGGGCGTGGCAAACAACGCCCAAGTGTCGCATAAAATAAACATTTACTAAATTGACACTTGCGATTCAAAACCAAACACTCAATTGCCGAGTTGCAACATTGCGAGCGTTGCAGCTGCAAGTGTAACTCGACAGGCGATAGCGACACCATCATCATTTGCAACAACAGCAACAACAAGATGGAACAGCAACAGCAATAAGAGGAGCAACAGCAACAACTCCTCTACCAACAACAAGAACAGCAACGAGAGCTACAATCGTTATCAACTAAAATTCCTTGCATCGACGCACATGCCACACACACACACACATACACACACATTCACACACTTATCACACCCACACATGCCACACACACACACATGGCATACACACACCATCAGCCATACCGTACTCAGATCCTGAGCCTTCATCTAGCTCCCATTCCAACTTCGTTATGGCCCTTTAGCTCCTCTGACTCCTACTCTCCTCTTACCCTACTCATTCTCCTCTCCTGCTTCACTTGGTCCTTCTGCTACTTCACGGCCCTTCTGGAGCACCATTATCGAGCAGTACTCGAAGTCCGCTTGGGCAACTCAACGACTCCATCGACATCGTCAACGTCATCGACAATTTATAAACTCCACACAAAACACTGTCCACTTCCCACAAACCCTCTACCTCTAGGCTCCTTCCCACCCTCACTCCGGTATCTCCCTGTCTCCTTATCCCATCCCCAGCCAGACTAGACGTTACCCTACACAGGGTACAGAGTTTGTCACTTTGTTAAAGCCAAAGAAAGGCAAAAAAAAAAAACAATATTAAAAAATTAATGAATTTCGAAAACGGTTCATGAACTAGTTCGCTCACATTTGAGCCACGTGTAAGCCGAACCTTTGATAACATTATTATTTATTTTAAAGAACTTTTTACGCTTGAAGTAAAACCAGTTCAGTAAAACCAGTTCATGAACTAGTTCGCAGAAGTTCACATTGAAACCACTTGTATGCGGTACCTTTGAAAACATTGTTATAATTTATTTTTAAGAATATTTTAGGCTTTAAGTAAAAATGGTTCAATGAAACTGGTTCATGAACTAGTTCGCAGAAGTTCACATTGGAACCATTTGTAAACGGTACCTTTGAAAACATTGTTAATTATTTTAAAGAACTTTTTTACGCTTTGAGTAAAACTCGTTCACTAAATGAACCACTTTTCAACGGAATAACTGTATATTTTACATGTATGGTAAATTTGAGCTTCTATTGAAACTAGTTCGCATAGTGTCACTTGACGTAAAATCTTTAAATACTTTAAATCAAATTGTAAAGAGAAACTAGTTTGAAAGGAACCAAATTGGAGCTACTTTCGAACGGGTTCATTGAACATTCATAGCTCTTTTATACATCAAGTTCTTCACCAAAAGTTTAACTGACAATTTTGTGGGTTCAACGATAATGATGCTAATGATAATGACGATGACAATGATGATGATGATGATAATGATGATGCTGATGACAACATCGTGAACTGGTTCGAACGATAATAAAGCAATGCACATGCAGTTCCAGCAGAAAGAGACAGAGACATTTAGAGCAGGAGAGAGCGGGAGAGCCAGAGAGCTAAGCGAAAGAAAGAGAAGTCGTAATCGAAGTTGCAGACAGCGGACAAAGGACAGTGGACAGTGGACAGAGGAGAGCAGACGGTAGACATTTCCATGGCCACAATGATGGCCAAATGTCCTGACTTCTCCCCTAGTCCAGTAAATGGACTCAGAGACTACAGACTAGAGACTGCAGACTCCAAAGTCCAGAGTCCAGAGTCCAGAGTTCACACTGTTCACACATTTTTTTCCCCAACTAGTTACTCCTTTAACATTTTTTCCTGCTTCTATACCCTGCAAAGCAACCAAATGGGGTTGTCTGATAGCTTAGTTTAAAAAATTCATTTAAAAAAATTTGAATTACTTTTTAGTAGTATTTTTAAAATCAATAAAAAATACTAAAAAATACCAAAAATTGTGGAAAATGTAGTGAATCTGATGAAAAGGCAGTGGCGCCATCTGTCGTGCAATTCAACGAAAAAAGCAAGCCAAAGAGAGGCTATAACAGAGGGTATGTTTAAGGTGAGCTACGATAGAAAGATTAGCGGAGAGAAAGAGAGGGAAGAGAGGAGACAGAGGGAAAGTGTGTGTGTGTGTGTGTGTAAGTGTGTGTGTGTGTGTGAGTGTAAAGAGAAATTCCTAAATGAACGATATAAATTGTTGGCAGCCACAAATAATGAAAACACTTTGCGGTCATTTAGCGCTATTTGTGGCACACACACACACACACACTAAAGCACACACAAACGCATGCTGCTGACAACTGTATGTGTTTCCATAGGGTTGTCGCCTTCAGCTTCTGCTGCTTTCTCCGACTGTCCGTTTGTCTGTCCGTCTGTCTTTCTGTGGGTGACATTTTTTTCCTTGCCCTTCTCAAAGTCTATTGCAATTTGAAAATGACATACGAAGTCCATTAAGCGAGCACAGATGCAACAACAACAACGACTGCAATTGCAAGCACAACAATAATAGATGTGGGCGTGGCTATAACGCCTCTAATCCCGCCTGATGAGCATTTAGACCACGTTTCCATGCTCAGTTTACATCCTTTGGACGACGTCGCTCTGGTTCACTGCCAACACTGACTACCAAAATTATCTTCATCAACACACACACACACACACACACACACACACACAGTCACACCCATACACACACACACACAGACACTCACATAGTTGGATTGCATTCACATTTGATACGTTTTGTGTGACATTTGGTAATGAACATTGACAATTCTGAAATGCAGACAATTGAATCTTAATTTTCCCAGCAATGTCCAAGAAAAAGCGAAGCACAGAGTGCGAGAGAGAGACAGGGAGAGGCAGAGGAAGTGAAAGGGAGAGATGGTTCAAGTGAGATAGTCAACGAGATAGACAGATGAGCATTCAGTCTCAAGTCCATGAATCAATCGAGAAAAGATAATAAAACTTTATTTATGAACAGCTTGATTTTTGTGCAATCTTGTTGCCTTTATACCCTGTGCTCGTTATCACTCTCATACAGAGTATATCTGCGCAAAGCACTAGTATAAAGTTTGCATTTTTATGGAATTTGTTATAAATATATTTTCACTTTTACAGGGTATTTTGCAGTCGCACATCGGTGGCTCATCTCTATAAGCTTATAATCGTCAGTTTTTATATGATTGAACATTGTTTTACTCATTTTTGCAGTACTTGGCAACTTTAAATTGAATCAAAAGTGTTCGTTTTTCTGGGCTTAACTTATCATATTAGGGAAATCTCTCGAGTACTACGATTGACTAAAGAAAGCGATGATGATTTATTTGGTGTAATTATCAATTCACATCCCTGTCGCATTCATTCTCTTATTTCGGATCTTTCTGTCAATCTTTACAGCATTTTTTGGTGTTGTAAGAAACACTATGCTTCTTTTACCTAAGTCTTCGTCTCAGCCTGGATATATGTTTTACTTTATCTCTCTATATTTCCTCTGTCCCTCCTGCTCTCTAAAATTTTACACGAATAACTCCCCACACACTATTTTACTATGTCTCCTTTCTTTTTACTTCCTATTCTATTTCCTTGATCATCTATTACCTTATTCTCTGTCTATTTTCAAGTCTGCAATTCTTCCATCGTCTGTTTTACAACCAAGTCTCCTCGACTATTTTTCCTATGTCTTCCATCCTGTTTCCTTAGTCTCATTTTTCTTCCTTAGTCTCCTCCTTAGTCTTCTCCTTAGTCTCCTACTTAGTCTTCTCCTTAGTCTCCTCCTTAGTCTCCTCCTTAGTCTCCTACTTAGTCTCCTCCGTAGTCTCCTCCTTAGTCTTCTTCTTAGTCTCCTTCTTAGACTGCTCCTTAGTCTCCTCCTTAGTCTCCTCCTTAGTCTCCTCCTTAGTCTTCTCCTTAGTCTTCTCCTTAGTCTTCTCCTTAGTCTCTTTCTTAGTCGCCTTCTTAGTCTACTCCTTAGTCTTCTCCTTAGTCTCTTTCTTAGTCGCCTTCTTAGTCTACTCCTTAGTCTTCTCCTTAGTCTCCTACTTAGTCTCCTCCTTAGTCTCCTCCTTAGTCTCCTCCTTAGTCTTCTCCTTAGTCTCTTTCTTAGTCGCCTTCTTAGTCTACTCCTTAGTCTCCTCCTTAGTCTCCTCCTTAGTCTCCTACTTAGTCTCCTCCTTAGTCTTCTCCTTAGTCTTCTCCTTAGTCTCTTTCTTAGTCGCCTTCTTAGTCTCCTACTTAGTCTCCTCCTTAGTCTTCTCCTTAGTCTCCTACTTAGTCTCCTCCTTAGTCTCCTCCTTGGTCTCCTCCTTAGTCTTCTCCTTAGTCTCCTCCTTAGTCTCCTCCTTAGTCTTCTTCTTAGTCTCCTCCTTAGTCTCCTCATTAGTCTCCTCCTTTGTCTCCTCCTTAGTTTCCTCCTTAGTCTCCTTCGTAGTCTCTTTCTTAGTCTCCTCCTTAGTCTTCTCCTTTGTCTCCTCCTTAGTTTCCTCCTTAGTCTCCTCCTTAGTCTCCTTCTTAGTCTCCTCCTTTGTCTCCTTCTCCTCCCTGTTTCCTTTTTAGTCACCTCTATAATTTCTTAACTTTTTCTTTGTTTCCTCTTTAGTCTCCCCCTTCAGTTTCCTACTCAAATGTTGTCTCATTTTCCCATGTTCCTCTCTGTCTCTTCATCAGTCTATTCCCTGCTTCCTTTTTAGTCTCCTATCTTGTCTCCTCCTCCCCCTTTTTTAGCCCTACGCCCCTTCTGAATCATTCTGTTTCCACTCTAGTTTTCTTCCTCCGTTTCCTCTCTAGTTTTTCTCCTCTTGCCTTCTTCTCCTCCGTCCTCCTCCATTCCCCTCTCCATCCGTTATTTCCATCCTTCTGGACACACATGTAATTTGTTTAACTTGTGTACAACATTTATTGCTCATGTTTTCGAGTTGTTTCTGTGATTGTCTTTGATTTATATAAACTGAAAATCTACTGAAATGTTCCCGTTATGGTCAGTGCAGTTGCTGTTGTTGTTGTTGTGGTTGTAGTGCATAAAATATATAGCATACTTTTCATCATATTGCAGTTTTTGTTGTTGTTTTTTTTTCTTTTTTGGTTTCTATTGTCTTTATCCTTTGGTAGGCTCATTTAATTGTCGTGCTGCTTGTTCTTTTGAGCCTGACAGCCTCTTCATCATGGCCAAAAACACGCAAAATAATCATAAATTTTCAAAAGCGGCTAACAATAGCCACCAGGTGGCGCCACTGGTCTTCCATGCTATGATAGTCGGTTTAATTGAGACACAAATGCTTTAAGCAAAGAGACTACAGCATCTATTCTTGGTCTTCTTCTCCTCCATCTACATCTTCCACTTCATGCTCTTGTTGTCCGCATTTTGGTCGTAGTTGTTACACCCGTTACATGCTAAGTACGAGGGTATACTTTGGTATAAACGTTCGTATTGAAGAGACTGAAGGGGCTTGAGTTTAACAGATATAGTTATGACAGGATCTTCTCTCCCGAAATACGAGAAAATTCTCGACTACTTGATCTAGAGACTTTTAAATGGTTTCTCTACCTCATGCTCTTTACTTATGTACCCTATTGTAAATATTTTCCATAGCCCATATAATGTTTTAAAGTAAAACATCAAATTTTAGGCGTTTTTGGAGCTAACTTTCTGAGCGAATAAAAATTTGTATGCATTGCTCCGCGAAGTATGCTATGATTTTGTAAATTTACAGCTTATCTTATAATAAACTATCTGAAAGTTTTGATATATTTGATAAGTATAGTAATTTCCTTACTAACGGGTGTTTAAAAGTCGCTCACTCTATGCTCATTTTCCAGTTTGTTGTTGCTGTTGTTGTTTGTCCTGACTCGGTTGTCATCATTGTCTGCCTTGTCGCATTTTACGCCTCGACAACGATGCGTGACACAAACAGCAGACGGCTTATGGTAGCTCCTCGTTTCCCCTACCCCTACCCCCTCACCACTTTGCTGTCTCTGTCTCTCCCTGTACTCCACTCAGTCTCTGTTCGGTTTGATAAATAGGCAGTTAGTACAGAGCAATCTCAGCTTACATTCATAATGCATTAATTTTTGGTCCGGTTTAATCGTATGCAGCAGATGAGAAGAAGAAGAAGCTGGGAATTGGGAAGCTCGAGAGAAGGAAAGGACGACACAAGAGAGAGAGAAGTTCGCCTCAAGTGCAGAGATCCTTTAGCTTGGCATTTTTTTCCATTAAATTACACGCAGTCGGCAACGAATGCGATACTTGGACAAGACGTTTCTCTGCTGCCATAATTGCATGTTAAGAACTGGAGCAGCAGATAAAGGGGGTGAAGTTGGGTGGAGAGATCCTCTCTGAAAGAGCAAGTGAGCGGGAGGGGTGGTGAGTCTTGCAACACCAAAGTGCTAAAGTGGTAAATATGTCAGCGGCAGTAAGACGATAAATTCTCGTTAAGTAGACGCGCACACGCAGCTACTCTCCCCATACCACAACCCCTAGCCCCTCCTTTCACGCCTTCCCCGGAGGAGCAGAAGGATGTTAGGTGTATGCCTGTGGAAGATGTGAGAGGTTGAGGATAAGGCAATCGGTTGGCCTAATCTGCTGCGCTTGAATGATGATGTGCCACGCCCCCTGCACAGCCCTTAATTACAGCGTGTGGCGTGAATTGAGTTTCGGCAATGCGAGTGGTAGGGGGTGAGGGAGGCGTGGGGTGATGGCATTGGTAGAAACACGTGCGCACATGTGCAACTTCCGTTAAAAATCTATTGCTAACTTTCAACAATTCCAGCGCAACGAAAAAGAGAGAGGGAGAGGGAGAGGGAGAGCGAGAGAGACGTGAACAGACACGCACACACACACACACACACTGACACGTACGTAGATAGTAAGGTACGCGTGGCTGTGTAGGTGTGTATGTTTGTGTGTGTGTAAGTGAGTTAGAGTTTCCTGCAGCTGTCGTAGCAACTTCCGGTTGTTGCAGCGTCGTCCTCGTCGTTGCTTTTGCTTCTGCTGCTTCTTTCTACTTTTCTTCTATCTTTGTCCGTCTACTAAAACACTTATTTGGCTTAAGGCTAAAAACTCAAAGCCAAAAATAGCAGCAACAACAATTGCCATCTTCAGAACACCAAATGATTTAATACACTAGCCGCAGCTGGCTGCTATGCTTTAAAACAATACAAAAAGTAAGCGCATTAAAAAAAGCTACTTGCTATGACACTAGCACAGATCGCAAGCGATTTAAATGAAAAACGAGCAACAGCTAGTTGTAATAACATTAGCAGGTCTAAGTTGAGTCATAACAAAAGCTTACTGCTATGACATCGGGACGTACGTAAGAGCGAGAGAGCTTATAAACGAGCGCATGAAAGCTCAGCTCAATAGTGTATTTGTTGTTGCTGGTTCTGTTTGAGTAAAGAGTATTTACAATCGTGCCGTAAGTGCATTTGCTGCTCTTACTTTTTCACCATCGCCTTCACCTTTGCCTTCGCCTGCTGCTTCTCCTTTTATTTTTTTGTTCTCTTCTTTTGCCCCTTCTTCAGCTTTGCCTGCTTTGCTGCTGCTTCAATATTTTTTTAACGTGCATGTGTAATCAACAGACAGATAGTAAGTAAGTATTTATAAGTATGTACGTAAGTAATATACACACACAGCTGTGTGTGTGTGTGCTTAAAAAATTGCACAAAGTTTAAGTCAGCTATAGGTGTGTATGTATGTGTGTGTGAGTATGTGTGTGCGTCAGTCTCTGCGCTGTTTAACTCAGTCATAGAACTGTTGCTGAAGTCACGTAATTCAAATAACTAAAGTTGGCGTAAATATGCCAAGCATACAACAGCAGCGCAGCGCACACACACACACGAGCACACGCGTACACACAAACACACATACAGGCAGACAGACTAACGCCCTTCTCTATAAAACACAATTGCATGTCTGTATTAGTTGCTGTTATTCTCTCTTGATTGTTGTTGTTGTTGTTATTGTCGGTTGTCGGTTGTCAGTGCTAAGAGCTTTGCTGCAGTTGCAGCTTTAAGCGTGTTAATTTTGTAATTTGTATTAAGCGCTCGTTTTAATTGGCCAATCAGCGAAGGCCATAAACCACTGCAAATGTGCAAAAGTGTTAAAGCTACAGATATACAAACGAACAAATGTACCACATAAAAAAGACTTAAACATGTCAGCTAATTAGTTGCTTAGAAAATGAATGTTAATAAAAAGGATTTAACTGATCTTAAAACAAGCGAACTCTCACACACACACACACACACACAGAAATGCTTTCCTGAGAGCGACGTTTTAATCCTATCCTACTCTCTCCCTTTGTCTTCCATACGGTGAGAAGCGCAGCTAATAAACACTTACACGCACACAGCTGCACATATGCATGCGAACACTATGTTCAGTAAATATTTTGACAACCTAAAAATGTGCATGTACTACATGAAAATTCAAAATACGTAGTCATTTTTTTTTATCCTGCGAAAACATAATGAAATAATACTTTTGTCTTACACAAATTAATTTCTGCTGCTGCGAATCTATTGCATATTTAAGTCCTGTCAACATACTTTTTTGACTTAGGGTAAACGTGAATGCAAATTTAATAACACTTCTTCTTATTGGTATTACTTACACAGTTTATCCTTTATTGGTATTTTTTGTCTTTGCACTTTTATACCATTTATGCACCGCATTACATACGATTAAATTAAATGTATTTATAAATTAATAGCAGTTTTGAAGTAAATGCATTTGCGTTTGTAAATAACTGCAAGTTATTTGTCCCCTTCTATCCTTCTCCACCTTCTTCGCTTTTTGTGCTCACCTGTCAGCGTTGCCAGACTATTGTTATTGCTTATCGCGGTTTATGATCATTGTTATTGATTTTGATTTATTTATTCTTGGCAGTGTTTATATGTATCTGTGCGTTTATAGATATTTATATATATATACATAGTTTTAATTAATTAGTTAAAAGGGATTTAGAGCGGTGCCTTTGAGGGCTTAGCGAACGTTCATAAAAATTCAACGCTTTGCTAATTACTTATCTGGCAACGCGTTGGAAAATGATTTTAAAGCAATTTTAGCACAGTTTAACAGGCACTTTGGGCTGCTACTGCTGCTGCTGCACAAAGTCTGACAAGAACAACAACTGCCACAGACTCCATTTTGTAATTAGCCGCATTACAAGCAGCACTCACTGAGATTTTTGCGGCTACTTTATATGTTAATGAGTTTTCTTGCCTTTGTCTTATCTCTTTTACTGTCTCTGTCCCAGTCCCCCATATCCCTGCACAACTGCTGTCGCTCTCTTTTCCTCGCTCTCTCGTTGAAATGGACATGAGTGCGTGCAATTGAATTTGAAAGCAGTGTCGGGAGAGCTTAAGCATAACCCGACCCCTCTTCCTCTATGGTTTTTTCTCGTGTTGCATAATATGCAATATGTAAGTCTCATTTTTTTCTGTTTTTCTTTCTTTCATTCTATATTTTTTTTTTTTGGCAAACTTCAAATTGCATTTGTGCAGCAAAAAGGAAAACACAACACTGCAATGTAAAAGAAGCAAATGGAAAAGCCCATTGACAGACAGATAGGCAAGTGGGTGGGGAAGAGAAGTGGTGAATAGGGGAAAGGGAGGAGAGGGGTTGGTGTGGGGAAATGAGGGACAGGCAGAAGCCAAAGCAAACAGCAAAGCAAAAATGGCAGCTCATATGTTAGTGTGTGTGTGCATACTCACATAGATAGTAAACGTGAATACACTGTATGTGTGTGTGTGTGTATGTGTGTCTGTGTGTTTGTGCCAGTAACATTTTCTTATCTAAACAATATTTGGCGGGGAAAACATCGGCAACGACGACAACGTTTTTCTCTAGCTGATTGAACAAAGTTTGTTGTTATTGTTACATTTCTTGTTGTTGTTGTTCTTTGCTACTCGAGCAGTGCAAAAATTGTTGGAGATAAAAGCTCAGTAAAAAAACTGCCAAATATAAAAAAACGAACAGAGTAAAGCTTTTATTTTATTTTTTGCTTTAGTTGTTACTGTCCATTGCGGCGAGCAAACATAAATATTCATACATAACAAGAAAGAAAAGTACAGTCGAGCACGCCCGACCGTAGAATACTCTCTGCATTTTATTCCCGATCATCTTAATAAAATCGGTATCCTAATATATCAATTGATACTTGCAACAAAACACGTTGAAACAAAAACATCTGATTGTATGTATAGTATACACACACATATACATTTGACATTATATGTATGCACGCACATATGTATGTGTGTATATGTAATACATACACAATTGGTTGGCACAGCCAGCATTCGCGGGCAGCGCTGTCGCTATAAAGCAGCGAAAACGTTCGCTCACATGTTTGTATGTTTCTATCTCGCTTGCACACATGCATTGGCATTGCGTTCAATTATCAACTTTCTTACATGTCTAGCTCTTTTGTTTATTGTCCGATTTAGATACAACTTTCAGGATAGTTTAATATATTTTGTCTTCAAACGAATGTGAAATAACAATACTGTACGATAAGAACATATGCCTTAAAATCGGCATTGAAGTTTGCAAATTATTTTATTTCTTGTGGGAAAAGGGGGCGTGGCAGTCCAAAATTTTTGATGACAATACAATTATGCCGTCTCTAGGAACCTGCGTACCAAAATGGGTGTTCCTAGGTGCCATAGTTACTGAGATATTCGCCTAAAACATCAATTTTTTACGAGGTGTTTTCAGTTTTTTGCACATTGTGGGCGAACGGGGCGTGGCATCGAAAAAAAAAAGATTCTTATATTGACTGACTTAATATCGAGTCGATAGAGACCAAATTCAAACTTGTAGCTCTTACCATCTCTGAAATCTGTTTGTTCATACGGACAGACAGACAGACAGACAGACAGACAGACAGACAGACAGACAGACGGACAGACGGACAGACGGACATGGCTATATCGACTCGGCTTGTGATGCTGATCAAGAATATATATACTTTATGGGGTCTGCCACGCCTCCTTCTGCCTGTTACATACTTTTTTTTTTTGCACAAACCCAATATACTCTCTCTTGCAGAGAGTATAAAAACTAATATTGTGAACAACAACAGGACATTTAAATTACAGTTTTAGTGGCAGCTTTAAACAGTTTGAGTGGCACTGCGATTACTTGGCATAGCATTTTTAGCAGCTGACCTGTTTAACAGCGCCTGGCGGAATGTTAAGTAGTAGTTGCTAGCAGCGATCTAAGGCAAGGCTGAGGTAAGAAACGAGTGCTAACATGAGAATGAGAAAAAAGTTAACTCAAAGCTGTGGAAGCTTATTTGTAATAAACATTTTTTATTTGTTTTGCAAATTTATTATACATTTTTGTTGCTGTAATGAAATTACTCTGAGCCAAACAGTTTGAGTGCCACTGTTATTCAACTTCGCTGCTTTACAGTTTGGTTTACAGCTTGCAGCGAAACCGTTTGAGTGACACTGTGATAACAGCACGCTGACAGAAGTGCTTTACAGTTTGAGTACCGTTTGCCGGCGCAGCGCATAGGCGACGATTCACAAACACGAGACAGAAAGAGAAAGAGTGAGATGGGGTAAAATAAAAATATCCAAACCAATATAACCAATAATACCAATTTTAACATTTCAAGTTACATATTTTAAAATAAACGGTAACGGCACTACATATACATGCAGTTTGAGCTGCGATCTCTAAAGCATTACAGCACTGCAGTTCTGCAAGCATTGTAAGCGAGTGCAACGAAAGCTACAGTTTTAGTAGTACTGCCACGCTAACGAGCGCGAGCGAGATAACAACAAAATATGAACAGAAAAGAAAACAAATAAATTAAAAATTATATTTACTAAAAACTATTTGTTTTGGGCGGCCACTAAATTACAATGAAATTGATCAGTTTGCATAACATAACAATATATATTTTGCACTTTTTTTCTTTATTTTTTTTAATTTTTTAATAGTTTTGTTTAGTTTCCCCAATGATTAAATTGTTTAACAAATTTATAGTATGTGTAACTAGAAACTATAATTTATAATTTATCAATTATAAACTTAAAGCAGTTTTCTTTTTCTTTTTTTCTGTTAATTTTAAAAACAATTTTTAAACGCATTCCTCTGCTGCTTCCTCTTCTACTTGGGTTTTGGGTAGGATTCTTCCAGAATTCTTCTGTTTAATTATTTTGTTTTTAGGGTTAAGAACAGTTAAATGCTGACAAATTTTGTTCTTTTTTTAATTAATTGGAAGCAACCTCGAGTGTAAAAATGAAATTGGAATTCTCTCAATGTGTGTGTGTGTGTATGTGATGGGCGGTAGCGACAGTGGGCGTGGCAGTTAGCAAAGCCTTTTGTTATTGTTTGTTTACATGACTTTCAGTTTATTATACACATACATACATACATATATATATATATATATATAGAGGTATATATAGTACATATACAGCACAGTGTGTAATTATTTTTTTTCTTAGTTTTTCTTTTTACAATAACATAACATAATCCTCAATCCATTTTCTTTAATCTTCCACTTGGTTTTTATCATCATCTTCTTCTTCTTCTTCTTGCTTGACTCTTCACATTCGTGTCTTTGACTCTTTTTTACTTGCAATTTTTCCGATCAGTTTTCTTTTTCTTGAAACCCCCCCCAAATGCCTTATGTCGCTTCTTCTTCTTCTTCTTCCTCTTTTTAGCTTTGCTGTGGATGTTGTTCAGTTTTACTCTTCTTCTTTATCTTCAGCTTCTTCTCCTTATGACTTCTTGTAGTGTTATAGTTGTGAGTCGGGGGTATTTGGGGTCTTTAGAATTTATACATATACAATTTGCAAATTTTTGTGTTTTGTGTTTTTTTTTTTTTTTTTGGTTATTTCAAAAGTCAAAAAAAGTTCGAAAAACAAAAAAAAAAAAAATTTGGCAAAATTTGAGGTCAGAATTAAAACAAATGAACAGTTATTATGTATTATGCTTATGTTGTGTGGCTTGCTGCAGTGTGGATTGTGTGTATGTGGATCGTGTGTGTGTGTGTGTGGATTTTGAAAGACAATCATCATGTTTGTTCTTGTTGTTCTTCTCATATTTCCGTTTATGTTTCAATTTCACTATTTCTAGCTGTTGATTCTAGTGGATTGCATGTGTGTTTGTGTGTGTGTGTGTGTGTATGTTGTGTGGAACTTAACCAATCATCAGTCCACAGCCGAGTTTAAAATTATTCTTGACATGATTCATGCGTCCACTCAACGTAAATGAAAATGGCAAAGGTTGCAAACGCTTTTCCAGCATACCCGATATGTGCCAATTTGAGTCAATCAAGCCTAAAACATATAGACATATATATAGTAAGATATATATACATTTAGTTAGTTTAATTACTCACCTCTGAAAACCAAATCTGCCTTGGGTAAATCAATTTGATAGGCAATTGTCGCAACGGATTCCTGCATCCGTAGACTTGTCTCCACCTCAACGCCAATTTGTAATTGTTCACTGGCCTTTTGGTAATAGCACAAATGGAGTCCACTTGGTCCCAGGGTGCCTGACCAAATTGAATCGCCATTGGTATAGCGACCCAGGGCCGAGACTATGGCTATCTGGCGACCAGGAACATTTGGACCATATTGATAGGCAACCTCAGCGCCGAGGGCGGTGCGTTGTGTGACCGATTGTAGATATTGGCCAACGATAACGCCGGAATTGGTAAATATACTGGGATTGCCCAATGTGAGGGATGCGGTAAAGTCATTGCCTCGATAATCTGTGCTCAGTTGTGTGGCCATAACCTTTGATTCTTGGATCTACAGAGGGGGAGCATTAAAAAAGAAACAAAATATTAGTAAACTATTCCCAGTATACAATTTGATTGCAGATCGATTAAGAATGGCTTTGGCTACATTTCATACTGAACCCAGTATTATATTTACTGTAACCAGTATTTATTGAAAGTGTTCCCACTATAAACAAACTGTTCCCAGTGTATGCAATTGTTGTCTTTGCAGTGCAACAGCTGTTTGGCGCACATCAGCTGTTTACCTATAAAACCCTTCCCAGTATTTATATTTTACTTACCTGCGATGCAAACTTGCAACGCAAACGCGATGAGAACTGATGTATAACATTGGCATTCAGATTACCCGATGGATCAATATCACCCAATAAAACTGGGAATGCCTCGGTGGGACTATATTGTTTAGTGCCCACATAGGTGGCGCCAAAACGATAACCACTTGGCACCGTCGTGCTCATATTGATCGTGTGCGATACTTGAAAATGATTGCTAAGAACTTTGTTCAGCATGATCTTGGCGCCCTCAAAGGTGATGGCCTGTACATCTGTAATAATGGAGCACAAAGAGAAACAGAAACATTATCAGATAAAGCGAGTGAGATAGATATAGACATGATGTACATATATATCGACAAATATGTGCAACTGATAATACATAATCAAAGAACTTTACACGCACACACATACATATGCATAGGCACGCAGTGAAACTCACACCAACACACTTACGCACGCACACACACACACACACACATATACATACAGAGGGAGCCGACCAACCCCCCTCACATGCTTGTAGGTTATGTCATCACAATTGGTATTGTATTGGGTTGAGTTGTGTTGAATGGGAATTGCATTTGATTGAATGAGAATGTTATACCTTTGCATTTCTTGTGCAACTCCTCAACAGTGCCGGGATTCTCCAGTGTGTTATCCTTGGATGCATCGCTCATATCGGCGGCAATTAATGTGGCTGCCTCTGTATTCAATTGCGCTGATGGTTCCGGCAATCCCAAACTGGCAGCGACACTGTTGCTGCGCGCCGTCGTTTGCTCGATGCCGGATGATGCCGCTAGCACGTTACCCATTGTTATCTAATTTGCCAAAAAATTTCGTGATTCCGTGTTAAATTTTATATAGTTTTTGTTGTGTGTGACCGTCGAAATTTATAAGTGGCACGCGCTGTATTTTGGGGTATCTGTGTGTTAGACACACTACAAAAAAAAGACTGCTTTTGACAGCAAAGTCGATATCTCATATGTTATGTATAAATTTATATCGATAGCTCACTGCGATCGATACTTGAAAGTTAAACAAATGGAAATCAAAGCTGTTTCTCATCCAAGCAGCAACAAGCAGCACACTGTAAAATTGATTTTTAATTTTAACGTATATAAACGTAATAAATGTACAATCAAGTTAATTTATGCAACAAACTAATGCTTATACTCGATACTTTCTATGCTGCCACACTAAGTGCAGCGCCGAATGTTGACAATGGGCTGCCAGACTGTTTGCAGTTTGCGCGCCAGATTTTGAAATCTACTAAAACAAAACAACACTTGATTAATCAATAAAAACGTTTATATTTCAAGTTCAAGTATATGTATCTTTTTTTTTTTTTTTATCATATATGCACATATATAGAAGTACAATTCATGTATAATTTTATACGAGGCGCACAAAACTCTGCTACCAATAAGGCAAAAAAAAAAATAGTTTTTATCAGAAGAAGAGTTTTGGCTATTTCGGTTTGCAAAGGAGGGAAAAGGGAAAATTGTATATTTTGGGTTTAAACTATGAGTCATCCAATTGGCCAAATCAAGTCACCAACGTTTAACGATGTAAAATGAACAAAATATAAAAATAGTTGCATTATTTTCTTTTTGGTAAAACTTAAAACGAAACTTAAAATAGCTGAAATACACATACACATACACATATATAGGTGTACTTATGTTTTTATCAAACTTGTCTTATAATTTTTTTTTTTTTTTTTGGTGCGCTATTAAAAACGAGTCAACAAATAAAGACAGTATATAAAAATATCAACATAAAAATTAAAACCGTTAAGAAAAATCGTTAGAAAATTAAAGTTATAATAATTTGAATATAGAGACTATTTGTAAACCAGTAGAAAAAAAATTGTAAAGGAGGAAATCGGGGGAAACCAGTTCAATAAAAAAAAAAAAAAACAAATCAGCAGCAGGAAGATTTCTCTGGCTCCGCGACAACGAGATTAAAGTCCAGACTATTGGGTCTCGCAAATCCAGATTTGATGCCATCCCAGCCATCCTCGGCCTTATATTCTCCCGATCGGATGCGACTATACACCTCCTGGGTGACCATGCGGAAGGCTTCCTCCACATTGGTGCCGGTACGTGCGGAAGTTTCAACGAAATGCAATCCATGCGTTTTGGCAAATGTCTGTCCATCCTCCGTGGATACCTCACGGTGTCCACCAGCGTTCACAAGATCCAATTTACAGCCGACCAGTGCAAAAACTGGAACATGTGGTTCAATGTGACGTCGTGCCTCCATCATCCATAATGGTATATGCTCAAAGCTGGCATAGTTCGATATATCGTAGACGAGCAGCACGCCAACCGAATTGCGATAGTAGGATTTTGTAATTGAACGGAAACGCTCCTGTCCGGCCGTATCCCATAGCTGTAGTTTGATTTGTGTGCCGTCCTTCATCTCAATTAAACGGGCAAAGAAATCTACGCCCACTGTGGGATCTGATAGCTGCAAAAGTAGAGATTCCAAAAAAAAAAAAAATCTATGATCAGAATTGTGTTATTAAAAGAATAATGGAAATTCAAACTTAGCGCGCTTTATGCCAAGTGTTGCCAGACTTGTGCATACTGCGACATTGTTTTTGTGCATGGAATTGCATTATCAGTAACATGTACACATACATATACTTGCTCAAGGCACGGACTCAACACACAGACACACACACACACACAAAGGCACACAGGCTGAGATACTGCAACTTGAAGATGCTCGCCTTTGTCTCGTTATTAATACCATTGTGCACTACTTAATTATGTAATTATTGTTATTACTATATATTTGCACTTGACATACATGCATACGGTCTGTATTGCATACATATATAATGCATTTTGTACTGCGCATACCTCGGCAAATTTTCCATCTGTGAAGAATTTGAGCAATGAACTTTTGCCCACTGTGCTGTCGCCGATGAGTATTAAACGAAATTGATAATCAAAAATTGGCTCAACCATTTTAATTGAATTCTGTCGTTTTTTGTTTTGTTTTTTTTTTTTTTTTGTTTTACTTAGCAATTGATTAGCTGCTGTGACAGCTTTGCTTTTTGTTGTTTTGTTATTTTTGGGCTAATGCGCAAATTGATTTCGTCCTTTTGGCTTGCACGCCCAACAGCTGCCAATTGCTTTGGTGTGTTAATTTTATAGTTGCGTTTTCAACGCAATATATATTAACTGCTGATTTATGTTTATTAAATTTAACTAGCAGCTGAGTTGCTGTTTTGTTTGTTTTTTTTTTTTCTAATGCGAAGCTATTGCTGCATGTGTGTGTGTTTATGTGGGTTTTTACAGGGCTGACAGACAATTACTTGTACTCGCACACGCAGTGGCAACGCTGCGTTTAGCGCATTTTGCGCATTTAAACAAAGCATCGATTCATAGGGTTATTTTAAAATTTCAATGCTACTGTATTTTAAAGTGTTTAAACTTTAAAGAAACGCTTTTATTTTCAAAATTTCTATAAGTTCAATACAAATATTGTGCTGTAATATTCTGATATATATTAATATATCGATATATATATTTTCCAATCGGTATAGATTTTCCCACCGCTAACTGTCATATTTGACATTAGTTCGTTTTATTTCGGCTTTATTTTTAAGTTGTTTTCATTTTTGTGCAGCACAAATGTACAAAAAAACGAACTCAAAACTGGAGCCGCAAATTGGAACTTTAGCGCACTTACAACTCACATAGACAGCAGCGCAAGGGAACTTTTAATTAACGTTTAGTGCACAAGGTGCTAACAACCGTTGTCAATCTTCAAAGGCAGCGCAACCCGCAACCCCAACCCTTCAACGTGTGTGCACATTAGGTTATCAAACCATAATAATTATTTTTGCTGTTTTGCCACAATTAAAGTGTGCATATATTGAGACATAGATGTTCAAGTTTGTGCTGCACGACGCCATTGGCTACGTGCGCAACAATGTGCGTGAGTTCAGTCTCAATGCGCTTCGACTGCTTCCTCAGTTGCCCCAACTGAGTCCCTACGATGTGAGTATCGACCCCAAAAGTATCGATTGACAGTTGCAAGTGAAATGTTGTTATTTTTGTTATATGCGCAGGTAAATTTGGCTTTACGGGAAAACGAATTTGTATTCAATTTCCCGCTCGACGGCATCATACATAGCTATGAAACGAACCAATTAGGCTCGAATTCACCCTGCGAGGATTCACGTACCGAAGCCAGTCTACTCCATCGTAACGGTTTCATCTGCGGCGTCTTCGACGGACACGGCGGTGCTGCCTGCGGTCAGGTGGTGTCCAAACGTTTACTGCGCTACATCTCGGCCGGTACGCTGCCACGCCAGGTGCTGCGAGAGCAACTGAAGCAGGGCTGCACCAGTCAATCATTTCTCAAGTGTCACAATGATAATGTAGATTTCATAAGCGAAATACGACCAATCTATGAGAATAGCTTTCAGCAGTACATCAAAAAATTAAGTGAGCAGCCGCAACGGGATGTAGCCACTGAGCTGCAGCAGGCATTTCAACAGTTGGACGAGGATTTGGCCCTGGAGGCGCTTACCACCAACGATGTGCGCACCATGAGTGTGGCATTATCAGGTAAGATTTTTGTGTAACTGACAGACAATGCAGCAAATGCATTATGCAATAGATCCTTCGATTATATTTTGAACCCAATTAAAGTTTTTGATCTGGCAACGCTTCACATGCATTATGCAATAAGTTGGCTGCACCTGTCGAAAACTATCGAAGATCCTTCGATTATATTTTGAACCCAATGAAAACATTGGATCCGGCAACGCTACGCAGGCATAATGCAATAAATTAGCTGCAACTGTCGAAAACAATCGAAAATCCTTCGATAACATTTTAAACGACTTTTTGACGGTTTTTGAACTTTCTGCAGGTGCCGTAGCTTGCCTGGTGCATTTGGAGGGCTTGCAACTGCATGTGGCCAGCACTGGTGACTGTGGTGCTGTGCTTGGCGTACTGGATCCGCAAACAAATCAATGGCATCCAAAGAAACTAAACATTGAGCACAATGCGGACAATATGCAGGAAGTTGATCGCATTTTGGGTGAGCATCCACGTGAAGAGCGTGAAACGGTAATACGAAATGGACGCCTACTTAGCCAATTGGCTCCATTGCGTGCCTTTGGCGATTATCGCTACAAATGGCCTGTGGAGACGATGCAACAGAAGGTGGTGCCCATGTTCGGAGAGCACGTAATGCCGCCAAATTATTATACACCGCCGTACCTGACCGCACGCCCCGATGTGCAGCAACATGAGTTGGGCGCCAACGATAAATTTCTAGTCATTGCCAGTGATGGACTTTGGGATTTTCTAACGCCCAGTGAAGTGGTCAGCCTTGTGGGCGAGCACATGAACTCGAAAAAGATGCTGGAGCCAATGCGTCTGCCGCCGGGGGATATAAAACTTAAGGAAATAGCCGAGCAGCTCGCCGAACGCAAGTAAGTTGTTAACACTAGCATCGAAGCGTTGCCACCTAGCTCAAACGATATAGTTAAGTTGGCTGCGCTGCTTAATTGAATCAATTTAAGGGATATCCTATTTTCTTATAAATTATATGTATCTCTCTTTCTATTTTCATCTGTTTCTGTCTCTCTCTAAATGGTTTTCATAATCTCTTGCAGAGCTGGTCTTAGCCGAAAGCCAATTGATCAAAATGCTGCAACACATTTGATACGCCACGCGTTGGGGGCCACCGAATATGGCATTGAGCACTCAAAGATCTCGTACTATTTGTCGCTGCCACAGGATGTGGTGCGTCTCTATCGTGATGACATCACCATAACCGTCATCTACTTCAATTCGGAGCAAATTGCCCAGCTAAAGAATGATAACCAGACGCAGACTCAGACACACACACATACACAAACACAGCCTCAACCGGCAGCGTGATCATAGAGAATGGATGTTGTTTGGCAAAGGATTCACAATTAGTACCTTGCTTCCACGAATCATACATATATAAATGATATATATATACAGTTATCTATGTATTTATTGGCCAGCGCCTAATCTATTCTTTAGGCTAAGATGTTTCGTTTAAGTTTTGTTTATACATTTTTTACAAATCGCTCCCAATACCCTCCAATTGTTGCTGTTGTTGTTGTTGACCTTAATAACACGTTGTTGTCGTCTATCCTTAAGTCAGGACGATAGCCGCTAGCAGGCTAAATGCTAAAATAAATATGCAAAAAATTATACAAAAATTAAAGACGCCTTGTTTTTATAAAAGCTAGTTAAACCAAAAACAAAAATAAAATTAAACCGCCAAACATGCAATCGATAAGCTTCATGCTAATTCTCGATTAATCGGTTTGGAAAAAAAACCATTTTTTTGCTAATTTGGCTTTTTTCGAAAACAACTATATGGAAATTTGTTAATGTTTTATTGTTATTTGTTAACCAGAAAACTTCCTTTTTTTATTCTATTTGGAACATAGAATAAATGAAAAATGAAGCTGCCATCACTGACACAAAATCTAAGCATATGTGCGATATGTAGCAGTGTGGCAACGCCGATCAGCTGTGCTCACCGATAACGAAACGTCAACCGGTGAATCAAATCAAAACAGCAAAAAAAAATTATTTTCTAATGCTAAAATTAAATTTAGTTTATTAAGATGGATAAACTGAACGATGATTGTCAGTTACTAATAATTGATTTATTAACTCTTAATGAACAATTGGCGCTATACGAAGCGTTTAAAGGTGATAATTCAAGTCGCATTTACAGAAATCTCCGACATAAATGGAAACAGCAGAAACGATTTAAATTTGATAAAAAATTGTTCAATAAATTTGAAAACAAACCGGAATTACTGCATGATCTACTCAACATTATATGTGAGAATGTGCGTGAAGTATTAATTGCTGACGTCACACTGGCGGGACTTAGGCCCTGGATATTCTATAAATTCCCACAGGTGACGTCCCTGGAGTACACGGTCTTAAAACACACGGAATTCAATAATGTCATACAAATAATGGCAAAAATCTTTCCGGAATTGAGAAGCCTTAAACCTGATGGGACATTTGATTTAATCCATTTGACAAACTGGACAAAATTGCGTAAATTGAATATGTTATACTGTTATGCGTGGGCCAAAACACCCGATTCGGGAAAGGGAATCGAGAACTTGCAGATGCTAGAAGAGCTGGTAATGCGTACGAGAAAACTCGACGATGATCACTTCAAAATGCTTTGCATTTTACCCAAACTCCAAAGACTGGTAATCCGAGATACCAGGCAGTATCTGAGATTGGTGGCTGATGAACGTACTCTTGATATCGAAAAGATTAATCTACGTCGATGTTTTTCGAATGAAGTGCAAATTGTGCGTAAATTGATTAATCTGCGTGAATTGTGTTTAGTTCATACGCAAGGACTTTCGATCGATGAATTGGAAGAAATTCTTGCATCTTTGCCAAAACTGAAACGTCTCGATATCCAGGGCTTTCCCGCATTTCCTTCAACGACTTCGGTACTCGCAACTATCGGTCGTTGTCCATCGCTAGCGGTGGCAAACATAACGTATCCACCCTGTGCTGTTATCGATGGCAGGTTACATTCCCACGATCTACTGCAACCAGATGTTATAGCCTTTTTTGATCAGTTAAGACTGGATTATAATGCCCAATATTTTGTTAAATTTGATTTTTATTCCAAACTCAAATAAACCAAGCATATCAACATTTGTAAATATATTCAAGCAAAAAAACTTTGATATTTACTACGCCCACGATTTATATTTATTAATTTTTTTTCTTGCTTAAATTCGATCAATTTAAATTCGTGCTCTATCGTTTAAAATTGCTTTCAAAATTCTGGCAATGCCGCTCAGCTCTGCTGGTCGATAACGATATATACAACGGCAGATAAAAGTTCAAAGCATCGAACCACCACTTATCGTTGCGCACTTTTTAAACCAAAAAGTTTCGATATGTGCATATTGAGTAAGCGCAGACTTAGTATCGCCAAATAAATGTACAATAAACAGATATTCATTTCAAATTATAATTTTATTTTATTGTCTGTTATTTAAAAATTTCAAACTTTTTGCTGAACTCTGTTTTTTAAAAAATTTTAGAACTTTTTTTTTAACTCTAGTTTTAGGATTTATTTTTGAGTGCTAGGAAATTTGTTTAATATTTTTTAATGTGTATAATAAAGTAGTTATTTTAGAAAATATTAAAAAATTAATTCAAACTGGATTTTTTAAACTTTCTAAAATTATTTAAAACTAAGCACATAAGTTCATCTCTGTCTCTCTCTCTCTCCTTCTTTCTGTATACATTCATCTCGCTCTGTCAGTTAAGAAAACAAATAAAATTTTTGAGACTTAAAGAATTTTTGAGAAATTGTTTAATTTATTTTACAATTATATTCATTACACAGTTAGGACAAGGGGGGCGGGGCTGTGGGCGACATTTATTTAATTGTTTATACACAGGGTATGCACATTCACTACATACTACGCAAGCTTACGGCTACAAAACGAACAATTTTAATTAAATTAAGTATAAATTTATATTTATATATATATAAATATATATTTAAAAAAAAAAAAAAAGGGTAAAGAAATAAAATAAAAAGTTTTTAGGTCGAGAAATAAATTTGAAAGTGTTAAAATAATTGTATTATTTTGAAATGTGTGTGTTCTTTTTCACTCTTGGGGAGCATTTTCCCCATTTTCTTTGCCTGTACAAACAAAAAAGGAAAAACAAAACAAAAATTAAAAGAAAAGGGGGAAAACACACACACACACACACACACACATGGGAAAAGCTAACGAAATTTAGCTGGAAATAATGCTAAATGTCTATTGGAGAGTCGGGGGAGGGTATGTGTGTGTGTTTGTGTTGGTGTGTGTGTGTTTGTGTGTCGGTGTCTGTGTGTGTGTGCTGTATACTATTCCTTGGCATCCAACTCGGCGGCCTCCTCCTGTCGGCTGACACAGTTGAGGAACTCCATTTGGATATGCGTGATTTGGGTTTTGCTAAAATATTGCATTTTCTTTTTGAGAAAATCAAAAAACAAATCGAGTTCATCGCGTTTGATCAACGATTGTGACTGTGACTGGGACTGCGATAGTTGTTGTTGTTCATCGTCCTTGATCAATGTGCTGCTAGAGGCGACACTTATGCTTGAACCGGAAACGGTACCGGAACCATTGCCTGAACCGTTCACCAGACTTAGTGTACCAGTTCCGATTGTTGTTGTACCATTTGGGAGGCCACAGCTCAGTGCAGGTAACTGTAAAATTGTTGTTGCCGTTGCAGGTGCATTGAAATTGTTATTGGAATTATTATTATTGTTGTTGTTGTTGTTGTTGTTGTTATTGCACAACGTTGTTGCTGCTACAGCTGTTGTTGTTGGTGCTGCTGCCCCGCCTCCGCCGCCTGCTGATGTGGGTGTGGCCAGCGTTGTTCCAATGCTAACGCCTGCAGGCAAACTGGTGCTCACCACTGACGCCGCTGTGGCATTTAAGGCCACTGCCGGTGTGCTGGATACGGTCACACTGGTGCTTGTCGCCTCCGTTACATCCACTAGCGCCATCTGGTGTTGGGTGTCGCGTGCAGCAGCAGCAGCAGCTGCAGCAGCAGCCGTTGTCACCAACGTGAGATTCTTGAGCTTAGTGTCGGCGGTGATGACAGTACCGGCATTCGTGACATTGGTACCACCAGCGAGCACACTATTTGTGGCACTGCTCACAGTGACAGCCGTGCTGGCAAAGTGATGTGTAGCATGCCGCAACTGATGTGCCGGCAGCGTCACTGTGCGCGGCTGGGCATGCGTGTGTGTTGTCGTTCCCGTTACTGTCACTGTTTCCGTTTCAGTTTCCTGTTCCGCCTCCTGTTCATGGTCGTGTTCATGCTCATGCTCATGCTCCTGCTCCGTTTCCGTTTCCATCTCATCTATGCAAAACTCATCGGCATCAATATAATGAAATCCTTTGCTATCAGCCACATCACTGCTACCATCAACGCCGCCCATTTCGCAGTGCCCGCCAGTTGCTTCCTCGTAGAGGCACACCTCCTCGTAGTCTACCTCCGCGCCGGTCGCACCATCCTCATCCAATTCATGCTTAACGATATCAACAACATGTCCATCGTGATCAACAACATCCTCGTCTTCTTCCAGCTCATCGTCCACAACATCATCATCTTCATGGGTGATTTGGGATAATTCAATGCTGGAAATGCTGCCATCATGTTGCTGCTGATGATGATGATGATGTTGATGCTGGTGATGATGATGCTGTTGCTGCTGCTGTTGTTGCTGCTGGTGATGATGATGGTGATGATGTTGCTGCTGTTGCTGCTGGTGATGATGATGATGATGTGGCTGATGCTGCTGCTGATGATGTCCATGATGATGTGTGCTCACCGTATCATCCGTCACGCTCTCCTCATAGGCGGTTAATATAAATGTCTCTGCCTCATCGCTAACCAATGTGATCTGTGAGCTGGCATGATGCGATGATGTTAATCCATTTGTATCCGAATGATCCTCATCCTCATCGATCACATCATGCATATGATCATGCTGACCATCATCATCCTCCTCCTCATCATCATCATCCGGTTGCTTCTTGATCTGCAGCATGGCAGCCAATGCATTCCGATGTGCCTTCAATTTCGGCTGATAGACCTTCGATAGAAAGTCCAAGGGCTTCGCATACCGCCACTTGGACAGACGACCCTCGATGCACTTGGGTGAACGTCGACGATACTGATGGTATGTATCCCTAAGATTCTTCCACTTGCGTCGCACCTCCTGCACGCTATATTTATCTGTCGAAATTCAATTGGTTTGATTAGTAAAAAGTTATAGTTTAGGTTTAAGTATTCTCTGTACTCTATAAATCTGGTTTCAGATCGAACTACTATAACGCCTAGAGACTAAAGGAACAATCGGTTACATTTCAACAATGTTATAGATAGCTTTTCTCTTAATATATCCCAAGCAAACATACAAAATGTGTTCACGACATAGTTTTATACATGCTGACCAACTTTGGTTAAGATCGAACTACTATAACGCATAGCGAGCAAAGAAAACATCGATTGAATATTATACTATTGTGTGAAACTAACTTTATTTGTTGAGATATTCAAAAAACGAAACTCACTTATTTCATTTTTCTTATAGTCCTACATTCTGGCCAGATCGGACTACTGTATCGCTTAGTTACTATACAAAACATCAGACTTAATTCAGTGTAAGTATAAAAAACTTTCTTAATTTTCAAAACATCTTTATAAAACTGACACATAGTGTGTTAAATATAGTTTTTTATATTCTGACCAACTTTCGTTAAGATCGGGTTACTATATAGCATAGCTACCATAGAAACTTTCTCAATATTCCAAACATCTTAATAAAACTCTCAGATTGTGTATAAGTTATAGTCTTCTACATGCTGCCCGACTCTGGTTAAGATCAGACTACTATATCTAATGGCTGTCATAGAGACGATCGTTTTAGAAGCGTTATAGCTTTTACTTACTGCCCATTTGTTGAGAGACTTCCTGCCATCCGCTGAGTATGTCTGGACGACGCCTTTGATTCGGCTGCAGTTTGTAATTGTACAATGCTGGATTTTGTCGCACCAGATTAATTAATGTGATAATGTCATCGGTGGGCGCGTTGTCCTTGTGATAACGTTTACGCTCCGACATTGTGTGTGTGTCTGTGTCTGTGTGTTTGTTTGCTTGCGTACGCGAGTGTATGTGTGAGGGTGTTGGTGTGGGTGCGTTTTAAAATTGTTGCTCCTGCTTTTGTAGTTGTACGTTTGTTTGTGTGTGTGTGTGTGTGCACCTGCCAATTGTTATTGTTTATGGTCAACAGACACACAGAAGTTGCGACAGACGACGAGGGATGCAATTACGATTATTATTAAATTGCCTGGGCAGCGGGGCCGCGCAGGGGGACAATAGCGCAGTCGGTGTCAGTGTCAGTTTCTTGACTCTTTCGCTCACTTTTTTTGCTTGTATATGTGTGTGTATGTGTTTGTGCGTGTGTGCGCAGGCCAGCCAAATAGCACACAATTATCCTAGATTGCACACACGTTATTTAATTAGCAAATATATGCCACAAATTATCCATATTCAATTACGCAGAAAACAATTCGGACTACAAAGTTTTTGGGCTATTCACTAACGTTGCCGTACTGTGTTTGTGTATGCTCCCCGCTGTTGGCGTTGCCAGACTTGCGATTAAAAATATGTGTCATCGATGTGTCGGTCGAAATTTTTCAACAAACGCTTATCGATATATTTGCATATGAATTCAAAATTAAACAAATAAAAATGTTTTAATTCACTATTTTAATAAATTCATATTATCAATGTTCTGTGAAAGAATTAAATGACGCTGTGTAGTTTTGAAAATTATTTGTTCATGTCAATATGTATATTCTTAGCTATCTTTCTATTTATTTATATAATTATGTCAAGAAATTAACAAAAAAAGAAAGCAAAGTTTGTTAATTTTGTTTGTTATGCAGCTCAGTTCGCTAACAAAAACAAATGGAAATATATTCGATATACATGCACTGCACTCATGTATTACCTATCGCTAGTGATATCGATACTTTTAGTTTTGTTTTGCTTTTGTGGTTGCAACTTGCAAGTTCTGCAGCAGACAACGAGTTAAACAGACGAAAAAAAAAAGAAAATTTGAATTAGTTGAGTTAAAATGAGCACACCGACCAAAACCAATGGCACCGGTTTGGAGGATGTGAATATACCGGGTCAGGCGTTTCTACGCGAAGCGCTTACTTCCTGCACCGACCCGCTGAAAGCAATTGAAAGTTTTCAGGTTCGTGATTTGTTTGTTTTTTATACATACATATACATAAATATTTTTGATTTGCGCGCGAAAATCAATGTATGCTATAACTATAATTGCAGTTGGAGAACGGTGTGCTGTTGCCATCGTTGCGTCCGATGTTGCCCCTACTGGATTTGCATGGAGTGCGTCGCTTGGACTTTCATACATCGCTGATGGAGGAGCTGCGCGACAAATTGATTGCCCACATCAATGATCTCGGTCAGAAGGAGCCGCGGGAGCGGGACAAAAAGCTAAAGGAGCTGCTGGTCAAGAGTTTTCCCGTGGTGCGTGTTAAATCACTGCGTCCCGTGGTAATGGCCATACTGCGAAATACACAGCATATAGATGATAAATATCTAAGAATATTGGTCAGAGATCGTGAGCTATATGCCGACACGGATACGGAGGTGAAGCGACAAATATGGCGCGACAACCAGTCATTGTTTGGCGATGAGGTCTCACCGCTGTTATCCCAATATATACGTGAAAAGGAGCACATTTTGTTCGATCATACCAATCTGAACAATTTGTTCTTTCAGCCGACACCAAAGCTGCGGCGACAGGGCGAAGTAGTTCAGAAGTTGGCCAACATGATTGGCAACAGCGTCAAGCTCTATGACATGGTATTGCAATTTTTGCGTACACTCTTCCTGCGCACACGCAATGTCCACTATTGCACACTGCGAGCGGAGCTCTTGATGGCACTGCATGATCTGGAGGTGCAGGAGATTATATCGATAGATCCGTGCCATAAGTTCACATGGTGTCTAGACGCCTGTATACGAGAGAAGAATGTGGATATTAAACGTTCCCGTGAACTGCAGGGATTTCTCGATAATATCAAACGAGGACAGGAACAGGTTTTGGGTGATCTCTCAATGACACTCTGTGATCCGTATGCCATTAACTTTTTGGCCACGTCGGCTATCAAGATACTTCAGCATTTGATCAATAACGAAGGTTTGCCCCGGGAGAATCAAATTCTGATACTTTTGCTGCGCATGCTGGCCTTGGGTTTGAGTGCCTGGGTCATGATCGATTCGCAGGACTTTAAGGAACCCAAGTTGGATGGGCAGGTGGTGACTAAATTCTTGCCCGCCCTCATGTCCCTCATGGTCGATGATCAGTGTCGCAGTCTCCATGCCAAATTGCCACCCGATGAGCGTGAATCGGCATTGACCACCATCGAGCATTCGGGGCCAGCGCCCGATGCTGTCGAAGCTTATATACAGGATAGCGCCGTCTCCAGCATATTGGCCATGTACTATACACTGCACTCGGCACGCACCAAGGATCGCATGGGCTTACTACGTGTACTGGCCATTCTATCCGTATGCAAAGATGATCGCGCCTATGAGGATCCCTTCCTGCATTCATTGATTGCACTGCTTATACCCATGTGCGATGAATTTGCCACTGAGGATTTCTGTACGACACTCTTCGATGAGTTCATATTTGCGGGTCTGCAGCGGGAGAATGTCACCTCACGGCACATGCTAAAGTTACTCTGGTATGTGCATCACAAGCTGCCACCAGGACGACTGGCTACGCTGATGAAGGCCATGCAACCGACGGCGGCACACAATGAGCACATCCACAAACTGTACGAATCCCTGCAGGAACGCATCGGTAGTGTCTCTACTGCCACTGCTGCTACGGGCGCTGCCACTGTGGAGACTCCTTCTGTTGCAGGAGAGACGCCATCGACGCCTCCTTTGGCACTTACTCCACTGACCACATCGATTGCGTCTTCGGCTGTCGGTGCTTCTGCTGCTGCTACTGCAGGAGCTTCTCCTTCTCCCTCAACTGAGTTCGATTCACCGCTCAAGAGTTTGCCGGTGCCAGCGCCTCACTTTACCACGCCCACTCCCTAGCTGGAGGCAGATACTACAGCTTCTACTCCTTAGATCTTTACCAAAGTTCAGTCCAAACTTGCATTTCCTAAAAATATATATATGTACATATATATTTTAGTGCGACTTTATCAACTTTTTACCACAAAAAGAATTTTTACTCAATCATTTAAAATATATATCTATATATTTAATCGATTTATTGCGAACGAAAGTTCATATATTTTGTAGTAGCACGAGGCTATAAGTGTCTAAATATGCATTTCAGTATGCCAACTATATACATATTATATAAATACATACATATATCTGATTATAAGTGTCTAGCTATACGGTATCTCAATGTCTATCAAGAGGCAACAAGAAAGAAGAAGAGGAAGCCATATTATATATACGCGGCAACACGATCACAGATCAACTACGTGTTATTCCTAAGCACAACGTCATGTTGTCACTAACTATTCATATTTCTACTTATCATAGTTCGTTTTGTAAGCATACGTAACCTCACTTTAAATAAATCTGAATGTAACTGAATTTGGTATGCTTATTTCTGTAATAACTTATAAAGGGGAGCATTAAAGCAAGTTATTTAGTTTGCAAGTCTTTTTCAGTAAGTTTATGCTACATAACCTCACTTTAAATAAATCTGAATGCGGTGAATTTTTATTTTGTGCAAAGTAATAGGTTTGAAAAGTGTAGAGCTATCTTGTGAAAGGTAGAAGCATTATAGCAAGAATTTTGGAAGGTTTTAGTAGGTTTACATGACTCCATTTTAAATAGGTCGTAATATTACTGGGTAAAACAGACAACTTTCTCCTTAAACAAAGTAGTCTTAAGAAAAGGAAACACTTTGTTAAGAAAATTCAGCTTGAAAGATTTTTTTATAGTAAGCTTTTGTAGCATACATAACCTCACTTTGAATAAATCTGCGTGAACTTGAACTTTACTCATCTTTTTAATATGTTCTAAGGAACGCAGCGTAATCTAAGAATTTGTAGTGTATTTATTCAGATATAAACAAAATTTATTGAGTTTGAAGCATACATAACCTCACTTTGAATATAGTGTGTGCATGTATTAGGACGGCTTAACCCGTCTAACACTGAAATGAAAGAGATGACCGAGAAAAAAGCAAGTTCCGCATAGATAATATTATAAAAGAGACTATATTTATAATGTATAACTTTTGTTTAATACTAAATTACATTAAGTGGCGCGTTTTTGTTTGGAATATCATTGTATAATAAACTGTATAATTTAATAGGAAAGCGAGAAAAAAAAAATCACCTGAGAAGAAGGAAAGTAAATCTATTCTCAGACATTTGCATTGATTTCCATGGGCGACGATTCAAGCGTTGCATCAACTGTTGTTGCCGGCAGCGAGGACGATGAGGAGTCCTCGGCATCGCTATCCGGTTCCGGAATCTCCTTTGAAGGCGGTGGCGTTGAGGGTTCCGCCGTGAGCAGTGCTTCGATGGCTGCTTCGGCAGCAGCAGCGGCTCGTGTGCGGGGACAGGGCGTCGTTGGCAGCGGATAGGAGATATTTGAGGAGGATTGTGGCAGCGGATCGGGAGAAACGACAAAATTCTCCTCGTTTTCTTTGTAGAGCTCCAAATACTCATTGTAGATGTGCTCCCATTGTATGTGCGGCTTCAGAGATTCCAGGACGCACTGCATCAACTCGTGTCTCGGCACACACTAAACCCAAAAAGTTTCAATTAGTTGTTGAAGTAGATGGGAAGCTTTGAGGATCTCACCTGATAACTGATCTGCTCCTCGCCACTGTTTAGAAAACTGTCCAGAAATATTCGCAGACGCTTCTCGGTGCCATAGGTGGCCAGTTGAAAGGTTAACATGACATGCCAATGCTTCAGTTCCTCAACAGCTTCCAGTTCCTCGCACAACTTGATCTGATTCTCCAGGAATAGCACTTTCGCTGTCTGCTGCCAACTTTCCGGATCACTGTAAGGATTTCGAACAGTTTTTGAGTAACTGAATTTTTATTCTGAACAAATCTTTATCTGAAACTATTCCTACTACCGGTAAACCTGCATTTTTAGACCCTGTACTTTCTAAAATTCTCTTAAAGGGAGAAAAATATATATATTTATTCCTGATTAGCAACAAATGGAGACTTTTTATGATCGTCTAGACCACAGAAGCATCAAATTTGGAATGTAGTCTTGTTTTAACTGATCCAAAATTCTTAAATATATATAACATGGAAGTATATCTTCCTGATCGCTACTTTAAATCAACTCCAGACTCTATGCCACTATAAAATCTCTCGTGTCTTGTGTCTTTTTGATCACAACTTGATATTTAATAGTACTAGTACAGGGTCTGCTACTTTTGTGTCTACTCCACTGTAACTTTACTTAACTTTTCTGTCTTTGTAAACTGTTTGAATGTCACCTTATACTTATAATAATAAAATCCAACATAACCACAGTTGGACCAACCGACTGCTATAGACCCTGTACCCCTATTTTGAACCCAATACATTTGACAAACCCAAAACACCACTATAGTTTTTAAGTACGCGGTCTAAAAGTGCTGATCTTTTCATGGATTTTCCCGCTAGATTTTCGTTACTTACATTTCCACAGCTCCCCGAAGACTGACATAGTTCTGGGTGCTCGCCTGCATGCTGAGAAGCGGAAACTTGCGATTCACATGCTCCAGATCCCTGGGCAATGAGCCACGGATGCCATTGAAGAGGATCGCATCGCCAGTGGCCAAAACAAGCCACGATTTAAGTTGTGTGGAATACGAATAAGAATTGCCACTGGGAAAACCAATTAGGGGCATTCCCTGATCTGTGATCACAAACTGCATGGCCATGCCATGTTTGTTGAGCAACTCGAGACAGCTGGTAGACAGTCGAATACGTCTCTTGGTAATATTCCAGATCCTTAACATGCCATATTCGGTGAGAACACCAACCATTTGATTGTCCAAACTGAAGGCACAGTGCACTGCCGCGGAGTTGAGCGAGATGGCAGGAAAGATGGGACAACCCGTCTGCAGGGAGAGCAGACGCATGCTGCCATCGAGGGAGCACAACATGACGTACTTGCTGCACAGATTCACATTGATCACCGGTGATCCCACATACATTTCCCACAATTGCTCCCGACTTAATTGGGCCGTCACCCGAGCGACCATGCCGTAGCCCGTCTTAAGGTGTCCATTCTGGACGTGTATCCGATAGTCCTGAAAGGATTTGGTAAACTCGCATTTACTATTCGCCGTTATCTGCAGTTTGGGACCCAAAGTATTGCTCGAGTTCACTTCGCATGGCAGTTGTAGCGAGCTTCGACGCGGAGCAATTGCAGCAGTCGCCGCTGGAGCAGGCGGAAGCATCAGTCGACTCGTTTGATCTCCACGTCCGTAAAGTGGTTCGGGCATCAGTGGTTCCACACCAGCCACGGTGGTAGCTACGCTATTATTTCCACCCTCCACGTTGTCGTTGTTATTGTTATTACTGCAAAGAAGAGAGCAGGAAGATTAGTGGGAATCTCCTCAAAGGAAGTGCTTAGAAAGGGGGTGTTTTAAGTTGTAGAACTCTAGAGAGGATCAGCTGGAAAACCAACCTGTTGTTGATGGCAGGTGAGCTGCTGTTGACGCTACTAATTCCACTGGAGCTGCCGATGGACAAAGGTTCGGAGAGGTCATTGAGAGGTATAAATACGGGTGTGATGCGTCGTTTGCCATCCTTGGTCCGTGTCTCAGTCTGTTTGCTAATGGCACGCGCCGGCGAGGCAGGACCTTCACCTGACTTGCCCACCTGGACAGGTAACCTGCGATCCATCGCAGCATTGGGCAGAGCATAGCTACTAAACTCTGGCTGGGCTCTGGCTGCTGGAGGCGGTGGTGGCTTATGTGGCACATAGAAGTCCTCGATACAACCGCCATATTTACGCTTGAAGATGTTATTTTTTTCCACCTCCGAGACGCGGGTGCCAAGTTCATCCTCGTTGAATTGCAGGCAAGCGATGGTGCCATCACCGCTACAGGCCATGAGCAGGCATTGCTGTGGTCCCCAGGACATGTCCAGGACGCTGTCATTAAACAGTTCATGGATGACCACCATGGGACGCTGCAGTGTCGTCATCCACACCGATAGCGAACGATCTCGGGAGCCCACAGCTAGCACACAATAATGCTTCGGTTTGCTTGGACTCTCGACAGCGATCTGACCCTTGAGTATTGAGTTATGGAAACGTACACAGGTCACAGCCTTACGATGTCCCACAAAATCCTTATCACAGGTCCAACCCGAGCGCTCAATGATCTGTGCCGTTGGCCCACCGCCATTCATGGCATGCGCCGAGACCAAATATTGGCCATCCGGTGACCAGGAGAGTCTCAGTATATGCGTAGTGCCGCCACATTCTTGAAACGGTTCCGTTATCGTTGTGCTGCACGACCAGTCCATAGTACGCCAGATCTTAATGCTGCGATCGTCGGATTGCGAGGCAAGGAACTTACACAACGGATCCCAGGCTACGCCCTTGACCAGTCCCGTGTGGCCCTTGAGGGTTTGCAGCATGGTGGGCAACGCACGTCCATCCCAAACAATGATTGTATTATCAATGCTACAACTGGCCAAATACAGATCATTCGGTGACCAGGCCAAATCCAAAACATCACCATCATGACCACGTAACGTGTGTATGCATTTCCAGGACTCATGATTCTGTTGCATGCCACCGGTGCCAAAAACACCGCTGGGTCCCAGCGCCTTCTTCCATATCATAATCAGCTTATCATCGGATCCAGACGCCAGAAGCAAACCATTTTGTGACCATCGTACACAGTTGACACACGCCAAATGCTGATCCATTTGGCAGAGCATCTTTGGCACTGTTGCATCATTCTCATCCTTCTCCGATAGCACCGGCTTCAAATTCCATATAACCACGCGTCCCGAATCATTTCCCTGTCCACCAGTTGCGAATTTCGTGCAATCCTGATGCACGTCCACCGAGAAGATTGGTTTATCTGGCATCACAAGAAAACAATTATGTAGTATTTATATTGGATTTGGGTTTTGTGATAACCTACCATCATGGTGCACCCAACCAGGCTTCACGAGCCTCATTAATGCGGCTAATCTCAGTTGATTAAAGAATTTCGCGGATCCAATTGCCGCTCTAAATTCTACTTTGCCGGCAAATAGAGATGGTAAACAACACAAGACTGTGTTATCGTTTTATTCGCAAACAGTTCAAATGAACTAATTTAAATTAATTTAGTCATTCATGAACATAATTTAATTTTCTTAAGTTCATCATTTTTCTGCTATTATTTATTATTGTTCAATAAATATATCAACAGTTACCTATATTCTGTTATGTACAAAAAAGCAAGGCCAGATATAACAGAACAAAAATTAAACACTTATTTTAATTTTTTCGTTAACGATTAATTTATTTTGTTTCTTAATAATTGATTGTTTAAAAAACATGTGTGTAAAAAATGTTGTTAAACATCATTACGATAAGCATAAAACGAACGACTGAACGTGTTCATTGTTATAAAATATATCGAATATGCAAGCAGCTGTTTATGAGCGCCAAACTTATTCACTGACGATACTCGCTGTTTATCGATAAACACGCAATGTGAAATTTTTTGCGGTATCCAAGACAGCGGTATTACTAGCCGAGTTATTAATTAACAAGTGCAAAGTGAATGTAGGAAGTAAAAAATAAGTTAAAAAGCAAATAAATAAAAACCAAGCAATACAAATTGCTTGGAAAGTGAAAGGAGACGATCGTAGAAGGTAAGAAAAAGGAAACAATGCGTAGAACATATTTATATACAAATGAGTGTGCGTGTGTCTGTGTGAGTGTGTGTGTATCCGTAGTAAACATTCAAAATAAAGCGAATGAAAATGCATAAAAACGAAGGTTAAAAAACATTCACATAAACAGAACAGACATTTACATACATACACGAGCATAGATATGAGTGTATGCACGTTTGTATCTGTTCCAAATGCGTAGATAAAGTTGTTACCGATTTTGTTGTTGACCTTCGTTTTGCTAATCAAACGTTTCGTCGGTCGCAAAACCAACAATGAACTCTTTCAATGGCGGCAACTTAACCTCGTTCACAAGCCCATATGTATGTATGTATGTGCGGAAATACAAATGTATGCATGTGTTCGTAAACGTATGTAAATGCAATGCCAAAAAGAAGCACCTAAATTAATAAAAATAACTAACTACCGCTGGCATTTCTTGTTATACTTAGGTTTTATACAAATTTTTTCTTTTAAATTATTATAATTAGTGAATCTGTTTACGCGCGCTTTCTCTACAAGCACACACGTACAACAGACACAGATGGTGGTTGCCGCTCACACACACATCGAGAGAATACAGTCTATTACTTAACAGGCCATGCGATAAAAAGAGGTATCCGCTATTGCGCTCTCGCTCTCACATTGTAACCGTCTCTCCTTATGTGTGTGCCAAAATGAGCACATTACACACAGGTGAGCGAGAGAGCACGCAACCTACTTCCATTTTAGGTACGCTGCTCTGAACATTGTATTATTTTTTTTTGTCTGTGTTTGTGTTTGGAAGAAACAGTTATTCAAGCTAAAATCGAAATGCCCAAAACAAAGTTGCATTTTGTTGTGTTTAAGATTTTTACTTTCTATTTTAGTTGTCGGTGTATGTTGTTGTTGCTGAATATTACGCTGGCACTTTATGTTTAAGCTGAATGAAGCCGACTGTGTGAGAGTGTGTTTGTGTATGTTTGCGTATTACCGTTATTTCGAATATCGCTGCCGCAGCTGGAGTCAAAAGCTCCGCAGCAACCTGTTTCATGTATAGCTTCTCTGCTCTCGCAACTCCTAGTTGTTGTTGTAATTGTGATTTTTGCTGTTTTCACATTCTTATGAGAATTCCAATAAGTCCGGCTTGTCTTTCACTTTCCGTCAAACGCAACATACCTACATTGTGTATGTATGTGCGTGTGCCCATGTGTGCGTAAGTAGGAAAGTTGATTTTTATGCGTATCGAAGCCCAAAACAAGGTCATTGTTAAATTTGTTTGTCTCTCTCTCTCTCGCTCTGTATAAGTGAGTGTGAGTGGTTGTATGTATGTGTGATAATAAACAAACATCTTTGACGCATAACTCTAATTATAAACTGTTCACGCTCGCCCACGCAATTCTTGCTACTGGTCATTTCAATTCTCCCCGCCTCTAACCCAACACGCAATTCACCATGAGCCCCAGCAAGTACAGTTTGTATTTTGCAATGAATTGTGATTGGTGTAAAAAGAGGAAACCAAATACACAAACAAACACACAAGCTCAATTACATACAAGCTTCTCTCTCGCTCTCTTGCCCATTCTCTCGCTCTCTTTGTCTTTGCCAAATACCGCTTCTTGCACATTTGCGTTTTAATTTGCATTTAAATAATGTTCAAGTCACTTGCTGTGCGCATTAAGCTTTGCATCTTTGCATAAACAAGAAAGACGACGATAACTACTACGATCAATATGAAACGAGTGCAAATGACCTAGTTTATTTTTTGTTTTTGAGATGCTTGCGCTTGTCGCTGAACACGTAGCGCACGTCAAGGAAATATATATGTGTATATTTATTTTCAAGTAGTTTTTTATTTTGTCGTTTGCTGTTTGGCCACTTTCGCCTGTTTGTTCAAAACAACAACAAATTGTTGCATTCTTGTGGAATTGGGTGGGAGGTACAGTGTTGTAAAGCGTTTTAACAGCAGCTGGCGGCTGTTTTGGTGTTGCCACCTTTCATAAAATATGTACATGTATTTATGTTCAACATATGTGTATGTATTGTCATATGGATGTGTGTGAGTGTGTCGATTTTCTATGTTACGTCTTTGTAGTCACGTATTACACTTTAGCCGTGACGTCGCAATTGCTGCGCACACGCCTCTTATAATTTGTTGGGGATGCTGCTGCATTGAGGGAGTCTATAAATACATACAACCATTTATGTATGTTGCGCTTGTTTGGAAATGCGCGTTTAATACAGACATACATAATTTATACTATATATATATCGAGATTAGTGAAGCAACAACTTGACGCTTATCAGTTGCTTTGCTCGCACACGTTGTGATTTAATCAGCAGTTGTTGCTATTGTTGCCACGATTCTATATGTGAACCGCAAACAATAACAAAACTGCAAAAGAATTGTTTTATTTTTTCTTTTTTTTTCAAACGCGTATTTGTATCTTTTGAATTGCCTATTCTATACGCTCTTCTACAAAGCTATGTGGCAACGCCGTCTATCGCCGCCAACAAATGTTATGCAAATTGTATGCTCTCACTCTCTCGCACTGTATCACAATATCTGCCTGACGTATACGTATGTATATGTGCGAGTGTGTGTGTTGGTTTTTGGTATCTTTGTGTTTTTTTCACAACCGGAATTTTTTCGCTGTTGCTTTTGCTGCGCGCATTCTCACGTACACAAACGTATAGAGCGAGTTTTTCGTTTGCACTCAGCTGCTATTGCTGCTGCGGCCGACGTCGGCGTTGCCGTTTCACACTGTTACTGTTGTGTTATCACTGCATTTGCTTTGTGCTACATATTCTCGGTTTCGTACATTTTGCGTTGCACTCGCACAAGCAGACGCACAAACACAGATACACACACATACACACGTAAACAGTCGCACGCTCACCGATACAAATATGTACGAAAAAGTGACGGATGAAAAGCGTCGTCGACGTTGTTGTCAGCGTCGGCGTCGGCAGCAGAGCAACATCGACGCAGCGGTTTAATATTATTTTTTTTGTGTTTTTCGTCAGTTTGCCTTTGTGTTTCTTGCGTGCAGACGCGTTTCGTTATTTGAGCTCTCTGTGTATTCAATTCGCACTTTGCATTAAAATAAATCAAGAAATCAACAGAAAATTATTAAATAAAGAATAAAAACAATTTCCGTGTTTCATGAAATATAAAATACGAATTAAATCGAGTGTGTGAAATTCAGTGTTATATACGTTGTTTGAAGGTAAATTAACTAACATATTCAAATAATATTGCATAAAATGGTTTTGAACACGCATAAAGTTTGATTAAAAGTTGTGTTAGTGAGATTTAAAGAAAATTAGCTAAAAATCATAATGCGAAATGAATTATGAAGTTGTTGTTTGAATGAGTGAGAGTGTGTTTGTTTGTTTGCATGTATGGATGTGTATGTGTGTGTGTGTTAGTTAGTTGTGTGCGCGTGGCGTGGGCAGCTGCAGCAGCAGTAGTAACAACAACAAACAAGTCGTCGGCGTCCGGCACTAAATGAAAAATATGTAAAAAGTAAACCTGTTTACACGCAGAAGGCGCATTTTCACCAAAAACTTACACCAATACACACAATCACATGCATAGTCGGCCAAGTGACCGAACAACTAGAAGAGGTGGTCAATTTAATGCTGCCTCTGTCACACTTGCACAGGCTCCCACTCTTCTCCACATCCCATTCGACAATTGAACTAATTTTTAAACGTTTACCTTTAATACGTTTACCAACACAACACAGACGCTTACACGCATACACACACAAACTGTAATACACACGCCGGTGCATACACACATACACACACACAGCCAAATGTACATACTTTGTATACACGCAATACGCACTTTCAACTTGAACGCCAACGTTCGACGAAATCAGTGTCCCCAAAAATGTATATATAGAATCTGTACATATAAAAAGACAAAAAAGCAAAAAGCATATAAATACAAGAGCGCGTAATAAATACATGCACAATCACAGCGGCAGCAATGACAACAGCGACAACGCACCTGGGAGCAAAAGGCAGCGAGCGAAGTAGCAGCGCTGCTTGAAAGTCACGTCACTCGCTGGGGTGATTTTGTATGTATGTTATTGTTGCTGTTGTCTTAACCAGAGTGCAACGAGCGCGCGCGCCAATGCAATGCATGTACATGTACATACACAACAACACACACAAGCAAATGTACATTGGCGTTGGTGTGCTTATTTCTTTTTGCACTACGCTTTGTTTATTGTTTTCGTAAAGCGCGTAAAGCGTCCCCAAAGATCAACGCAGTGTGTATATCTATATGTGTGTGTGTGTGTGTGTTTGTGTGTGACTGCCACTGCAAATTTAGGCATGCACATGTGTGTGTGTGTGTATGTATACAGAATCAGCTGCTCTTCTTTCTACCTTTTGTCGTCGTCGCCACTACATTTAGCACTTAATTACCATTTTTTATTGGTTATGTTTACATACATATACGTATATAAATAAAATGCACAACTTGCTAAATTTTGATAAGAGATAAAAGCAATATTTATTGCTTTTGTTTTTTTTTTTCATGACGAAATGGCAATGAGAAAGGAAAGAGAAAAAACAAGTATGGCAATACTGTCGACACCGCATTGCCAACTGGTTATATTATATTGTTGCCAGCTGTTTTGTTTTTTTCCTCTTTTACTTTATTTAAAACACTGAAAGGGCAATGTTTTTTGTTTGCGCAATCAGTTTATACTAAATTACGTGTAATTTATTTAATTTACAAATGCAAAAAAACAAGGCAATGGTCAGCTGCAAAACGAGTACAGTGTTGCCACCTAAAAGCAATGGCAACATAGTTGAGCATTTTACCAACACTATTATAAACATATGATCTGCCGTTTCTGATTTGAATTTTGAATTTTTTGTACTTTCAGCCAACAAACATCACAAATGCAGCCGAAAACATTGAGCCACAAACGATGGATGATGTTCGAGCTCAGTGCAATAAAAATAAGGCCTGTCTACAAATAGCAATAAATGAACACACACCAGTGAAAACACTTTAAAACCAAAAAAAAAAAAAAAAAAACAGCACAAACACTTACAAATTATTCTAAGCAGAACAAATTTAAAACAAAAAAAAACCTGTGTCAATTCGATAAGAGAATTCCAAAGCAACAAAAAAGTAAAGCAAGTCTTATCAAGCAACGACATGTTCAATTTCCATAAACCTCGCGTCTACCGATCGGCGGACGGTTGCTGTATTTGCCGTGCAAAATCGAGCAGTTCCCGATTTACAGCTTCCCGTAAATATGAAAAGGAATCGATGCAATGCTTCAATCTTCATGAACCACGAAATGGCGAAATATGCAACGCTTGCGTTTTGTTAGTAAAACGTTATAAGCGTTTGCCAGCAGGCAGCAAAAGGCATTGGGGACATGTAAGTAGACAGAAAGAGACAAAAAATACTGAGTTTATGCGAAACATTTCATTTTGTATTCCTTGCAAATTCGTAAACAAGAGATAAGCGCAACAGCGTTGCCAGATCATTAAAATAGAGGCGGCAAGCTGAAAATTTTTAAAAATGTTATTTAATTATTAAATACATTTTGTTATTGTAAACCTATTTAATAATTGTTTAAATGAAATGACTTCGTACAAATCAGTTCAGGATCCAGAAGAGAACTTTTTATAATTTTCCTTTTCTTATTTCTATCAGGTGGTCGATGCTCGCGCCGGTCCTGGAACCAAATCGTTGGCCAAACAAAAGAAGCGAGAGAATGAGAGTGATGCCAAGATGGCGGCGTCGGGAGGAGGAGGCGGCGGTGGCAGCTCTTTAAGCGAAAAGTTTGCCAAGATATTGAAAAAGAATCGCAAAGTTAAAACAGTAGCGCCATCTGTAGAGCAGCAGCAACAAATGCATAAAGCGCCATCTCCAAACGCAGAGGAGCAACAACAACATAGTGATTCCAACGAGAGCAACGATGATGAGCAGCAACAACGATTGCATGTGGCGGCAACAAGTGTTGCAGCTGCCACACCAACACCATATCAGACACGCAAACGCACCGCAGCAGCAGCACTAGCAACAACAGCCACAAGAACATCCGGAGTGGTTGCAGGATCGGGATCGCAAAGATTACGTTTGACGGGCAGCAAGCGACGTCGTATATTGCAACCGATGAAACATCGTCGTGCCGTCGACAATGTACCGTTCTTTGAAGCACACGATCTGCTACGACTCGATGTTTGTTGTGGCACAGTCTTTCAAAGCCTGAGCTTGGGCAGTGCCTGCTATATCATTGATCCCGAACTGTATAAGCCCTGTGAGAAGCATCGCAGGCGTGGCATGCAACAGGAGCCGCCCGTGCAACAACAATTGGAGTTGCAAAAGAAACAAATTCCGAGTCAAATCATAAGCAGCACGACGCCGGCATTAAAGAAGCATCATTTGTATTTTAAGAGACAATCGGAATCATTTCCACAGGGTGAAGTCCATAGAATAAGTCCGATTCCAATTCCAATGCAAAAGACTGAAGTGACAACAACAACAGCAACAACAATTGTACAACAACAACAACATTCCGCTGCTACAAATGGTGGCAGCTTATCGCTTATACTCAAATCTGGTACTGTCGCCGGAACCGGAACTGGAACTAATACTGCTACTGTTACTGGAGCTGGAGCGGTAGTTTTACATCCCAGCATGCTGGCAACGACAACAACAACAACAACTGCTGTCGGCGCTGCTTCACCATCTTCGCTCTCTTCCTCTTCCAACTGCTCCACATCATCGTCGGTGGCCACCAAATTCAATGACAATTCTTCCGATTCCGGGTTCGATGAACATGTCCTGGAGCGTAAATCCGTTAGTCCGCCAACGGTAAGTTACATATCAATGTAGAGTACTAGAGTTGCCAGCTTTTGAAAAGTGATGAAGAAAATGCAAAAAAAAAGAAGATGGAATTTTCAACCAATTAAAATTAAGACTAATACAAAAGATTCAAAACTTCGACTCACCTTGTTCACGTGTTTTATAAATGTTTTGTTTTGTTTATTTAAAAATGTTTGTTTCTATCAAAAACATCCAAAATAATTCATATAATTTAATTTTTTTTTATTGAAAATTCATAATTTGTTCATGAACGTTACATGTGTGCAAAGCGATCGACACTATGATTTTGTTATTGCCATCACTGTCTAATGCATACACATGAGAGCTTGCTATTGGGTGACAAAAAGCTGTTTGTCATGCATTGTGCTTTCTTCAAGCTGTGCTTTAAAACAACACTTTTCAACACTAATTTATACAATTTAACATTTTTTTGTTTATTTTTCTTTTAATTTACAGCAGGACGAATTGCAGTTGGAAAATAAAAAGCTGCGCGGTGGCATGCAACGTTTGATATTGGCAAGTGGATTGCCAATAAGTGGGCAGACGCAGAATTTGGTGTTGACTGGCAATGAATTCACCGCACGCTTTGTGCAGCGACAGCAGCAACAACAACAGCAACAGACGTCGACGCAGGCACTGAAAATAACAACAGCAAATGGAGCAGCGGCAGCAGCAGCAGCAGCGGTAGCAGCAGTAACAGGATCTCAAAGTAGTAGTGGCAATAACTGCAATAAAATGCGTGCAATATTTAATAATGCAAATACAATACAACATGAGAATGGTGTGACAACAATATTGCCAGCATCCTCATTGGCAGCCAGTAATCAAACGGCGGCCATGAATGCCATAGCGCCCAGTACGGTGACTATAACACCGGCAAAAATCAGCAGTAATCCGGCCAATAATCCAAAATTTATATTATTAAAGCCAACAATTGGTAAAACGCCAACGGAAGTTAAGATTGCATAAAGTGAGTGAGAGAGAGAGAGACAGATAGACAGAGATAGTACACCATTATGTTAATTAACATAACATTATGTTAGCCATGTTAGCTGGCTGTTATTTACATGCATAACTGTATTTACTCCTAAGCAGAAGACAAGCTCAAAACACAGATCAAACAAAGCAAAAAAAAAAAAAAAGGGAAAAAAAAATGGAAAAGAGAGTCGCATTTGTTATTCTTATTGCGTCACTCATTTTGTATATATAAAAAAATAAATTAAAATTTTTTTTATCTGCTCAATTCATATATATAAACATATAAATAACATATACAATTTGCTAAGTTATTAGTTTTAACTTTTAGTTTTAATTTCATTTATTTTTTTTTTCTTCGTCATGTACAATTATGTTATAAGAATACTCAGCTCAAGCAACAAAAAAAAAACCTATCACTTAAATATTTAAAATGCACCTTAAATTTTGTTCATGTACATATGTTTACACACACACACACTCGCATTTACACAGATCTAAAATTTGCATTTGCAGCGCAGCAAACAGCTGCAGCGCGTGAGCAGTGCGCGCCTCAGAAAGCTGACTGCTATGGTAAAAGTCTTGTGTACTTGTGTATGGACATAAGCTCTCTCTGTTAAGCGATAAACGAAAAGCAATAAACAAATGCCACAATATACATGCAACAAAATGTAGCCTTAGGAATGCGCCTAATATAAAAAAAAAAAAACAAAACAAAAAAAAAACAATATTGTGTGTTGAACGTAAAAAGTATGACAAAAGAAGCAATGTTTTTATTTAAATTTAGAATACAAATAAAAAGCGAGAAAAATTTATACAATTTCGGTGTGTTTAAGTTTTGGCAATGGGGGAGCTTTTATTACATAGAGCTTTTGGGCTGACAAAGCTTTTAAAAATTAAAAAATGTGAATATTTGCAAAAAGTGAGAAAGCTGCCGAAACCCGGGATCGAACCGGGGACATTTAGATCTTCAGTCTAACGCTCTCCCAGCTGAGCTATTTCGGCAGTTGGATCGAGCCTGCCAAATTGCTGACAGGAAGGGTGAGTCAGTCGAACAAATCGGAGATTGTGTGAATTTGTTTGATGAACTAAACTTACCGACTGATTAATTTTAATTTTATTTTGTGTTTTGTTTGTTGTTATTATTTTTTTTTTTTTCAGTTTGAGTTTAGTCATTGCGCGTGCTAATTGAACCCGATAAACCCCTAATGTCGCAAACGCAAGGTGTTAAAAGTTTATAAATTATTGCAAACAATTGAGCAGAAAACCAGTTCAAGGAACCGCAAACTGCGAACTGGGCACGGAATCAGTATCCTCATCAAATCCTCCATGGAATCGTTAAAAACGTTTCTCGGTTATTTTTAGTAGTCTGTTTCATTATCCCCTCAAACATTCGATATTTAATGAATTTATCGAATTCCACTTTTATACACAAATATTTATTCATGATTCGTTTGTGAATCATGCATAATAATTGCAGGTGTCTCAAATTCGGGCCGTAATTAGCCTGGTTAACTTTCGAGCATCTCAAACGGCACTGTTTAACTGCCAAAAGGTCAGAGGTTGTAGAACTTTAAGAGATATAGCTATATATAAGGTCGATTCTAAGTCAAATTGCTTGTTTTTCGGTCAGATAACTCATTATATGTGCTGTCTTTCACAATAATACAACTGAAAATTTTACTTTTTTGGAAGTTTGAGAAGATTTGAATTACAAAAATAGATTATTAGTCTCGATAACTAGTCTATATAGTCATAAGATATACATTTACCGTAAGGAGAGTCAAAAATCAGCTGATATACCAAATTTCAGCCTTATAGCTCTACGCTGAGCTGAGTTCAGTGAGTTAGGATTTGACTATTGCTCTAGACCCGCTAAGAACACAAGGTTCCAGCTGTGAACTGAGTCAAGTAACGCCTTGGGAATCGCTCAAGCAAAACTTTTAGACAAGAACAAACCACCCACGGCGGCAAAGTAACTCCCTTGAAGCCCCTTCCCACACACACACACACACACTGACGTCACGAAAAACAGATTTTCATGCTCCAAGAGAGTGAGAGAGGGAGAGCGGGAGAGCGAATTATCGAAAGACAATGCCAACACCTGCGGAACACACGAATGATATAAAAAAAAAAATCAACAACAAAAAAACCCTATTTTTCCATTGGAAACCAGTTTCTTAAGTTCTCAGTCTACTACCGTCTTCTTGATTCTTCAGTCTACAGTCTACAGTCTTCAGTCGTCAGGGTATTGTGTGTGAGTCAGTCTGTTTTTGTTTGTAACTCTTTTCAGGGATAATCGGTATCGTTGCCTGGGCACGCCAAGTCCCTTCCCCATAATTCCCCGTAACGCCCCATCTGCCTGCAATTCTGCAACTGCAAAAAATTCCCCTCCCAATTATATATGAAAAAAAAGAAAGTTGCAAGAGAACTAAAAATGAACCAGATGCGAGTTCAAACTGGATTTAATAATGCGCTACTTTTGAGGGGTATAACGAATGGGTCAAGCGTTATGAAACAGCCGATCTTTCAGCCAATCACTTGACTTGGAATAAAAGGAAAGAAAAATTTAATTGTGTTAATTTTTAAAGGTAAAAAAAACTTATAATCCTTGCCGAAACCCGGTTTCGAACCGGGGACCTTTAGATCTTCAGTCTAACGCTCTCCCAACTGAGCTATTTCGGCAGTTATATAACATCAGATTTTAGAATTTTTTAAATTTTGAATCTAGAATATTTTTTTTAAAAATAATTAATTATAGCACCTGAACAATCTAAGCGCTACCTAAACCACAGATACGATTTTGTTTTGGAAAAGCTATATGGTAAGGTGTGTTAACTTACAGACATCCCAGGAAGCTAGTTCCAAACTTGAAGAATCGGAAATTCTGTTTAAAGATTCGCATTCGTATGCTATAAAACAAAAAAAAAAACAAACTTATTTTTGATGAATCTTTAAAGTGAGGTACCTTTTAAAAAAGGAGTCTAATATTTTGGAATCTTACGGATATGTAAAAGTAAGTAAAAGGAAGAGTTATCCTTGCCGAAACCCGGTTTCGAACCGGGGACCTTTAGATCTTCAGTCTAACGCTCTCCCAACTGAGCTATTTCGGCAGTTATATAAAATCAGATTCTAGAACTTTAAAAAGTTTTTATACAGACATTTTTCGAAATAATTAATTATAACACCTGAAATAATTCCAGCGTTACCAAAACCACCGATAAGAGTTTGTTTCAGAAAAGCTATATGTCAAAGGAGGACATCTCTGAGCGCTCAATCGCAATTTATACTATAAAAACATACCGAAGTTTGAACAATCTTAAAAGTGAGGTATTTTATATATAGGAAGTAATCACATTTTTTGGGATCTTACGGATATATAATAGCAAAAAAAGTTCTATCTTTGCCGAAACCCGGTTTCGAACCGGGGACCTTTAGATCTTCAGTCTAACGCTCTCCCAACTGAGCTATTGTTACCTAACCACTGATAAGACCTTTTAAAGTGGGACTGAAAATCTAAACCTCTATATATACAAGCAAATAAAAATTTTAAATCCAATTATTCGGGATCTTGGGGATATATAACATTAAAAAAAATGGTCATACTTGCCGAAACCCGGTTTCGAACCGGGGACCTTTAGATCTTCAGTCTAACGCTCTCCCAACTGAGCTATTTCGGCAGTTATATACACCTGGATTCTAGGAATCTTTTACTATAACATAATCGGAGATAAGCGCAAAGAATTTCGGTATTCGTAGATAATAGGGTATACAAAGGTCGGTAGATTTGCTGACTTTTTTTGTAGTATGCATGCATACATACTATATGCGGCTTGTTATTTTTAACGACTTCGTCGAAAGTTGAGTTGGGAAGAGAACCAAATCGGTAGGTAGATATGGTAGGATAGGATGGGTAAGTAAACTTTATGGAGTGATCATAATCATGATAAACATGCTGACGATAATGATGATGCTGTTGACGATGACGATGACGATGATGATGACGATAATGATGATGATATTGTTGTTGATCAAGCTAATCATTTTGGGGGAACTACGAGCAGGTGACGACAATGTTGCGTGGTTTTTTACAAAATCTTCAATCTGAACTGGTTTTTGTCTTCTCTTCTTCTTACTCACAACTCTTCTCGCTGCCTCTCTACAAATGTTTGTACATGTTCATATAGATATATATGTATATATCTTGGCTATGAATCGAATATTGAAATTAGTAATTTGTTTACAAACGAATAGCGTGTATTAGGAAAATGATAAACAAGATGTGATGAGAGACAGTGAAAGAAGGAAAGAAAACGTAAGTGAAAGAGAGAGAGAGAGAGAGAGGTAGAGGGAGAGAGAAGAAGAAGAAATCGTTTAAGGCACAAAATTAATGCATACAACTTAAGGAATATATGTAGAATCGCATGACTTTATTACCCTGATTTTTTGATACAATCATTTTTGCATTTATACATTTTTTGGGTGTTGTTTCAACTCTGATCTGGTCAGTTTTTATACACTTTCCCGGATGGGGTTTTATAACTATATAATTTACCGAAAAAGTATAAGTCTAATATTTGGTCCAATTTTCGATTTTTTACCGGAATCAAAAAGAAGTTGCTAAAAATTTGGATTTTTCAATAGATTTCTAGGCTAACCTCACTTATCTTAAGCTTATACCGAACATAACCTACAAATGAAAGACACAACCTCACTTTAGTTAACTGTGATTTCAAGCGTATTTGTTAGTCGTTGTTGTGAAATTTGTTAAAGTTTATTTTAATGTTCTATCTGGTTTAATTTATGTTTTCATTTTATTGATCCTTATACAAGTAAGGATCACCTGCAGCTGCAAGCTCATGCAGTGTGATGTGTGATGGCTGAGCAGGGGTGCCAAGAAGTGTGGAAGAAAGAGTGATTTTAGGGTTTGGTCTCTCTTACAGATTTTAACGACCACCTGCGACTGTGTCATCGCAGCGACGACAAATGCTTCGCAGTCACACCGAGCGAATCCTTTTGAAAAATGAGAGGGAAAACTATTTTTGGTACATTTATCAGGCAATTAATCTGGCAACGAAGTGGGGAGAAAGGGAGAGAGAGCAACAGAACAAACAGTTAAACAACGGGCAGCGGCAGACGCAGAATCCGAGGCAGTGGCAACAGCAACAACAACAATAAGCAAAGCCAAGAACAATAAGAGAACGCACTCGATTTGCTCTCTTTGCTGTCGCCGCCGCTGCTGCTGCTGCTGCTGAGCCGTTGCCGCTGTCGTCGCGTCGTCGTCATAGCTTTCGGTTTCGACTTGCAAATTTCGTATTGTTAGCTTCACGATTTGGACGTTGACGTCGGCGTCAACGGCGACGCCTGGGCTTGGGCTGATTTTCCTTTTTAAAAACGTTCGTTGAACGAAGCCGCGTTTCAGTTCTGTTTGCAAAGCGCAGCCAATTGGTTGTGTCCAAGCGAGAGGCGTAAGAAGAAGAATAAGAAGAAACAGTAAGAAGCAGCGCAAGTTAAAGTGGAAGAAAGATAAATAGTGGAATAAGAAGAAGCAGCAGCCGCAGCCGCACAAACGTACGAACTATTATTATTATATTTTTTTCTTGTTGCTCTCCTTAAATATTTATTTGTTGTGTCTCGTTTTTTTTTGTTGCTGTTTTTTTTTTTTTACAAAAGTTCCGCGACGTTATCTTTGACATTGAGAAAAAAAAAGAACTGTGAAAATATTTATAAACATTTTGTAGAATTTATTAATTTATTTTGTATAAGTCCAACTGTATTTCAATAGCGGGCGCGCGCGTGCGTGTACGTTCGTGTTCAATTCATACATAAATTGTTCAATTGATTGGGCAAAAAAATTAATTTACAAGAACATCGCGAGGAAAAGCTCTAAATTTTCCAATTTGTGTGTCAGTGTCAGCAGACAAGCGGTACTCGAAAAACTTCCCGTGGATCGTTTGGGCGCGACAAGTGTAAGTGTTGAAGTACTTTCATGTGTTTCAATTCCAGTCGTTTCTAACGTCGGAGCTGTGGTGAAGTCCTTATTCGAAAGGCAAATAATGACGATCTTTGATGTTGTCTGTTTTAATTCCAATAGTTTAAGGAGTTTCATGTGTTTCGATCTCACTCGTCTCACAACTTTAAGCTGTCATGAGCTTCTTGTTTGAGGGGCAACGCTACGGTCGAGCTTTAAAGATGTCGGTTTCAATTCCAATCGTTTCGGAGTAAAGTTTCTTTTCATAATATATTATAACCTTAGTGTTCCATTGCCATTTGTTTCTCAAGCCAAGATTTTGATCAACTTTGGCTTTCAAAGATATTTTTTTGTTAGGTATACAGAAACACAGTTTATACCCTGTGCTCACTTCGTGTTCCATTTCCAGTCGTTTCTGTACAGATTTTAATCCTCCAGCTTCAGCTGAGCTTTTCAAAGACTTATTACATTTTAAGTAAGCGCTGTACGTTAAATTACCAACGTTCCTTGTTCCATTTCCAAACGTTCCTAAGCAAAATATACACTTAACTCTAAAACTTAAAGCGAATTTAACTTGAATTCTGTCAACAAAAGTTCATTGAGAGTAAAGTGCAGTGTAGTCATAATTTTGTAAGACAGTGTAGCTGAACAAATAGACTAGTCTGGAGAGGAAAAAAGAAAAAGATAAAAAAAAAACTAGGCTAGGCAAAGTAAATGAGCAGAAAGCTTAGTAAATTGACAGTTAAAACTTACTGAAGTTCAGAGATCAACACAGAGATCGCTTGGAAAATCTCATGAGATTTTTGTACTTTCTCGGTTGTATCGACCGATCGAGAGCAATACCCAACAAAACTTGTTGTATTTGCTGTGCGTTGTCTGGGAAATTAACAAAACTTGAAGACAAATAACTAATGGCAATCACAAAAGATGGCAAAGAAAGAAAAAAAAGAGCTCAATGTCTGAGAATTGTGGTACCACTTATAAGCACTATGAACTACTACAGGGCACGCCTCCAAAAAAAAAAAAAAAAAAACAAATAGCCGAGAAATTCCGTGTAATATGATGACAACTACCTTATCAGCAGGAAACTGTGATGTTTTGCTAAGAGCTTACAAGACTGGAAAATACCCTATAGTATAGCTAGCACAGCAGAAGAAGTTGTCTTAAAGTCAATCAAGAAAACAGGGTCTAATATGGGATATATATTTTTAAAGCTGCTTAAATCAAGTATTTTATACTCAGCTTAAAAAAAAAATAATTAAAAAAATAATTTGGAATTTTTATTTTGTTAAAATTCATTAAATTTATAACTAAAATTTTCTCTGATCTCAGATTTTATGCACCACTTAAAAAATTCCCCGCTTTTACTTTGGTATATGTATTTCATAAACTTAAAAAAAAATTAAAGGGAATCATAATTTAAAGATTCTCTTTCAATTTCACGTGATTCTCCAGATGAACACACAGAAGCTTTTTAAATTGACAGATAATTTGTGAAAAAAACACTTTTGTTTTTAATGATCAAAAACGAATATTTCATTAAAACGAGTGTTCATCTATCGAAAAACTAAGTAAAAGCGATAAATTTAAATCGCAAATTTGTTGTGGCTCACACACACACACACACACACACACACACACACACACACACACACACACACACACACACACACACACACACACACACACACACACACACACACACACACACACACTTGATCTGTACAAAGATTGTGTCACGAACATTATTAAAATTGTAATTCATTTGGAATTTGCATTGCATTTGAGTGTGACGGCATTCGATTAACATTCGATTCATAATTCATATAATATTATTAAGTTTTTAATAATAGATTTCCAGCACGGGAATGATCTGAAAAATCATGCAATGATCAGTAGTGTGGATTTAGAGCTATAAATTTAAAATCTCATAGAAACAAGTGATTCGATAAAAGCGATAACTATCGATATAGTGACAGAAAATACCAATCGATAAAGTTAACTTCAATAAACGAGAAATTATTCATATAAAGAGAAATATTTTAACTGGAATGCTATTAAATAGTTGAATTATCGACTTATTCGATAACGATTAAACACAATTTGTCTTTAAATGCCAGAAAAGAAACGGAGACACGAGTTAATAAAGTGAATATGAATCGAATAATGGGCAAAACTTGAAGTTGATTTAAAGAATGCGAAATGACAAAACGTTTTAATTAGAATTTTTTGATCAAAGTTTATAATACATAGAACAAAACGAGATATCGATAAATGGAAAATGCTAAATGTTGACTGATGAATGTTGAAATGTTAAGTGGAAAATGTGCGAGATAAGAATGTGACACAAAATGGGAATTGATTAAAAAAAACAAAAACACAACTAGATTGAGTTGAAGAAATCAAAGGAAAGGTTACGTTTTGCATTGATCAATCGTAGACTGAGAATGTATCTACGATTGACAAATGCTGATTGAAAGGGCAGCGACAGCAAAGCAATTTGTTATTACACACACACATACACACTTGACATTTGATTGTTAATTAAGTTACGAATGACTGGTCACATTTGTAGTTCTATAATAGAACAAATCAAGACAAGATACAAAGAATTTAATAATAATATACAAAGTACAATTTTTACCTTTTACTTTCACGGTAGCGATCTCATTATTGTGATCATTATTGTCGTTAATTAATCTGATAGCAAAACTCTCCCTATTTTTGTGTCCAATCACACAGGTGTCATAATTATCTGGCGACTCATTTCCAAGTATCTCAATTGCAATTATGCGAGCTTAAGCAATTAGATGAATACTGTTTAAAGTTATCTTAAAAAAAAATACTAGAAATAGTCTAATAGGTCTATAGATTGAGTTCACTCATTTGGCTATTATCTATACGACAATCGTTTGGTATTTATCGCTAATTTATTGACCCGGCCACTCAAACTTGACCACTCAGATACATTATTTGTATCCATATAGTTGTAGATACACCTGTTCACTTTCAACTCTAAGCAATTACATAATAATTAAATATAATTAATATCTTTGTTATTTGTATTTCTCTTTCTATCTGCTTTACTTGATTTCCTTTCAAGTCGTTTAATATTCTCTATCTAAACAATGTATCTTAACATTTCAGATATTTACCATAGATACATTTGAGTTTTTAAATACCCAGGCTTTCACTTTTATTTAAATATACTTTAGCTTTCAGATACTAGATACAGTTTGAATGAAATGAAACTTTGTTCTTATAGAAATATTTTAAAAAGTATCTGAGCACAATAAAGATAGTTTATTTATTAAAAGATACATTGCAAAAGATACATTTACTTTGAAAATACTTAGAGCTTTGCTTTACTTTGACATACTTTACCTCTCAGATACTAGATACAGTTAGAAACTTTGTTCTTTTTGAAATACTTTAAAAAGTATCTGAGCACCATTTAGATAGTTTATTTGTTAAAAGATACATTGCAAAAGATACATTTACTTTTAAAACACTTAGAACTTCACTTTACTTTAATATGCTTTACATCTAAGCTACCAGATACAGTTTGTATCTTTTTTATATGTTACGAAATACTTTTTTTTATAACTATTTAAATATTTTATTTGAAAATTTTGCAAGTGAACGACATGTTTCTTATATTATTTGCTATTAATTTAAAATACATTTTACGAGAAAAATAAATTTCGGTTTGTTAGCAAAGCCCTTAACTGGAAATTGAAAAACTGAACCTAATTGCACTTTATGGATGCTTGAAAAATGTATTAAACAGTTGGGGGTGAAACAAATAAACTTAGTTACTTTATGTACTAGTTGGGATTGTTTCATTTATGCTTAGATATAGTAGGCTAGTTAAAGATACATTGTAAGTGGGCAAAGCGGTAATCAGATACATTTATTCATAGTCTCGATAATTTTAATAGAGTTGCTTTAGGTACTTATAAAAAGGTTTTAAGATACAACTGAATTTTAAGAGTAACAAATCTTCGGTAACTCAAAGATACTTAGATACTTTTTTTTTGTTGATTTTTTTGTCGTCTGCCTTGATTTGCATTTGTTGAACATGCGCAGACAACGTAATTACCCGTAATTCGGGTTAAACAGATGTATAAATATATATTTATTTATATACGTATACATAAATGTATCTACATATTTGTATCTACTGGTAGAACCGACTCATCGGTTGACCAAGTAATCGACTCAGCGATTCAGCTGCTATACTAACTAGTCAAGACAATGACTGGCAAAATTTCAAATTTTTGTTGTGTTTTCTGTGATCTTTTTTAACCCCTGCGATCTCTTCCTCCCCCCTCTCTCTCTCTTCTTTTCTCCCTCTCTCTCTCTCTCTCTGTCAGCAACAGTATCTCACAAATTAACTATTAATTTATGCAAATATCGAGCATTTAAGCAATTAGTCGCCCTATGAGTAAAATATTTCTAGATCTCTCCCTCACTCTATCTCCTTCGCTTTCTCCTTCTCTCCTTCTCTCCTTATGTGGACTAGTTTGCATATTAGGGTTTTCACACGTGTGCACGACTATTGACTACTTTAAATGATTTATGCAATTCCAAGTAAGCACTTTAACAATGTTAGTTATAATACCAACACACTTATATTTCCAATACTACTTTTTGTTTAGTTTTAGTATCAGCTACTGGTATTTTTATGATCGCAGATACTCTATTGATCAGTTGTCTATACTAACCAATTAGTTTGTATTTTAAATTGGTTACGAGCTTTAAAATATCTTATACGATTTATTGTTGTCAGGCGATTTTATAAGATCATTTGAAAGATTATTACCACTTGATCAGTGGTGATCGGAATATGATCAGTTTACTATAGAAAATTTTCTGAAGAAAGAAGATTTTTTCGTTAAGCGTGTTTTCTGTGATCGAATTGCTAAGAAATTGACCAGAGATCGTTACAAAAAATAATCCTAAATTGATCATTTTGTTATAATTTTTAACTTACTTACAGTTGGGATGCTCATGAAATTGAAGTCATGCCTCATGTGTAATTTTCTGGGTTACACAAAATATTTCCTGTACGGGAATTTTACCATAATTTGAATATTGTTTTTGTCTGACCAACAAATTAATTCCGTTGTTTATTAATCAGACTGAGAGGTCTCATATTGAGATTCAAATTCAGATTCTGAATCAAATTCAGGTTTAGGCTCAACTTGGGGCTTAACACACGTGTGACACATTTGGTAATTTTCCGGTTTGATGGGGATTCTCATTCTGTAACTGACCACACACAATAAAATGCCAGAGATTAAGTCACAGAAATAAGCTGAGACAAAAAAAAAGAACTGAAACTCTGATCATGAGTGATAATAAGTTGCAGATTTAGATTAAGATCACTTGATAACTTTATTTATTACAATCAGAACTGGTCTCTGATCTGTAATTTGTAATTTCTGGGGCGTTGGTTATATAACGCCCCTCAATTAGTGTGTTACAGCAACTTTAGATGGATTTCTCTATTAGGTTATGCACACTTTGCTCAGATCGTGTCTCTTGAAGCAATAAAAAAAGAGATCAAAGTCTTGATTTCCATTTCATATGTGTTTATTCAATCAGCGAGTTATCATCGAGCGATTTTCCATATAAAAGATACAGATAATTGAGTGCGATTAAGACATAACTCATACAACAATTCGCAAGTAGATCAACCTACGGTAGCAGCACGAGCTGACTGTTAAAAACTCACCCAACTTCACTGAGACAGTCATCAATCAGTTTGAGGACTTACTATATAAAGTATCTGAAATGTCAAACGAGTTTTCTTGAATGATTACTGATTGTCAATCAATAGTTAATTGGCAAACTAAATGATATAGTTACCAAATTTCCTTTAGTCAATCAATCAAATCCTATATCAATCATAATAATAGATGCCATCAATCAGTTCTTCAATCAACTACAGATGTTCTTTGTAAAATAAAGAGAGATATGTTTGATTTAGTCAAAAGTTATACAATCAATCAGTGCATTAACCAAATGGTCAATCAAACAATCAATCCTTGAAGTAGTTATGTTATAGATTTTAATTAAGAAGAGGATTAGAAAGTAGAAAACTTATTTTGCTATGAGATAATCTCATTGATTGATTGATGCCATCAATCAGCGAGGGATCCAGTGAGTCAATCAATCAATCACACCTAAACGTTTTTTACGAAAAAAAGGAGAGAAAGAATTAAAATCTTAATACAAAATTAGCATCATTCAGTCTCTGGTCAATCAATCAATCAATGATTGATTGTCTCAATCAGCACTAAACAACGAATAAACGCTTAGTAATCAATTTGATTGCATCATTTTAGTAACTGGTCAATCAATCAATCAATGATTGATTGTCTCAATCAACACTAAACAGTGGAAACATGTTTGAATTCGTTTCAAGCCAAAAACTGCTCAACTTGACCACGACGACAATAACTGCGGCACGCGAACCTCAAGACGTTGGGCAGAGGGGAGAGTAGAGGGAAGGGGGGGGGGGGTTACGATTAACTTGTTAAGTGACTGTTAATTCGTTTGTCTATTAATTAAATTAACCAATGCTAAGTGAAGATAAATTACGACAACACCTGCTGCTTGATGGTTTTGGTTTTGGTCTGTCGCACTGATTTTCATAAAGATTTATTCAAGGCATCTTTTGTGCATGCAACCGAGTTGCATTGCTAAAGCGCCACCTGGCGCAAAAACCCGACACAACCAAAACCAAACAAATTAAAACAAAACAAAAAAAAAAACAAACCAAATTCAATTATTCAATTTCAAATGAAATTGCATTTAATTTGCATGCAACGGTGTCGCATTACCAGTGAGAACGTCAGAAAATAAAATTTAATTTATATATAATAAATCTTGTATGAAAGCTAGAGTCGAGAGCACTGACTGCAAAAGACCCTGTGCGGAACTTAAACAGTAGAAGTGTTAAAAAGTGATTGTGATTTCAAAATAGTTCAATTTTTAGACAAATTTTAACTAAATTTAATAAGCACAATAAGAACAAAGTTTTGTTGAAGTTATAGTTGTTCGATCCTTAACAAATTTTGCCAAGATATTTATTATCATTATAACTATACTGAAATTGTGTGAGTTTGGCTAAGATATCCCAATAAACACAACAGTTTTTTAATTTAATCACTAGATACTACTATGGTAGCTATATAATATGGTTGCCTGATCGTCACCATCGTTGGTAAAGACTTCTATATATATATATAAAACTTTACCGTCAACACAGTATGTGAGATATCTTTATAGATAAGCAAATTAGGTTATTTTAAACAGATTTTCGACTGATTAATCCTATGGTAACTATATGATATAGTTGTCCAAACCGAACCAAAATCGATTATGATATATAGAATCATAATTTATGCATAATCTGTAAGTTTCGTTGAGGCAGCTCAGTAAACACGACATTTTTGCATACAAACTAATCAATTTGGACCGATTTGATATATAGGAGATGTATGATATAATTTTCTGATCCGCACCAAATTAAGTATGGTGGCTCTAGATCATGTATGTAGTTCATATGTATAGACTCCTATCGCTATATCGACTAAGCTCTTCCTGCTGATCAGGAATATATATACTTCATAGGATCGGCCATACCTTCTTCTGCCTGCATAACACATTTTCTATCCCACAAACCAGGTGGACCCCCTTACACTGCTTGAGTACTGGTTCTCAAAACACTCCACCTTCTCACCTGTCCAGTTTTCGCCTCCCCCTCCGCCCACCTGCACTTGCTTTTCCACCGGTTTTCCTATACAATGGTTAAAGCAGCCGCTGGTTAACCTTGACTGCGGTTACTATGTGACTTGCCACTTAAGGAAAGAAGAGAGAGAGAAAGAGATATGAGAGACAAGAGAGAGAGAGGAGAAATCAAGAGAGATGAATCAATGTTAAAACCGCATTTTTAGCCAAGTTAGCTAATAAAAAGGGGGCGGTGTCTGGCGTGTCAGGGGCATGGCTGAGTGACAATTATTACACGCTTACGTGGCAACAAGCACTTACCAAACACTTTATGGTATAAGCCCAATTATGTGTATTACGTCCTATGTTTATACATAGATCTGTAACGGTCTCTTGAGGAAATTCAATTCATTATTGTTTTTTTTTCACAATTTGTTGAAAACGTTTTAAGTAATCGTGACTCAGCTAAAATAGATGCAGTGAATCGATAAGGAAACTTGATTTTGGTCTAGTTGGTAAACTTTAAATGTTTCCGGAGGGGAAGTCTTTTAGTGAACTGAAAAATTTAGGAAATTTTGAAAATTTATCGAATTTCAAAAGTTCATCGTTGAGACCTATGGACTATTCCCAATTTATTAAAGGTATGTTTGATCCAAAACCAACTTCAAGCCAATTGGAAACCCAAACGACAAGAACTAGAAATTGTAATGTCTAAAAAAAATTTGTTTTTAGAAAATTTTGAACAGATTTTTCAAGATCACAACATTAATTTTTTCAATGCTTTGACTTAAGAGGTCGATTATTGATAAGTGATTTAGTGCTTGAATGCCAAATGATAGTACTACCAGGTAGTCATAAGCTTCAGCTAGGTTATAGCCTTATTATAGCTATATGTATGTACATATACTTATGTGTGGTACTTATGTATGTTGGGTATATGGACTTGAGTTGGGCGTAGATTCATATTAATGACGTTTTGTGTACTGAATAAATGTGAATGCGATTGGAACTGTGATCACTCAAGCGTTTTGGACATGCGAGTGTGTGTGTGTGAGTGTATATGTGTGTGTGTGTGTATCTATGTGTGGTCTGTACTTGGTCCAATCTTGTCACGAACATATGCAAGTCTCCGAGAATCAACTCGACTCGACTCTACTCGACTCGACTCGATTTAAAGTCCAGCCTCATAATTCTAATAGTTGTTGTCACTATTATTATTATTATTATCATTATTATAAGTAATGCTGTTGTTGTTGTTGTTGTTGCTGTGGTTATTTGTGGCTGTGGCATTGCATGTGGCAAGTGCAACAATTTGTGTGGGTTGCAAAATCGTGGAGAATGTCGTCTAATCATTTCCAATTCAGTTCATATCCAATGACATGGACAAATGATCTATAAAGTTGTCATCCAGTTGAGAACAATCATGAGCTGTAAAGCAAATTGGGGACCTAATTTGGGGTCACTCTAAACGTGAACGAACACCTAACCGTCTAGCAGTTACCCTATATTTAGGAATAGCTAAAGAGTTTAAGAAAAAGACCCTGTAACTAACAAACTTCTAAGCTTTGCAGACCCAACAGATACCTCGTAACTCAAGTCTGCTCAAAACTGGTCCCCCTTTGATTATATCACATATACCCTAGAATATGCTGGGTATTTGCTAGTCGGTACTACCCGTAATGTAGACCACAATAAAGGTCGTGTACAACTGCACGTAGACCAGAGTTTGGTATGTTCAGTGCATTGGTTTTCAGGATGTTGTGTCAGCTGTTGTGGCTTTTATTTTCGATAGGTCATTATCATGACACGCTCATTTAAGTTACAGTTATTACAGGGTAAATAGAAGCAATAAAAAACGCATTTTTAATTGCCCTGGAAGTGCTAATTAAATGCAAATCATTGATTCAAATACGAATTCGCGATCGCGTTCGCGTCGGCAATTGCAATTTTTTTGCATTTTGCATTTTAGTTTGCTCGATTGAATGTCTGGGCATAAAAAAGTTATTAAGAGCGCAATTTGTGTCTTGGTTTGGGAATCATAACAAATTTTTATCGCCTGAATGCGTTTGAAAAACATGAAACTTTGCAGACGTCACTCGCTACTCGTTAGAACTTGTTGAATGAAGCGAAGAATTAGTTGTGCTTCACTTGTCTCTTATAAAGCCGTAGTACTCGTAAGCACTCGTTACTCGCCACTCGTTTTGTTAAACACAGGTCAGATTGAAATTGCTACTCGTCACTGGCGAATACCTACTCGTCACTTTTCTAGAAATAAAAGTTCATTACTTCCATTACTCGCTACTCATTGACTTCATATTGCCAAGGAGTCATTTATCACCTAGATGTTATTACCTGTTTTACTCTCACTTTACCACATCACTCGTTAGCTACCACTCGCTACTCGCTTTGTCTTTACTTCTTACTCGTTAGGAGTCACTCGTCAATCGTAGCTCTGAACTTGGTTCACGTTGAGTCTTCTCTTCGTTCGACATATTCAATTTGCAACTCGTCACATGTCATATTTGCTACTCGTCACTCGCCACTCGCCACTCGTTACTTAGATAGAATCACTCGTTAAAAAGAGCACTAAAGGATTTTCTACTCCTCACACGTTACTCGTCACTTTAAGGACTTTTCACACGTCACTCGCTACTAAAAACTCGTTGCTCACACAACTACAGTGAGCGAACAAAATGAACTTGAATTAAGTCAAGTCACGCATTGCTCACGTTGCTCTACGTTGAAGGTCCGGTTTTCGTTGATCGATCGTCTAAGATCCGTACCGAGTAGTACCGTTTCGTCCGCCTTGACATTGAACTACAAGACATTTGTGTGCATGGAAATCAAGTAAACAACTTTAGTAACTGGATTACAAACTCGGTCGTCGCTATCTTTTCACTTTCCTACGCGATTTGCAAAGGTTTAACTTGCAGATAGTCTTAGCAGATAAGCTGTAAATGATTGGGTGATCAATAAACTGATCAATAAAGATAATAAATTGCGCTACTACATTGAGGAGTAGTTTAAGATACAAATTTTCAAAATGTATCTTTAAAAAATTAATGTCAGAATCTTAAGCTCAATAATTGAATGTAGTTATTTTTGAACTCAATAGACAGAGATAATATCATGTGATTTGAAGACGTGTGCAGAGATTTGCGTATTAATGAGTTAAACACAAATTTTGATTTGGTCACAAACTTTGGAACTGGTTACTGATGATGATTTTCCAGTTATGAATCGAACGAATCGCCAGTGAGCAAGGCCTTCAAACCGGGGGCATTACAATGTTTAAATATTGCGACTAAAAGTGCAGACCATAATCGAATAACAAGTACCACTAAGTCTTTAGCCAAAATGACACATAAAATCTTTAAATGGCTAATAAAAAAAAAACACAGCTAAATTCGAGCATTGAAATTGTGTCATAATTTTTGAGATTTCCGAGAGGATTATGGTTATAGATAACGCCCTGTCGATGGCGATTGATATTGTTGAGCATCCGCATTCTTAGGGCTTTTGTTCAGGTGTGCTTAGGTGTTCAGGTGTATCCGAAAGATACAGAACGAAAAAATAGAAGAAAAAGAAAAAAATAAATGAATGGAGCTAAGTGTGTATCTATCTAAATGTCTGTCTGTAGCTCAGAAAACCTTGAGAGTTCATTGTTGTGAACTATTCGTTCCTGTCTGGCAAAAACCTTGGCCGCTGTCAATCAGTGTACGTTTATGTAAAAGATACGGATACGGCAAGTGGGCAAATGTATCTATGTATCTCACAGTATCCATGTGGCTTTGTATCTAAGCGTTAGCCAAAAACACAGCAATTAAATTAACTTGATTTTGAAATTTGATTGATTAAAGACAACAACAACAACAAGAACAACAACAACAACAACAATGCAATTTCAACAATGAGAAATTCTTTAAAGCCGCCTCCAATGTATCTGCTGCGAAAGGGGCAACAACATAGACATTTGTCTGCTGTTGTTCTCTGTGTAGTTTGGCTTAATGGCATTTGCCAAAAAAAAAAAAAAAAAAAAAAAAAAAAAAACTAAGAAAGAATTGATTTAGCCAGCTGTTAGCGAACCATTAGTTCTTTTTTCTGTTTTTGTTATTGTTAACAGGGCATATTTGTTGCCTTGTACCCATTAAAAGTGAATTTATTGCTGGGTATAATAGCCGAGATAGTATCTTTGCGATATATCTCTAAAGCACTTCCAGTTTATATGACATTTTAGCGTGTCTTTAATATACAGAATCGGTGTATTTATTAAGTATCTTGCATATCTTGCAGTACAGTCAACATTCTTTGGCTTTTTAAGATACTTTTTTTCTTACCATAAACCTTTTGATAGTTCTTTAAGCTATAAAGATCATTTGAGCTACAGAAAAGTTGAATGAGGCATTAAAAATGTCGGCAGAGCAGTGTGGATTAAGTATCTTATTGCTTAAGATACTTAATGACTGTAAAGATACTTTTGCATATTAGAAAATTTTTATATGAAAGAAAGCATAACTTTAAGTCTGAGAACTTAAGCAAACATTTATAGACTTCGAAACGGTACTTAAGAAGCTCTTTTCTGTAAGGAGTATCTTTAAGTCTAGCATACTTTTAATTACCAGCTTAAAGGTTTTCTGCAGACAGTTTTAAGCACTTTTTCTTAGCATACTCCAAAATAAATGGTGTTGATGTGTGATTTAAGTGAATGATCAGTATCTTCAGGTGGAAGAGTACTTCTTTCTTGTACAGTATGAGTATCTTCAAGTCAAGTGTATTCGCTTAAAATCATTTAATGGTTAATTGAAATTTAAGTTTTTTTTTTTATGGTTAGTTTCATCCTAAAGCGTTGCTCATAAATTAAGCTTGTCAATATTTAAAATAGTATTTGTTTTTGTATTTTTTTTTTTTTTTTTTTTTTTTTTTTTTTATTACTTGCGATTTGTGTGTGTTTAAAGTGCTTTGAAAGACTTCCGTTTTACGAACTAATCGCGTCATAAATCAAAAATACTATAGCTTGTAATACCGCCCAATAATTGCCTAGAGGTTGACGCCTTTCACACAAGTCACTAGAAAAAATGTTATAGCTAAAAGTAGCTAGAAGTTTAGAGATAAACTCTAGCTGAAAATTCGCAACTGATATATTTTTATGAAACTCAATTTATAAAATAGATCTTTGCAGATATTAAAAGCTATACTTAAAAGTAAGTTAAGCTATACTTACAGTTGTAGCTTAGATCTGTAAGTCTTCGCTTAAAAGCTCGCAAGCTTTTAAAGCCATTGCTGTCACTACTAAAAGCACAACTATGTACAAAGCTTTCTTAGCTTTGAGAGCTTAGTTTATCAGCTTTAAAAAGTTAGAATGATAACAAATAGCTAAATAAAATTTTAAAAAATCTTAAAAAAGTTTGTAAAATTTTAAAAACATTTTGAATCCAAATTACGTTATTAAACTATATTAACTTTGAAAAATACAATCTTTTTTAAATGAAAAATTAAAAAAAAAAAATTGTTACTTTATTTTACTGCGAATTTGTTTTATTTTTTTACTTCAATTTTTATCGAATGCCAATTCTAGCTGTAAATTAGCTATACTGACAGCACTGTGATCTATATCCATTCTGGGGCATGCATCACGTATGCGCCAATGAGAAACGCCTTCACTTTCATTTCAGTTAAGAATTATGGCGAATGCTTTTTGAATTATTTTTTTATTTTTTTTATTTATTTTTCCTTTTATAAGTGAGATTCAAGTCACGATTTGTATCTTTTCTGGATCAATTAACGCTGAGTGCCTTGTGTGAGCCGACATGGCTCGTTAGTACGACATTTAAGCGATTGTTTGTCATTATGCCGCCAATCGTGATGCTTGATTACCATTTATCCCGCTTTTATTGACCTAACTCATCCCTGATCTACAGAGGGAGAGTGAAAAATTAATGTGTTATTTTTTGGAAAATCCCCAAAAAAAAAAAAAAGCTATAAATTTATTAAGTGCGGGTAAAGCGACACTCGGATGACTCGACTAAAAAAACTCTGTGTTTATTAAAAAAAAAAACAATTACAATAATTTAACAAATATTTTATTCAGAAATCAAATATTTGTTTGAAAACTTCTTTTTTTAACCAATTTTTTAATACTCAGTGTAGAAAGATCGCGGAGTTCTCTACTTCTGACATAGTTGAGGACTGATTTTAACCCCGAAATACCAGATTTTATTTTTGAAAAACTCTACTTAAGGCTTAATCTGGCATTACACGAAGCAAATATTTGCTTTAAATTCTATTAATTATTTATTTTGTCGAATTTTACAAAAATATTTGCTAAACATTATATGCTGTCGTGTTTGCTAGCCCAAATATGAAGCAAATATTTGCTTAACGTTTTATCTAAAAATATTTGCTATGAAGCAAACATTTGCATTATCCTGTAGAACAAAAATATTTGCCAAACACTATTTGCTTTCGTGTTTGCCGGAAAACATGTGTAGCAAATATTTGCTTCTCTCTGTAATATAAAAATGCCTAATTGCTAGCCTAAATAAGGAGCAAATATTTTGTTCGTATAACGCCTACATTATTTTCTTAACATTTTCTATAAGTTCAATTCTCGATTGATACTCAAAAGTTCTCATTTCACTTCGCCCCACTTTAGTCACAATGATTCCGGTACTGGAAAAGCTGAGCGGAGGCTACAATTCCTATGTTCTGGGCATACTGACCGTTGGCTATATCCTAGGCGAATTGGGACATTATCTGATCGGTGTTACCTCAAAGCAGACAGCAATTGAGTTGGACTATGGAGATCATGCTTGTCAGCAGAACAACAGTATTTTCAATCGTCACGAGTTGACGACCCAATGTAGCGATGTCAAGAACGAGACAAGTTGCTATCGATTGGATGTTAATGGTACCGGGTACTGTGAATGGAACTACAATGGATTGGGCATTGATTATCAGATCTTGGCGGGACCTACATTCATATTGATATTCACGATTGCGGGTGTCTTTATGGGATTCGCAGCGGATAAATATAATCGTGTGAAAATGCTGACCGGGTGTACGGTTGTCTTTGGTGTTGCGATCCTACTGCAGGGTACAGTCAAGCAATATTGGCATCTGGTGCTGCTACGCATGGTTATGGCAGCTGGAGAGTCCGGTTGTAATCCACTGGCTACCGGCATTATGTCCGACATCTTTCCGGAAAGCAAACGTGCCTTGGTCATGGCCATCTTCAATTGGGGCATCTATGGAGGTTACGGAATTGCCTTCCCCGTTGGTCGTTACATTACCAAGTTGAACTTCTTTAATCTTGGCTGGCGTGTATGTTATTTGGGTGCCGGAGTTCTGACCATTATTGTTGCCGCCTTGACGGGCACCACATTGAAGGAGCCGGAGCGTAAGGCCATCGGAGAGGAGGATCGGACTACGGCAAGCGGTAAACCCGTTAGCTTATGGCGTGTACTTAAGAATCCAGCAATGATAATGCTTATGATCGCTGCCTCGATACGTCATTGCGGTGGCATGACCTTTGCCTACAATGCCGATCTCTACTATAATACCTACTTCCCGGATGTGGATCTGGGTTGGTGGCTTTTTGCCGTCACTATTGGCATTGGTAGCGTTGGTGTCGTCGTTGGTGGCGTTGTGTCCGATAAGATTGTTGCCAAAATGGGCATTAGATCACGTGCATTTGTCTTGGCCATCAGTCAATTGATTGCTACGCTTCCTGCCTTTGGTTCCGTCTACTTTGATCCACTGTGGGCCATGATCACGCTGGGTTTGAGCTACTTCTTTGCCGAGATGTGGTTCGGCATTGTGTTTGCCATTGTCGTGGAAATTGTCCCGCTTCGTGTGCGTTCATCGACCATCGGTGTCTTCCTGTTTGTCATGAACAACATTGGCGGTAATCTGCCCATTCTGGTCGATCCTGTTGCCAAAATCTTGGGCTATCGCGGCTCCATCATGATCTTCTACGCCGGATTCTATGGCATAAGTAAGTTTGAAATTTTCTCTTGTTCTTTAAAGCGGGAAAACTAAATTTTGTTATTTTTTCCGAACAGGTTCCATTTTGTTCCTTATCACCTGCTTCCTGCTGGAGGGTAAGCCCAAAGCAGAGGATGTCACGGAGCACGAATCCCAGCAGAAGGGACATCCGGATGCTGTACTCAATGCTCGTCCCATGCACGGACATGACAACTCCGTTTTCAGTGTGGACGAAACGATGCCCTCCAATGGACGTCCCGCTCAGTTGCCCCAGCATCTCCAGATGTCCAACAATGGCTATGAGAAGAATTCTTCTCAATCCGCTCAAGTTCCACGTTACAATGGTGCCGAGAGCAGCAGACTGTAGTATTAGACACACCCAAAAACACAACCACACACCCAAAAACACACACACACACCCACAAACACACACAACCACAGCAAATCGCTGTCGACAAACGATTTTCTTTATCTTTTTTTTTTAATTACTTAATTTTATGTGAATGTGCTTCTTCTTTATCTGTGTATATACTATATCTTATTGGATAAGATATTAATATATAACAAAAACAAATTTTTTTTTTTATATAAATCTCATGTAATATAATTGATCTTAATTATTTTTATAAAATTTACTTAGTATTAAGCGAGAGTCTTACTCTCCTAACTGTACCTTATCATATACATATCATGTAGTATATATAAATATATATATGTAACTCGTATATGCCCCTCTATCTTAATCATACAATTTTCTCAGTTGCAATTCATTTGTACTTAATTCGATAAGATCAAAATTATGTAATACTTATATAAACCATGATTAATAAACTGTTTTGTTAATATTAAACCAAATTTTTTAAAAAGACTATCTATAAGTCCCCGTACTCATTTACGACAGATTTGTCCTATGGGAACTGTAGGCTATAGTTGTCCGACCTGGGCCACAATTGATACCATACACTTAATGTGGGAATTTGGTCGTTCATTCCAAATTTGGTGGCTCTAGCTCTTATAGGCTCTGAGATCCACGTGTTCATTCGGACGATCGGACAGATGTGCATTGCTATATCGACTTTGCTGTTTATGCTGATCAAGAATATATATATTTTATAGGGTCGGCTACGCCAACCATACAATTTAGCTTCTGACAAACCTAATAGACCCCTGTACTCTTTTTGACCGATCAAGAGGGGCGTCCGCCTATGAGAGAGGCAAATTACTCTGAAGTGTTCATCAAAATCAAAGAAAAAATGTCAGCGTAATAGGGTCGTCCGCTTATTGGGGGTGTCCGCTAAGAGAGAGAAAGGGCAATCTAGTGTGTAAGTCCCCCATTAAGCTTATCACCAGAGGCAACATAGTGATAGACACAACCAATTGTGAATTACAATACAACGCCTACAAATGTGTGTGTGTGTGTGTGTGTGTATTGGCGCGCACGCCTTCCGCAGGCGCCTTCAATTACCGCCCGCACTGAACGAAGTGCAGGCAACGACTGACCGACAGCAATGTTCATGCGAAAAGGAAGAAGCAAGAAACCAGCGGCAACAAATTTCACACGCTGTTTTGCGGCGAATTCAAACTGACGCACTTAGCTGGCGTCGAAGCGAAACATCTGCTGTTATTTAGATTCTTGCTATGCTATGTTAAGTTTCATGGAATACAATATGAAGGTAAGTCCGAGAATTTTTTAAACTCATGTACATATATATTTAGTAGTAATTTTTTCAACATTGACAATTTACTTTAATCGTAAATATATTTATTATAAACCCGCATATTTAAAAACCAACACGAGTTACTTAGCAAAGTTAAAGCATTTTACTGATGTGACGTCACAAGTTACGTACGCGCGCAGACGTCAAATAACATTGACAATCTGTATATTGGTTAAGCACGTTCAATGTCAGTTTAGTTGGCATTTTCCATCATTCGAGCAACAACCTGGGAAGTGTTAACGTCGTAGAAAATAACGCGTCAATTTTTGTTTTTCCAAGAAATTAATTTGCAGTTGTGAAATACTCATACTTAGCAATATGGTAAGTCAAGCTGTACATGCACATAAAATTAACGGTGTTTTTTATGGTGGTTTACATAAGAAACTTGTCGAGTAAGTGGCTGCAATAATGAATGGGTTGAAATTTTTCTCTTGCTTGGTTTGGCATTTTCCTTTCTTTTTTTTTCAATTTTTGTTTACGTGTGTGAGCGAGTGTGTGTGTTTGCGTGCCTTTGTGTTGAGATTCTAGAAGTTTTCGCTTAACGCCGCGCTGTGTTGATCGACTCGCTTTTACGGGATTAGAAACCAACGGGTCAATCGGTTCTAACCTCAATTGCGTACATTTTGTCAGGGTTAAAAAAAACTCCTGGCGTTTCATAACCTTACAACGTAATGTGACGGGTAAATGGTTATAATGAAGGTAATTTTTCTAATTTAAAAAGTTTTTATGCAGGCTTATAAAGCGGTAATAGCTAATACAGCAAAAAATTTTAATAAAAATGAGTTTATTGTTTTTGAAAATTTTTCCCTTGATGATCAACACACTTTTGCATTCGTTCGAACCTTTGACCATAGCAGTTTTTCCATTCCTCCATAGCAGTTTTTCCATTCCGCCATAGCAGTTTTTCCATTCCTCCCAAAACATGCTTTTTGAACTCTTCAACTGCTTCTCAGCATCCGTAAATCTTTGACCACGCAGTTTTTTTCTTTGAAGTGAGGAAATAACAAGAAAGAAAATTACAGTCGAGCACGTCCGACCGTAGAATACTCTCTACATTTTATTCCCGATCATTTTAATAAAATCGGTATCCGAGAATATTAACTGATAGTACTTGCAGTAAAAGACGTTGAAACTAGAGCTGGGCACGGGCCGACTTTTTTGCACCCGACCCGATCCGCCCACGGTCAAAAGTTCAAATTTTTACCCGTACCAGTGCTGCCATAATTTTCTGAGCAAGAAAAGCCAGATTGGCCAAAAAAAAAAGCTAAAAAACGCTAAATCAAAAGAAAAATAAGCTGAGAAAAAGCTCGTTATTAAAACCACATTTTCTGAGATAAATTTAAGTTAAGAACCGCTTTTTTCTTCCAAAATTAAACTAAATTTAGGGTTCCCAACGTCATTTCGTAGCTCCTCCCGAAAATGTGGAGCCAATGCATTTAAATTGATATACATATGTACGTGCATTTGGTCCGATGTAATTTAATTCGCGATTTTATTTACAGTATCGCTATTGCCGAATCTTGTTTGGCAAAGAGTGTTAAGGTTCTACAAAGAGGCAAAGGGCTACCAGTTGATCAACGGTTTTTATTAGCATTTGACCGAAATCTATTTTTTCCTTTTGTGCGAAGCCATTCAGTGCACCTTGATATTTTCTTGTTGCCGATTGGGCACGCAGATCTGAAAGCTTGGCAGCCAAGCCGCAGTTGCAGTAGCTACAATACGCCGTTACAATACGCCCTAGTATCTAATGAATCTTTTCGAAGCCAGTCCTTAAACTCTGCACTTTTCAGCCACAACTCCCAAATGTTCTGTTTGTAAATTTTGGTCATGATGATAGTCAAAATATAATACTTTTAGAAGCAATTGGTGACGATCCAAGCTCGTAGGGATTTCGATAGATTTCCTAATCGAAAGTCATTTATCGCTACTATTGCTCAAAATTTAAAGTGTTGAAAAATAGATAGATAGAATAAATATGTCGAAAAAAATAAAGTAAAGCTAAAAAAAGCTGAATAAAAAATTTGTTAAGCTAGAATTCCCGCTACCCGCTGTTTTCAAATTTTTTCCCGCAATCCTTATTAAAAAAAGTCAGATCTGACTTGAAAAAAGCTAATATGGCAGCACTGACCCGTACCCAAAAGCCAAAAAAATTTTCATACCCGCACCCAACCCGCCCTCCCGAAAGAATTATAAAAAAATTCTTAAAAACTTTTTCTCTCCAAAATTACAAATTTATTTAATTTAAATGGGTGATAAATTGATTAATTTGCAAGCGCACACAATGTTATCGATGTCGAAAGCAACCCTGTTGCTGCAAGCGATCACGCAAATTAACAACATAATTTTTAATTTTTTTCGGGTAAAACGGATTAAGCAAGTCTAATCCGCAACCGCCCATACCCGCCCGAAATTCGATTTGTCAGCCCATACTCACGGGTAACCGCGGGTGCCCACGGGTACCCGATGAAAACCCGGCCCGTACGCACCTCTAGTTGAAACCACTTAACATACAACACATAGATGCGTCAAACGCAACATGAAAGCAAACGCTAGGCTGCTTCTAGAACCCCAGAGAGCTTTGGCAAAAAGCAACCAGCTCGCTGCTAAAAATTCTATTTGCAGAGAGTATAGAAAGTAGTCATTAGGCGTCAATTGAGGACTTCAAAATCCACTTGTTTGTCGAGATGTGTGAGAGCCCGCATTGTTATAATGGACAATGTTTCGTCTTCGGCACTAAGTTTTGCAAATCTTTTCGAAGACATCCGGCAAACAAATGAAAGGCAAAAGTATCCTTAAAATAGGGAAAAAATGGCTGAAAGTCTAAAAAAAATGGACAAAAAACAGGACAACAATTGTTTTTTCTAAATGCGATATTTTCTTCTATATTCCAACAATTTCAAGGCATTGTCAATTAAGTGATCAGTGTCCTCTTCCCTGGCCTCGTATGTCGCCATTGGTCCAACACGCGCCAAACACTCTTCTGGCAACTTATAGTTATTACAACATAACTTGTGCCGATGCAATCCGAATCTAAACATTTAAAATTCATGTATATAATTGCAATAATGTATATATGATTACCTGAGGGTCAATATACCATTTAACATTTCTATGTCAAGGTGGTTCCTTAATTTTGTTTTAACCAAGTTAAGTTGACCAAACACTCTTTCGACCTCCGCGTTCAGCCATGGCAACGAAAGCATTATCAGACATTGTTTGACTTCTGTCCAAAATTTCGAACTGTTATCTACATTATTTGGTCGATCTTCCAATTTATACTGCATTTGCAGTATCTGCAGTACGCCTTATTGGTGTTGTCTTCATTCTGTAGCCAGCGGTACCGAAATTTTTGCTTATAAAACCCATTGGGCATTTAATCACTCTTTTCACATTGAACTTCAGATTACAAACGATATAGATAATACATACAAAGCACCCACACAATTCAATATATCACTGTTATACTCATTTTGGCACTGTTCTTAACCAAATATCGGTACACAAAGTTCTGTTCAACTGTTCTGCAATGTTAATTAATAGAATTCTGTTCCATCCACAATCGATCAACTGGGAAAATATGAACACGATTCGCATTCCCAAAAAATGGACAGATTCCGAATAGGGGATGTTTGATATATTTTTCGGACGAAGCCCTTAAAACAGGACAGATCTGTCCGGAAAAAGGATAAATTGGCATCACTCCTTGCTACTTATATAAACTCATAAACTATTAAGATGGAAACCACAGACTTAATATCTAGTGGGATATACAGTAAAAACTCTCATAAGCAGACACCAACCGTTGAGCAAATTTTGTCTGATTAAAAGGGGTGTCCGCCAATGAGAGAGGTGGTAAACTATCGTTTTTTTTTTCAAAACAATCGATAGTGCGTCGACTCGATAGTGTCGATAGTGCTATTGATAGTTTACCACCTCTAGTTCTGATGCATCATCAAGAGGGGCGTCCGCTTATTAGTGGTATCCGTTGGGAGAGGTTTCACCGGCTAAAAATGTAACCACCTATGCGAAGAACAAGAAGGACGCATAAAAGAAAAACACACTCAGTGTTGTGTGCAGGGCTGTCGGCTACCTGCAATCTAAAGTACCAGGGACGAAATCAAGCATTCAGCTCCTTAAACTTCAATAAATTTAGTACGGGCGACTTAGCCGATTGCAAAAGACCCTGTACTTATTCTGGAACAATATACTCTTGCAGAGAGTATAAAAATTATATAAATATACGAACAAAAATGTAAAAAAGCATGAAAGGATTGAATTATTGGCTAAACTCGTAACCACCTCTACCATACAGACCATACTCTATGCAAAGAAAAAGTCGACTTAAATGCATTCACATTTAAAGATTTGTATAAAATGGAAAATTATATAAATAAATTGACTGCGATAAGAATCGAAGCACGAGAAATAAACTTTGACCACAAATGTGCAAAATAGCAGTCCACATCTCTACCAATAAGAATTTGGTGGGTTGATATGGTGGCTTATATGCAGCGAACTACACTCTCAACCGATCAAAATGGGAGAGTATATATACTATGAGTATGGTACTGTAGGAACTATATGAAAAAGTCATCCGATTCTAACCAAATTTGGTAAAACTATATATAATCATAGGAACTACAGGATATAGTTGTGAAATCCGGAACTAATGACCACTTAAATCGGTAATATAGAAGCTATATGATATATACTTTTCCGGGTTTAGGGTTTTTATAGTTTACAGGGGTGTTTGGCGTCGTGGCTTCCTCTGTTGAAAATCTGGTGGCTGTTCTCTCCGAGATTAGGTCTATCTGGAATACCAAATTCCGCTTTTAAATGTCTTGAGCTGCAAAATGTAATTGGATTGTCGTGGTTGTTGGTCAAAACTATGTGTTTAAAACTCTCAACAACACGTAACAAACTTGAAAGCAATTTAAAAGTCTTTTTAGTGCCTAAATGAGCCAAAATGCTTTGGTACCTTTCAGCGCTGATTAGTGTTACGCCAAATTGTTACGAGATAACATATTTCTGTTCACCGAACACCAATTCGTTGATCTATAAAAGAAAAGAGAAATAAAATTTTAGATTAATTTGTTATACTATTCTTTGCTATGCGAAGGAGATGCTGAGGCGCGCTCTCCCCTGAAATGACAGATGATGACTGAATCAACAAGAGTTTCAACGAGAGCGAAGCAAATGTAAGAGCGAACAACTTTTACGCTATACGTGGCAAATTTATTGTTATCTTTTGTTGTTGTTCCTGTTGTTTATTTTTTGCATTGCTCACTGTACATGTCCGTGTATTTGTGATCGTCTCTCGGTTCGTGTGAAGGTTACACAAATAAGACTATTTATTTTTCTTTATTCCGCTATTAATACGCCCTGCATCAAGCGATTCTGAGTGACTGAAAATGTATTTTATTTAATAAATTGCTTTGTGTGTCTATAAAACAAATTTGATTTCTAAATTTAATACAATTCTTGATGCATTTTATGCTCATTTTGAAGAACTTAAGCAAACATTTGTTTTAATTTGAACTTTTTGCAATTTTTGGATTTGTGACGATCCATTTCACAAGTTATATCAATAAATTTTATTATTTTAGCTTCGACGTTGGAACTACGAACTTCGTTCATGCGCATAGGAAATCGGAAGATGAAATTTTGATATTTTCCCTGGGTAAGTGCAAAAAAAAATAAAAAAAAACACAGTTTACTTTAATTTTGGTTTGTTTATATTCATTATTTTCTTGGGGTTAATGAAAAAAAGGTTTCGATTGCGCGATATCTTGTTTACCTAACCATACCAACAGTGTGTGTATTTGTGTACGTATTTCTGCGCGAGTGTATGTGTGTGTGCGAGTTTTGTTTATTACGCATTTTCCTGCAGAGTGCGCGATCGGTATAAAAACGAGTTTTTAAGGGTTGGAGAAGTTCGATGAGCAAATTCTACGAAATAAAGGAAAAAAAAAATAAAGCTAAAAAGATCCAAATGAGACAAACTTTTTCGCCCGTTGATCAAATAAAATTACAGCGAAAAAAGCTGTGTTTAATTAACAGATCGAACAGATTTCGAGTCGGCTAAATAAGAAACGCCCAAAATATCCCAACCATTTTACCTAACTTGTTCATGGCCAAGACAAGCGAGTAATAAACTTGTACATGAATCCACTAAAAGATAACGAAATGTCGAGTGCTCAACCGATGGAAAACATACCAGAAAATGTATGTCAAGGCAAACTGGGCTATATAACTAAAGCTTTACTTATATATAAGACAACCAAGAATTGGTCCAATTATACACAAACGAAATAACGGTAAATTAAGTTGATCAATTGCAACTCTTGAGCCAATATACCTCTTGAATATGAGTTAAAACAAACTGAAAACAATGCAAAATTTACAAATTAAGACAATATATTCGAAATAACTAGTAAAAATGCTACTGACGAGCGAGCTGACTATAAAATACGAAGAATAATCAATTTTTGACCTGTTTGGTCAATATGAGCTATATGGTATAACTGTTTAAACCGGAAAAAACTTGGTAAGGATAGTTATAATGGTCACGATATCTCTAGTAGTTCCTAAGTTATGGCATTATTAAAAAAGTTTTTAACAATTTGCGGGGCGTGGCAATATTTTGAAATAAACTTGATCTCCGTACACTATAGACGGACTTTCATTCCAAATTTGGTGGCTCTAATTCTTATAGCCTCAGGCGTTCATACAGACCCATCCGGTCGGTCGATGTCTCGATGGATCACGTCAGGTGGAATGGCAAAATGGACATTTCGTGTATTCGATCCCTGTTGTTAGGAAACTTCTTATGGAGATCAATGAACTGAAAAAATTAAAGGTCCATCGATAGTTATCTACTCGAAATAAAAAAAATTTTAATCGAGCCAATTTTGCGTATAAAATTTGGATAGTTTTAGAGAGCAGGGGCAACGTGAACTCGTTCATGGTAAAATGGCAAGCCTTACTGAAGACAACTAACAGCTATAGGCATCCAATTGGGCCGCCATAAACGTTTAAAATCCTATCGTCTCTATTGGTAAGCCCTATTTATACTTTCTGGCAACGCCGCCTCCTTCCGTATGTTACACACATATCGCTTCTGATAAACCTGATAGACCCCTGTACTCCCTTAAAAACTGATTGGGTCAAGTGACCACCGTTCCGCTTGATCAAAAAAGAACCATTAGTTCTGAGCGGTCCACGATCTTATTTTTGTGGAAATCTTTGGAGGTAAATCATTCTCCTTCTTCATTTAATGGGGTCAGAGAAGCAATAGATTGCAATTCTGTATGTCAGCAAAATTTAGCTTTTATCCATAATTACTAAGTCATCGATTTTTATTGTACCCGTTTGAGTACAAGCCAAAAAAAAGTGAAGTCAGCAGCAAGTTTTGGTAATGACAATCAGACATCAGGTTTTTATATATATATATATATATATATATATATATATATATATATATATATATATATATATATATAGTGATTATAATGTATTAAGGAAATTGCTCGGAATAAAATAACTTGCGACATTTGGTATGCGCACAGATCGGGTAGGATTTTGAAACTTCTCCCATGACGCCCAAAATTTAAAGAAGTCGCCTAACTACACATTCAAACTTGTATCAACAGCTTTTAAAAGTATTCTATTATATTAAACAATATGAGAATTTGAAGCAGATGTTTTTGATATTAAGTTTACTAATGACGTCATGAATTTCATTTATGGTGCTCGATTCAAACGCCTGTGTGAAGCTATAGAAACTGGGGCAACAAGAGTCGAGCACATCGAGCTTAGCGTTTGTTCTTTCTGTTTATTTTTTTTTTACGTTTTCCTGCTCCCGTTTTCTTGGTGCAAACTCATCGAATTTTTACTTACGACTACAAATAAACAGTGTGAACCGTTTAGAGTCCAAATGGGCACTTCAGATTTATGGCTTTTGGGTTATTATCAACTGGATGATCTCTGTTCATTCGATTATTCCTCTTCGTTAGGTTTAAAACACGTTTCATTTCATAGCTTCAACAATCGATTATAACAGTGTTTAAGAAACAAAAGTTGATTTTATCGATATTGTTATCGATATTTCCAAACGATATTTTTAATATTTGATATAAATGAAAACTTTGTTCAAGTGAAAATAATGTTAAAATTATTAATTAAAAATAACTTAAATATATTTTTATTTACCCGTTTCCTTCCGATCCTATCCGATCACATTTTAATTCCAAGTGACGCAACATTTTCAAATTTATTGCCCTTCTAGTTTTCAGCCGTTGCTAAGCAAGATTCATCATTTGTTATCAATTATATTAAACGGGATATTTACAAAATACTCATTATACTGTCGACCTTGGGTTTATACCATTCACACAGAAACAAACATACACATTGATACAAACCCATATGTGCGCTGTAGTGAAGAAGATAAGTGAAACGAAAATGAAAAACTATAGAATCCGAAATGTATAAGCATACTTTGTTTTGTGTATTAAATGTCAATGTGCGCAGTACAAGAGATCTTGAGGTTTAGGCGAAAGAAAAATGTTTGCTACCCTGAGAATGCTACGCACACACACATACGCAAGCGCACACACACATACACGAACAACAGCAGCACAAACAGACGTACAGCGGTAGTAGTAACATTGACGCAACGGCAACAACAGCAATACAAAATACGAAACGCAGCACAAAGAAGAAATGAAATGCGGCGAATTGGTTGCCGAACCAACACGTTGTCAGCTGTCGCAGCTGTGTTATGGCTGTTAAGCTGTAACGAGTTGCCACACTCTTACATTGTAGTTAATAATTTTTGATATTCAAATTATGTTTTTTTCGCAATTAATTTCACTTGCTTGCATTTAAAATTACAGTTTATTTTTACTTATACTAATTTTTTCAACATTTGATAACTGTTATGTGAGAACTAGGACAAAAATTGCAACTATGTGGCAACCCATCACCTTTGACTTCCACACTTCTTTAGTTTGGGTCAATTGTATTTCGAATTTCAACGAAGAAAGAGCGTCGCGTCGTTTCTGGATTAATACTATTTGTTTGAATATGTTCATGTTATATTAATGTGTAGCAAGTGTTTTAAACATTAGTGTCTGTGATGTTTTTAGTAGCGTTGTTGATAAAGTCTTTAATGTTTCGGTCGGCGTCGCTGCCGCTGTTGTTGCAAACATAACATAGTTCGACGACAACAAATTGTTTTTGCTGAGAGTACGGTGTGTATTTATATTATTACAGTGTATGCCAGAGTTTAATGCAAAAATTGCGCTTGTGACAACAACAATTTAAAGCAGCAAAGAAAAACTGCGCTTATGGGGGTACGAGTGTTTGTGCGTATGTGTGCAAGCTGCCGACACTCTAATTATCCCAAGGCAACGCTATAAATAAACTTTGTCCAATAAGCAATGCTAAAGATGTTAAAAACAGCTTTAACATCCAACAGGTAGCTTCGGCATGTACACAACTATAATTATATTCATTAAATGAATTTATATATGTTTCTCAAAGTGAGTTCGTGTTGTGAATTTCTGTGCACATTATTAAGGAACGCAATTAAGGGTTGTTGATACTTATCGATAAATATCACTAGTTCTTACATACTCAATTTTATCGATACTTTTAGAGTAGATGTAAAAAGGCTGAGAGTCAGCTGTTGCTTGGGTGACCGTCAATCGAGATCAGTTGCTGTTCAGCATTCAATGGGAGGGGACCGGAAGTATCAGCATTCCGTTTATTTATTTATTTTTTTTTTTGGGTGCTTTGCACATTAGTGGGCAGCACGTAAAATGCATTTCATGTGCAATATTTGTTTTTGTTGCGATCAGTTCACGATTCAGAGAACCACAAAAAGCCAATTTCGAATTAAGTTTGATTATTAATTCATTTCCGTTGTGAGCTGATCAACGTATGGTGACTGATTGCGGTCAAGCCTACAGCTTCTTTCCAATCGAACACGTTCTGATGGTTTATGCCCAAATCAGTCACGAACCTTAGGGAATACACGAACTGTGATTGTGTCGGTATAAAAGCGATCGGTGATCGAAAGTGAGCATTTCATGTGCATATGATTCCTGAGCTGGAACTTGTTTTCTACTTTGCTATTTAACAGCTTTAAACTAAAGAAATAATTTAATTTATTAATGAAGAATCGATCATAGACACAGTCTATACGAACGCTGAAAACCGAATGGTTTCGGTTGTTCCTCGCTTTTGACCGCTATCAATCAAACCTAGAATTATGTATGAGAGACTCGGTAACTGACCTAAGATAAGAATTGTGTCAGCATCCCTAACGATACGACGAACAAATTGAGATCGGTCGCGGGGCGTAAACTACTTTCAAATAATTCTTATCTCTTTAGCTAAATCAACGTAAATCAGAGGAGCTTTCTAGTATGTGTGTGTGTCATTGTACGTTGCTCGTACTTTTAGGTTAATAGTTCAATTGAACTAATTCGGAGCGATTTAATTTAAAGATCGCCGAAGATTAAATACCCTTGCATTCATGACTGATTGTTCATATTGGAGCTTTATGATATAGTCATCCGATCTGACCGATTTTAACATATGAACTGCATGCAGAGAGAATACACATCTGTACCAAGTTTCATCAAGACAACTTTAAGACTGAGAGACTAGTACGCATAGAAACAGACGGGCATGGCTATATCGACTCAGCTGTTGATGCTGATCAAGAATATATATACTTTATGGTGTCGGCCACGCCTTCTTCTTTCCAAAAACATCGAGGCACAAATATACAAATCCAAATATTAAACCTGAAAACTGTTAACCCCATACACTAAGCAATTTTGAGAATCTTAAAAAGATTTTGTTTGCATAAAAGCAATGGCAAAATAATTTAAATAATATTGATTAATTTAAGGTTAATAATAATAAAAAGGACAAAAAATGGTCGGCTCGGGGGACCACAATGCAAAAATGGACGGCCCTATGCAAAAATACGATATGGCTAAACTTCAGGAGTTGCGCGACTGTGCGCCTTTCGTAAAGATTGTGGTAAAAACTTATAAACGTCACTTGGCCGGAGAGCAGTGGAAAAAGCTAAATATGCTTGTAGAAATCCTGGAGAGCAAGTAAGTTAAGGTGTTACTTCAACGATTTATAAACAATATACGGCTGTTAATGTTTTTAACTACTACTAATAATAAAAAGTCTAACAAAATTACGTAAATAAGCAAAAACATCGTTCTCCTTGGATACATCTTTCATATAAATTTAAAAAAAATGATTAAACTACTAAACAAAAAAAAAAAAAAAACCTTTAAAAATGTCCGATCATGAAGTCATTACTCTCCCTCACGGTTGTCATATGTAGTACAGTTGTACAAATCTTGGTAACTCAAAATCCTTAGCTATTTTGAGAAGTAAATAAAGAAACTTTGAGTGATAACTAACCAGTTGTACTTAATTTTAAGCTTTTAAAGACGCTTTGCATTTTTTTTGCTTTTTTTCCTAAGTGTGACCCTTTCGTTTTTATTCGCATTTGTTTGACCCAACTGACAATTGTTAAATTCTAAAACTTTCCAAAACTATAAATCTTTATTTAGCATGACCCCCTCTCAGTTCTTTACACGCTTTCCGGACAACAAAGTAGAGAAAATTGAGGCAGTCATTAACAAACTGAAGTCAAAATTTAGCCAGGTAAGCAAATAAAATTTTCAAATAAAACAAGGTTTCCAGTAACGGGATAAGATAAGTTTTAAAGTGGGAGAAGACAGTTGATTTATGCAAACCAGAATAATCGGAATACGCTTTTTGGGTTGGATTGGAGCCAATTTTTTATTCTGTCTTCTTCACGATAATCTATCAAATCTGATCAAAGTGCAAAAATTGTTCCATTAACGGAATAAAATTTGCTTAAAAATAATCTAAAACAAATCATAAACCGTTTATGGAACACCCTTGATATTTGTTTTGTTTTGTTTTTTACGAAAGACCAATGATTGTATCGATAAATTAAATCGATTTAAATCGACAGCGGAACACGAAAATCGATGTAAGTCGATTTAAAAACGTTTTTTGTTGTCTTCTCTGCTTTGTCTGACCCGAAAGCAAATAGATCTCTGAAAACCTATTGTTTAAACTTAATTTTAGCTGTTGGACCCCGATGATGTCATTGTAATCAATGACGGTGAACAGCCCAGCACCTCAGCAGCAGCACGAGCAGCAAAGGCCGCGAACAAAAAAAAGACTGAGAAAGAACTTTCCACAACCTCTGATAAACGCATAATGAATGCAAATACTTCTAAGACAAATGCTGTCAAGGGAACAGCAAAGAAAACACTAGAGAAAAGCGAAGAAAATGCGGTGCATGAAATATCGGATAAACCGTTAAAAAAAACGATTGATAAAATCGTTGATAAACCTGTTAAGAAAGCGGTAGAGAAAAAAATTGAGAAAACAGTAAATAAAACTGTAGAAAAACCTGTGGAAAGTGTCAAATTAGATGCTAAGAAAACAGCATCAAAGACATTACCAGCTTCCGAACAGCCCGAAGTGATCAATGAAATTCCAGCTGTACCAACAGCTACTAAAGATTCAGATTGTGAAGCCAATGCGGCAAGTCCGTCAAAGACGACGGAAACCATTCCCCTAAATTTGCCAAACACTTTAAGGTCGACTACGGTAACCGTGGACATGACCTCACCATCGCCACCGCCATCGTTGGGTGCAACTGTTGCTGGCAGTTCGATGGGAAGGCATTTAAGACATGGTTTATCACCAATGTCCAGTCCAAACACAGCTACAGATTCGGTGGTGTTTTCAAGGCGTCCAAAGGCTGCAGCTGCCAGCACAAGTGCACCAACAGCAACAAGTGTGGATTGCGAACGTAGGTGTAATCCATCACCACCACCAATAGCAACATCACCAATTGGTGGTGATGCATTGCCCGACGAGGTGAGATTGAAGTCACCATCATTGTTGGAGGCACGCAAGAAGCTTGCCGCATTGAGTGGCACCACCACCACCGCCACTAACGGCGACTGCAGCAACGCCGCAAACACTTTGCTCACTTCACCATTGGCTTCCAATTGCAATGATCCACGTGGACGCAATAGTAGCTATCTCTGTAGCACCCTAACACCGCCGAAGATGGCAAATGTGGTGGTAATGACACCATCACCAGTGCCACCACCGCCAACAGCAAATCTAAATTCCAATTGGCAGCGCAATGAGAATGAACTGAAGCGTACACAGGGCAACATTCCAAGCACAGCTCCAATAAGCAATAATAACAACAATCACAATGTCAATTTGAATTTTAACAAAGTGCGTGCACCAGTTCCTCTGCCAGAACTGTTAAATATTGTGGACCCCCCAACATTTGATCACAATGCTTTTCCCAAGACCAATAACAACATGGACATATCATCAGGGCCGATGCCACGACGTTTTAATAATATGCCCAGTGGCGTTGAGTTGCGAGATCCACGTTGTGCCTCACGGATGAAGAACGGCCCTAGCAATGGAATTACTAATGCCACAGCAGCAACAGCAGCTGCATCTCAGAAACAAGCAGCTTATGGGGCCCCAGGACAGGGCCCGTTACAGGGTGGGGGACGTGGTAGAGGAGTTGGTGGTGTGCCTTACAACAACAAAGGCTATGAGGAGGTGCCACAACATGTGCCCAGCTGGCAGACATCCAACAACAATTATAGCTATAACATAAACAATAAAAATGCCAACAATCAAATGTGGAATAATACCAACAACAACAACAAGAACAACAACATCAATGGGAACAACGGAAACACTGCAAATCATTATAATAAAAACAATGCCAACTTTAACTATAGACCCACCTACAATCGTCCTCCTGGCAATGCAGGAGGAAGCACAATTCCACCCAATAGTAACAACAACAACAACAATCATCATGGAAATTTTTCAAATGCGCCATCTGTCGGCAATAATGGGCCACGCACCTATCGTGAATATTTGAATTTAAAAAAGGAAAAATTACGTCAACAGGAAGCAGAGGAGAAGAAGCGAAAACTTGAGGAAGCGGAAAAGCAAAGAAAATTGGAGGCAGCCGAGAAACAGAATCAATTGGAGCATGAATCGGTGGCAAGCATTGAAATCGATAAAGTTCAGCTAGATACGTCGTATCGAAATTCGGTATTGCCTGGTAATAGTAAAAAGATTGATTTCAAAATACCCAAAAAGGCGAGTGCTGAAAAAGTCGCGAATGGTGAGAAATCCGGTGATAATAAAGATCCAAAAGCTACGGATACAACAAAAGGTGGCGATACGGAGACGAGAGTACAGAAGGCTGATAGTAAGGATAAGTCTGATGATGTAATTATTGGTGATGAGACACGGAATGAAGAGCAAAGCTCTTCAATTAATTCAAATAAGTCAAATAAAGGGTTTAAAATGGGTAAAGTTGTGGTTAAAGTGGGTAAAGTGAAAACAAATAAAGTGGATAAGCAGCTAACGGATAGTACGGATAAGGAAGATTTGCTCAATAAGCCGGATAAGACGACAACTAAATCTGAGAAAAAGAATGACAAAAATAAAAAAAGTGAAACAACGGTCGTGGATAAAGTGGATAAGCGTGCAAACAAGCAAGATAAAATTAGTGCAGATACATCAAAAGAAAAGGATGATAAAGATAATGTCGAAAATGAGCCACCGACTTTGGTAGATAACACCGCAACCTTAACGCAGCCAGCGGATAAGTTATCCGAAGCGGAAACTGATGACTCTCAACAAACTTTGCCTAGACGCAATCGTAAAAAACCCAAAAATCTTAAAGCAAAAGATGTCGAAACGGAGATAGCGGAGAAGGAGCATGAGAAAAGTATTAATAAGCAGGATGAAAAGTTGATGGAGGAAAGAAACGATGAGGTGGAAAAGGAAGAGCTTCCTACCTTCATTAACGACGAACCGGTAGAACACACGGTTCACGACAATCTCGAGGAGAAGAAAATGGAAACGAGTCATGACGATCTCGAGGTGAAAAAGCTTGAACAGACTACCGATGAACTTGAGGAGAAAAAGCTAAAGAAACAAGAAACTGATAATGATGATGGTGAAGAAGTGAAAGTAAATAGTTTGTACGATGAAAAGCCAAAAGAACTACCCAAGCTACCAAAGATTAAAGTGGTGCTGGGACCCAATGCTCACACTATGGTAGTTATACCAGCCGATGTCGTAAGTCCCACCGAAGACACAGTCAACACAGAGACCAAGTCAAAGCCAATCGTAGAGCTTAAGCGGATAACGCAACGTCGGAAATCGATGATGCCAGTACGTAGTAAACCGCTAGTGGATAAAGTTGAGCTCTTTGGCGACAGTCTTGACTACGAGGATCTCGTTGAGCACCAGCGTGAGCAGGAAAAGGAAGCTGCCACCGCGGAGTTGGAATCGGCACTGGAGAATACCAAACAGCGTATCAACCGAAATCTGGCTGTAATGTTTGAGAAACCGGACGACAAGTGCAGCATATCCACGCACAATATACTCGCCGGAAAGCGGCGTTCTCGCATAAATGCACTCACATTAAATGAAACGCAACTCTATCGGAAGGTGATAAATGATGCTGGCAATACTGCACAGAAGACTGCGACCAAACCCAAACAAACAGCAACGAAAAAGTCTTTGGCAGAGACTAAGGAATGTGCAGAGGATGCTGTGGGTGTTGCCAAACGAAAGAGGGGCAGACCTGTCAAAGAGACAGTGGAGAAGCAACCGCCAGCAAAGCGTCAGCGTGTGCTAAGTCAAGATAATGCCAATAATGAAGTTGTTACTACTAAAAAAGATGATTTGTCCAATACTTCAACTGATCCTTTGGCATTACCAGCAGCTGATAATCCTACTGATCCCACAACTACAGCTAGTGATGTCAATTTAGGGCCTCCGAAGCCAAGAAAGGCCAAACGCAGTGAACTGGATAAACTTAATGAAGATATAGCCCAAATGTACTATGCCGACGATGTGATAAGGGCTACGGGACGTAGGACCTGCACTGCACGGCAGCAGACGTCTGCTGAGAGTGACTCGAGTCGGAGTAGCCGTAGTCGGAGTCGTAGCAACAGCATCAGCAATTGCAATGCTGAGCTAGCACCTTACATAAGGAATGTGGCACGTCGTGGACGTCCCTATGCAGTTGGGCATGGCTTGAATCGTTCTAGTTTTAAGATAAAACCAACCAAATTGCAAACAAAGCGTTGTCGTGTGCGTGTGGCACGTTGTGCACAATTGCAGCGAATGTTGATTGAAAAAGCCGATATGGAAGTGACAAGAAATACGGAATTAACATCGTGTCTAGTTAAGAATATTAATCCCGGTTGGCATTCCATGTCATCGGCATTGAGTAATTGTGTTATTTGTGCAGAAGCTATAAAATCACCCATGAATCATTACATCCAGAAACATGGTGAGCACTATGGTGCACGATTACCGCCCGGTGCACTACAGGATTTAAGGGCTGGAATCAGTAATCGCCCAATTTATCGCATGCCAACGAATACATACGGTTACACTTGTCCCTTCTGCACAAAACATCTGGATATCAAAAATTGCAGCTGGGTTGATCATTTTGCTCGTCACACGGGTGAATTCAATTTCCAATGCTCCAATTGCAAGATGCCACGTTTCAGGTGCTATGAGGGCGAACAACATGTGGCAAAATGCGGTAACAATGCCAAATTGTTGACCCCTCAGTCCTATGATCGCAGAATGCCCGTTCGCATTCATGTATGCCATTTGTGTGACTTTGTGCAGTTGAGTCGATCAAATCTCGAGCAGCATATGCAGCGACATCATGGCGTTCATCAACGATCGCTGGCACAACTTGGTCAGGAGCTAATCATCTTTCGCACTGATAATGTACCACTTGTTCAGTCCAAGACGGCTATCAAAAAGCTCATGCGACGACAGAACCTTAGTTGCAAGGGCAAGGGAATTCAAAGTGACATTAGCAAAAAGGAAAAGCAAAAGAAAAACACACAGGGTAAGCTGATGAAGAGCGCCAAGAAGGAACCAGCTGAAATTGTGGAGGAAAAGGAACAAACCGAGACAGTTGAAGATGCTGAAATGTTAGATCAATCAGCGAATTATGAGGAGATTTTAAGTGTCGGTGGTAGTCTTGGAATGCCACCAACTTTGCCGGACGAGGAGGAACTGCTTGTGATCAATGAATGCAAGTTCGAACCTGCCGACGAGGATGACAGATTGCCAGGTCAAAACCAGTTAGCTCAGGTCGAGGTGACGTCAGTTCCTCAGACGCAAGGCGAAGCACCAGAGCCGGAATCCGACCCAGTGGCAATACCAAAGCTGGAAATATCTTTGGCAGTTGAAACGCCAGTGGAAAAAGAAGTGGAGGAGAAGGAGCAGACAGAGCTGGTGACGGAGCAGACAGAGCTGGTCACGGAGCAGACAGAGCTGGTCACGGAGCAGACAGAGCTGGTCACGGAGCAGACAGAGCTGGTCACGGAGCAGACAGAGCTGGTCACGGAGCAGAGAGAGTTGGAAACTGTACAGACGGAGATAGAAACTGTGCACACAGAGGTAGAGGAAGCGCAGACAGAGGAGGAAACAGCACCGATTACGGTAGAAATTGAGCAAACTGAGACGACTACACAGCAGACAGAGGAGCAAGAAGAACCCGACGTGGAGGTAGATTTGATGGAGGCAAAGGCAAAACCAAAATCCAAATCAATCTTCCGTAATTTCCAAAAGTTCTGCATCAAACTGAAGAGCTCCGGCAGTCCAACATCCACTAGCAGCAGCAGTAGCAAGGGTAGTAGCAAGCAACCCAACAAATCTCCGGCTGCCAGTGGCAGCGATGGAGAGCAGCCCTATTTGGATGCCATTCTTGAACCCAACAAGCAGGCATCTGCCGCTCTCCAGGAAGCTGAAGTGCCTCAGACAACTGCCAACTCGACACTTTTCCTAATCAGTATACAAAATGTTGCATATCGTTTGCGTTCAACGGTGATGGTTAAACCCGCCTATTATTGTCGTTATCCCGGCTGTAGATTCCTTTTCTCCAATGAGCTGGAAGGATTGGAGAGTCACTTTAAAAGTGATCATCCAACGGTACGTTGGAACGGCAGTTGTGTTGAATGCAATTTGCCAGCTAATGAAGTGCCCGTAGAACTGAGCATTAATGATGAATTACGTCATTTGGTCACCAAGCACATGGATGAATCTATAGCACCAGCACTACCTCCACTTCCCGTTGCTACACCAACAGAACCTCCATTGCCCAAACTGCGTGTGCGTCGTTTTACGGGCGATCGATTGGCTCCCGAGCCAGAAACACAACCAGAGACTCCAGCTCAAGCGGTTGAGGAGACACCGATATCCCAGCCAATCACAGCATTCAATGCGAATGTCACGCTCAAGGATTTATTGGTTGCCACACCCCGACCACCAAGTCAACAACAGATTGAGCTAAATGTCGCCGGAGTTGGAGAATTTCTGTGCGCAAAGACAGCACCCCCGACAGTAACCGTCCTTGAGCCAGCCCCTTCATCGGCGGTGATCAGTCAAAACACTGATCTAGGTCTGGCCATCAATCAGGTGTATAGTTTAGCGGACATGTCAACTCCACGCATTACAGCCGAAACGGTGCCTTTACCCGCTGTTCGGAACGATGATTTTGTGCTTACCCAGAGTCTAACTCAAAATTTTGATGGTGAAACTCCTGCTGAGATTAATATATCGATTGAGCCACATCCAGAGAGTCCAATCAATGCACCTGCTGCACAGCCAAATCGAAGGGATCAGCGTACTAATCTAATTGCGGATCGTTTCCGTTGCATGGCTGCCAATTGTAATTATTGTGCTCACACCGTCATGTGCATTAAGGAGCACATGAAGTTCCATAGCTTTAGCTTTGGCAGTCGGGATTATTTACGGTGCGCCTACTGCAGTCATGTCGGGAAGGATATTGATGATTATGTCCACCACGGCGTTGTCGAACATGGTTTGGCGAATCGTTCCGAGCTCCAAGAACCCATTGAATCACCTTCATCGGCTATAAGTCAACGCATCCGGGATGTTTTCAATCAGCGTACAGTCTCGACTGTCTCCTCTAAAACATGGAATCCGGCTCAACAGGAATCAGCTGTGACAACCTCGGACGAGAGTGAGGCATCCATTTCCATCACATTTTCGGAATTGCTTAAGGATACCGGTGTTGAGGGTAAGCTACAATTTTGTAAATTAAGAATAAAGAGGGTGTGAAGAAACGTAGGAGAAAATACAGGAAAGGGAGAGCGGTTATTGAGCTAGACATTAGAATCAAAGAAGTTGATCAGTAGGAGATAGTACAACGAGGGGTGGTTGAGCTAGAGAGCTTCAAAAGAGGATTGTGATTACAAAACCAAACTAGGGAGGGAATTTATTAAGGAGGTTAAAACCATGGAAGCAAAAGTGGATAGAAGAAAGGAGGACAGGAGGATAAATCCTATACTAGACCTTGATCTAAACTAGAGAGACACAAAAGCAAGTCAGGGCATAAGTTCAAGTTGAACAGATAATACAAGATATATATACAGAAGGAGAAAATTTAACAGTAGAAACAGTTGAAATGTGTAGAAGACATGAGAATAGTTAAAAATCTTCTAATTATGGAAAATTGGGCAGTATTATAGGAAGAGAAGGAGATACCACGCAATTCGTAGGAGAAATCAAGGTGTTTGTAGGATATACATTAAGGGTCTTTAGGGAGGTACAGATTGACTTCCTTCACCGACGTCCCAAAACTAATTTCAAAAACCTATTTTTATTCTTCTTGCCAAATGTAAATAGACAGCAAACTGTACGCGTGTCCCATCAAGGGATGCAGCGGTAGTCTCACGGAGGAGGCATTTATCAACCATGTGCGATACCATCAAAATAGCAATCCAAATTTGGGTCCATTGGGTTGTAAATACTGTCACCAGACATTCGAGAAGCCATTGATGCTGCGCTCACATTTGCAACAGATGCACGGACGTCACAAGTACTTTTGTAGCATTTGCCTGGAGACGACAGTGAATCCACGTCTGATGCTCCAGCATATGCATAGTCAGCATGAGGCAGAATTTCAATTGGTCAATTGTCAGCAACAATTTCTTGAGCTAACCTCGTTCCACAATGTACCTCAAATGTCAAAATGTTGGGTTAGCGCCATGGAACAACCGTTTGGCCAGAAACAAATGGAAGATTTCCTAGGACGTTTGATTGAAGAATTGCGTCTGCGACGATCAGGAACTAAATATATATACAGGACATGTGAGTTGCGTCTGCTGACACGTGCCACTGAATACCCAGGAATACTGGAGTGTGCCAAATGTCAGTTCAAGACCCAATTGCCTAAAGCACTCCATCAACATCTGTTGAAGCACAAATTGATGATGGTTCGGTTAGCGTATCCCGCCGAGGATCATTCTGCTGATATGCAGCATCAACAATTGGCTGCCCAGGAGTTGGTAAGCTATATGGAAAGCACCTCAACACAATCCGAATCGGAGTCGACATCAGCATCTGCAACGAATGAACCGGCTGTAACCTTGCCCGCAAAAATCCTAGTGCCTGGTAACCAAAGAGTAATGACACCGAAATTCAATTATGTTCCCAAGGAATTGCGTTACATTTGTGGCGTTGGTGATTGTAGCTTGCATCTGCCGACGGAACAGGCACTGCGTAATCATTTGACCACCAATCATAACTACAAGGAAAGCTTTAAGTGCGTGCATTGCACCTACATGGACCTTTCACTGCTGATCGATAGAGTCGTTGAACATTTGTCTAATCACAAGCGACATGTGTATCAATGCGGTGGCTGTCCCGTGTTTCTACCCAAGCGTTCTGGCATCGATCGACACATTCATGAGAAACATGCGGGAGAGGATGTCGATTTGATCATTCATAGGCGAACCGTTGACAGCATTTATACCAAAAAATCTGCAACTCGTTGGTTTAAGTCAAGTAAGTGAAAAAAAATAAGAAAATTCCTTTTAAATCTGGAAATTACACTGTAATTTCTTGGGATCGCTGCGGTACTTGGTGAAGTGCCAGCAAAGCCGATCGTTCAACCTACGAAAAGGGGCATTTCTTCATTGCTCGAGTTGATTGCTCAAATGCGCTGTTGTAAAACTTCATAGTAGTTGTAAAACTTCATGAGACACACATACATTTTGATGCCAGAGCAGGTACCAATAGAGCGCTAGCAACATGGCCGTAATCATCGTTTCTCTGTCTGTGTTAATTTCGCTGGGTTTTTAGGCTCTTTGCCGAACTCTTTGGGATGCCATGAGTTTGATGGTTTTGGGTAGTGACAATACTTATTCTTAGTTTGGAATCATATATTTTCCATTATAAAGTAACGATCGATTCTTTTTGTATTGAACTTGTAGTGGCTCCACTGCGCACAATGGACATTGAATTTCTCTGCAATTTGTGCTTTACGGCATTGAACGATGAGAACAAGATGTTGGCCCATATGGAGTATGCGCATCAGCGATCGTATCAATTCTGTTGTCCCTATTGCGATTGCGGTGGCAAGGAGGCCATACAACTGGTCAAGCACATAAGACAACATCATGACGGCTGTCGAATGCAACCGTTGCAAACGTACCAGCGGATCAGGAGCAGGAATCGACAAACTTTGGGCTTCTATTGCAACAGTTGTCAGGAGGCGAGCATTAGCTTTCAAAAGATATCCAAACATTGTGAGACAGTGCATCAGAATCGATTTCAATACAAATGCTGTCACTGTAACTTTGCCAATGCCGTGGAACGCAACGTGAGCATTCATATGCATCAGGAGCATCGAAATTTGCAGGGACTCGCTATACAACAGTTTGAGCGACTGTCCAATGAGATGCTCGATACGGATTTCTGGGATATCGCTCAACCCATGGACGCTACTACCCAACCCAACGACACAAACAATAGTGCCATCACGAATAACAGTACTAGTGCCACCACTAGCGGGTTGAGTGAGGAACCGAGTTTCGCGCCTATCGATTTAATATCATCGGATGAGGAGGACGTTGTGGAATCGGAGGCAACAGAGGTTAATAATGTTGCCGGTGCACTGGTAAGTTAACAAGTTTGTTATCGAAAATCGATTACACTTATCGATTTATATACTTACGCTGGGAGTAAGTCATCAAATTATAGATAACTTCTATTTATTTACAAATAATCGATTCATGTTGTAATAAATCGAAACAACTAATCGATTAATAACTATCAGGCGTATAATCGTTATCGTAACTAATCAATAACATTCCTCGCTTTGCAGAAACTGTACGAATTCGCGTGCTCCCACTGCACGGAGACAAGTAACGATATGCAGGAGCTGAAGACAAAACATTGGAGCATTAAGCATCCGGAACAACCGTTTTATTTCTGCGTACAACCACAAATGTGCTGCCCTGAATGCCATGCCTACAATGGGAATGCCAAGTCATTGCTGGAGGATCATTTACCCAATAAGCACCAGATACGAACCTTAATGGCCTGCGATATGCGAAATGTGCGCGAGTGTGCGTACTGCGAATACAAGTATACGGATTTAAAGAATTTGGCTCAGCATACGATGAGTCAAGCGCATTTGGCTAATGATTTGAAGAATCTAACGGATGGGGATCTGTTTGCTCTACTGCGTCTGGGTACCACTAAGAATGATTACTATCAGTGTGATATGTGTCGTGTGATAATGCCCACAAAGGTGGCAATCGCTCAGCATGGCAATGTGGAGCACAATAATGCACCATTCTGTTTCCGACTTGTACAGGATGAAATCATTTATCACTGCTCGTTTTGCATGTATGCCTCCACCGTGGAAATAGAGACATTACAACATATGTTGGATCATTACAAGAAATTCTGTCATTGTCATTTTTGTAATACAATCTTAAACGATGGATTCGAGGAATATATACAACATTGTTATACCTGCCATCGGGAGGAGGTGAAACGTTTCCAGCAAATTCATCCCTATGAGGATCTCAAGAAATTCCTTATGCAAATTCTGTATCAATTTCAAAACGGTCTGATCATTAGTAAGAGCAGTTTGCGTAAGACACGTTTCGGTTATGAACAAGAGATGATAAAACTTTATGATGATCTTATGCAGAAATTCCAAAAACCACCGATACCACGTTTATTGATAAGCCAATTGTTGAATAGAAATGTCAGTGGTGCTGCTAACACTACCGCCACCAGCGGCACTACCGTTGTACAGCAGCGTCCAGCTGCACGCATCACAAGTCGTCGCAAGACTTTGAATCCCACGGATTTGCAAGCGGCGTTTCAAGTGCCATCAGCAAACCCAACAGCTACAGGGGCAGAAAGAACTGCAGCTCGGCAAGTTATTATCAATTGGCAGACATCGTTTACGGGCTCAGCAGTAGCAGCACCAGCGCCAGCTCCAGCTCCAGCTACTGTTGCAGTACCGCTTTTAGCACCAATTCTGCACCGCCCACTGCCTCCTGCCGCAGGAGTTACACCAAGCACAATTGCTCCAGTTCCAGTACCGCTGCGTACGCTGGCACCTGCACCACCAGGTCTTACTGCAGCAGAAGCACTGCGTTCACTGGCTCCTGCTGCTGCTTGTGGTCCTGCTCCTGCTACTGCTCCTACTCATGCACCTGCGCTTACTATACGTAATCTTTATCCATCAGCAGCTCCAGCCACGCACAATCAAATGCCCATTTTACAGCGTATTCGGAAACGTCGAAGCACCTATGTGGAACCTGGACAACTCGCGTCGATCTTCAATATCGACGGCGATGGCAAGCGTCGTTGTGTGCCATAGGAATCATAAAAAAACAAATTAATCTATAATCTATAGTATATAGTATTAATTAATGGCAGTACATGATAAATATATATATAAGTACGAGTATATATAATTATAAACGTAGCTCGACATCATGATCATATTAATAGCGTGGCTAAAATACTAATTATCTTAATTAATATACATACAACAAAAAGACTAGCTATTTCTATGATTAAAAATAAGTTTTTTTTTTTTTAATTTTTTTTTTTTTTTTTATTCATCATTTATCTGTAAACAATTAAAAAATATAATTACAAAATTGAGAGAGACAGAGAAAAGATGCAAAGATATTACAAATATCATGGAAATAATTAAACAAAAATAATAATAATTAAATTTTGAAATTACAATTGCACTAGAATCGAATAATCATGAACTGTTTAAAAACAATTTTTGTCAGCAATTTAAAAAAAAAAAAGATTTAAATTATTATTGAATTCTGCACTCATTAAAATCAAGAAGAAAAGACAGAAGACATCAGGTTTAATGATCACAATTATGTTAAATATTATTTATAAATTATATAATTATTAAAAAAAAAAAAAGTATGTATCTTAAACAATGAAAAAATATGAAATGAAATTCAAGATACAATCTCAATTGTGACAGGCATTATTGTACATTAACTCGAATGTTTGCGTCTCTTGGCCACGATTTTCCCTCTTGACCACATTGGCACAACGCACCTGATTGTGGTACTCGCAGGGCGTGGCAAATGTTACCAATTTACCATTACGTCGCACACAGATCGGACGATAATAGCGTGGACAACTATATTCACAACTGATCGCATCTTCACCAATACCCTCCAAGTTGTCAACGTCCCTTGGTTGCTGCTCCTTTGGATCTGATTGCACTACATCCTCATCCACATCGGAGACGTTATCATAACCATATGCACTGTCATAATAGGATTGATCTTCGATGCTATTCTGGGGCTGCATATAGATATCCTCACTGCCTGCTGTGCCATAATTCCGATCGAAATTTGTATTGGCATTAACACTCAGGATTGTCAATAACAATAAAGCCAACACTGGACGCATGTTGACTGCTTCTTAGCTTGGCTATAACTGTGTTCCTCGTTGGCCACTTTAGACGCGTTTTATAGACGCGTTTCTTTTGGGGTTTCTTTTTTTTCGTTTTTTGGCTGGTTTTGGCTCAACACTTGTTCAAATACTATCTTTCCAAGTGTTGCTTAAATGCGTATTCAAATGTGAATCAAGGTTAAAAGTTTGTTTAACTTGACTTTGCTTTTGCTGATAACAGCACCATTTACTTTTTCCAACTGGGTATATGCACTGTGAGAGGTGACTTGTAACAGTTAAAGAAAATTCGTTTGAAAAACTTTTTGAAATTTTGAAAAAGTAAATTCTTAATCAAAACTAACATTTCAAGTTGTTCTAAATTAGTGAGTTCCCTTAAGAAGATCATTTGTTATAAGAAAACACTAAAATTTCATATAAAAATCTGAAGTTTTTATAAGAAAGTTTTCATTTAGTTCAGAAAATAGAAGTCTTTTTTAAAGAACTCATTTCTTGTACAGAAAAAAAAGTTTAGAATTGATTAAACTTTTCTACACTCGATATCCTAAAACACAGTATTCAAAAAACTACAGAAATTAGAAGTTTACAAATATTTCCATTAAAAAGATACAGATTTCCCAGCGGTTTCACTGAGACTCCAAACAGTTTAAAAAGCGTATTTGTAAATAAACATAATTCAATATTTGATTATAAATTGCGTCCGAGAAACAAAGTATACAAAATTCTGTTAGCATTTGTTTTCGCTTTGTGCAACATTTATTGGAAGCGACTTTATAAAAAGTAAAGATATATATATATATATATATAGAATGTAATAGTCTTTTCTGTAAATTAGTCTAAAATGATCTAAGATCTAGAAAACTGTAAACTGTGAAACAGGCAAAGAAACAAAGTCGAGTCGACTCAACTCGCCTCGACTAAATCCAGTCCAAGTAGCCCTGCTCGAAACCATGACGCACCATAGCAAATATACGATAATTGGCCTCATCGCCGGCAATCTCCATGGATAGCTGATGGAACGCCTTGCCATGCATGTCCGTCTCGAAGAGTTTGGAAAGACGATCACAATCCTGTTCGTTGCCCATGAGCCAAGGCAAAAAGTGCATGCAGATCAAGATGCCATAGAGGGCATAACGCTTGAAGTGCACCTCAAAGCGTTTAAAGCTAACAAAAAAAGAGAAAAAATGTATAAAAGATAAAGAATCAAAACTAGAATTTATACCTGTAATCGTCGAGAAACTTTTGAATCTGTTCATCGCTGAGAGAATCCTTGTTACGCTGCAGCACCAACTCCAGAGTTTCGTGCATCTTCTGATGATACAAATGCAACAATTTGGGAAAGATTGTTGCACGCTCTTCTGGCGGCGTGTTCATGTACAAAAAGAAACTCAGATCCAAAGCGGTGGAACTGTAGCGCAACTCTTGGAAATCAATCATTTTGATGTTGTCCACCTTGCCATTGGCATCCTCATGGAACATCACATTGTTACGATTGAAGTCACCATGTAGGAATGTACTGAAATAGGAATCGGCCTGAGCAGGATCGCAGGAATGGGTTCTTAGGTGTTCCATCAGTTGAATGGGTTGATCAAAGAATCTATCACGCATTTGCTGCAATTTCTCAGCGAAACGAGTGTCCTGATCGCCGTGCAACAACTGATCCCGGCAACGATCGTAGAACTCATACAGACGATCAAAGGCTACGCGATAAAGCACTTCAAAGCAATTGGGAACACCTGGCTCGAAGACAAATGGCAAGGTCACGAGACCATTACGCAGTCGTTCATGCACCGTTGGCTGTAGAATCCGTGTGGCATAGCCAAGGGCATGATAGGGTCCCAGAACATTACACATGGCCTCCAATTGATCGTGTCGCAAGGTCAGACGTGGACCAAGCTCATAACCCGCCGGCTTCAGATGCTGCAACGCCAACACAGATTCACGACTATCGCTTAATCCTGCAGAGCAATAAGATTGAGTTATTGCTGGTACATGATCATGTGTTTAGAGTAAATAGTCTTATAATCTAATCACAGCTGAGATAACGACCAATTTTGTAATCTCAAGACCCCGGAATCTATCTGTTCGTATAATTAAACAATTTTAATCATGTTGAACAAGTTTTGTAAAGGAAAAAGCCACGTAATCAATACGTGAAAAGGTTCAGGAATAACTATATATATCTTATGAAATAAGTTTTTGATATATTACCGATCGTAATTAGGGGGAATTACTAGTGAGTTCTATCGAGGTATCTCTATGCTAAGGTTTGATACAAAACGATGTTTGGTATTATTATATTATACCATCGGATATAGTAGTTCAATCTGAACCAAAGTTGGCCGAATTGTAGAATAATATATACTTTCTTGAGTTACATCTACAAAAAGCTAGTTTTTAATACTATCGTTTCATATATCAACTAAAATTGCTATGACAGAAAGATATAGTAATTCGATCTGGACCTAAGTTGAGTGTAAAAGGCAATTTGCAAGCTAATTTGTAAAATAAGACTTTTTTATACGAAATTTACGATTGTTGCTTTGCCAGCTATAGGATATAGTAGTACGATCTGAACCAAAGTCTGTGGGAAACAATTTCTTAAGCATTTTTCATATCGTTTGATCAGTAAAGCTCAATAACCAAAAAAGTTGTTCATATAAAGCTAGATTCTGGGCCGATCATTTATATGGCAGACATATGATTAGGATTAGGATCGCAACTTACCATCGACGAGTCCAAACTGAGCACGGTAGGTGCGTGGAACAAATTCCTCGACGAGCGTCGTGTTGAGTTTGCTGCCTCGCAAGAGCTGCTCATAGGCGGGCAGTATTTCTGCATAGAGGAAAATCTCATTGGCGAATTGTATGTAAGATTTGCTCGACTCGCGGAATTCTGTGTCGCCCTTCATGAACTTCACCAGCACCAATTCCTTCTTATCGCTTTGTAAGTATTTTTTACAGTTAAAACAAAGAGCACAAAAAAAAAACACAAAACTTTTTCTTACTTTCCGGCAATTTTCAAGTCCAGCTCGACCGTGTAGAGAGCGGACATGAAGCCATCCAATCCCGTGGAGCACTGAGTGCGATGTGAGACGAGAGTTGCATTCTCGCCAAAATATTTAAAGATATCGTAGATCAAATAACGCCCAATGTAATCCAATTGCTGCTGTTGTGTGGACATCGTGTTCGCTGTTTACCGCTCCCTTCAATACTAAATTATTAACTTAATTGGCGTTTTGTTTTTAACCGACTAAAGAACACGTATGTCATCTGTTATCGGGACTCGATAAATGCGGCCAATTAATGAATTTAAATAGAAGATTTTTTTCCTTCCCTTTGTTGCGATAGCGAGTTGCACAATCGATTGGTCACATACAGTCATACAATTGTCAATCGCTGAAATAAAGTTATCGATTGTTTGGTTACTATCGTATACAATCTATCATTGTTCGTTAAACGATTTTATTTTTTTTTTTTTAATTAAATCTTTATAAATAAAATTATTATATTTTATTTTCTGCAATTTAATAGCCTACATTTATTTGCAATGATATAAATGTATGTCTCTTATACAATCGATTTTTCAATGGGCATGCAGCTCGATAAAGCACTTTTTGTCGATATTTTGAACTGTTTACTTAGTGTTGTTTTGTTTTAAACATTTTGAATATTTATTACTCACACTAAAAAGGTATTTTACTCATTAAATTATTGTTTAAATTGAATAAAATTATTTTTAATTTGCCTGTGAATCGCCAATGAAAAAAATAAGAACATTTTAAGTTAACGTTTAAATTTGGTAAAAAATGAAATTTTTAAATAAGTTGAAATTTAATTTTAATAAATAATTAAGAAAATATGAAGTTAGAAATGTTCATCATGCATGCTTGACACTCTATGCGATATGTGTCATGCATATTTTCGATAGTTCGTGTTGCATCGATAGTTACTTTCAGTACTGGCAAACAAATATTGGTATTGCCAGCCCTGCTCTGCTGGAGTTATAAATATAAAACAAACGATTTAAAAACGCAAATCCACAAAGTAAAATATTGTTAATTATGCATAAACAAATGCATATCCAGCCAAAAAGAAAATTTATACATTCGAATTCCGAATGCGTTTCTCGGTTCACCGTCGGGTGTGTTGTGTATGAGTGCAGTGTTGTCAGTCAGCGTATGATTTAAAAAAAAAAAGCTTGAATTAAAAATGATTGAATACTAAATTTCCTATCCTCAGTTTTTGGGCACGTACTGAGTAGCTAAGCGATAAAACAAAGTGACCTTAAATATAATAATGCTAGCTTTGACAACACTGGTGTTACTCCGGTTGCCTTTCAAAGCCAAATAATAAAATCAAAACAAGTATACCCTCAAGCAATTATGAGGTAGCCAAGCAGCAATCGTGCATGTGTGCGTGTGTGTTCATATGCTTTAACGCTACGAACCAACGATGAAAGAAACAAGCAAATAAACGTGCTGGAAAAACATAAAATAGGAAAACGATATACAACACTGCTGCAAGACAAGTGTGTTGTTGCGTTTTACAGCACTACCTATCGCTATACATTTTATGCAGTATTTTTGTGTTTGTCCCATGCCTCTGGTATTTTTGTATTTTCTATTTCTCTTCATTTTCGTTTTGCTCTTTGGTACGTTCAGACGTGAGCGCGCGGTTTGTTATCGTCGTCGTTGTCTGTCGTTTTTCGTGGTTTCGTCTCGCGTTATGTGTGGCAACAAACAAAAATCAGAGCTAAACAACAACAAAACAAACCCAAAATTTAGCAACAAAAACAAGTACACATATATGTAAATACACATATAAGTTTAACGCTCTTTACTACTTCTTTTTACATATTTTTTTTGTCGTTTTGTCTTGCGCATGGTTCAAACGTTGCTGCAGCAGCAAAAAGGTTGGTGAAAAAAAAAGACGTCGTCGGCCGACGTTCTCGTTATCGGCTGTCGTCGCGCCGCCGTTCCACCGTTATACGAGCTGTTTGTGTGCATTTTTTTTTGTTATTGTGTTTCGGTATTTCCTACACTAAATTTTTTTTTGGTTTATTTGTGTAAATGTATTAAACTAAAGCTAAAATGTGCATTTAAAAAAGTTATCGAAAGAAAAAGCAAATAGAAATTAATCGTCGCCCTGCGTTTCGTTGTCTGTTTTTGCTCTTCTTTTTTTTTTGCTGCTCCGCCTCCACTGTTGCGACGCGCTCTTTTGTTAGCCGCAGCGTCGTCGTCACCGTCGTCGCATTTGTCTGTGTATGCGTGCGACAGCATTTTTTTCTTTTTTTTTTTTGTTTTATTGTATGTGCGCTAAAGTTTATAGTTGAATATGTTTTAATATCTCTATCCCTTTTTCTCATGCTGGCTATATTTATGTATGTATATTTTATAAACGTTTTCAGCGTTCTAAAAAACTGAGCAGTAGCAACAACAACAAAGTACCCAAAAAGCAAAAGCAAATTTGTGTACATACATACTTATGTATGTATTTGAGTGTGTCTCTGTGTGTGTGAAAGCAGAAGGAAAAGCAGTGTCGCCGCTGCTGCTGCTGCCGCCGCCGCCGTCGTCTTTCGCTTTGAAGTGAAACATGTTTTTAGTATTGCCCACAGCAACAACAAAAATAACAACAACTATGATAAAAGAGCAGCTGCAACAGAAGCAGCCGCAGCACCAACAACATCATTGACAACAATTTGTAACTCTACAACAACATCAACAATCAGTCAAATGTAAGTGCTGTCTTTTATTTATATACACATATAAATTGTACCGAACATACAAATCTATGTATGTATGTATGCATGTAGATTCAGTCAGCATCAAAATTGTTTGGTTATGTTGAAGGCGAAGCCGCCGCAGCCGCTGCTGCTGGCGTTAACGTCGCTGTCGGCGTTGCCACTGTGTTACATTTTGCGCGCATACGGTGGCAGCGCTGTCACCGTCACCGTTGTCAGGTCGCAAACATATTGGGATTTGCCGGCATTTTCTTGTGCACTTCTGTTTCTGATTGGGAAGGCATGTGGTTTTGCGGTCCGTATATGAGTTAGTGTGTGTGTGAATATATGTGTGTGCAGGCCAGGTAGCAGCGCATCAGACACACAATGCTGGCAAAAGGCAAACAAGAATTTAAAAAAGCCATTGACGCCGTCAAAGCAAAGCCAAAGCAGCGCTGCAACAGCGACGACGACGGCTACGACGACTGAGCAGCGTCATTGAAGTTGAAACAGCAAAACAGACACATGCAAACAATCATACATGCATACATATGTATATATGTAGGTAGACGGCCATGTACAGCTACAGCCAGGCTGGCTGGCGCTCTCACGATGCTTTTGCCTTGCCCTCTCTCCCTCTGCCGCTGCCGCTGTCGCTGCCGTTTGCCGACGACGACGACGCGTTGTCTGCACAAAGAGCAAACAGCGGCATTGGCAGCGGCTCTTTTATTTGTATTACTATTTTGTTGTTATTGTTAAATATGCATGCATAAATGCTAATTGAAATTATAACTAAATTGTTTAATTGACAAATACTGTAAGGCACGACATATGTTTGCCTATTATAAGCAACTCGCTCGTTCGCTCTGTCACTCTCACACACACGTACGCTTACGCTCTTTTTGCAGGCTGCATTTTAATTACAATTTGTTGTTAAGCTAAATTCACCAACAATAACAACATGCAGCATGTTTCTGGCATTGAGAGCGAGAGAGCAACACAGTGCGCTACGTTTCGCACTCGCTCTTTTCCTTTCTCTGCTGTTCATTTGTGCTGAAGTTTCAACAACGATGCCGGCAGGCAGCAGCCAATAACAACAACAGCAACAACAATACCAGCAGTAAGCAAGGTTTGCTCGCTCTCATTGTGCTCTTTCCGTCTTTCTCTCTGCCGTCTCTTCGTTGTCCTGCAATGTCCGCTTGGCCGTGTCAACAGCTGGACAGGAGGATTGTAGAGGGCGCCAGTAGCAGCTGTTTTAATGCGAATTTGGTCACATTGAACTAAACGGTCATTGCCTTTGCCCTTGTGATTCGTGAGTCGTAAGTAGTAACTTCGTGATTAGTTACATTTTACTCGTGACAGCTATCTTACTCTTTATTTGCCCCTACATTTCCCATTTCACTCGTTTTTATTATGATTTTCTTCTTGTTTATGCATCGTTTCTTATCGTTGTTATTTGTTATTGTTCGCCTATTTCACGAGAAATACGCTCACGCATTTTGCAAACGATACATTTCACATAAACAAAAGAAAAAGCGGTGTGGAGGGGAGGGGGGGGCAAATCGATTAATGCAGGTGCAACAGTGCTACATTTCCATGGAAAACAAACTAAAAGATCAACAAAGATAGCAAACGATAAACGAAGAAAAAATGATTGACATTAATAGTATTAGGAATCAAAGCTAATGTTTATATTGTTTATATCGAAAACGTGTTAAGGTTAATAATAGTCGTGTGTGCGATATGAGAATTACTAAAGTCTGTTCTGACCTCCGATATAAAAGTTGTAAAAATTTATTTAAAATTAATTTGAATTTTATAGAAATTGAGTTTATACAGGAAATAGATTTTATATGGATAATACTAAACCAACAAGTACGAAATGCTATAGTCAAGCAAACCGACTTTGAAAGACCCCGTACTCATTGTAGTGCGCATTCTTCGACCGATTTGTCCTATGGGTGATATATGCTATAGTTGTGAGGATAGTTATGACACCTCTATACACATAATGTGTAAATTGGTCCCAAGAGCTCTAATTGTTTCCAAGTTTTGGTAGTTTTATTCCAAATTTGGTGACTCTAGCTCTTATAGTCTCTAAGATCTAGGTGTTCATACAGACGCAAGACGGACATCGCTATATCGACTCGGTTGTTGTTGCTGATCAAGAATATATATATTTTTTTGGGTCCAAAAAGCTTTCTAATAAAAATCTAATAACTTTAGTTAAAAAAAACGTTTTCAAAACTTTAGTAAAAAATAGAAATGTATAAAAAATAAAGAATATAGAAGAAGAGTTCCCTTTAACAGGGTTACCACCCAACTGATTAGCCCTGTCTTCTTCTTCCCCGTTGTCGCCGCTTCTTGAGGCTGTGACATTCGTTGTTGCTGGATGCGGATGCCTCATCGGATTTGCGTCGTGCCTCGACAGCTGCACAGGCAGCCTGATAAGCAGCAATTTTCACCTGTTCGTATTCATTGCGAGCAGATTCGATTTGATTGACCAAACGATCACTGCGTTTCTTGGCTATAATCAGCATTCGACGCTTTTTATTGTAATCCAATTTGGCCAATTGTTTCAAATACGAAATATCCTTGATGTTGTGCTGCAATTGATTTCCCATTTCCTTTAAGCGTTTCAGTTGAGATTTAGCCGAATTCGTGACAACTGCAATTTTATTGCCATGTCCCTCATTACGCCTTATGGACGTACCCAAATGTTGGCTTAAAGTTTCCGCTGCCTTCAATTCCGTTTGCAATTTATCGACCAGGGCTCGCTTGCACTGAAGTACCGCCTGTACGGCTCTATTGGCCTGAATTGCCTTTTCGGCCAATTCGATTTTCACCTGTTTTGCTGCCCATTCAGCGGCATTCGATTGTGCATCATTTGCTGCTGTGGCAACTTGTGCTGCCTTTGCTGCACCCAAATCACACGGTTTTCCTCCTACTCCTAGTCTTTCCTCTGGTCTTTCTCCTCCAGTTGGTCCTTCGTTATCATTGGGATTGAATTCGATTGATTGCGATAACATGCATTGCGGTGTTGTTGCTGTTACACAGGTTGAACTATCGATTTCATTGCTACTATCGCCATCGCTATTGATACTCTCCTCAGCTGACGATTCATCGGACGACATTGGCTCGGCTGGCAAATCATCGAGAAAATTCAGTCGTTTAACATTGTAGGCAGCCACAGTTTGCAACAAGAATATAAGCAAAATCGTTAATCGTTTCCATTTCCAAATCATTATTTGTCACAATTGTTTAGGTTAGGTTTTACTTTATGGAAAATAAGCTACTTTGATTGTACCTATCACCCAATATTATGTTTCGATGTGTTCCTTTTGGGTTTTATGCCATCAAAAGTGCAAAATTTTCATTACAAATCGAAATCTAATCTTAATTCCTTTACGGAGTCCCCTTATTAAGCTATACAATTAACAGTGCTCGGTTACACTGTTAATATGTGGGCCATAACAGAGAACTGTTATAGCATTAACATCCTTTGTATGTCTGTGTGTGTGTTGGAGGGGGATAGCAAGATCTTTAACCTTTCATGTGCAGTTCATTTTGTCTCTGCAGCAGCAGCAGCTGTTGGTTTTTCACCTGTGAAACGAGACGACACTTGATGGACAATAAAAGCGCAGATTACTTAAATGCGTTTTAAATGCAATTTTATTGGCAGTTGCTGCGTTTCGCTTTTCTTTTTGTATTGCGCAGCAAACGCGATGGCGTCGCTGCCAAGACAAATAAAAGCACAACAACAACAAGAGCGGTAGCAACAACACGTGAGTAGTCTGCGGGTGGATGGAGGGAGTAAGAGAGATACATTTATTTGACGACATTGCCATAGCTCAATCATACCAAAAGCACTCAAAATAAAAGCTGACAGCGGCAGTGGCAGCGGCAGCGGCTCTTTACACGTGCTGTCGCCTTTGACGTCGACGGCGCCGTCATCGTCATTGTCGTTGGTGGGTGGTGGGTGGCGTTGGTGGAAACTGCGCTTCAAAAGTACAAACACAAATTAATACATAGAAAACTGTTGAAAAACAGTCTTGTCATTGTCGTGTGGGATGTTAATAATGAAGGAGGAGCGAAAGTATTTACAAAAAAATAATAGAAAGAAACGTCATTTCTTTTGTTGTGCTTTTTATTCTAATCAGCGCGTAAGCAAGTGATAGCAAAGGAGAAAGAGAGAGAGAGAGAGACAGCGTGCGCTTGCATGTGCACAAGTTCGTGTGTGTGTGTGTGTGTGTGTTTAAAGTAAACCCAAATAATAACAATAATAATAATATAAACAAAATTCTTAGAAATTTGCAAATTTCGTTTGCTATCAAAAGAAAATAGCAAGCGATTGTGAGACAGAGATACTCGGAAATATCTAATTGGAATTTATTCTGTTTACTGCATTGTTGCTGCACGTGTTGTTGTTTTTGTACTAGTGATAGCTCAATGCCTTTGTTGCTGCTGCTACTGCTGCTGCTTCTGCTGCCGTCGACGTCTAGCAATTTCAATGCCAGTGTCAAAGCTATGCGTCGCCGTCGTCGTCATTAATAAACTCACACACACGCAAGCCAGCGCAGTTGCACACACACATACACATACACACATCGAAATATGCATATAAAGTGAAGAGAGCAGAAAAAAAATCTTTTATTTTCTTTGGACATTTTTGAACGATCAATGAAACAATGATTTTTTTTTAATGACATCTGATGATAATTTTCTGATTTATTAATGTTTCTTACTGCTGCAGAAGAATGTTAGTACTATTATTTTGTTGAGAACTTCGATAATAATTTGTTATCGATTTATGTGTTATTGCACATGTTTTTATTCACATTCGCAGGGCCGACGTTTCAGGGCTACACACACACACATAGACTCCAACACACAGCAACAATTTTAATTGTCATAGGCAGTATTGTTGTTGTTGTTGTTGTTACTTTTTTGCAGTTTGTTTGCCGTGTTGCTGTTTTTTTTATTGCTTCTTCTTTGTGGCTGTGTTTAATTAATGCTTATTATTTTTGTGCTATTGCGTTTTGGGCAAAAAGCAACTTTATTATTGCGTTGACCTTGTGTGTGTTTAGCAAGCAAGCAGGCAGGCAGCAACAAAAAACCAGAAGCAATAATAACAACAACAGCAGCAACAACAACTGCGCGAAAGCAACAAAAGCGCAAACAAAGCTTTGCGGCGACTTTTGCGACTGCGCCGCCGAATTCGTTTTGCGGCGAAATCGGTCATTGAACTTTGAACCAAACAAAAAAAAAAAATAAAATAAAATAAAAACGAAAGAGGGAGATAGAGTAACGAAACAAGAATGTAAACGCTCCTGTTGTTGTTGTTGTTACGCTCTATGTATATGTGTGTGTGTGACTGTTTCTCTGTTTGTATTTGTATGCCGTTACGCACTTGAGCGAAAGAAAGAATAAAGCAAAAAGAAAGTAAGCAACGCTCTTTCGCTCGCGCCTTCCTTCTTTTCTCTTCACTTCTCTTCTGCGCCTCTTGCGCAATTCCCATGTCATTTAAAAAGTAAGAGAAAAAATGCTTTCAAAAACACAACAAAAAATAAATTGTTGTTGTTTTTGTTTTTCTGGCTAATCAGCACAAACGGCGAAAACGCCTACAAAGTATTTTTAGTACAAATCGTGCACCTAAAAACAAGAATCGGGAACACATACACACAGACACATGCACATACACATACGGATACGCTCAGGGTGAAAGAGATACACAGATACACACGCATAATAATATTCAATAACTAAAATCTGTGTGTTTGTTGTACTTTTCTCGCCCACATGTTGCGCAAACGACTTCTCGACACTTTTGTGTATTGGTGTGTGTGTCTGTTTGTGTGTGTGTAAACATTTGTATGTTTAATTTAATTTGCATTGATTTAATCAAAACTTTAAAGCTGGAACTTGTCCAAAATGTGTGTGTGTTATATAAAATTAAACGGGAAACAAATTTATTTAGATAAAACAGGAAGACAATTACGGTAAAAAAAATGTAATAGAATAATTTTATGATTAGGTGAAAATATGTTTGAATTTTTTTTTATTATGTTTTTATTATATTAGAAAAATGTAAAAATAACTATCTGCAAATAAAACGTTGAAATTTTCATAACGAAATTAAAATTTATTTATTCTTTTGATTATGTAAATCCGATAAAGTCGTTTTTATAGATTAAAATCAATAAGTAATTATTGTATGCGTATTTTTGATTTTGAAAATTTAATTCATTACGTTAACTGATTAAGCGTTGAGCGTCGATAGCAGCAGCAAAGCTGGCAGCGCAGTCGGCAGTGTAGCTATTTGGGTCACGCATGACGCGCGCTTCTTCTTCGACCAGAGCATGCGTGCGTGCGCCTGTGTTGTAGTTGTGTTGGTGGGTGGCGTTGGCGCACAGATAGACACAGAGCAAGAGAGAGAGAGAGTGAGAGAAGGGTAAAATGGGTGAAGAGGTGGGCTGTGGATTGAGGCGTGCAAAGCGAAAGCAAAAGAAGCACGCGCTCACGCTGTGTTGACGTCAAACGTTTCTGGATCGTAGTTTTCTTTTAAAACTTATGCATGCACTAGCATGCTAAAAGAGAGAGCGAGAGAGTGATTGAGCGGAGTAGCGGGGAGATAGCAGAGAGACCACCCACAAAATTGGAAGAGTTGCCAGCTGCGCGTGAAATTTAATTGGCGCGTCTCTCGTTGTTGTGTGGGATTCTTTTGCGTGGGGCATTTGAGTCTTTTTTTTTTGGGTTTGAATCGTAGACCAAAAATAAATTATGATGCACGCAAAAGTTGTTGCTGCCTGCCTAAAAATACACACAAACACACACGCACTCTCTTTCTACTTCGCTCTGTACACACACACATACATGTTTGTATGTATGCAATGACTTGTTGTATAGTATGCTCATGCAAACACAAGCTGATTGCTGCGACAGTTTGTTGTGACGTCACAACAGTGATCGACGGTCGGTCACAAGCACAACTCGTGCAATTGATAAGAAAAACGCAACAAGTTTTTCCTTTTTACTGTGATTTTTGATGGATCACCCACATGAATGTGTTGCATATTGTTGCCATTGTTCACTGTGGCAACGCCGGATGCCTGTCTATATCCAGCGGTGCCATTTGAATGTCATCGCTGTGACGCATCCGTAGAATGTATCTTTTTTTTTTGTACCGTGTGAATCAGAAATCTGAAAGAATCGGTATTGGGGGAAGGGGTGTGGCAGAGAGGCAGCGGGCTGTGTGAATGAAGAGAACTGGTTTTGTTTTGGGGCTTGCAATGAACTTTTATTTTGCCGGCTGTTGTTGCAAAAGTGAGTAATGTTTTTTCCGCAGAAATTACAAAGTTAACATATACATACATACAATATGTACACACATACATATATATGTATATTTCGCATGGCAACACAAAGCGAAAACAAATGCTAAAATATGTCAGAATAATAACAACAACAAGAGCAACAAACAGTTAAAAGCTGCGGCCACTTTCACCACTAAGAAACAAAAAGAAAAAATAAATAAATAAAAAGCAAAGCGAATTTGCTGCTCACTCTACATGCACACATTCATGTGTGTGTGTATCTGTGTGTGTGTGTGTGTGTGTGTGTTTGTGTGCGACCGCGAGACTTTGTGCATGGCTGTGTGTGTGTGTGTTGTTGTTGGTGAATGCGAGGGTTACCCAGTAAATTATCAGTTAAACTTACTACAAATAAAATTAATAAACAGAAAAAGTAAAAGAATCGTCCAAGAGTAAATGCCCTGTAAAACACTTAATAAAAAGACATAATGTATAACAAGATTATATTACTTATATATTTAAAAACCAAAGTCATGTTTTGGCTACGATAACAGACCTACAGGTGAGCCTGCCTATGACTCACACTCAGACAGTTCATCGCAGCTCTGTTGTCTTTATTGCGTGCTAAACAAAAATCTGTACAATATTTGCCCTGGCAACAACAGGCGCTTAACAGCTGTACGTTTTATAGCAAAGAGCTTTGAGTCAGGCAGGCGCCTGTCTGCCAGTCAAGCTGCGCTCTTCGTGTGTGCATGTGTGTGTGTGAGTGCGCGTGGCGCTTAAAGCTACACATGTTGAACTTGCTCATAGCTCAAAGCTGTTAGAACACACACACACACATACACTTACATTAACAGACAGACAGACATGCGTCGCGTGTCGTTCGTTCACCTGCCGAGCTAAGAGCGCGCCAGATTGAGAGCAAAAGAGAAAGAGCGGCATAAGAAAATTAGCACAGTTGAATTTATAAAGAGAGAGCATGTGTATGTGCTTTTGTGAGTGGTTGTGTCTGTGTGCGAGTTCTTGGAGTCCAGCGTGTGAGCAGCGCGTGTTTTTTTTTTATTTGGTTTTTCTTTTGCGCCGCGCAAAAATGTTATTGAATTATATTGCACTTTGCATACACACACACATACACACATATATATATATACATACCCACATATGTATTGAAAAGTATTGTTTATAAAATGCCTAACTAAGCTTTTCTTTATTCTGTTTCTCTTTGCAGCTCTGAACGACAACAACTACTCAGCAAAGCTCAGTGAAGCAAACGGCAACAACAAAATAATAATAATAATTATATTAATCGTAAACCAAAACAACAACAAAATCAACAGAATAACCATCAACAAAAACTGTGTTCAAAATAAGTTAATAATAGTGCGTGTAACTTGTGTTTGTTTATTATTCATTTTTGTGTTTATCGTGAAATGTTTGTTTCCAAGCAAAATGTGCACAACAGTACTTTACAACAACAAGAGCAATCATAAAAATAAGAATATTAATATTAATATTAATAATAACAATTATAATAATAACAACAGCAGAGGCAACAGCAAAAGAAAGATCAACAACAACAAACTAACAGCAACAATAACTTAAGGCGCATATAAAGTTAATTTTTGGCAATCGCCTCGCTCTCTTCGCGTTCACCTCTGCTCTCACTCTCTCTTCGCTCTGTGTAACGTGTGAGTGTGTGTAGGAGAGAGAAAGAGTGTGCGTGCGTTGTTATTGTTTTCGTTTGTGCGGCCGCCCGCACACACACACGCTAAGCTTGATAGTGTGTGTGTGCAATGGATTTGCATTGTTATGGACTCTGTGTGCATGTGAGGAAACGGTAAATAAATGAAAACGCAACGTCATCATCATCATTAAAATTGCACATTAAAAGCAACAGCAACAGCAATAACAACAACTGCAGAAAACGGAAGAAGCAACCAAAAAACGTGAACGCTTCGCAGCTGTGTATATATATATATTTGTGTGTGTGTGTGTGTTTGTGTAACAGCGGCAATAACATAACAGAAGCATTTACATAAACATAACAGCAACGTAACATAACATTCAAAGCAAAAACAACTAAAGACTTAAAAAGTGTGTTCATTACTTTAAAATAAATAAATTACCTAAAACTAAAAAACAACAAGGGAAAGAGAACGTTGAATATATTAAAATATATCGATATATATATATATTAAACATTACTGTACACAACACATACATATACGAATTATATACACACATATACGATATATATATATATGCAAAAAATCAGCAAAAGTATTTGGAAAATAAATAAACGAAATAATAAAGAAAAATACAATTAAATAAAACCCAAAAATATACAAACAATTATTATTAAATACTTCGAACAAAATCCGTAACTAAATTAACAACGAGAGGAGAAACTAATTAATTGCTGCAAACAACAATAATTTATATAAAATAAAAAAATTTATTGAAATTACACGAAAACAACAAGAACCAAAAACAAAATATAAAAAAATTACAATTTATGAACAAATAACGCAATATAAATAAAATAAAAAAACATAGATATATATGTATGTATTGAACTGGATTAACTGGAGACATATATACACTATATATAGGGAGAGATATATATATGTACCTATAATTAGGTATACGACATTCTAAAAATTCATCATTAAACATTAACGAAACAACAACAACAACAACAACTGCAGCCAGATGTATAGATTAGAGGATACGAATAGTGGCGCCGTTATGGATAAGAATAAACAGAAATGTAAGTATTTAAATACCACTTTAACGGATATACATATACTCTCCTATCGGAAACTAAGAAATACGTATGAATAAATAAACCACAATTTACCAAATTATACCTTAATGTATATGGGTGCCCTGGAAGTCTGATTAGAAAGTATTGTTGTTAAAGAACAACAAAATAATATAATTAAATCTTTTTCTCTATTGTATTTATAATAAACAAAAAGTAACGTACACTCGGGCTCTACCGACCATAAGATACCCTGTGAGGAGTCCAATTTCTGCTTAAATTAGAATTATTTCGATGCAAAAGAACTACTATAAGAAAAGCTGAGCAAAGTAAAACTCTCATAACCGAACACCTTCGAGCTAACTTTGACGGTTTTAAAGGAGTGTCCCCCAATTAAAATGGAATCATCAACAAAATCAGAGAAGAATTTCTCGCGTAAGAGGGTCTTCTGCTTATAAGCGGTGTTCGTAGAGAGGTTTCACTGTATATCCCCAAATGCCTAGTGCTTTATCACGAATTTAATGAGATTTATAGATTTCTAAAACTGCTAAAACCGATTTAATGTCCATATTTACATAAATATAGTTAAAAACTGTAAAAAGTAGTTAACATTTGAGTTTTATAGCGACCACCTACACTAATGCTATACCTGTTCCACTAAAAGTCCTACACCTTTTGGCCAAAATTATCGGGCTTCAGCCTAAATTGTGGGTTTAAGTCGTGCTTGGTCAAATATAAGCACATGGAGTGTCATAGCAGCCATCTACAGCATAAACTTGTTAAGTGTTGTAGTAGACAGAAACATTTAACTCCTTTCTAGGGTGACATTTGAGTTCTTTAGCAGTCACCCACACCACTCGTAGGCTCCTATAACATTCAGCTTTTGTATGGTTACAACTACTAATGAATTAAGTCGAGTGACTAAAGCAACGTCAAATATGTCATTGAATTGTTGAGTTTAGTGCATTCATTCCAGAAATTATGATATCACACTAGAGTAGAAAAAGGGGGAGGGGGTGGGGGTGGGGCTGGCGGCGCCGTCTGCTCGACAATTTGTCAAGTGTATTTGTAAATTCCGCAACAAGGAGAAGAAGAAGAAGAAGAAGACGAACAATTGCAATCATTCATGGGTCATTCATGACTCAGATTTCAAGCGTTACGTTTGGTCTTCCCGGCAACCCGAATACAACCCAACCGGATGTGGGTAATAGCCTTTAGTAATCCAGTTTTAGTGATAACATTCTTTAGTTTTCCCCGCCACCCTCTCACCACCATCCCAACTAGCAACCATCCCCTCTAATCAGCATCGCGCAATATTGCAATTCTTTCTCAACCCCTCCCTCCGCCCCTAACAACCCCCTCCGGTTACCCGTTGACCAATTCCCCCGCATATTTCTGTGATGCGTTGTGGGGAAAACTATTTTTGGTTTGGCGACAAACCACAGAACGAGGGAAGTTCCAACCAAATGCATAAAACTGTTAAATTGCAAAAAATTTTTTAATATTTCTCTTCATTTATTTGTCAATTCAAGAAGAATCATGATTAAACTTGCTGTAAAAAAAAAGTAGTTAAAATACAGAAATATTTACCAACATTTGATAAACTTTGTTTACTTCAACAGAATCGAATGTTATCGATATGTAAACAATTGTGACTTTTGCAAAAATCCGTGCTAGGTTGTATCAACCTAAATATGACACAAGTTGACTGAATCTATTACTAACACTCGTTGAAATTGTTTAAACTCGGGATTATTTTGAGTACTTATGTAGTTATCGATTACAGTATCGAATTGGTGACGAGTTGTTTTAATATAAAATTTATATTATTGAAAAAGTTACTTTAAATAAACAAATAATAAATTTAAACAATGCACTACAACAATATGAATCAATTTTGACCTATCGATAATTTAACAAAGTGGAATTCTAAAGATATCGATATATAATATATGAAGCTATAAGTTATAGGAATCTATTACTTCATCTAGTTGGAGATACTTAATGTAAAATATATCTACTTAAAAAAAAACCAAAAATTTATCGATTGTAAAGAAGTACATGTTATCGGTTATCGGTAACTAAACCTATTTCGGTTAAATTAGATGATTTATATAGATTCCTAAACTCCCTTAACGACTTTTATTGCGTTGACTTTAAAATAGAGAAAAAACTTTATCGATAGACGGACAAAAGCTGTTTGTTTCGAAGAAACTTTTCAATCGAACCTCTGACACGTACCAAAAACAGATCGGAGACCAAAAATCTCTGTCTGTCTCTTTCGCTGTCTCTGTCTAAAAATAGAGCACACACTTGCCTCCTGTGCAACATATTATTATCGTTATCGAAATGCAGGCCACAAAAAAAGTGCACAGAAAGAGAGGCAGAGAGAGATAGGGGGGAAAGAGAGAGAGAGAGAGAGAGGGGAGAGGGAGAGCTAAACACGTAATTGGCTCCAAAAATGTCGGTGTGAACGTAAGATCCATTTGAGAGAATGATCCATTAGTACCGCTCACTTTTTTTGGGGTCTGTAATTAAAACTTAATTAATTTCGCATTTCATTTACTTTTGCTTTTTAGTTTTTAGCTTTTTTTTCATTTGCTTTTTCACTTCCTCGTCGCAACCAGAGAAACATAGTGAGAAACTTATGAATGATGGACATATAGTTACCCTCTGATTGAGGAAATAAATCGGTTATTCGTAGTAAAATTGATGTGAAGTTTATGTTAAACTTAGGAATTAGCTTTCGATTACAAATTCCTGGAAAAGTCGTACTTAAAACAAGAAATTCATAATCAGCTACTGAAAGCCCGAAGTAACTCAAGTTCTTATATCATTTCTACTTTAGATTATGATCTAAAAACTCAAATACTTTGAAAAACTTTGGTTAACTGCTACTAAATTCTAGCATACCCTAGTTTATAGCTTCTTAAAGGGTATACTTGTGTGAAATCTAGCTTTAATCTCTCACGTTTTGTCAGCTGATTGCATTGGAATTTTTCTTATCTAAAATGCTCGGGGGAAATTTCTTATCGTGAACAGCTGGAAAAGAAACTCAAAACAAAAACAAAATGATGAAAATGTGCCATGAATTTAGCCAAAAAACAGCTGTCGTTGCAAATTGTTGTAAAAAGCTAAGTTTGTTTTAAAAATTACTTCAAATTTGTTCAAATGCAAATTCCTTTAAACCTTCCTAAGTGAAAAGTGCATATAGAAATGAAAGCTTTATGTTGTCGGAAAGCTTTAAAGCATTGGGAATGCTTTGGAGTAGAAAGCTTTTGTTTTAGTTAAACATAAGAGCTGTTAAAATTCTCAAGTGGTTCAAGCTTCTCTCGAAATAAGATTTCAGTTTATTTTTCGTTTAGTTTAATACCAAAAAAAATTACTGAGAATTAATTAGAATAATATTTGATTAATTCTCAGTGAAGTGAGTCTTTTTTGTAGATTATTTGAAAGTTCATTGTGTGCAATTAAGCTAATTAAAAGCTTTAGGAAAAAGCTTGCAGCTGAAAAACACGCACCTTTCTACAACAACAAAGAGTATAGCCAAGAAAACAGCTGCATTTTGGGTTCAGAGTGCATTCCCCTCTCTCTTGGTCTCTCTCTTTGTCTTTCCCTCTCTTGCTAGCCATAAAGTGAGCGAACGCTTCGTGTTTTTGGGTTCGTTTCTGCCGAATTGTTAGTCGGAGAAAGAAATGCAACTACAACAAGAACAAGAACAACAGCAGCAAGTAGAAGACAGCAAGAAGAAGCAGAGGAGGCAGAAGGAGAACGATAAAAATCAAGAGTCAATGTGTACATAAAACGTATAAATAAAAACCGATGTTGTCGCGTCTCTTGACTTGCTTTTCTGGCGACTTTAAGGCCAGAAGCTAAAGAAGCTAAAATAAAAAAGAAAAAAAACAATTTTGAACGCAGTTTGCGTTGAAATTTCACGCTACGCAGATCGCGCGAGTTTAGTCGGCAGCAAAAACAAATATATATATATATAACTATATTGTACAGATAGATATAGTAGATATGCAATAAGTGAATAAATAGATGTGGAAAGAGTGCATAAATTAAGTTAAAAATAAATAAGATTTAAAAAAAAAAGACAATGCGAGTCAATTTACGTGATTAACAACAAATTTTTTTTTATTATTAACAAACAAAAAACAACAACAACAACAAAGAATAAAAAAGTGCAGTGTTTTTTTTATGCTGCTGTGCGCGTGAGAAAAGAAAAAAGAGCGCAAAAGAAAAGAAAAGAAAGGAAAAGAGAAGAAAAAGAACGCAACGAAGTGAAGAAAGCAAATAAGGAAGTAAATAATTTAAAAAAAGACTTTAAAAAGATCTCGTCGAAATGTCAACTGCTTTGGTCTACTGGCAGTCAATGAACGGCGGAGTCGGAGGAGGACAAAGAGCAGGAGGAGCTGGCGGAGGAGGAGGAGTAGGAGGGGTAGTAGGAAAAGGACATGAATCAACAGCAGCAACAAGAACAACAACAACAGTTCCATTGGTTCCCATTGTTGTATCAGGTGGAACGACCGGTTCCGATTGGCACTACAATTACACGACTCAGCACCACCAACAACAACAACAACAACAACAAGAACTTCCGTCCTATACACGATACTGGAGCAATGATATTGGTAGCAATGGGAATACCATGTCAAATCATTATAAATTGCAGCTGCAATTGTCACAGGCAGCACCGCATTATTTGGCCCAGATCGATTGTCAGCATACGATCAAGAATTTTGATGATGATGATTGCAATGATGATGGCATTGCCAAAGCTTCGTTTAAGCCAATGCAATTGATTGATCAATCGGACAGCAATCATCATTATAGCTGTAAGCTGCAAATGCATTTCATTTCTAAAAATCCCAAAAAGCTGCTCTTTACCTCTTACCGTTTGGGCTGCACGTTGATCAGTGTGTCTTTGTGTGTGTGTTAATAGTAGGGAAGTGTTAGTGGGTGATTTGAGGAAATGCGCTTTGCTAATTTCTAAATAAAGTGAGAAAAAAGCAGCTGAAAGCTCGCTTAGAGCTTTATGAAGCTTTGCTTTAAGTAGTAAAGTGCGCGATGCAAGCTTTTTAATGTGCTTTTGAAGTCAACCACTTAAAGCTTAACTTTTTTTAGCTTTATTTGAAAGCTTTGCTTGACAAAGTCTAAAATTTTGGTCAACTGGGAAGTAAAGCCAAGTAAATGCCAAACAAAATAGCTTTAAAAGCTCATGTAAAGTGACCAAAGTAGCTTGAAAAAGTCACTAAAAGCTAAACAAAAGGTTTAAAAGTTATTTAAAGCCTTAAAAATATTTAAGTAGAGTGGTTTAGTGGTTTAGTTAAGTCAAAGTGGTTTAAAAAGAGCTTTTTGGGTGCAAATTAGCTCTGAAAAGAGCTTTAATAGTTTAGTTTGTCTATAAGTACAAGAAAACTGTTCTTGGCTTACTTAAAAACTCTATTAAAAGCTTAACAGAAGATTTTTGTGGATTCTGTTTGATGAAAAGCGGAAAAAACGAACAGGAAAGAGGAAGAAATATTGTCGCAGGAAGCAAACCTTTGCTGCTTTCCTCTTTCCTTTTCCCCTTTCCTCTTCTACTACTTCTTCTTCTTCAAGTTGTCAGCACAGTTGGGAAATGCAATATCAGTTTTCTTTCACCGCCTGTCGTAAGATATGTTTCGATTTTCCTCAATTTTCCTGTCTCGCTTCCCTTTTCATTCTGCCACTTGTGCTATTTTTGTGCTTAGAGAGAGAGAGAGAGAGAGGAGTGAAGGAGAGGCAGAGAGGCAAAGCACCAACTAACTATATGCTATATAGTACTATATCTATTTGTATATTCGGAATACTTTGCCTGCTTCGCTTGCCTGCATATTGTGTAATAATTTTTTGCCTCCCATTTTGGGCGCGTCTAGTGATAAATTTAGATGTGAGAGACGTATTTTTGGGGCGGTCGCTTGAATTGGCAACGTCCTCAGGTGTGCGACACACGTCACCATCAGGTGCAATATTCGGACCCAGGGACTCGCAGCAAAAAATAAAGAAAAAGAAAAGAATGCACATGAAATACGGTCATTGAACCAGTGACATCATCAAAAATCGGGACCATAAAAAACAGGAAAATCCAAAGTAATCGTAACTAATAAAGACAACTTGAACAAAACGATAAAGAATTCTTAAAATTTGCATTAAAAACTTAATTTTTAAGACTTTCATAACTCTTTGAACTCAACAATAAAGTTATAGTTTAGATTCCAAAGGAAGTTCAGTTAAATTTTGTAAAATTCACACAAAAAAAAAGTCCAAATTGATTGAAAGAATCCAAAAAATATTTTAATCTTATGCATTTTTTATCTTATCTTTATCATCTACTCGAATATCTAGATAAAAGTGTTTTAAAATAGTCCCTAGGCGTGCTTTACTTACTTTAGCTTTAAAACGGCTAGATTTAAACGGGATTTTATGCAAAAATTTGTAACTTAATCGTTTTCTCTTGCTCTTTTACAGTATCCGCCGGATATGGTTCCAGTGCGGGCGCCGTGGACACATCGCAGGGCAGCGGGAGCGGGGGAGGGAGACAACGACACGCCCCGCTCTATGGACGCTTTGTGGGCGAAGAGGAACTTCCTGCCACGCATCGTGATGTTATGCATCATGTAAGTAAAATCAATCAATTAATCATTCAGTCCAACAGTAAATAGTTGCATAAAGAAAAGCTTGATCGAGAAAATAGTTAAAGGAACGTCTTGAGATCTTGATTTGTTAAATTAGCTAAATATTTCGTCATCAGATATAGGCATTAAGTGCTAAAAATATAGTCTTATATCTACTTATTATATATAGTTGACCAGTTAATAATGATTGGCAAATTAAGCTTAAGTTGGGCTACTACAGGGTCTAAAATATTCATCATTTGTAAGAAAGTTGATAAAACTATAAGTTAACAAATAGCTTTTAAAGGGTTTCTATTGAAAGGGAACATTAAAAAGCTATATTGTACGCAGATCAAGTATTTTTTTAGATTTTTGCTATACAAATTATATATTAACTAAATACTTTCCATGTTTCAATCCGAAAACTGAAAAATCTGTCAAAAAATAATGTTTTGTATGAACAAATTTTTGGAATGAAATTAGTACAGGGTCTTTTGTAGTCGTATCAGTCGACTATAGCTATTTCTTTATTTTTTTTTGTTTACTCTCCTCAAGTGCTTTATTTATAAAATCTTGTTGCTTAAGTAAATAAGCAAACACTTGTAACAACTTATCTCCCTCTCGCTTGCTCTCTGTCTCTATAACGCTTGCTCTTTCTGTCTCTTTTCAGCACTCTAGTCCTTCGTCTTCGTCGGAGGTGCGAGCAATGCAAGCTCGCATTCCTCCGCACTTTCGAGACCCGGCCATGGCACCATTACGCAAGCTGAGCGTCGATCTGATAAAGACCTACAAGCACATCAATGAGGTGAGTTCCCAATTCCGCTAACACCACCGCCAAACTGCACACTAAAGACCCGTACCCCCTGGACCCCTTTGCCCCCTGGTAAATGCGCGTTTCACTGTCCCTGTCTCTGTCTGTCCTTGACCTCGCTTGGGACCTCTGCGTTCGTCTCATTTCAGTCACTTTGGCATCACATCTTGTCGACGGATACGCAATCTGAATTCTGCCAAATTCTCAAGCCAAAGTCTTTGAATATTTGGCAGAAGAATTGATAAAAAGATCGTAGAGAAACGTCAAACGAAGAAAATCAATTGATGTTTCAAAAAGTTGACACTTAAGAGATTTCTAAGAAGCTTTTTGCTCTGAAAGCTTCAATTTTTCTTTAAATTAGAAACTGCACTTTGGTTGCATTCTGTCGCTCTCTTCTATTACTAAGAGCTTTAAGAGGAGCTTTTATAAACATTGGTTAAGGTCAGTTGTCTGCAACACATAAACAGCCTCTTTGCCATTTAGAGCTTTGTAAACTTGTGTTCTCTTCAGGTATTAACTCTCCCTCTCCCACAAAATATTCACTTGAACACACAATAAGAGCTTCAAAAATTGATTGCTGCATAAGCTCCCTCTCTCTCTCTCTTTATATTTCTTCTCACAGCTCAAGATCGAGTTAAGCTTAAAGCTCTTGCATTAAGTCCTGTATTAGCTCACTCTCTCACTCCCTCTCTCAGTACCAATCGCTTCGTGTGCTAGAAATCAGCACATTTGAAAGCTGCTTGATATGGCATTCACTTGTTTGCTTCACAATAGCTGTTTATCATAGGAGTATGTTATTTGTATTGTATGTAAAGAATAAATTAAAGCCAATGCAGAAACAAACAAGCAAATCAAAACGCAAGAAATGGTAGAAATGCAAGCCAATCAAATAAATTACAACAAGAAAAACAAAATCAAATGTATAATGCATGAAAAACAAACAAGAGAAAAACAGCATGTAAGTGTTGTTGTTTCAATTGAGGTTAGAGTGAAAGTCAAGACGAGACGCACTGATAAAAAAAAAATAATGATGATGATGGTAATAATGGTGTTGTTGTATTTTAATGATGATGGTCACACCTTAGCATCTTGTGCTTATAACAATCAACATTATTATCAGCAACGATTAATTGGCCGACAAATTGTTACACACACACACAAGCAACAGGAATGATGGACGAGGAGGAGAGGGAGGAGGAATAGAGAAAGGCAGAGCCAAATCCAAAGCGCTCATATGAGCTTAACTGTATGCGCCGGCTTACCTATTACACTGTTGTTATTGTGTATGTATGTTTGTGTGTGTGTGTGTGGCCTTTTTACAGACTTAGCAGCGTCGCAGTCGACGTCCGGCTCGCAGCACTGTATGCTACAATTTTGCCAGAGTGAGAGAGAGTAAACGCGCAGCATGACGATTAACTGTGACGTTGTTCGGTTTGTCGCTGGGATTAGAACACAAAAAATAAAACGTCATTGTCAGACAACAACAACAGTCACTGACGACGCTGTTGACGTCGCTGCCGACGCGCAACGTAAGAGCAGCAACAGCCAGCGGCAGCCGCAGCAGTTACTGCAACGCTGACGTCGACGTCTTCACCGGCATACACCCATTTTCGAGCATTGCTCTCGCGACGGTAACTAAATCGACGCCGCTCTCTCACTCTCTCTCGCTTCCCATAAATGTTTCTACAACACAGCCCTCAATAAGGGCATAGCATTTGTGCAGCCGTCTTTTAGGCGTTGTTGAAACTCGCGAGAGCAAGAGCGAAATTACACCAACGTTGGCTGCAAAGCTTTAAACGCTCTTTCGCTGTTGTTTGCCATCTCTGTTGCTTGCACACGCAGGAGCAACGCACTCTTTCGCACTGACGTTCACATGCGGCGTTAGCAACAACTTTTTTGCCAAACCAGCTGCATATGAAATTTTTTCGCGAAGCCAATGAGTATGTTGTTGACCAGCAGGTGGCAGCGTGAGTGTGTTTATGTGTATGTTTGCGTGTATGTGTCTGGGGTGACTAACAGCAGACAAACTTCAATGTAAATAATTAAAAAATAAATATAAAAAAAAAAACAAACAAAACCAAACTGCAAAATGATTGACAATTTTATGTATATTTGTTTTAAATGCTAAGCGCAAGCGTTAACAGCTGTTAACGCAAGCTTGAGAAGTTAACACTGTAAACGGCATTTTGATGCGCCTTTTAGCACAGCGCTGTTATCGATAATTATTATCGCACTGTCTCTGTTAAAGATAGGCGCCATCTTTCAAATAAAGTTAAAATAGGACATTAAAATAAATTGAACAAACTTGAAATGTTTAAATATCTTTCAAAACAATGAATTTTTTCTCAATATATCAACTCTTTACAGGTATATTATGCGAAGAAGAAGCGCCGTGCACAGCAGACACAGGGAGACGATGATTCATCCAATAAAAAAGAGCGTAAATTATATAACGACGGCTATGACGATGATAATCACGATTATATAATCAAGAATGGTGAAAAGTTTTTGGATCGCTATGAAATTGATTCACTTATCGGTAACTCAAAATCATTTTTATCGATAGTTAACGATTAATCAATTATTTTTTGATTATTTAAACAGGTAAAGGCAGTTTTGGTCAGGTTGTTAAGGCCTACGATCATGAGGAGCAATGTCATGTGGCAATCAAGATAATTAAGAATAAGAAACCGTTCCTAAATCAGGCACAAATCGAAGTCAAACTGCTCGAGATGATGAATCGTGCGGATGCTGAAAATAAATACTATATCGGTGAGTTTTAATAATATAATATTATTAATTTTCAACTAAATTACTTTGTTTTTTTAACTTTTTAGTCAAGCTCAAGCGTCATTTTATGTGGCGAAATCATCTGTGCCTCGTTTTTGAGCTGCTATCGTACAATCTTTACGATCTGCTAAGGAACACAAATTTTCGTGGCGTCTCATTGAACCTCACGCGCAAATTTGCGCAACAATTGTGCACGGCTCTACTGTTCCTGAGCACACCCGAACTGAACATAATACACTGTGATCTGAAGCCCGAGAACATATTGCTTTGCAATCCAAAACGATCGGCCATCAAAATTGTTGACTTTGGCAGCTCCTGTCAGTTGGGACAGCGCGTAAGTTTATCCTTCATCCCTTCACTTAAACCTTATCCCATCCTATCAATCAATCCACAACTAATTCAAACTTTCTCCCTCAATCACAGATCTATCAATACATACAATCGCGCTTCTATCGCTCTCCGGAGGTCCTGCTGGGTATACAGTATGATTTGGCGATCGATATGTGGTCACTTGGCTGTATTCTTGTCGAGATGCACACGGGTGAGCCACTGTTCTCCGGCTGCAATGAGTTCGATCAGATGAACAAGATTGTTGAGGTGCTCGGAATGCCACCGAAATATTTGTTGGATCAGGCGCATAAGACGCGCAAGTTCTTTGATAAGATCGTCACCGATGGATCCTATGTGCTAAAGAAAACGCTAAATGGACGAAAATATAAACCACCCGGATCACGGAAACTGCACGATATACTGGGCGTGGAAACGGGCGGTCCAGCGGGACGGCGTCTAGATGAACCTGGTCATTCGGTGGCAGATTATTTAAAATTCAAGGATCTGATATTGCGCATGCTGGACTTTGATCCAAAGACACGGGTCACACCATATTATGCCTTGCAACACAATTTCTTTAAGCGCACCACCGACGAGTCCACCAACACCAGCGGTGCGAGTGCCACCGCCAATGCTGGTGCCGGTGGTGGCTCCTCTGGCGGTGGCAGCGGTGCTGGAGGCGGTGGCGGTGGTGGCTCATCTTCCACTGGAGGCGGCGGTGGTGTTGCCACCGTTACGGGCAGTGGCAGCGGTGCAGCTGCTGTCGTTGGTGCTGGCAGCGCTGCTGCTACTGGTGGCGGTGCTGGTGGTAGTAGTTCTGCTCCTGGTAGCGGCGCCAGCAGTGTTGTATCCTCCAGTGCCGTTGCCGCTGCCGTCGGAGTCGGTTCCTCAGCTGGAATTGGCATTGCTTCCTCATCCTCCTCCTCCGCTGCTGCAGCACAGCAACAGCAACAATCGTTGGTCTCCAGCAGCAGCAACAGCAGTGCAGTTGGTGGTGTTATGGATCCCCAATGTCTAGGTGAGTAGTATCTTGCTTCTCTTTCTCTCACACCCTCAATCTCCGTCTCTCTTAGTTGCACTAGTGATTTTCCCAGAAAAAAACAAGAAAGAAAGTACAGTCGAGCACGCCCGACCGTAGAATACTCTCTGCAATTTATTCCTGATCATTTAATAAAATCGGTATCCGAGAATATCAACGGATAGTATTTGCAACAAAACACGTTGTAACAGAAACATCTGATTGTATGTATACACACACATATACATTTGACATTATATGTATGCACGCACATATGTATGTGTGTATATGTTATACATACACAATTGGTTGGCACGGCCAGCATTCGCGGGCAGCGCTGCCGCTAGCAAGCAGCGAAAACGTTCGCTCACATGTTTGTATGTTTCTATCTCGCTTGCACACATGCATTGGCATTGCGTTCAATTATCAACTTTCTTACATGTCTAGCTCTTTTGTTTATTGTCCGATTTATATGCAACTTTCAGGATAGTTTAATATATTTTGTCTTCAAACGAATGTGAAATAACAATACTGTACGATAAGAACATATGCCTTAAAATCGGCATTGAAGTTTGCAAATTATTTTATTTCTTGTGAGAAAAGGGGGCGTGGCAGTCCAAAATTTTTGATGACAATACAATTATACCGTCTCTAGGAACCTGCGCACCAAAATGGGTGTTCCTAAGTGCCATAGTTACTGAGATATTCGCCTAAAACATCAATTTTTTACGAGGTGTTTCTAGTTTTTTGCTCATTGTGGGCGAACGGGGCGTGGCATCGAAAAAAAAAAGATTCTTGTATTGACTGACTTAATATCGAGTCGATAGAGACCAAATTCAAACTTGTAGCTTTTACCATCTCTGAAATCTGTTTGTTCATACGGACAGACGGACAGACGGACAGACGGACAGACGGACAGACGGACAGACAGACGGACAGACGGACATGGCTATATCGACTCGGCTTGTGATGCTGATCAAGAATATATATACTTTATGGGGTCTGCCACGCCTCCTTCTGCCTGTTACATACTTTTTTTTTTGCACAAACCCAATATACTCTCTCTTGCAGAGAGTATAAAAACAAGAGTTTAAAACTAAGATTTTTGCTTTTTGCTTGAAACTATCTAGTGTTACAATTGCAAACACGACTGTAAAAGACCCTGTAGTTGTTTAGCCTTTATCACTGCATTAAAAATCATCAAAAGCTTTAAATGATTAGGAAACCAAACTTAATCTTACTTATTACTATCTGGAATATATTTTCGATCCAGTTCAGCAATGTCACTACAGGGTCTCTATATCTTCTGCTGCTGCAAATGCAGTGTCTTAAAGAAGAAGTAAAAAACTATTTTGCATATCTAACAGATCAAACGGAACAGATTTCTTACCATTTGACCTACACGACGATCAGGCAGTGAACTAGTCTATTTGTCTATAGTTTTATAGATATAGTTTTATGCATTCAAATATATTCTACAAAATAAATGAAATTTTTTAAATATTTTTGATCTTTGTAACACTAAATAGTTTCAAAAAAAAAAAAAAAAAAAAAAAAAACTTTTTATATACTCTGCCTACATTTTGCTTTCCATTCCACAATATTTAAATATATTTTTTACTACGTCAAAAATTCTAAAAAGTAATTAGCGATTTCTTTTTTAATTATGTAAATGTATAGAATTTTTTTTTTATTCGTAGAGAAAGAATTTTTTTGTTATAGTAATTTTTTTATTTCATTACCTACTAACTTTAAGTGATGCGTTAATTTTATTTTAAATTTATTAAATATTTAGACATTTAAAGATTTTCATAACTTGCATGTTTTTAATTTATTTAATTATATGTATGTGTGCGTGTGAATGTGTCCATAAGAAGAAAAAAAAAACAAAATTGGATTTATTTAAAAAAAAAAAAAATGAAATTTAAATATTTATTATTTTGCAATTAAGCTGAAAATTGTTAAGACATAAAAAAGATAAATGAAAGAAAAGTCTAAAAAAAAAAAGAAAAAACTTTATTTGTTATAAAAATTGTAAAAGTATTTGAAACAATTATGATTTTTGCGATAAGAACATTTAGTTGCACTTTTCTTTAAACTTTTCAAATATTATTAAAACATATGATTATTAATTATATTAAGTATAATGAATTGTTGTACGTGTGTTTAGTTTTGTTGCTTAGCGGTAGTTTTCCTCTCAAACGAAACCACAAAAATATACATATATATATATATAATTTATATATACAAAATATCGTGTTTGTCAAAAGTAGTGAATATTTTTTTTTGTTACTTAAATTTTGCAAATGTTAAAAATTCAAGGAAATAGGAAATTCCAACTAATTCATGACAAAATCATATGCTCTCTCTTTCTATTTTCCTTGACATTTGTGAACAAAAATATTTATAAAAAATTAAAAAAAAAAAAAAAATAAACAATTTGATATAAATATACAAACGACAACAACAAAATGAATGCTGCACAATCAGATGAGCGTCGATGACCAGCAGCGACAGCGACAGCAACAGCAACAAAAACCACAAAAACAACGGCAAATTAGGCGATTCATTAGCAGAAATGCTAACTAGGATAACAGTAGCAGCGACGCAACAGCGTAACAGCAGCTGCAGGATTAACAGTAACAGCAACAGCGACAACGACTGGAAACGAAATTTAACATTTTAGAGCGCCTGCAGCCAGCTTGCGGATCGGTCTTCGATTATTGTTATCGATAAGAGCGTTGCCATGTTGTCCACTGTAAATAGTCAGAGGCTCATGAGTAGCCCCAGCCCCTCCTCTTCCCCCAACTCCCGCCACTCCGCACACCACACAAAACCAACGCAATTGTTTTCCTAAAATGTGTGGTGAATTTTTTTTTTGTTTTTTTTTTTTTTTTAAATTATTATTATGCACATAAATATATAGATATATTTATAAATAAACATGGGGTTTTTTTGCACTTAGCATACAGTAAACAAAAAATAGTTAAGAAATACAATAGTAAGCAACAAAAAAACAAAGAAGAAAAAAAAAAAAAACTTTATTAAGTTTGATTTTAGTTAAAAACTTTGTGTTTAATTTTATGTGTTTTTTTTTTAAAATAGTTTGGATATGACGCTAACAGCTAAGCATTTAATTATAAGCAATTAGGGCCATAGTATTGTACAATTAAGAACCCTAAAAAATAAATATATATATATAAAAAAAATAAATATAAAAGAAAAAAAAAGAATATACAGAAACTGTTAAAAGTTTAAGCAAAAAGGAATCCTTAACGACTTTCTTAATGACTGCCATACATATGTATATGTATGTATGTGAATATGCATACATACACCCACATTCAAATACCAGTACATATATAAGTTTATCGATAACACACACAAACACACCAGCGTACGAAAGCTATAGAAATTGCATACAGTATGTGTTAAATATGAGAGATTGCAGTAGTCTATGTACTCCTTGATATCTACACACACACACACACTCACACACACGCATCCATAGACACAATGTATTTGTGTATGTATTGCTGTCTTGCCTACTCTTTTGGTTGTTTACACTCACACACACACACACACAACGCTCGCAGTTCATTCATAAAATTCATCACATTTGTCAGTCCGCTGTGATGTTAAGTTAACAGAGCAATGTTAACTTAAGATCAACTGTTAAGTAACACTTTTTGAACGTTATGTGTATATAGACTGAGACTGATTAAACTGGATACTGATTGTTAAATGGGATTTACCGTAATTACAATAATACTTCCAAAGGCAATAAACAAAAACAAAAAAACCATAACGAAAAAATATTTCTGTAACTCTTACTAACCGTACTGTAATTGTAATTCGTAACAACAAAAACAAAGAACTTCAACAACGACAGCAAAACAAAAAAAAAATGGTTGTCAATTTGTGTCTGAATCGATCGTGATCAGAATCAGTTGTTCTTTTTTAGTGTTGTGTGTACTTAATATATGTATTAAAGCCAGCGGCTACAGTTGTGTGAGTCCAGGCGACGCTTTTTGTGATATCTCTAAACATAACCTCAACAACACACACGCTCCACAGCACACTGATCTCTCCCCGCTCTCTATCTAACTTTCTCTCGTTCTGCCTGTAATCACAGAGAGAGGAAGAGAGAGAGAGAGTTGAAGTAAGACACACATACATGCGTACATATGTACATACATGATACTCTCTGCATGTCTTGAAGCAATTCTCTTCGTATATTTCTCTTCCGCCTTACCCAGCACTGCCCCACTATCCACACACATATACACACACTCAAACACATACAAGGAAATCTCTTAAAAATTGAATAATTTGTGCTTCAAAAATGCATTGACAAAAAGCAATGTTAGATAACAGAGCTGTGCAACTGTTAATTAGAAGCGCATTAACAGCGGCTTCACAGAGAATTTAACGGTAATTACACACTCCATACATCACAAGGTTTTTTTTTTTTGTTTTTTTTTGATCGTAAGAAAGCGAAAGAAAGAAGATTAAAAGCAAATAACTTAAATTAAAAACAAAAATGATCTTAGAAATAATTAAAAAAAAAAAAAAAAAAAAACGTACGCTAAAGAAAAGAAAAAAAAATACCAAATCTAAACACAAATCATAGTTATAGGCATGTAAAAATAGCAAAAATTAATAATTAATACAAAAACAAAATAAAGTAAATAGAATAAACAACAAAAAAAAATTAAAGATAAATATAAAATCTGCAAAGAAAATTAATGAATTAACGTTACAAGTTTAGCTTTAAGAGGCAAACTCGAAAGAAGAAGAAGAAGAAGAATTCTACATGAAGCAAGAGGAAGAACCACTTAAATCAGTACTAAATGAAAACTTTAGCATTTAACAAAAAACACACACACACACAGACATTTACACAAACACACACACACACACACGTATTGAGAGTAAATTATGCAAGTAATCGAAAAGAAAAATCAATTAATTTTTTAGGAAAAAGAAAAAAACACTCATGAGATTATGATGATGATATGAGACGATAGAAAATACATATTCAAATATGTATATGTATAAATAATTCAACAATTTAGTGGTAGACACGAGTAAACAATTCAAGAATTTAACAAACAAAACATAATTAATAACAGCATAAAAAAAAGAAGAAAACTTTAAAAAGTTATGTAAAATAATTAAAGCAAGCAACGGAAACGAGTGTTAAAAGTTTAAGTTAAATTTAAACAAACGAAAAATAAAACAGTCATCCACACACAGACACACACACATACTTACAGACACACACACACACACAGGCTTAGTTTAGTTTAAAGAAAATATTGAAAGCAAATACTAAAAAAGATCTTGAAAATGAGTTTAGATTTAGGCAAAATGAAAAATAACAAAAGAAAAAAAACTAAAAGGCAAAAAAGAATAATGAAAATCATATTTAGAAACGAAATCACGCAACAAAATTATACAAAAGAAGAAAAAACAAAAAGAAAATACAAAAAATTAAAGACAATGAAAAAGTCAAGAAACAACGCTGCAAAGTATGCAATAATTTAATATTTCCAGGCAATTTAACAGCACCTTCACAGGGACAGTAGTCGAGAGAAAGAGAGAAAGAAAGTAACAGAGCCAACAAGCAAGATCGCCTGTTAGCAACAGAAACAAAATGGTGTCTCTTCCAAAAGCAACGCTGCTACGCATACATAAATCAGACATTCTTGTATGTAAACACACTCACATACACACACAACAACACACACACACACACTTACATGCATAATGTATATTCATATTTTTTCTGAACGAAAAGGCAAAGGGAAAAACCAAAGAAGGATAATTACATACATACATACTATGAACGTTAAACGAAACAGTATTGCAAAAAAAGAAATTTAGAAATGAAAACCCAAAACGAATACGAATAAAAAAGAAAAAAACGAATAAAAGGAAATGAAAAAGCAAACAGATTTTGAAATGAAATAAAATGCATTTAGTTGTTTAGCAATGTAATAATAACAATTACAATATTACATAATAAACCAATTCACACATTCACACAAACACACACACAGACACACACACATGCATACACTCTCACGCATTTGTGGCATTTATATAAATATTAAAAAAAGAAAATAATACATAAAAAGCTGATGGTTTAAGTTTAACGAGTACGAAATAATTTAAACAGAAACGATGGAAAAAAAGAAGAAAAAACTAAAGCAAAAAATTACCACAAACAAAAAAAGCGAAAAACCCTTGAATAAAAATTTATGATATAATCAACAAAAAACAAAATGGATTTGAAACATTGAAAGTCCGGCAACCCTGTGTTGTTATTTCTTAATACCAATCTCTCTCTCGCTCTCTTTTTCACACAATGTTCTTTGGTTTGCATTTACAGGTCTGCTGCTCCATCACACAAACAACAACAGCAACAACAATAACACAACGACGGCGAACGCCATGAACTTTTCGGCGCTGAGCTTGCAGCCAGCAGCGCAGTCAGCGTCATGCGCAACGACAACCAACAGCAACAATAACAGTAACAACAACAACAACAACAGTCTGAATAGCTTAATAAACAACGTCGGAAGCATTAGCCGACGCAACATGTATATGAGCAATTATCCGCACGCCATGGACTGTGATCCGCCGCATGCACAGCAAATGCCGCCACCGCCGCTGCCTCCAGTCTCGGCAGCGGCAATGGCAGCAGCAGCTCTACGTCTCGGCCAGCAGCCTTTCAGTCGTATGCGTGGCAGCGGCGTTGGCGTTGGAGTAGCCCCACATCAAAATTACATTAAGCAAAACGGATCAGCGCCATTTTTTCTGCCACCTCTGCCACCACCTGCCGCCGTACATCACCAGCAACAACAACAACAGCAGCAACACCATCAGCAACAGCATCAATTGCAATCGCTACCGCAGCCGCAGCCACATCACAGTTATGCGCCGGCATCGTTGCCGTTGGATTTGATGCATCACTACAATAACATGTCCGCGGCAGCGTCGCATCTAATGATGACGGATTCAAGTGTTATCAGTGCTTCCGCTGCTGGCGGTCCGGCTGGATCGGGTCCGTCATCATATACAGCATTGTTGTATCATCCGCAACCATTAGCGCCTCTGCCGCTACCACTGTCAGCAGCGTCAGCAACGTCGTCGTCACTGGCATCGTTGCCAGCGTCGTCAGCAACGTCTGGCAGTGTCGGTGGCGGCAGTAATTCAACGGCGGGCACCAGCAGCGATGCCTCTTCGTCGTCGCCCATGGTGGGCGTATGTGTTCAACAGAATCCTGTAGTTATACATTAGCGTTACCTGCCGTCTTTATCTTTAATTTAATTTTTATTTTATTTACACTTTTTTTTTTTAATATTATATATATAATTTTATTATTTGTTTCTTTGTGTATACCGTCGATCGCCTCTGGCAACAAACACACACACAGACATACATATATGCATTAAGAATGAGCTTTTTTGCTCTCTCTTTTTCGTGTGTATGCGTGTGTGTGTTCTCTAAGCAGCCAACAGACACTGCTATTTATTGCACATCCATATATACGCACACACAAACACCCGCCTGCCCACACAAATACAGACTCAGCTAGCTAAAATTGACATACACAATCACTCCAACCTCACACATACACACACCCACACAAATCCATCGATCTATTTAAGTCACGCTTTCACAATGCAGCCGTCTCGCTCACACACACCCAACACACATCGCAGCGCATCCGCTCATTAAATAATTTTTTTTTTTTACCTAGTTTTAATGAACTAAATTTATGCTGTAAGTGTAACATTAACGATATATAATTTTACTTATAACTGAATCAAAAGTAAATTTTATTTAATTTTTAATTTAAATTATGTAATTTTTATTTGAAGAGAGAAGAATCGTAGTAATTTTAAATGAAAACTGAAATTTGCTTAATTTAAGCAGAGAAAAAAAACCACAAGTTTGACATGTTTTTTTAATTTTTGCATTATTAAATCTAAATAAGGACCTGAGCGCGATAATGTTTTTGCAACTTATTGGCCTTGGTGCCCAGTTGCATTTGCCATTTGGACTGGACACGCTTCATCAAATGAATATCCTTCGCCTTGCGTGCCGCCAGCTGTTGTTGTGTTTGTGTCCAGCCAAGCGCACGATATTCACTAAGTACACGATGAAGCTTACGGTCAGATTTCTTTAGCACAACCGCGCGGTCGGGATGCAAGCGCTGCTTATAATAGCGTAACAGCGAGCGATGGCCAATGACGGCGCCCGAAGGTAATACGAGCTGATACTCGTCGCCATCGAGCAGCTCAGGGACAACCTCTTCATCAATATCCATGCCGTCTTTCTGTAAATCAAAGTGGAGAGAGAGAGTGGGAGTGCAATCAGCATAAATATCGATATGTTATCTGAGAGTATTGCAAGAGAGGGGAAGCATAATCGACTCGTGACCATATCGATTAGTATTTAAGCTTGGTGAAATGCACAGCGCAATTTGTGCAAAGCTAAACTTACATTATCAGGATAACTGGAACTGTAATCATAGTATTCGGCATATTCAGCCAAAGCGACGCCTTCGTGCAGCATTTGGCAGTGTCCCTTGTCGAGCATATGTTTGCGCACAGCATCCAAAGAATAGAAGGTTTTACCGCGATCATTGCACCACAAACAGATGAAATAATTGGCCACCTTTTCGCCCAGATAATAGATTAAGCCCTCAATGTCGGTACAGTATTCGGCGTCGGGTATAAAGAAAGAGTGTGCCACGGACATGTGCTTAAGATTTTCAACCAAATCGTCGCTTTGGTGTGTGCAAAATAGACAGTCGCGTTCAGTCAATGGATTTTCGGCTATTTTATCCCATTCATCGGAATCCACCTGCAATACAAGCGCAAAATTAGTTTCATATCTACAGTTTAGGGGAGTTTTTACTTGTTGCTCTCTCGCTCTTTCTTACCTCCTCCTCTTCGATATCCTCGAACTCATCATCGTCCAACTCTTCATCGGCATCCATTTGCATTGCCCGTTCGGCAAACGCCAGACGTCCCTTGCCAGAGGCAGCAGCCGCCAGGGCTGGATGTGGGCGTGGTTCAATGATGCTCTTAACACACACATCAGGTGTCGTTTCTGGTTCAGTTTGTTGCCGCTCAAAGCGTGCGAGAGCATCCTTGTGCTTCTTACTGTTTAGATGGTTGTCGTGTGCCTTTTGATTGCCAAATTGTTTGCGACATGCCGTGCAGTAGATGCTCATCTGTTGCTCCTCAATGGCGGTTTCTGTGGCGCTGCGAGCACTCAGCACACGTTGCTGGAACTCCTCGCCCGAAACGGGAGGTAACTGCGCCACGCGCCTCTTCAGATTGTAACGGTGCCAGTCGGTTTTGTAATGCTCCCGCTGTATTTCTGCATTTGCAAAGCGGGCATCGCAATTGATGCACGTGAATTGTGACATTGTTGCTGGTATATATTTACAAATTAGATTTTGGAATTTCACAACTGGAATATGATTAATAACAAAGAGCGCAGCACGTTCTTGCCAAAATTGTTATCGTTTTGCCGATAGGTCCTTTCAATTTACAACACTGTGCACAGCTGCTTGCTCGCTGTATACAGCTGCTTGCTACAAAGGCATAACCGCTAAATAATTTAATTTAATTAGTGCTTGAATTAAAACTTAAGCATGTGAATTTATTGTAAGTAAACTATATTAGTATTTTAACTTAAATTTTAAATCTTTCATAACTTATATGAAAACAGAAGATTGAACATTATTGTACTATGTTGTGTAAAGTGTATATTTGTGGTATCCATTTGCAAGATGACTGATCTGGCAACATTGTTCACATGCAGAGTTGCTTGCGATATGATAACAGCAAGCAACATGCAAACCAATGTAAACCAAATATATTTTCACCGCTTTAGCACATTTTGCATGGCATAAAATGCAATGAATGGCAATTAAAGCTGTGGAAAGGCAAAACGCAAATTGGCCATGGAAAACTTATCCAACTGTCGCAGACGATCGCGGGCGAGCAGCACAAGCAGCGGCCGTGTATCACACGGTCAGCCGCTCAGTCAACCGCTCGAGGCGCCCAAAATAATTATAATTCATCCGGGGTCACAGCATTTAAGGATTGGTCGCGCTGCCGACCTCAATCCGCTGACAATGCTTCATGCGATTGCATATAGAAAACGTCCAGAAATAGTCCGAGATGGAAATTGCCCGCATCATGATCCACTACTGCCGCCGGTGGACACTGTCAATCCACAAAAATTGCTGCTGGAGTTCGAGGAGCAGCGACTGGCGGTGTCGCGGATTCTCCAGCATTGTATTGTTGATGAAAAGAATCGCTTGCGAGTAGCGACGCCGCCACAGCAGTTGGCGCACTTTAATCGCAGCAGCGTTGCCGAAATGGTCCCGCCACCGATGAACGTCTCCGCCGAGGAGGACAACAATTGGCACAGCGACGAGATGCTACTCTTCGATGAGCAGATACTCCGACTCAACGCCTTCAATGCCCGCAACTATGACGTACACTTTCCTATACAGCGTGGTGAGCTCAATGTGCACAATGGCAAAGGTGGATCGCTGCAGTCGACGCTCTCGCATCTGGAAAGGATCTGGTCATATGCCTTGGAACAGAGACTAGGCATACCCATGCGTGATCTGAGCACCCACAGTGCTGTCCTTGTTGTTAACGATATTTACGTGCGGCGACATCTGCGCGAGGCGATGACACTGCTCCTGCAGCGCATGGGATTCCAGCGTTGTTTTCTGGTGCAGGACAGTGTAGCTGCCACCTATGGCGCAGGCATAGGCTATGGCTGTGTGGTAGACATAGGAGCACAAAAGACATCCATTGCCTGCATAGAAGATGGCATTTCCCAGTTGGATGCACGCGTCCGTCTCGACTACGGTGGAGGTGACATTGATCAAGTGCTGCTGATGCTCTTACGCAAATGTGGATTTCCCTATCGCGAGTGCAGTGTGCAGGACAGCTATGTGGATGCCCAGGTGCTGGATGAGCTTAAGGAGCGTTTTTGTCACCTAAATGCCAGCATTTGTGGTGCTCAGGAGAAGCAATTCACGTTGCGCAAACCAAATGGACAGTGGCTGCGTTTTACACTGCAGGTAGGCGATGAGGTGATTATGGCACCGCTCGCTCTCTTTCACACCGAACTGCTGAATATTACGGGCAAGACACGCGGTGTACACACACAGCAATCCTCCCAAGATCAATACGATTGTGAAGATTGCTTCGATGCTGAATACCTGCGCGAAACGGGACGTAAAAATGGTGTGCGAACCGGAGATCTGAGCATTATCACGGCGGGATCAGTAACCGCACCAGGAGGATCAGCATCCTCCAATGTCAAGCTGCCCATCACCGCGGATGACGAGGAGTTGATTGTGGTCGACCAGGACGATACCACAGTCAGCAGCAACAGCAACTCCCAGCAGCAGCAGCAACAACAGCAACAATTGCAGTCAAAAGCCAACAACTCGTGGTACTATAATGTTGGTGGTCAGGTTGTGCCACTGGACCAGGCCGTCATCCGTGCCATTGGACGCTGTGTCAGCTACGAGACACGACGCAAAATGTTTGGAGCCATTTTGCTTGTGGGCAGCACGGCAAAGATGCGCGGTCTTGCGGCCTGGTTGGAGCAACGGATTGCTCAACAGGTTCCACCCGGTCTTGAGGTCAATGTCTTCACCAAGGGCATGGATGTGGGCATGGTTGCCTGGAAGGGCGCGGCCATCATGTCAGTGCTGGAGAGTGCTCGGGAGTTGTGGATAACCCAACGGGAATGGCAGCGTTACGGCTTACGTATTCTCCGGGAACGTTCTCCATTCCTCTGGTAATCCGACGACCATTCGATGTATATAGATTCACACATAGCCAACGTTTTTATATCGAATATACAGATAAAGTATGTTGTACACGCATAGCTAAAGAATTTTCCTATATTTTTTTTAAAAACCATTAATTTATCACTGCCTTGATTCTCGAGTCCCGATTCTCGGAGAAGACTTTACTCCAATTTTGTTTGGAAGTATTTTTTGTTCTATGATCAAATATGTTTTGAAATAAGGAACGATAAAGGTTTCAAAAATTGTTAGAGAGGAGACAAAAGCTCTCTGCTATCGGCATCGTTATCGAAATGTTTTGAAAGTAGCAACTATAGCACTACTTTAGTCACTTTTTTTTCAATATTTTTACGTTTTCAAAGAAATATAGAAATCATTCCCCATCTGAAAATCTGTCCTATTTCGTTAATTTAAAATTTTCTGAATTTTTAATGTCGAGAATAGGATTATAAAAGATAATTCATAGGATATTTAAAATATAACTTTAAAAAAAATTCAAAAAACCAAAGAAAACGGTAGATTTATTTCTTTTCTTCTAATATATTTGAAAAACTGGTTGAATTATAGCAGTAATAAAGTATTTTCGAAAAACGAGCAGATGAACAAACTTGGATAAAATCGGTAATTTTTATTGTGGCCTAAAACTCGCTTTTACCAAAGAAAAGAGTTTTTAGAATTTCGATTATCTTCGAACATTACTTGTAATGCTAAACAGAACAAGTTTCAACGACAAAACATTCCAAAATTTTGCAATTTAAATAATCAATACATTATTTAACAGAAAACATTTTTTTTATCATCAGTTTTTGTTGTATCAATTCCTCATTTCATTATAAATCGGAACTTAAAAGAAAATCGTGCTCATTTTTATACTCAAATACACAAAACTCAAAAACGAATATTCAAAAATGCCACTCAGACCAAAATCATCCTTTACTCTACCGCGTAGAAATGAATTGCACACGAGTGCTCCTCGAAAATACTTGACTTGCAGGAATCGTATTGAGTTCCAGAATGGGACACAGGAACTCAAACAGCTAAAAGAGGAAACTTTGGCACTACCAAAACAGCTCGAACGAATCTACAAAGAGGAAACGGAAGCGGAAACAGAAACGGAAACTGAAACGAGTTATACCGTTAGCTCTGAGGAGGAACAGGATAATGAGGAGGAGGATGATGATAGTGGCGAAGAAGAAGACACATTACATGCCGAACTATACAAATGCTTTGAGAATTGGAATGAGCTAATGCCAAATCTAGAAATCGATGAGGAACAGATTTCCATTATTGAGCAACGTCATTCCTCGCGATTATGCTCGAGTGTTCAGACCACAGTTGATTTCAAGCCTCTGCACTCGAATGCAGCTCTGAGTCATGCCCAGGATAGTGTCCTAGTGCCGTGTCAGCAAAAAAAACTTGAAAGGCTTCACACTATTGGTCTCATTCAATCGGTTGCGAAGCGTAACACCCTAGAAGATCTGGGAAAACTCGGCAAATCGGACACAACAATTTCCGTGGCTCAACAATTGACGGAACAACACAATCGGCGATTGAGTAAGTTTTCATACTATTAATATACCCGCTTACAAGTGAGAAATAAAGGGGTCTTTCAGTAGCTTTCGTCATTAGCCTGACTGAATACCAATATTTGGTATAGAAAACTTTTTTGAGGTTATGTCTTAATTGAGACCAGCGGTGCACACGTAGTATCCCAATAAGCTCACAAAGTTCACACCGTTATTTCTCAACACACCTTTCAAAATCACCACTGAATACCCTACCTGCCCCCAGCTGCCCCGGAGATAATCGTAATGTCTGTGCGTAACTATTGGTTTGATAACATGGAGTTAAAGATCGGTGATAGTTTCATGCACATCGACCGTTATTTGTTTCAATACTTTGCCAGCACATTTGCCGATCACAATAATTTCTATTTGGAATTACCGAGTCACTTGGTGCCCATGAAACTGATGGTTATGGTTTACCAGTGGCTGATCAGCGAGAAGAACGAGGAACTGGAATTGGATGCCAACTATTTGGGCGTCTATTCGTTGGCCAAATTTCTGGGCATACGACGACTGTTGGAGCAGTTTTGGTACACGTTCTCGATGAGTGAGAAATTTGGATTCTGGGAGCAGAGTGCATTCCATGCCTATTTGGGTGCAAGAGCGAAATTAACGGAGATTTCGATGCCGTGTGGCGATATGATGGCCATATTATTGAGCCGTATACGGAAATGTTTCTTACCACTTGTTGCGTCCGTGGAGTTCCTTGAGTTCAATGTGCACGAGGTGATCTTTGTGCTCAAAATGGATACGATTTGTGTGAACAGTGAGGACGAAATGTTCTTTGCCGCCGTCCGTTGGCTCGAACACAATTGGTTGAAGCGTAAAAAGTATATAGTCGATATAATGGGGACGATCAGGATTCGTTTGCTATCTCCATGGCTGCAACGATCCATTATCTATAGTCCCGAAAACAATCTGATTCGAGATCTGGGCTCGAACATCTATGTCCGTGGCATGCTCTGGGATTCGTGTCTCTTTGGCGCTGCGACTCTCACCTGTAATAAACTGCCGGACTGTGAGCTCAGCACTGTGCTCAGAGAACACTACAAACCGGAAATTCTAGTGCAACGCATTTGGGTTTACTGTCCGGGTGTACCGCATCATCATGACATCAAGTGTTCCCATTATCGCCAACTTACCTACGAAACGTTCAAAGTATTTCTGATAGCCCTGCAAACTCGTTCCCAGTTCTTTGTTGATTCCATCAAGTATTCTACGCAAAAACATTGGAAGTCCTATAAATGCTGCGAGGACTACGATAGCAAGACCTCCATTGGGTTTAAGAGGGTTATTCCTGCAGTTTACAGAAGGCATTGCTGATTTCTACACTTTTATAGTTTTTTATAATAATATAATTATAAAAAAGTCGCATCTTTAATTCCAATAAACTGTCTTCATTTATGTTTCCAAGCAAGTCCCGTTGGTCGACCATTCGAAATACGCTTCCGATAAAACAGGACACGTCGATATCGATAACATCAAAAGCACAGTAGTAAAGGGTATACAAAATTTACTTAAAACAAAAAATATTGCACAAATACATACATACTTATACATGTACACATGTTTGCACTGCCAAAAGTTGCAATAAACAACAGAAAATAACAAAAAAAAAAGGTAAATAAATAATTAAAACTATGCCAAATAAGTGGGCGCACTGGATCCCATGTAGTGATAAAGATCACTTAATGTAGAACGAACTAGTTTCGCTCTAATAGTTGGTCGTTCCAGGCGTTTGTAGGCCTCAAAACGGTGGCAGCCTCCGAAGCTAAAGTAATAATCGCCGCCGTTGCTTCCCGTTATCCATAAGATATCCACAGGTGGCACATCATTCTCACCGGTTTCCGCCTGCACAAAAAGAGAGAGTTAAAATGCAACAAGTAAATGTAGCACACACACATACATATGCATATGTGTATATGTATTTACAGCAGCTCAAGTAATTGTTTGCACACACACACATAGAAAATACACATTTATTTTTTGTTGCTGTTTAATTATATGAGTAAAGTAAGTAATGTAATTTTATTTACATTTCTTTTATACGCTTTGTGCAAAACATTTACTTGACTCACTGTACTTACTTTGATTGTGTCCATAAGTGATTGAACTTTCTGCTCATCCAGCACAGATGGAATTGGTCGCTTTATAACGGACATGGGCACATCATGGATCTCGGAAATTCCAGCCGAGTGTATTGTGGTGTCCATTTCGCTATTATTACTACTACTGTTATTATTTTGTCCTAGCATTGCAATTAGAATAATTGTGAAATGAAATAATATTGTTGATTTCCTGTTGCACGCACTAAACAAATTAACTAATGCCAAGCATGGTGAAATAATTAACAGGGTGGCGTACTCCATCTTCCCCACCTCTTTCTCATAGAAGTGCCACCTTGTTATTAATTCCACCATGCACCCACAGTATCAAACAACAACAATTAACTGTTTTGCCGGCGTTGCCATCCCTTCTCGCATATTTACCAAATGCTGTTGCTGTTGCCGCTGTAACGGTTCTCTTTGTTTGGCGCTGGATATTGTTGGATCCGTTTGGTGGCACTCTAAGTGGAGCTTTGATGCGTCTGCTCGATTGCAATATGAAATGCTTAATGAAGTTCATGACGCGAAAACAGCCAACAATTGGACGCAATTCGATGTTGAGGTGTCGCGTTGAAACTTGTTTTTATGTGTAGCTTGTTGTGTTTTTACCGCAATGTCTACACACACATGCAAAAATTAGTAGGTGTGCGTTTGTGTACAAAAGAAATACAATGTTGCAATCCGCAGCGTATGTACCTGTAGCTTATATATTTATTTTTTTTTCTCTATTTTTATTTTTGCATAATCAACAATCTTGTTGGGCCGCAGGCCCCGTCATTTGTTAGCACCCATAAACAAAGGCAAAGAAACAACAACAAGAACAGCAATAGCAAGAAAAACAATGTGATAAAAGCGAATGAAAACGAAATTATAATTCAGTACAATGTTCTTATTAGACTTGGTTTGCTTATATACGCATACATGCAAATGCAATCTTAGCACACACGCATATATGTATGTGTGTACATACACTCATACTTATGTGTACAATATTCGTCAAGCATTTTGATTAGCTTTGTTGGTTGTTTACTGCTTATCAGAAGATAAAGTTGAATATAAACAAAAACTGATGAACTGGAAGCAAAGACTGCAAAATTAAATTTACATTTCATCCATTCTTTGATTATATCATTTGCTTTATTGTTTACTCTGATTTGTTTATAATTCGGTTTGCGGCGTCGCTTGCAGCACTGGATATCGAATGATGTTTGGCAGTGCACAACACTGTCTGATATTCAAATTAAATATTATGGGTATTCCCCAGGGTCGTTGCAAAGTTTTGCATAAGATATGGGCCAAGGCAGTAGCAAAGAATTCCATGTTATTCCCCCCTTCGACAATGAGTCAGCATTTGAAGCGCTTGAAAATTAGAATTTTGTTTATTCTATCGTAACTGTATCTCTGTGCAAGATTGCGAACAATCTTCAATTAACCATTACGACGTGTTCGACAAGGCCAACAACAAGCAAATTCTAAACAATTTCTCGACTATTGATTTTGATTTTGCGCCAACAAAAAGGTAACCGTCAACGGAAATTCAACAACAGTTTATTTTTGGCATCATTCTCAAAAACGTCGTAAAGGACGCGATTTTTTTTTTTTTTTTGATTATTTTCTCTTTCTTCAATAATATCGATGCATTTCAGTTTGGTTAAAACCATCGTTTTAATTAGTAGCCTGATTATAGTTCAGATACATGGGATACAAGGTGAATCAGGATATTTATCGATATTTCATGGCAATAGTGCACCGCTTTTATGCTGCGTTCACACTGGCACTATAACGGTGCCGATCAGTTTAAACTCCGATTAGTCGATAACTTACCGATTCTCTTTCAATTTGCAGATGCTAACGGCAAGCGAATTGTGAGCAAATATGAGAGCATCAGCCAATTGTATCCACAGCTCACATCCAGTGAATCGTCGCAATGGCGCTACGCGGACAAGGATTTACAGCATCCGTGTAAGCGTGACTGCCAGGAGCAGCAACCGATGACTTGTTACTACTACATGGTCGTCCACTACGATGACACAATGTCGGAGACTTGCAAACGATATTTGCAATCGAAATATCGTTTTAAAGTGAATGGCAAGGAGTACATTGACAGCTTCAAGTTGTCGGAGCTGGAGTCACGCAACAATGTAGACGATTGCAAGTATGCGGATGGACTGGAAAACCCAATAATGGTGGTCAACGGCAAGCTGCCGGGACAATCGATTGAGGTGTGCTATGGCGACACCATCGTGGCGGACATCATCAACAGCCTGCACGAGACGACAACCGTTCATTGGCATGGCATACACCAAAGATCCACACCGCACATGGACGGTGTACCGCATGTCACCCAGTATCCCATTGAGCCGGGCCAGGCATTCCGCTATCGCTTTGAGGTGGATCACAGTGGCACCAATTGGTGGCACAGCCACACAGAGCACCAGCGTGCCTTTGGTCTCGCTGGGCCACTGATTGTACGGCAGCCGGCTAAACTAAATCCCCATGCGCATCTCTATGACTTCGATAAGACGGAGCACGTCATTATGATACAGGATTGGGTGCATAATTTCGATGAAAGTGTGGCCGAGAACATACTGATCAATGGACGTGGTCGCAACATGAAGAAGGACTCCAAGTCCACGAAGCCCACACTCTATGCCACATTCAGTGTCATACGAGGAGGGCGCTATCGTTTCCGCGTCATCTTCAATGGTGGGTTCGACTTATCCTTAAGAAGACTACAACTCCACAATTCACCCCTATTTGTTCTGCAGGTGTTTCCAACTGCCCCATTAGCATGAGCATCGATAATCATGATCTGGTTGTCATAGCCAGCGATGGCAATGACATTGAGCCCGTCGAGGTGCAGAAGATCATGTTCCATGGCGCCGAGCGATTCGATTTTGTGCTCCATGCGAATCAGAATGTGGCCAATTACTGGATACGCATCAAGGGCTACAGTTTCTGTGCCAAGAATCAGCTGCATCAGGAGGCAATATTGCACTACCAGGATGCCGATACCCGTGCCCTAGACACGCATACCTTGAGCTATGCCTACGATGCACCCGGTGTAATGCTGAATGAGCTGGGCGACGATGCTGGCGGGGATAGTGATCAGAGCATTTCACTGGTCAGCTTGAATTCCCGGCATATTGAGCCCGCCCTGACACCATCGGTCACCTACTACACGAGCATGAATGCTATGGAGCTGCGTGGCGAGGGCTTCCGCTTTCAGATGGACGATATTACGTTCAGCATGCCGAAGCTATCGTTTCTACAAACGCGTAATCTCGGCATTGGCCAGTTCTTCTGCAATAGCACACAGCAAGCGTCGCTGGGATTCAATTGCAAGAGTCGTCACTGCAAATGCTCCAATGTCATCCATGTGCCAGCCAACAAGAATGTTGAATTTGTTATTTCCAGTAAGTCGAATACACCACATCCTATTCATCTGCATGGCTACACATTCCGGGTGGTGGGTATGGGTGTGCTCGGCGAGAAACGCATTGGCCAGATCGAGGAGATCGATAAGCGTACTCCTCTACCACGTCGTGGACGCGGTGCACCACTTAAGGACTCCGTTCAGGTGCCGGCGTACGGATACAGTATCATACAGTTCAATTCCAACAGCCCCGGTTATTGGATGTTCCATTGTCACATATCACCGCACTCGGAGAATGGCATGGCAGCTGTGGTGCGCGTGGGTGAAGATGTCGAAATGAAAATGTGTCCAGTTAGCAATTGTGGACTTTGCAGTTCCGTTACGTAATACACGTATTTAACAAATAAACACATATTATTTATAACAAGTCATGCACTTAAGAAAACAATAAATAAGAACGTTTTAACCTGGATTTGAATTTAAAAGTTGCGCCTAAATCTAAGTGTTGACCAGCGATCGTTTGTTATCGCATGGCACATGTGCTGATTTATCGAAATCGATAGTGCCACCACCAATGGCGGTTTGTTATTGTTTCCATTCACACAATGTCTGCGGCAACGAAAATACAACCAACAAGAAAGTTCGCCAGTGACACGGACTCCGATGATGAGGATGAAGCCCAGATGCGACAGTTCCTTGAGGCAGCCGATCACACACTGCTTACAAATGCCATGTACCAAAAAGACGAAAACTCGCAGCCGGCAAAAACACAAACACACGTGACGGCGATGGCTGACATACCGCTGGCTTCAACACAGCCTGATCTGCCCAAGAGTGAGCGTTACCTAGACGAGCAGAGGGAGAGCGGAACAGCTGCCAGCGATCTGCAAGTCAGCGAACACATGCAAACCCATATTTGGCGCAAACTGAGCACAATTATCCAGAATCAAATAGAATTCTGCGAGCCACAACTGGCACCAAATAAGCAGGATACAAAAGAGATGGAGACCATTAACCGGGTGAAATTGTTTTCCGATGCCGAAGGCTTTATTTCGGATGAGATCATACCGGAAATATTACCACAAAACAAGCCGAAAATCAAGAGGCGACAGGTGGAGGAAGTGGATCAGTCAGCAGAAGCGCTGGCTTCCATTGTCGTTAGCGGTGAGTCTATACTCAGCGGCCAGGATATGCAATGCTGGGCACAACGTAAGCCTCGCCAGGATAAAGTTTTCAAGTATAAATCCTGTGATACCGAAGGTTACAAACTGCAAGCGATTGAGCCAACAAATGAGTTCACAACGCAACGACGCAAGAACAAATGGAACGAAACCAAAATATGTCAAAATACTGTGAATAAAAAACGAAAAGATAATTCTTAAATAAGAATTTGAAAATGTTTGAAAAAAAAGCATTGCATACTTTCATACTAAACCACAATATACGTTTATTTTTAAGTGTTTCATAGTTTTAGGCGCCATCATAAAACTTACACTGCCTGCAGTTAACTTTTGTTCGGCTGGACCGTAACGCAGTCAAAGGATTAATTTTGGATTTTCACCTGAGAGAAAAAAGACGAACCCGAACAAGCAATTTTATTAAAAATATTTAATTTTTTATTCTTAACATTCTATTTTACAATTTGAAAACATAATTTGGATTATTTGGGCTAACTGTACTAGCTAAGAACAATAATATGGTGATTTTGGTAATATTTATGTGATACAGTCTTCGCTGTTTTATTGTTAACATTCTAAATGACCAAATACACTAGCCTACAAACTGTATGCTTGCAAAGACAACGATTGTTTAGAGTTACAATTACAAGATTTCTTAATAACGCCTTTTTGGGAGATTTATTTTGCGTGTAGACTAGTGTAAAAGTCCAACTACTTACATACTTTCTATTTCTATTCGTAAAAATGTACATTTCCTAGGGATTTCTAATACCCTTCATCCACTATACAATTCTTGAAGGTTTTACAAAATATTCAAAATTCAAAAATGTGCTAAATGTCGATTAGTTTGGAAAGAGCCTGCTAAATTACTTTAGTCATCCGGCTGAACTAATAGTTAGGTATCAAAATTAGACTGATAGCCACTCGAAGCGTTCAAATTTGAGCTGGAGATGGAGGTAGAAATGGAGCCGGACCCCGACACTGGGCCAGAGGCAGACGCGGAAGCTGATGTGGATGCAGACGCAGATGTGGAGGTAGAGCTAGTTATTTGACCGTCAAGTAGGCCGTACATGTTATTGCTGCTAATCATCTGCTGATGTCCGTTGCTGACGTTGCCCAAGGAGATGCTCGAATTGGTGCTGCCGCCTAATTCCTGCAGCATTTCGCCAACAATGTTACCCATGCTATTGCTGCCCGTCGTGCTGTTGTTGGTGGCATCATCACTTGGCTGCATCTCCAGGATGTTCAGAAAGTCATGGCCATTGAACTCATGATGATGCTGTTGTTGTTGCTGCTTCTGCATGCTGCTCTGGCTCTCCTTCATCAGCTTGTCATACTCCTGCAGCACACTGTTGAACTCGGCTATCTCAGCACGATTCCTGCTAATTACCTTATGCTTATAGTAGTTGTGCACCTGAGTCAGCGACGTGCCCGTCATACTGAAGTATGCCTGCTCCAGTGGCAGTAGTTGCAACATGGTCGACTTTTCGTTCTTGTAGCAGCCACGGTATTCGGTTACAAAGCTACGCAAAAACTCCTCCGTCGCATCCGTTAATAGCATTACTGCTGTCTCAGAGCAATCGGTGAATCCCGCCAGACGCAGCAGACCGCACATCACCTTGCGCAAGGTGTACCGGCATATGTTGCTGGAGATCTTTGGATACGCCTGGGGGTCGCCTCTCGAGTATGCCGTGTCCACGGTGGGTATGAACCAGATGGGTTTCTGGAACTTCTGGTCGCCCACCAAATCGGCAGCATTCTCCGGCGGAAAGTCCACCTCAGGTATCATTTGGCAGGGATTAAGCAAATAATTCGATGTGCCCTGCAAATGAAACCAAGAATAATACTGATTTATGAGCTTACGCTTTTGCCACTAGCGTGATCAAAGCAATTAAAGTCACTTACATTTTTGTTGGAGTACGTATCAATGAGTGATTGCAGCACTTCGGTTTGTTTCATCACTTCGATGGTTTGTGTGACCAGCGAGCTCTTGAGTTCAATATTTTCGCTAAAAGTAACAATGGTTTTATGCAAGAGTTCGCTAACAAGCAGTGACCACTGTACTTACTGTTTTTCCAGCGGCAAAAGTTCACCGCGCTGTCGTATTTCATCCAGTTTGGGCTTCTTTGCCGCTGTTGCAACGAATTTTTCCAATGTGAACGCGTTGTTGTTGTCGTCCTCAATGGACGGCAACAGACCCCAATGTTCGGTTTGCATTATTCTCTTTGTACTAAACGTGCGTTTGTTTATAGTTTATTACTCAGCGATGCAACAAAACAAAACAAAAACACAGAAGTATGACCGTCTGCAAAAATACGAAAATACTGAAAATAGTTCAAATGAACTAAACTAGCAATAAAGGAACCTTAGTTAAAAAACCCAGACATTATCGCGATTTTATTTATTTGTTCAATAAATATATTTTTTAGGAACCAAGAAAAATAGAAACAAGACGGCGAGGGACATTTTTATTGACATCGGAAACAGATATAAAATTATTATGATTCTTAAAACTGTAATCGATTTATCGTGAGTGCAGAAAAACATCGTTGCATCGATACTAGAATCGACATAAGTTCCAGCTCTACTCCAAAATTGCCTAAAGTAAATATTGACAATGGAGATATCTATCCAAAATCAACCCAAACGATCGTTTAAGCATTCATTTGCGATTCCCAAAAACTGTGTCTATCGGCCGCTTCGTCAAATACACAACATGGAACGCAATCTTAAAATGACGGCTAGCAACTGTATTTATTCAATCAACATAAAGCCACTTTATACATTAACGTATTACATTACAGACTTTACAATTAATGCACCGCCTTCGTTACTTCCGGCCAAAAAGTACTCGGATATTAGCGGTCTACCAGCACCATTTTCAGATCCCCACTCGAAACTCCGATTTGCCAACGCCGAGGAGTACGCGGCCATGCAACACATGCCCTCGGATATAATCAATGGTTATCTGACAGCGCGCGGATATACAAGTGCTGTGGGCTAACAATCAAATAATGCGCTTACATGTTTAAGATTCTTACTTAAGTATATAAATAGTAATAAAATGTTTTTAAGTTCATGTAATATTGCGAATTATTATGAACCACGTTTAGATCTGCACCGAAGCCGCTTGGCAATTCAAAGATGACATGGAGTGGCATGGAGGTAGAACCTGTGCTTGGTGCGTGCTAATGTGCAGTGGAGTAAGTGTCATTGGCAAGCAGCGGTCCTCACGCCATTCCATACCATGTCGCAGATACCATTACTGCTCATGAGTGAGTAAACAAAAAGAGCTGTACACCGATGTGAGCAACTGAACATGTTCCTTGCTCCTTGCTAATATTTGTTCACTTGCAAATTTGTGAGTCACCACGAAAAAAAAGAACAAGTGAACATGTTCACCATTAAACATCTGGTATTTATATTTTCTTCAAATAACTCCCAAGGAATGAGCGATTTTTCGAGACAATCGATAGCTAACATGCCGATTTTAATTATTGTATTTAAGTTAAATACTTGGAAGTTGCAACTAATTTCATAAGCAGATAGTATACATTTCGTGAGAAAAAGTGCTGCGCACCAAAAATAACAATTTCGTTATTTTGAAATTGCCCATTCTCCATTCCCGCTGCAATACTCTGTTACACAGTGTGAACGCAGCATTACTTTTATGGCACACATTTAACATTTTTCAACACTGTCGATAACACGGTCTCTGCCTTTTTGTGAGTTGCGCGTGTTGCGAGTCGCACGCTTTTGCTTTTAATCACAATTTCTCAGCTGGCACAATGAGCAAAACACAGAAAACGCTGCAGTTTCATCAACTGGAGCTGGACCAACGTATACTAAAGGTAAGTGTGCATCAATAACGAAACTATAGATATGTAATATACAAGTATATTGTGTACGTGTGTTTTATACAGGCAATTGCGCATTTGGGTTGGGAGAAACCAACACTGATACAGTCGACGGCGATTCCATTGCTGCTTGAGGGTAAGGATGTAGTGGTGCGTGCACGCACAGGTTCGGGCAAGACGGCGACATATGCACTGCCGCTAATTCAAAAGATTCTCAACTCCAAACTGAATGCAAGCGAACAGTGTATCAGTGCCTTGGTCCTAGCACCAACCAAAGAACTGTGTCGTCAGTCGCGCCAAGTGATCGAACAGCTGGCCGAATCCTGCGGCAAGGTTGTGCGTGTCGCCGATATTGCTGGCAGCTCCAGTGATGCGGTCACACAGCGTCATGCCCTGGCAGAGAGGCCAGACATTGTGGTTGCCACACCGGCGAAAATATTGGCGCACGCAGACGCTGGAACCGGTGTAGTGGACTTACAGCATGTGGAGACTTTGGTGGTAGATGAAGCAGATCTGATATTTGCCTTTGGCTACGAGAAGGACTTTAAACGTTTGATGAAACACTTGCCGCCCATTTATCAGGCTGTGCTCGTGTCCGCTACGATAACAGACGATGTGGTCAGCATGAAGGGACTGTGTCTGCGAGATGCGGTCACTCTTAAGCTGGAGGAACCCGATTTGGTGTCGCTGGAGCAACTAACACATCAGCGCATACTCGCCGAGGAGAATGACAAACCGGCCATACTGTGTGCTCTACTAAAGCTCACCCTCATTCAGGGGAAGAGCATCATCTTTGTGAATAACGTGGATCGCTGCTACAAGTAAGTGATCCCCATCAATTCTTTTTCCTTGCTCCCTTGTCCAACTGATGACAGAACCTTAATTCAATGGGAGTGTGCAGCTGGCAACAGTTGGCACACAAATGACCATAGACTAATCTTCTCTCTGATGGACAAAATAATTAAATTGGAAAACCTTTATGGGTAGTTTAATGACACGTTACTAATTCATGACTTTGTTTACAGGGTGCGTCTGTTTCTGGAACAGTTTGGCATACGTTCCTGTGTGCTGAACTCGGAGCTGCCGGCGAACATACGTATCCACACCATAGCCCAGTTCAATAAGGGCACCTACGACATCATCATTGCCTCCGACGAGCACATGCTAGAGAAGCCAGCGGGCAAAGGACAACGCAAATCCAAGCAGGGTGATCATGAGTCGAGTGCATCCCGTGGCATTGATTTCCAGGGTGTCAACAATGTTATTAACTTTGATTTTCCACGCGATGTCACCTCGTACATACATCGAGCGGGACGCACAGCACGTGGCAACAACAAGGGATCCGTTTTATCCTTTGTCAGCATCAAGGAGTTACCTGTTAACCAAGCTGTGGAACAGAAGCTGCGCCATTGTTTTGGCCGGGAAATATTGGCCAAGAGGGACACAACTGTCAAAGCTGTTAGCAAATTGCCAAAGACGAAGAGCAGCTCCGAAGATGGTACCAACAGCAAGACCGTGGAACAATTGAAGCGCACCTTTGAAGGCATTAAGGAGCGCCAGCCCAAAGACACCTCTGACGATATTATCAAGTGAGTAGAGATCAGCATCTCTGTAGGAGTGCATCCTTACTTAAACGTCTATATTCCCCCATTAGGCTCTATCAGTTTAAGATGGAGGAAGTGGAAGCTTTTCGCTATCGTGCCCAGGATTGCTGGCGTGCTGCGACTCGTGTTGCGGTCCATGACACACGAATGCGAGAGATCAAGAACGAGATCCTGAACTGTGAGAAGCTCAAGGGATTCTTTGAGGAGAACAAACGGGATCTGCAGGCACTGAGACATGACAAACCCACGCGTGCCATTAAAGTCCAGTCACATCTAACTCAAGTTCCCGACTACATACTGCCCACGGCACTGAAACGTGTCGCCTTCAATTCCTCCGCCTCCACAGCTTCAGCTGCCAAACAGCCTCGCATCTCGGGAGCACGGGCAGCTTTTCAGCGACAGAGCAACGATCCCTTGATGGTCAGCGAGGTGGATTACAACAAACGACGTGGCGCCTCAAGACGCAAAAAGACCAAATGATCGATTTAAGTTCCATCTCTAGTTTATAACGTCTACATATATGTCGATAAGTTTTAAAATTGTTGCAAGCTGTGAGCGGAGGAAAACAATACTCCACTTTTCACCAGGTTCCACGAGGAAATAAATGTTATTGCTCTCACTTGAAATTCTGCCGCTGCTCTCTGCTCTGCTCTCTACTTTTGTTTTGCCTACTTTAAGGCGCAGTCCTCATTTTTTTTCATTTTGTTTTTCGCTTTTTTCGTCCTTCCGAATGTATCCTGTTAAAAGGACACGTCTTTTTGTTCTCCCAGAAAGCAGTTCTATCGATTGGCATCCAAAGATTTATCGATTTCTTCCAAAAAATTTTCGAAAAATTTTATAGGGGGAGGCCTTAAAAAAATGGCCAAAAAACCAAAATGGCACCTTTACTCAGCCATTTCAAGGACTAGACGAATGTTCTTTGGTACGTAGATAGTCCTAGTCAAACCATGCACGTTGATGTAAGAAAAAGGACGAAAGTCCTTACAGGAGCCAAAATAAAGTGTAAATTTCGAAAACAGAAATTTATCGATAACTCTAAGATCCTTTGAAGGATCCTGTCATTACTCACACCAAACTGTTGCTTTTAACAAGGACCATCGATGGGCCAAAGGACATTCCGATCGTCCTGATAGTTTTTGAATTATCAAGGATTTTGTGTTTTTGGCCAAATTCTAAGCGATTTTTGGATAGAAAATTTTGTTGGGAATTTTTTTTACACAAACAACAGAACTGGTCGCTCTGAGCACGCCTTTAAAATGTTCGCGGCCTTTAAAATGGCGCCCAATTTGCATACTCTCGAACCGTCCACGTATGCTCACGCACACTACTGCCTTTAACTGCGCTTGACTTAAATTCTGTCGCTTGCTGCTGATTCTGTTCGCCTGGTGTATCAGCTAGTGAAATACTCATTTTTGCCCGTTCGTTGATGTCTTTCGCTGTTTTTTTTTTGTGCGCTGCGATCTGCATTGCTCGCAAATAATATAAATTCGTGCTGGAATAACAGGCGAACAGAAATGGTAATAGGCCGCAATGCAAAAAATTCAATAGCAAAAATGTTAAGTCCGCTCTGTCTCTGCTAATTTCTTCTCTTAACATCTTCTCTCTTTGTGTATTTGTTCGCTGTCGCCTGCAGAGCGCGGTAACATCACTCTCTGCAATTGATTATCTTCTGTTAAGTACGCTCAGAGACAGTGTTGCCGTTTTGTCCTTTTTCCGGACAGATCTGTCCTATTTTTGACTGCGACAGCCGGAAACATTTTGAAACGTCCCCTGTCCGGAAAAAATGCCTTTTTTTTGTTAGTTTGTCCTATTTCTATCCTCTTTTTAATTTTCTGAGTCTCATATATAATTTGTTATTTTCAACTGCATGTCATCGCTTTGATCATGATTTTTTGAACATTTTCAATGCAATGCAACCCTGTTTTATATGTGTTATCGAAATCTGACTTATCGAACATCGCTCACTCGAGATATAATTGTTATTGCCGAAAGATACGTACAAACAAAAATTTAGAGATTCCTGGATGAAGGAATGCGACTTGAAGGATTGGGTTTGTCGGGATCCTAAAGATCCTGATAAAGCATTTTGTAAATATTGTAAATGCACGTTAAATGCTAAAATCGACCAGCTCCGCGCGCATGGGCATTCAAAAAAACATATGCAAAATGCAAAGCCCTTTCAACAAGTAAACAAAATTACATTTAAGCCCCTTGTAAGTAGTGCGAGTTGTAGGCAAGAGGCGGCACTTGCACTGTTTTGCGCACAACATTGTGCAATAAGCCCCATTGGTCATTTAAGTGAATTGTGCAAGTTACAATTGATGCGAAAGAAATACAATTGCACAGGACAAAGTGCACATCAATAATTAAAAAAGTTCTGGCCCCGCACTTCGAAGAAGAGTTGAAAATTGAAGTAGGGGAAAACAAGTATAGCTTGTTAATTGATGAGTCGACCGATGTTTCAATTAATAAGATGTTAGGTAAGAAACTATCTTTAGCACCGCCAAATCGGCACAAACATGAATGTTTTAGAATCTGAAAATGAAACACTCGACGAAGTGTTAATAAATTTGCATGAAAATGTATAAATTTACTTAAACTTTTTGTTTTATTGAAGAAAAATTTTTTTGTCCTATTTTTTTGTCCTATTAAAAAAAAATCTGTCCGTTTTTTGTCCTATTTTCTGGGTCAATCCGTCCTATTTTTCGCCAAGCCAGCGGCAACACTGCTCAGAGAACACTCTGCTGCTGTAAATCCTTTTTTTTCGCAGTCCTATCAGCTGTTGTTTTAACAGCAATGTTAGCTTATCAGAATATTTCGTAGGCCTCACTGAAACACTAGAAACACTCTGTAAACTTTAAATTTTATATATATCAACTCTGTTGTATCTTACTGTGGATTTCTTTTCGCCTGAGAATTCAACTGGGAATTTGAATATTCCAGCTGTAATACCAGGCGAACAGAACTTTCAGTAGGTCTCAAAACACAAGTTCAAACTCAACGGACACTTAAAGAAACATGATATTTTCTACCATTTACAAAATTATAACAAGAAAGGCTACAGTCGTGTGACCCGACTGCAAAAAAGACCCCGTACTCAATCTAGTGTCCGTTCTTCACACAAATAACCAATCTCCGACCGAACTGTCTTATGGGAGCTACAGGCTATAGTTGTCCGATCCGAAACAAACTTGGTGAGAATCGTACAATCGTACCATACACAATAGCTCAAGTAAAACTACATGTCACCATACAAATCACAAATTGCAACAATTTGAGGCCTGTGCTTGGGTGTCCACGGGTACCCGAGAAAAATCCGACCCGTGCCCACCTTTAGTGTGAAGCGGCCAACGTTCGCTGGACAAGTGAAAAAGGTTAATGCTGCTCTGAAAAGCTTTTTCGAGCTCTCGCCGTCTTGCTTTGCCCTCCCTCTCTCGGTGTCTCTCTCTTAAATACAATTCTTTTCAATTGAGAAAAAAATCGCGTGCAGCTGCAAAGTTCGCTTGTGGCATAGGCAAGAGCAAGACAAGAAGAGATTTAGATGTGTTGGTGAAATCATACTGTGCTGCTCTCGCTCACGCGCTCGCTCTTTTCAATTCATGTACATATTCCACATATTCCACATGTTTTATTTTTTTTTTTAACATTTTATTATTGTCATTGAAATAGTTAACATTCATACAATTGATTCTCATTGATTTAATATTGTTTATTACATATGCAATGTATAATTTGTTGTTTTTATGTATATTGAATTACAAATAGCAAGTTTTCTTGTAACTGTAAAATTTTTGTTGTTTTTGTTTTGTTTTTTGTTTTCGATAAGAGAAATGAAAAGATGAAAAATTTTGCAGAAATACGATTAAATTGTTCGATACACAACGCGCGATACATATAACATGAAAGTTATCAAATTGATATCGATAGACGATAGGCACACACACACTACTCTCTATTACGATACTACGATAACATGTAGAAGAGAATTGAATAGAGAATGAGGAGTTTTATCATTTGCATTTTGTTCTTTCTTTTCTTGTCCTAAAAACAAAAAACATTTTCTAATTAACCGTAATAATAATAAGCATAATAATTATCGTCGTAAGAATAATAATAATAATAATAATAAAAGTTTTAGTTTAGGTGTATCCCTGGGTGGCATATGTATATGTCTATATATCTTTTGAGAAGGAACATGAACAGAAATAAAGACTCTTCTTTATAAAATATATATATATGTTTGTATGTATGTAGGTGTATAAAGTAATTATAATGCTTAAGGAAACCATAAAATATTCATATATTATTGTATGTATAAAGATCACGCATAATGAGGAAAATTAGGTTGGAAAACTAACGGAACTCAACTCTCTCTCTTTCTTTCTCTCTATCTCAGTCATACACACACACACGCACGCACACATACACACTAAGAGATACAAGCATACACACACACACACACATACGCACCACAAATGTTAAACAAGAAGCTGAACAATTTCAATGGACTCAAATGCAGTCACATACTATGCATATATATATATATATATCTTCTATATATATAGTTAATTCTTAAGTTTAAGTTTGCTAAAAATGTGTGTTGTTATCGCTTCGCTATCATTACTATCATCATAGTCATATTTATCGTTATCGTTATCGTTTTTTATCGTTATCGTTACTAGTTTCGCTTCTATTTGCCATTGTGTAATTTGTGTATATAATCATCATTTGGTTTTTGGCTTAATTTTTTTATTTTTGTTTTTTTTTATGTATATTTTTTTTGTAACAGACACGCAAAACTCTTCTTCTTCTTTATTTTTTATATAATTGATGAAATATTTGTCAAATTTGATCACTTTCTTCTTTTTTTGGGTTTTGTTTTTTTTGTGTGTTTCGTTTCATTTTGTCGTAATCTTTTGCTTCCTTTCATTTTGCCTCATTTTCTTCTATATCTTCATCCTCTTTAGACAAATGCGTCCTCTCCTAGATATATATGTATATATATATATATATGATCTGTTATAATATATAAACGCATTTTCTATCGTTAAAACATTAAGAAACGAACAAAACAAATTAGTTTAAAAAAAGTGTAGTCTAATCTCCATTCCGTTATTTTCTTAGCTTTCCCCGATTCTTCTGGGTTCTCTTTCTCTCTCTCCTCTCCTTTTTCTTTCTCTCTCTCTCTCATTAACTGTCTGAATTTGGGGGGACTACGAAATGATGCTAGACCTGGTTCTTAGATGGGCACATAGTTGCCCTTGGGCTTGTAGAAGAGTTGACCACTGAACAGACGACGTCTGATCTCGCTAGCGAGAAGACGTTTCTCTTTCTTGATCTTCTTGAGCACACCCTTGTTCTCCTGGGCGCGACGGGACAAATAGGGCAGCACCTCCTCGACGGGTCCATATGGTATATACTTGTAGGCCGAGTAACCCGCTTGACCTGAAATTTACAAGCATAAGCTAAGAAATCTAAGGATATCTAATCCTGATCTTTACCAAGCGGGAAAGTGATGTAATCGCACATGCCCAAGAGTTGGCCAAAACAGATGACCTTGTCCTCGGGCGAGATGCCAATGGTCTTCATGTTCTCAATGGCAAAACGGACCGTGTCCTCATTATGCGAGGCAACCATAATTCCAATCTTACGGGCATCATCTCCAGCATCCTTAAGCACCTGTAGAATTTCAATAATTACGATTAGCCTTTTGTTTAAGATTCATAGAATTATTGAAGGATTTACCTTGATGCGACGCAGGCACTCGGTAAGTGTCTTGTGGTACATTTCCGTGGTCGCCTCGTAGCTGGGATTCACAGGATCGGCGTAGCCCAAGGCCTGGGCACGAGCGCGCTCCTGGTCCATGTATGCACCTCTCACCAGCTTGGCGCCAAAGTAGAAGTTCTGACGCTTCGCTTGCTCCAGATCGGTGCCCACCTAGAGAAACAGAAAAATCGATAAGTTAGACAAACGATACATTGATCGATAAATGTAAAGTCAATGGAGGGTCGATATATCAGTTTACTACTGACAATTTAAACTTAAATCGACAATCGATCAATCGACATATAATGAACTAAACGATTATCTATATATTGATCGATAACTTATCGACTTACCTCGCGGAAGGCCTCACGCAGATAGCACTGATAGGTATTGAATACTATGGCCTTGTCCTTGTTGTACTTTCGCATCATCTCGAGTGTAATACGTGAGATCGCTGGCTGGAAATAGGTTTGCTCGGCATCAATCATAATGCGCACATCCAGCTCAGCGGCAGTCTGCAAAAGTAATCGATATATTTAGTAATCGCTAAGCGTGATCAAATATAAAATTTATACCTTTACGATTGTGTTTAGACGACGTATCATGTTTCTAAACATCTCCTCCTCTTTGGTTGATATCTGTGAGATCAGACGACGCATTTGACCAGTTAATGGATCGGGCACCCGAAAAGTATCGCTCAACTGCGAGTCCTCATCGACGATGCCAGACCAGGGAAACAGATGCAAAATACTGAAAATGGGAACAAACGATAAAGTTGATTAGAAAAGCTAACAAATTAAAATTGGCGCAGTTTTAAAGTGCAGCCAACTTAATAATGCCGTTTTTCAGCACTTAAGGTTGCCAGATCAATTTGAAAAGCGAATTTATACTTTAACTTAGTTACTAGGCATTCACAGCCAACTTAACAAGGCACAACAACAAATAGCGTTGCCAGATCGCTGCATTTATATAAATAAATTTGAAATTTCTGTAGTATATTATCATTCGTAAGAGAACTCACCCCTCCTTATCGGATGTAACGTTCTTCAAGAACGTTTGTACATCCTTGTTATCGCCAACTGATGCGTAATACTGTTCGAGATCCTTAATGGTCTTGTGATGGGTCAACACATTGCCCTGACCACCCACAAGGGCCTCCATGTATTTACGTGTGCGCATTATGACCTCGGATAGTTGCAGCTATATAAATAGAACCCCAATGGAATAGAGAGGAATGTAATTAACGGTAATGCTATAGATAGAATTGTTGAAAGGGGGTGGGGGTGGGTGTGGGTGTGGGTGTAGGAGGTGATACTTACCAGCAACTGTGGACGGCCCAAGGCGGTTAATTTAATAGCTGTGATGCCGGTTCCAAAGGTAGCGCCTGTTTATCGTCGTTGTTATCGTTATCGATATCGTAGTGGTTGTCGTTGTTGTTGTTGTTGTTGTTGGGTTCGGAAATGAGAAGCATTTTGAAAGGTAAGTGAGTGACTGAATGTGAGTATTGAAGGCGGGCAGGAAAAGCGTTTGTGGGAAAAGCGTTGAGGTTAGGAAAAAAGGCGAGGCAAACAAGCTAAACGAGGCAAAAAGCAAGGCAGAGAAGCGAGATGAGGCGTTATTGTACTTGGATACTCGATAGCCATGCAATCGATACACACACAGATACACACACAGATACACACACACAAACACAGACACAGTTAGTTTAACACAAGAACTAAGAAAGAAAATACGCACAACAAACACAAACACAAAAAATTCAATGAAATCAAATTCTCGCCAAATATGAGACTTTTCGAATCTTTGTTTGTTTGCTTGTTTGCTTGAGTTTTTTTTTTTTATTGTTTTTTTTTGAAATGAACGACTTGAGCTTACCATCGGCCGAAGCACGCGGCTCTTTGGCATCGTCGTCTGGCAATACACACACATACACATGTATATATATTCATATCGATATATATCGATAATGTTTCGGATTAATCGTTTCATTGCGATAAATGTGTGTGTGTTCGCATATTGATTAGTTTGATTAGTTGCATTTAACAGTTATCGTTAATCGGTTATCGTTTATCGGTTAGTTTCAAATTAAGGTTTTTTTTTTTTGAGAGACAGAGAGGCGCCGTCGGATTTGCACATTGTTTTCAAATTGGTTGTGAAAAAGAAACGCATTCAAGAGAAAAATTAATCATAAATTATAATCGAATTGAACAGAGTTATTATCGATTGTTTTAGAGTGTTGTATATCGATATCTATTGTTAAAAATACATAGTGTGTTGATCGAAAATTGAATGCCGGAAGACAGCTTACTGCAACTTTACCATCCCCCCACACATGCTAATCGGTTATCGATAGACATCTTTATCGACTATCTAACAAAGTAAATGAAATATTTTATAAAAAATTATCTCTGACATGCACTCATAAAATGTCGTTCGTCTGTTGAAAGTCTTAAATCTTTATTATCCACTCGATAACTTCGATTATTTTTAACCCACTGTTGAGCGCTCAAAAGAAACAGCAAAATTTTTGAATTTTTGGATTATAGTAAATGAATAGTAGGACAAAATAAAGGATATAAAATGGAATGAAACGAATTGTGCAGACATAAAAATAAAAAAAAAAACAGGGTGCAACCATTGGGAATGCACAGGGTGACTCACAGCTCATGCATTAACTATGTTAGTAAATAAAATTGATTAAAATTAAATTAAGTTTGATTAAAATGGACAAGAGGATGACTAACAATTCAAGGGAGACAGAAAAACTTACCCGAAACAGCCTCCAGACACTTGATGAAAATCTCCATGTTACGCTCACAAGTTGCTTCGTTCAGATAGAAATAGGTACGAGCACTGCTCACCTTATAGCGACGATCGGCAAACGATTTATCCACATGATACTGCGGCAAGGCGCCAGCGTCCTTGGTATCATCACCAGCACTTGAAACGGAAGATCTGTAAAAACGAGCGAATAATGGATGTAATAGAACCAATAAAGTATTATCAAATAAATTAAATATTTAGTTTATTTTGTGACCGATGTGATGTTATGCTTCTAATCACTTTAGTATTTGATTTTGATTGGCTATACCCGCATATATGTTGGTATATATTGAAATGTCTAATTTTAGAGCTCCACTTTGTCACTTGCGATAACATTTAAGCCTTGAATTCGATGGGGATATATAGAATATTGAAGTCATAAGTACTTACTCAACTTCACGCTTCTCGGCTTCCTCCTGGGTTATATCCTCTTCGACGGAATAATCAAGAATCGGCTTAACACCAAACGAGCGAAGTCTATCGAATAGTAAAAGATTAAGAAATTAGTATAAAAATATAAATTTGAACAAAATGAATGAAAGCACAAAATGCAAAAACAAAAGGAAATAACAGTAAACTTTTAGATATATGTTCGACAAGCCGAATGTTTTATACCCTTGCAGAGCTTTATTAATAGCTAAATTTTAATTTGTTTAACAAAAAATTAAAGCTAAAGTCATTTTATGATTTTCAAAATCGTATTTGGAAAATATATAATTTTCCGTAATTAATTAAAAATTTTTTAAAAATTATGAATTAGTATTTTAAGTTTATTTAAAAAATCTTTGACTTTTAAAGAGTTGTCCAATTGGATTTATTTTTTAAATAAGATAGAACACTTTCTGTTATATAGCTAAATGATCAGGGTTTTTCAAGTCACACTATATTCTCTGCAAAGGTTGAAAAATTAAAGAATAAAAAAGCAATAACAAGAAGGAAAACGGGGAAAACGTGGAAATTATGGAGTAGGAAGAAAAATGTTTGTTGCTTAGTGTTGAGAGTGTATTTGTTATTGTTGCTATTATTGTAGGTGTTCTTGTTGTTGTTGTTGTTGTTTGAGTTGTTTGGTTAGTGCGCTGGGAATTAAATTTTGTTGCAAGATTTGATTAAAGGGGAAAACCCAAATCTGCAAGAGGAACGAATGGAAACGAAACAAAAATCATGCCACATGCCACACATATAAATGGATTAATTGCAATTGTTAGTCATTGGAATACAACATATATGAGTAAGTAAACTATATTAAAAGAGATATAGAAAAATAGAATATATTTTTGAAAACCTCTCGAGGGCGGGAACAATCGTGTGGCGATTTTCGCCGGCCACAAAGTGTCCATAGAAGCTGGACTTCATCAGCAGGACGAATAGTTTGCTGCCCAACACTGTGCGAGCAACTCTTAAAAGCTGAACGATTATTATTTATCGTTTATCGATTGTCGTTTATCCGTTGTTTTTTTTTTTTTTTCATTATCGCAAAATAAAGCAAAAGCAAAACAAATGTAAGAGTCGCGATTTGGAAACAGTTGGAGAGTAAAGTAGAATAAATGAAAAGAAAAAAGAAAGAGAAGAAAAGAGAAAAAAAAGAAAGATGGCGTTAGTTCAATCACATGTTCAATTTAATTATTACCTTTCGAGCACAGGTATTATCTTGATTTGATCCTCCCCAGCAACAAAATGGCCATAAAATGTTGCCTTCATCAATGCTGTAAATAACTTTTTACCCAACAATTTGTTTGCCGCTTTCATAAGCTGTGATAATAAGTTGTTTAAAAACATACATACATATATATTTCATTTCATTTCATTTCATTTCATTTCATTTCATTTCATTTCATTTAAGAGAACAAACACAAGGATACAAAAGTGCAGAGGAAGAGCTAGCAAGAGAGAGGGAAGAAGAGCAAGGGAGACAGACAGAGTGTAGCCAGCCAGAGAGGGGAAAAGATGTCGCATACGAAGAAACATTTAAATCTTAAAATATCGTATAACCAAATGTGATTTATTTATTTATTGGTTTTTGTCCACACTTACACCACAGACAGTATATGAGGTTAACAAAAAAAAAAAATAAGAATAAGCCAAAAATGCAATTTGTACATCATTTGTTTTTGTTATTTGTATCTCTTGTCAGTTGGAATAGCGCCAAAAAAAGAGCGCGTAAATGAAAGAGCAAGTAGCAAAATTTGTGTTTAGTGGAGGGAGGGGTGGTGGGGAAAAGAGAAACAGAAAGAGCGACGATCGTGTCAAGGCCAAACGCAATGACAAATCGTAGGCAAGCAGTTAAAGAGGAACTGCTGCTGCTTGAAAGCTCACTGCCAAAATAATTATAAGAGGAAGAAGAGCAATTAAAGGCCGACCGCTCAAAGGAGCTTTGGCTCCAATCCACACGTGCATACATTTGTATGTGCATGTGTGTGTGTGTGTGACACTTTGATGAACGACGATCAAATAAAAAACGACGAACCGGTTAAACGGGTAGACTCAAGGGAAGCAATCAGAGGGGCAAGAATATAGCAAATACATATGTATGTATGTACATACATATATACAGTAATTATGTGCAGTAGATGTATTTACTTCTCAAACAAGTTATATAAAATTTGGCAATGCTTGCTAAATGTCTGAATGTCAAGAAAAAACACAGAAAACTAAACTGTAGCACAGGTGTTCAATGGTTTTTTTTAGCGTTGCCCCCGCGTCACGAGACCTGTCAAGTGTGCGGTGGTGGGGGTAGTGGGAATAACCGCAAATAGCACAGCGGAAATGCTGCTGAGAAAACTAAAGTTAAACAACAGCCGAGAGTGGCAGAGTGAGAGAGAGGGAGAGAGAGAGAGAAAGAACTGCCGAATAATTAACGTTGCTAAGTGCTAAAAACAAAAACTACACACACGCACACACACTCACACACACCCAAACACGTACAACCTTTTTTGTGTATTTAAACTAAAATGCAACTATTTACTTGCAGTCATTTATTTTCCATTAAATCGATCAAACAATAACAAATGAGCGCTGGCTGTCATAAAAATCGATAAGCAACAACTACAAAAATCGCATAAGTTAAACACAAACAAAACATTTGCATATGTGTGGCAGACAGACCGAGAGAGGGTGAGAGAGAGAGAGACCATTGCCTTCTCCACTATCGCATCGAACGGTTTTTTCTGTACTTGCGTTTTGATTGGCGCTCATTTGGGGGCCCGACTATGTCTGTGAGTCTCGCTGTTAGTGTGTTGGTGTTTCTGAGTATTTGTCACTTTGAATTCCTCCCCGATGTCTCTGCCCCCGCCAACGCCATCGCTGCTGCTGGCGTCTACGTCGTCTGATGCAGTTACTGCGTCAACAACGGCCTCTCACAAGGTCATAAAAATGCATCTGTCTCTCTCTGCAGTCTCCCGCTCTTCCACTGACTCATACCATTAAAAAAATATAAAATAAATGCCAAGCAATTCCATTTAGTACCCCTCCCACTTTCCCAAGGCAATTAGAGCTGCATTCAATATTTTTCAAGTGTCATTAAATCTGTCTACACAAACAACGTATCAAATTGAAATAAGAGAAAAAAGTTTAGAGCTTAAGGAGGGCTGGAAAAACACTGTGCGATCAAATTGGACGAGGTGTGCTCGGGTGTTGGGGAAAGTACGTGGAACAAAAGCTTTAACACACGACGAAAAGAGCACACATCACGAGAGCACTAAGAGTCACGTCAGTTAGCCGGCATTTAAAACTGAACTTTGGCATTTCAGGGTGGGCAAAAGGCGAACGAATATGAAAAGGGAGGGGAAAAGGGACGGCATAACTAAAGATACTGAAGAGTCTATCATTAAGAGTGTCACAGCTGGAAGGATAAGAGAGAGGCTATTTTTAAATCTAAACTGTGCGTGTGAAGAGTAAATGGAAAGTAAAGACAGAAGGAATCAACCAGCATTTACAGCTCCACTTTGGCAGTAAAGAGTAAAGAAACACATTACACAAATAAAAGAGAATTTTAGCTATTTACTTGCTTACCTTCATGTTGTGCTCCACAAGCTTCTCGCTGCTGCAGATCATGTACACCATATAGGCACGCACCAGTTCCCATGTTGTCTTGCTCTTAAAGGCAGCAATTGGATCATTGAAGCTGACATCGAGAGGATCACGTTGCGGTTGTCCAGCCGCATTCGGTTGAGTTGATTCCGATTCGCATTTACCATGTTTACCTCCACCGCGCTTGGCGCGATTCTCTTCGTTCGCCTCGGCGAGCGCAACTTGAGCTTGTTGGTCTTTTGCAGCCGAATGCAAAGAGCGTGCTCCAATATTATTGCATAAGAATGGAGATTGCAAGAGTAACAGCTGCTGCTGCTGCAGCAGCTGCTGCTTGCATCGCAGTCCGTTCAATGCATCGCGAGTAATGGAACAGGTGGTGGGGGAGGAGAAACATGAGTTACCGTGTAATGCTCTTTTCTGATTGATTTGATGTTTGCCATTGGTGGCAGCAACCGATGCTGCCACAAAACTGCTGCTGCTTGGACTGTTGCAACTATAGTAGACCAATTTAATTGTACGTTGCGAGCTCACGGAACGCAATTGAGCCATTACAGAGTGAGTGCAATTAACTCTTAGTTTACTTCTTTCTTTCTGTTAGCTTTTGCTGTTGGTGTTGTTGTTGTTCGTTTGTTTCTCTTAGGTTCCACTGAAGCAGAAATTGCTGCAACTTATCTTATAGTTCTTTAATTTTTTTGGTCTTTTTCCTGTTTTTTTTTTCTCGTTTTACTAGTTTTTGTCAATTTTCGCTGTATGTGTCTTCAAAATACAATAAAAAAAATAATAATAAATCTCACAGCTGATTTTGCATTTGTCTTTTTTCTTTCTTTTTTATTTCGATTCGAGAGTTATGCGTTTACTGTTGATTTCGAGCTTTTTTCGTCTCTGCAAGAAGCTGACCATTATGTATGTTATACAACAATTGCACGAAATGGGAAGAGAAAAATGAAAAGAGAGAAAGAAAAATAAGAGAGTAATGTTAGAACTTGCTGAACTATACAAAACAAAATCGCATAATTTCATTCTCTTTCACATAAACCGCACACATCAACACTAACAAAAACATTTCAAGCAAAAAATTAAATTAAAAACGAATTTCAATTTTAGTTGCTAAGCTCGTTGTGCTTGAAATTGTTCACATTCATCGTTCATTGTTCATTGTTCTATGTATGGTGGTGTACCTGCCTTCTCTTTTTCTTTTTCTTGTTGTTGTTCTGCTTTGATTTTTTTTTTTTTTTGGTTTTTTCTGATTGCGTTTTGCGCTTCGTACGCAACGAACGTTTTACTACGGCAAAAGCACAGTTCAAACTGTCAAGACGACAGCGGCGAAATGACTACCGAAAGCCCCCCAAAAGAGCCAAACACACGAGCATTAACACGAGCGCATACGAACATAATGTAACGAACGTAGCGGCGCGAAGCATCGGCTGACAGGCAAACAGCGCAGGCGGCATTCATCCTGCGCTGCCGACGTCGCTTACATAATACATGCTGTCTCATTCCTGCTTGCATATGCATCGACGCCAGAACTTTGCGCTGTGTGACGTCACGCGCACAAGCCCCCTTCTGTTACAGTGTGTCAAAGAAATATTGGCACAAAACGATTTGCATTTTTTGTTGGTAAAAATAGAATTGCACTTTTCTAGGAAACAATTATAAATAAATTCGAAAACATCTTTTGAAAATTCATGGATAATTATTTTTGTTTTCCTGTCAAGACAATTACTTTTCATACTGTACAATTAGGGTGAAATAACGGGGTGCTGCTGATTGGGGATGCAAAGCATTTTGATTCAATGTTTTTTTTATTCACCACTAAATTAAAATGCGCTACAAGTGATGGCAATTGTCGAACGTAAATAAATCTTACTGCATGTGAACTTATACTAATTGCTGTTAATTAAAAAACGTGCATAAATTACTCCACCCCTTCTCCCAAGTCCTACGTTCTCAGCTAAGATTGTAATTGCTTCTTTTATTTATTAGCGTCATGCTAAATAAGCTGCAGACAGACCGAAGATGAAACGACGCAATCAAATTAAAATCAAACTTAGCGGGTTTCCATTGCACACAACAGAGATTTCATTACATTCAATTATTACTGTTGCTATTAACAATACATACAAACATTCTATGTATGTATGTTCATACATATTGATGACAAACGAGAGAGGGGGAGAGAGCAATTGCGTTGGCGTCGCGCAATTGGGCAAATGTGTAAATTCATCAAATTTCTGTTGCTAGCTAGAAAATCTCGCTCGTCTTTTCTCTTTAGCTTTTACTCTCAGTTCTCTCTCCCTCTCTTTGAACAGATTCTTGGTTATATAACTGTGCTATGCTTTCGCACACTACACGACTCACGGAGATCCTTTTATTACGCATTCATAAATGTATGAGGTGCGTTCGTGTACATGTATGCGTGTATCTATTAAGACATATACACACACTCTCCCACACACACATACATGGATTATCGCATCGTTTGCGTTTATTTTATTTCTTCGCCGTTTTTTTTGCTTTAATGATTTATTTATGTACATTTGTATACCTGCATGTCTCGAGATACACATGTACAGCATACATGCGTGTGATTGTTTGAATGTGTGTATATGCAAGCTTTAGCTGTTCTTGTTGTTATTTTTGTTTCTTTTTGCTTAACTTACTTGGACATCTAAATGTATGTATGCATATTGAGATACAAATATAATATGTTTGTTCGTACGTACGTACATGTACGTATGTATATGTATACAACGGCACTTTCAATTTCTTTTGCGCCTTTCTAAATTTCGTAAAATTTTTTTTATCTTTTATTTTAGGTAGAAAATAAAAACGATTTGCCGAACGTTTTATAAAATGTTTAGAAAAATAATGAAATAGTATGCAAAGCATTCCCATATTCCTACCTTCAAAAATATCTTGTTTTGATTTGTTGATGCAAATTTTAAAATAAATTTGATGTATTTTTTTGTCGAAAACTGTCAAGTTGTCACAGCATAGAGAGAACGTGCAAACAACGGAACGTGAACTGTAAGGGTCTGAATGCGCGAACAAACTAAATTAAGGCCAACATTTGAAGCGAAACTGCTTGGCGAAAGCTCACTCGAAGCTTGCGAATGGGTCAAAACCGAAACCGCGTGGAACAACAACAATGTTAGCGGCGAAGCGAGTATGAAGAGAGCAATAGCAATGGCGTCAATGTACATACATACATATGCACATACGATTTATGTACATACATACATACATATTTAGATACCTATGACAGCTGTTTGCTGTTGTATCTCACATACATGAATGTATGTATGTGTGTAACATATCTATCTGTTTGCTTTGCACGTGAGGTCTTAACATTTCGCTTTTAAATCACGCGCCGGCCATCTTGTCTGTTTGCCTACTGTTGTATTATGCATGATCCTCGCGCTTTCCTTGTCCAATTGGAATGCCAGAGCTTATCTATGCAGCAGACGGTTGGCCGACTGCTTATCTCTCGCCGTGCACTCATACTCACACACTTAGGCGGCACGCCGGTAAACTGTTTGTTTTGCTACGCACATTATTGCTTAGCGCAGGGTGGCAGCGCCAAAGTGCTGCCCACTCGCTTTTTCGCGCATAAATCGATATTTATCGATTTTTAAATTGTTAATTCAAACGAAAGTTTTCTTTTTTTTTTATGAATATATATGTATATGATTCCACTTTCACAATAGATAATAAATTAAAGCTACTAATATATGGTTTTAGAAATTATAATAATATTAATTAACAATTAATAAGCGCAGCACATATGCATAAAACATTATTAATGATCTTTTGTTTTGCTGTATGTTCTTATTTGTTGTTGTTGTTGTTGATATGGAAAACTTAACAAAAACAATTGAGAAAAACATTGAAAAAAAATATATAGAATGAAATAAATAACAAACTACTCAAAGAGAAAAAAAAAAAAATTAATTTGATCTAAAATGTTTTTCTCATCTTCTGCTTGCTTATTATATATATATTTAACATTTTGTTTATACATATGTGTGTGTTTGTTTATGTATTATTGACTAAAATTGTAGATCGATTCAACGAATGTCTATTTACTCTCAGTGTAGTATTTTGCAAATTGTATCAATTTACGGCTACAATTACAGTGACAGGCACGAATATATCATCATTAACATCTCAATCATCATCATCATCATCATCATGATCATCAAAGGAAGTAAAACAATAACAATTAGTCTATAAGTACAGCTGGGGCTGTTTAAAAACTAACAATAAGTGGATGTTGCAACATGATTGTTGCTGCTTTTGCTGCAACTTGGTTGTTGCTGCTGCTGCTGCTGTTGTTAGTTGGACTTGGTGAGCTCAGTGCGATTGGCGGCAACTTCGGCCAGAATGAGTAAATCTGAGGTAGAGGAGGTCACATCATATGTGGAAGCATTGCTGCTGTCAGCGGCAACAACTGTTGGAGATTGCAGCATTTGATGCTGCTGCTGTTGCTGTTGTTGCTGGCTACGTGCTGGCAACTGTTGCAGCTGATTGAAGTAGTAGCAACCGTTGATAGTCAATGGCAATATGGAAGCAACTTCCTGTTCAATCGCGCTAACATCACGACGTGTTATGCTTTCTTTGCGTGCCTTACGTTTTTGGCTTCCCACCGCCAATGTTGCTGTTGCTGCTGCTGTTGTCGTTGCAGCAGCAACAACAGTTGTTGCTGTCAGCTCAGTGTCGCATTTGTTACGTGTCGATTTGTTGTTTGGCTTTTGTTGCTTTTGTTGTTGTTGTTGTTGCTGTTGTTCGTTGGCAGCAATTGTTGCTGTTGCACTGTTGTGATTGCTGCTGCTGCTGTTGGAATTGCGCTGCTTCTTGTTGCTCGTAAATTTCTTCTTCTTTTTGGTGCTACGCTTGCGTTGCAAATACGCATCCAAACTGAGTGCTGGCAATTCTTTAATCTTTTCCTCCAAATCAAATTCAATTGTATCACAATTGTTGTTGTTGTTGTTGCGTCGATTGGCAACTGTTGTTCCTGTTGCACGCGTTGTTGTTGTCACCTCCAACTGCATCAGCTGTTGCTGGCAATCAGTAGTTGCTGTTGATGTAGTGCCACTTGCAACAGTTGCTGATGTTATTGGTGATATTGGTGGCGTGTTATTGTTGCTACTGCTACTGTTGCTATTGTCGCTGTTCAAGCGACACTTGCTCTTCTTAGCAATCGCTGCCAATTGCCCCGAATTGATCAATTCTTGATAGATTTTTCCCTTGCAAGAACGTGATGATTTTGCTTTTTTACCTGGCGATCCGCGTTCCTCCTCCTCACTTGAGTTGCTGGCGCTGTAATCGGCAATCTGCAGTCCCCTCTTGTTGCCGCTGCACTTGTTGTTGTTGTTGTTGTTGTTGCTGCTGCTGCTGCTGATGTTGCTGTTTGGCATGTGAACGCTTAGGAATTGCGATGTCTCACTCAAAGCCTGTTGCAATGCAAAATCCTTGTCCTGCACACTTGCAACATTTTCGCTTAGCAACACACTCAAATGTCCCATTTGTGTTTCATCAGCAAATTTAAAATAATTGCAACGCAGCATTTGTGCAACATCGTTATGCTGCCAATGCAGTTGTTGTTGTTGCTGCTGCGGTTGTTGTTGCTGCTGTGACTGTTGCTCGTCGCTGGCATGTGTTGCAGGTACAATTGCATTGCTAGGACGTGTTGCAAGCGTACGCAACGGCGGTGCAGGCAGTTTGTACCACTTAAAATTGGGATTGGCATTGAAAAAGGCATCTTTGTTCTGTAAACAAACCAAATCACACAATAAATTCATTAGAAGAAGTGAGACAGAGACATAGAGGCAGCAAGAGCGAGAAAGACAGCAAACAAAAGTGCAGTTCTTTTGTGCTCTCATTTAAAATTTGAATTTTCTGAGCTGCCAGATCTTCGGAAAGCTTAAGAGCAAGTTGCCAGACTGTTTATGCGTCCTAATCTCTTTAATTTAAATTTAAATGGCGCTGCCATATTTTAAACATACATATTTTGAGAACAGAAAATTTAATATCAAACAAAAAATAGCAAGGGGACTCCATGAACGACTTGTAATTATATTCAGATTTTTTAAGCGAATCCTAGAATTTGATTCTTATTGCGCACTAATTATTTAAAGCTAACATGAACAGCTAAGAGAATATCAAGGTGTAAAAATCTAAGAAAAGCGTAAGTTATTGTCATCTTAATGAGATATTTTAAAATCCACTCACCTGTTGTGCCAAATCTGTGAAACATTGCTTCTCCTGATCATCCAAAGCAGCCCACCAATCGCCGAGTATTTTGGTAATAGCGCTATTAAATGAATAAACACATTATTAATAAATTGATTTCTGGATTGCTGTAAAATTCAAATGCTCACCGATTCTCTAGGGACTTGTAGCGCTCCTTGACAATAGCACGATGACGTTTACAGAAAATGAGAAATGCGTTCATGGGACGACGTGCATGATGTTCAGGTCGCAACATGTCCGCTTCAACGGTAGGTGATAGTAATAACGGTTCTTGTTCGTGTAAGTGTTCTTGATATTGCAGTTGTTGTTTCTGCTGTTGTTGTTGCTGTTGTTGTGCTGCCGCTGCTGTTGTTGTTGTTGGCGTTACAGTGACTACATCGACTTCCAGATGCTCTTCTGAATCATCGTTGTTGTTAATTATGATTTTAGTATTGTTATTATTGTTATTAGGCACATTTGCATAATTCTTCTTCTTCTGTTTGGTTGCTATGACATTCACAGTTTGCAGTTCTTCTTCTTCTACTCCTACGTCTTCATCTTCATTGTCATAATCTTCGTCTTCATCATCATCGTCATCGTCCTCGCCCAATTCATCGCTGCTAATATCGTGACTATGTTGCTGCTTAGAATGAGCACGATGATGACGTTGACGATGATGATTGTAATGATGATGAAGATTATGTTGCTGATGTTGCAACTTGGCATAATTGTGCACATCTTCAATTTGACGAAAGGCATTTTCTTGGTCCTCAGTGCGTTGTTGTTGTTGTTGTTGCTGCTGTTGTTGTTGCATCACTTCGATAAAGGCACTTTTGGTTATTGCTGTTGTTGTTGATTGCACCTGTTGCTTGTTGTTGTTGTTACTGCTGGACTGAACTTGCGTAAACTGCGGCTCTTTGGTGCTTGCTGAGGTATTTACAAATGAGGGTATTCCTGGCACCATCCAATTAACTGTTGCTCCCTTATGCGATTTTTGTTGTTTTTGTTGCTGCTGCTGTTGTTGTTGTTGTTGCGGATAAGTCATTAGAAAATGCTTGGATTCAACCTCATTTTGTGTGATTTTTAACATTTTTGCCGTTGTGGTTGCCGCAATTGTTTTTGTTGTAATAATATTCTTATTATGGTGGCTTTTGTGCTCATTTGTTGCTGTTGCCATGGATTTAAGGCCACTGTTGTTGTTGTTGATATTATTGCTCTTGTTGTTGTTGTAATTGAAATGCAGAGTGATTGCAGTGCCACCAGCAGCAGCAGCACTAGCAGCAGCGGTACCAGCCCCACCACCAGCTGTGTGCGATCTTGCCACACTGTAACTGTTAATCATATTGCTTAGAACAATACGCACCGCCTTTTAAGTTTTCATGTAGAGATTTTTCTTTTTTGTTGAATTTCGTTGGTTCCTGCAAAACAAAACAACAAAAAAAATAAAGTTCCGATTGAAATATGAATTTCACAAACGCATATCAGTGTATGTGTACATGTGTGACAAAGCTGCCACTTAAATAAAAAGCTGTTAACGTTGCAATATCTGGCAGCACTGCGCGAATTTGCTCAGTTGTTTACAAAATAAAGTAACGAGAGTGGGTGGCGTACGAGCGAAAGACTAAAAAGGAGAATGACATAGAGAGAGAGAGCGAGAGAGTGTACACAGATGATATTTGCAAAAGTATACGCTTATGCATGTATGTGTGCCTATGGGAATGTGCGTGTGCGCCAACCACTAACAACAACACATATCAGCTGTGTGACGTTTGACGTGAATATGCACAAATGAATGTGTGTGTCGCGTATTTTATGTGTTTGCCATTGGCACTGACGACGCGCCCGTTAGTCGCAATAACAAAATAAAAATAACACAAACAATTTATCATAATGTGTATTATGAAAATTGTTTAGCAGCAGCTGTAGGCAACAACAATAACAGTTTGTTGACTACATGATACTTTAACAGTTTTAATAAGCTCTCACTCTCTCTTTCATTGCAAACCTTAAATAAAATATTCACTTATACTTATAAAAAGTATGCATGTATGTATGTATTTTGTGTGTGTGTGCATACATACATATGTACATAGCATGCATGAACAAAGCAGAAAATACATATGTATGTAACTAAATGGCACACAGACAACAAACAAAACGTCAACGAATATATAAGGTTTATTTATATAAATAAGTACGTTTAAAATTGCATAAACAAGATATGGATATGTATGCAAGTGGAAATTTGTAACTCACAATAAAAAATTTCAACAACGGGGGAAAACAGGAAAAAACAACTACGCAGCGCGAAAACAAAGTTTCCAATTGCATACGATATTTTTCAACACTGTCACGTTGTTAAACACTGGATGCCAGCTAGCCAATTATTGCAAATAACTGTAAAGTCCCAGCAAGCGGCTCGGCTTAACTGTCTAGCTCAACACATGTTAATTATTTATTAACATTATTGTTATTTACGATTTTTTGTTTGTCACTTTGTTCACTTTGCTTAATTCTACGTCTATTGCACAATTTGCTGACTTTTTTGTGACTGTCTGCAGCCATTGAATTTCATATAACAACAAAAGCTAAAAACAACAACAGCTACTGTGAGCACTGACTGCTACGTGTACTATGTGTGACTTGTATATGTGTGCGAGCGCGTCTGTGCACATATATGTAAGCAGCGAGAGGGAGTGCGAATGCGCGCAGTCTCTGCATTTGTATGCGGGAGATGCCGATGGCGTTGCCATTTTTGTTGTTGCTGCTGATTACTTTGAACTTGATTGTGATTGTGTGTGTTTGTGAGAGAGACGTACTGCGCTTAAACGCTGTTTGTGTTGGGCTATGTGGATGCCAAGTACATGTAGGTATTTATGTTTGTGTGATTTGACATGGGTTCCATCTCCGCCCAATGGCGTTGCCACTTGACGCACTTGCACTGTCAAAATTGCAACCGCAGCAACAGCGCAGCTGTCAGCTGTTACACCGTCGCTTTCAGTTGTTGTTGTTGTTGATTCGCACCAATACCGTACACGGTCAAGGCCAAAGCGACGACGGGGCAGCCATTGATGAGAGGTAGTTGTCAGCTGAGAGGACGAGGGAGGTGTTTTCTTCAGTGGCGCCGCGTCGTAACCTTCAAACAACAAGTTCTCGTTCTAAATTCTCTTGTAGGTTATGTTTCGTTTTGCTACATGACCAAAAAAAAAATGGGGGCGGGCATTTTGGGGTACGAGAATATACGTTGTTTTGAGTGCAACATTTTGATTTTTATTTGTGCGATATTTCCAAACCAATTTTTATTTGAAAACAGCACAAAAAGAAACATCTTAACGTACATACTAAAGTACGTTTTACGTACGTACCGTAAGTACGAAGAGTGTATGGAGGCAACGTAGGCACACACACATACACGTATATATTTAAACGCATACACCCACAGACACAAAACAGCTGATGACGTTTGTTATTTTGTTCGCGTTGATTATTTTGCAAATAAAACGGGCAAAGAAAATCGACAAAAACAAAACTTTCGTTGACTTATTTTTTCACATTAATAAATGAAAACTTAAGCAATAATATTGCTTATTAATTAAGTACAGATTTAAATTGTATCAATTAAGTAAATTACTTTGAATTTCACCAAAGAATTAATCAGAGAATCTTAATCGAACTCAGAACTGCTCTTGTTTAATTAAATTTCAATGTTGATGATGTCAAATGAGAATGAAAACTGACTGTTTTTGTATTGTGCGGACAGAGGCAACGACGGCGACTACAACGCCGACTACGACAGCGGCGACGGCAGAGAAACGCGGCCATACGACGGTCGTCGTCGCCTCTGTTTCGTTCAATTGAGCGCAACAACAACGGCAGCAGCAGCAACAGCAGCAAAATAACGAAAATGAATTTTGTTTTTGCTTTTGCATGTATTTGTGTGTTTCTGCTCCTCGTATAATCGCACACAAACAAACGTTCACTTCCTCGCGAGAGAGAAAGAGAGTAAAGCTTATGCATTGTTATTGTTGTCATTGCTGTGGGACTCTCTTGCACTTGCGTGTGGGGCTCAAACTCAGCTGTTTGCCACCTTAATGTTTTTGTTGTTCTTCTTCTTGGAAAAAACGAATGCAGCTGATTTTCACATAAGAAAAAAAATTTCTGTTTTTCATAATAAATATTATTCGAATTTTGTATACTGCAACAAGTTATCGGATTTGTTTATGTATATGTGTATGCTTGCTTTGATGTGTATATGTGAATATTTATAGGTTTGTTTGCACCTTTGAACTTGTTTACTTTTGACTTTTTCATCTTTGACATTTTGGTCAATTTGGAAGCTTCGGCTGTTGCATAATCGGTTTTAACAGTTCTGCTCAGTTTTGTTTGCATTTGCATTTGCCTAGCGCTGCCTACACGAAAGCAAAGCAGCAACAATATTATTATTGTTTTTCAAGGTCACTCACACATCCACAATACTAGTAGAAGCGCATATGCCACACACAACGTCCCCAACACCCACCGGGACTATCATCAGTTCAGTTCAATTGTTCTGTCTTGACGTTCGATGCTCTCTCGCTCTCTTTTGCTCGGTCGCACTCTCACTCTTTGTCATTGCTTGTGATTGTTGCGCTCTCGCAAACAAAAACTTGCCGGGAGCAAGACACAAGCATTCAAACCTGCTATCTTACATGTATGTGTGTGTATTAGAATGTATGCAAATGCATATGTATTAGTATGTGTGAGCTTTTGTTTGTGGAGCGCGCAGGCAACGAGAGGATACCGTTATGCATTCACTGTATGCGTATGCGTGCTAGTTTTCAGGGTCAGGGAAATTCGATTTTTTGTTGTTTTTTGTTGCTGAAAAGGCTTTAATTTAAGACAATGACTGAGCAATAGCAATCATTCGTTTAAGGGGAAAAGAGAAGCAATCGTAAACAACGGCAATGTTAATGCACTGCTCTAAACATAGTCTGTCCAAGATGTGTTCGTACACCTGCGAATTTTTGATCTAAAATTGAATCAAAATAGATATAAAATCCAAAAAGAAAAATATTGACAGTTCTAAAAATTTCTTAATTTGTCTCAGTATTTTAAACACAATTTTTTATATAATCAATATTGGAATTTAAGTGGTATTTACAAAAGTTTTTAAAAAAGTTATTGTTAATGATATTTTAGCATTTTATCTGATTTGTCAATATTTTACAGTATATGCAAACTGCAGTTCAACAAGCAGCGTTAAGTTTGCTTAAAAAAACAACTTGCAAATGAGTACAAAATTTAGCAATTAGAATTTTTGAGAACAAAACTTATTGTCTGCTAAGAGTAAATTTAACATTTGTAGCTCAGAATTTTAACAAAGCAAAATCTCTTAAAGCTAAACTATTTCCATTTTAATAATTTAATTAAAAAGTTAAATGTTTTATTTTTATAACATAAACTATATAAAAGTCGATTAAATCCATCTTAAAAATGTTAAGTAATAGTATGTTTAGAGTTTTCTCGAAGTTCTATTATTCTGGGCTGTACAAACACTTTTTTCATGCACTGTCCAGTGTAAAAATGGAGGCAGCTGACTCGCATACTTCCGCGCATTTTAACCGATAAAGAAACATATGTGTATGAATATATATGTTAATACATACATAAATATGTATGCAAACAAATTAAAAATTTATTTATGCGTATGTATGTATGTTCTTTTTTTATATTTCTATTTCAAGAAAAAATAACAAAGAACAAACAAAACAAAATGATAAGACGGCAGAAATTTGTTGGTGAACAATGTTATCGCCTAAGGCGATATACGAAGTTGCCGTTAAACGTTGCGATAAGCTCCACAATTGTTATTCTTGTTGCGGTTAATGAAAAATAATTATCGATAACAGTGCGCAGCTTCCCATCATCCATCACTCACCTTAGCGTTTCAGCACATCAATGAAAGTCTCGTGCGGCACACGAATGTTCGCAAACATGCGCATCTTCTTCTTGCCCTCCGATTGTTGTTTCAGTAGTTTCATACGACGCGTTACATCGCCACCATACTATAGATCAAAAAGGAGAAGAGAGCATAAGAGAGAGAAAGAGAGCGTTAATTATCGTTTGCATGCAGAAAATATAAACCACCTTGCACAAGTTGCACCATGCCATGAACAGGGTGAGGCATAGCGTAGCTTAAATACTCAGTAATATTGCTAACAAGTTGACGTAGACATTGCACACAGTATCAGCACAACAATATTTATCTTTACTTCTCTATAATTCAACGCAGACAGATGGGGGGTGTGGCCCGTAACTACGTCATCTTGTGAGCAATTGCACTCGCTCCATTTTGTTTTGGCATTTTATACATATATATTCTTGACTAGCTGGCAACTCACCAGTTTAGCGGTGACATCCTTTCGATAGGCTTTAATCGTTTCACGAGCCAAAACTTTGCTGCCCACACATGCCTGTATAGCGATTTGTACCATTTGCCTGGGTATGAGATCCTTAAGTTTGTGCACCATATGCCGTGCTACGCCCACTGCCTTGGACGTGTGTACAATGCGGCACAATTCCTCCACGGGACGTCCATTAAGATGAATGTCCAATCGCACCAGTTGCGTCAGATGATACCCATTGTCCTCGTAACTGAAGCTGGCATAGCCCGAACTTAAGGACTTCAGACGATCATGGAAATCCAATATAATCTCACTCAATGGCAACACATATTTCATCAATATACGCGACTCATCAATGTTCACTGAACTCTGCTGGAGTCCACGTCGCTCCACACACAATCCAATAATCTGACCCACATACTCGGTGGGTGTGATTATTGTTCCCAGGACCAGAGGTTCATGGTATTCCTCAATGTTGGCCGGATCGGGTAGCAGTGCTGCATTCGATATGTCCAGTGTGCTCTTGCCGTGCTGTTTTATTAATTTGGGATTGCGCAAGACAACTCGATAGGTGACCGAGGGAGCTGTTATAATCGGTTCCGCACCGTGCTCCTGCTCCAGACGCTGACAGAAGACTTCCATATGTAGCAGGCCAAGGAAACCCAAACGCCAGCCTTGACCCAACGCTGGACTGGAGTCCACATTGACCGTTACTGCCGAATCATTGAGCACCATCTTATCAATGGCACTGCGAAGTGGCACATGCTTGGACTGATCCACCGGGAAGATGCCGGCAAAGACGAGTGGTTGATGTGGTTTATAGCTGCCGGCGGCAGTGGCCGTTTGATGCTTCAGGTGAATGGTGTCTCCAATGATGGACTCCTTGCTGTTTCTCATGTTACACGCAATTAGACCCACTTGGCCAGCCAGCAAAGTGTCTACATTGGATTCAGCTGGACGCAGCACTGATATGGACTTGACAGGATACATCTTTTTAGTAGCCAACGATTGGATGTCCTGACCCTGTTTCAGTTGGCCATCGAGCACATAGATTAGATTGAGCGCACCGCGATACTTGTCGAACCAGCTGTCAAAGATTAGCGCACGAAATTCGCTATCTCGTTGCACTCGAGGCGGTGGAATCTGTTCGACAACCCGTTGGAGCACCTGATCCACACCAGTGCCCAGTTTTGCTGACACGCGCAGCACTGTCTCCGGATCAATGCCAAATAACAGTTGCATATCTTTGGTCACCTGGTCGGGGTTGGCGTGTTTTATGTCAATCTTATTGAGCACTGGGACTACAGTCAGCTCCCGTTGCTTAGCCAGGTGATAATTGGCAACGGTTTGGGCCTGCACACCATGGCAGGCATCCACAAGTAGTATGACACCATCACAGGCGGCTAGAGAGCGTGAAACCTGTCAATAAATGATAAGTCTCAGCTTCATTTCGGGAATGAAAAACATGGATTAAGTTACCTCATTGGAGAAATCCACATGTCCGGGCGTATCAATAAGATTCAGCAGATACGTTTCATTACGATGCTTGTAGAATATGGATGCTGTTTGTGCCTTTACCGTTATGCCGCGCTCCCGCTCCACCTGCAAGCTGTCCAGCACCTGATGTTGTCCAGCATTGCGGGATATTGCACCCGTCAGCTCCAGCAAACGATCGGCCAGTGTGCTCTTGCCATGATCTACATGGGCTATGATGCTAAAATTCCGAATGCGCTCGACAGGCATCTGGACAAGCAATCGTTGCAGTGCATCCTGGGACAAGGTCGCCTCTGAGTCTGTATGCGCTGAAGACCTGTTCAGGGTCGTGCAGAGCATACGATAGGCTGCTAAGCGTTTCCATGTGCACTGGCCGGTAGCCTGCATTACAGACCAGCGTAGACTTTTATACATTTTCTCCTTTTAGTTTTTTTCACCTATATTCTTATCACATTATAAACTTTCAAGTAGAAAACAGCCGGCACATTGTAAATGTTACCGCACAACATGTGAGTCGAGTACGGAGATGCCAACTCGTTGTGTTTTGAACAAGTTGTCAGCTCAGATCTGACACTTGCAGAGTTACCGTAGTTAAGCTTACACCCAACTATTTGCACCGATATGGCAGCACTACGCCACCGTTAAAATTTAAACTGATAAATTACTGTTTCTTGGCGCTACAAATAAAAATAATTTATATTCAGTGCGAACACACAAAAGAAATGTTATTTAAAAATTGTATAAAAAAGCATATATATGTATTTATAGGAGGAATTACATTTCGTAAAGTTTAACATTAAGTGCCGCGTGTTATAGCTTGGAGAGTTAGACATATAAGCAAATTGCATACTGAATGTAGTATATTCAATAAAAAATAATATTTTAATTGCTCGATTACTTAAAGTTTCAACACGAGCGAGTGTGGGACAAATACAAAATACAAGAATGTACATTTTACGAATACATGTGGTATACATACATACAAAATTAATAAAAAATTATTAATGTTAATTGCAATTGTTCAACGCTCAGACTCTGACAAAAAAAAACTATAAACTAAGCTTTGTTGTTGTTTGTTGCATTAATAAACATTTCGAGCAGATCTTAAGTAAGCAGAATAATTAATAATTCAAATATTCACTTAATATATATGTTTAACTTTTGTCTTATTTGGATTTGCAACGTTTCATTCTTTTTTTTTTTTTTTGAGACAATTTTTTTGCTTAACTTTTCTTGGTTTCACTTAAAAATTAAACGCAAAAAAGATATATATATATAATATAAAAAAAAATTACACATATTTGAAATGTTAATATCGGTGACGTTATGTCTAAAATACATAATATAGGAATACAGTTTAGTTAATTAAAAGTTTATCTTCTTTGTTTTGTTTCTAGGAGTGATATGAAGTTGGTGTATATATGTGTGTGTGTGTTTGTGTGTATATATATGTTGTGTGAGTGTGTGTGTGTGTGTACATATGTTGTTCAGATGCCTTGAGATTTGATTTTCGATTTGCAGTTTATAGTAATAAGTAGTTAAAAAATCACTTTAGCTAAATATATAGTTATAGTTATCATGTCTTACACATATGTACATATGTATATAAATATATATTATATATATCTATATATATATATATATATATATTGAGAATGCCAAATTAAACAAATACAATTAGCGCCCATCGTGTTACGAAGTCGCAAAATGCAACTTAAAAACCGCATACAAAAAATATATATGTATAAATGTTTATATTTTATATATATATATATATCTATATATATGTAAATTGCACAATCGTGTGCTCTCTCTATCTCCCTCTCGTTCTCTCTCGATTTCCCTTTCTCCCTCTGCATCTCTCTCACTTTTGTGTCTGCATACGGGCCTGCATTTGGGCGAGCATCTCCTGCATGCGTCTCAATTCCGCTTCCTTTTCCTGCAGAATCCGATCTTTCTCGGAGAGTACACTATTGGCCACAACCTGGGCAGGCACACAGTTATCACCGCGTTCCGTTTTGATGCCATTCTCTTTGCCCTTGATAATGCCCTTGGCCAAACGATCGGAACGATAGTTCTCATAGTGCACCTCCTGTGTCACTTCCTGCAGATCCTGCATATGTGTTATCAGCATTGTCCTAAGCTTGATGAAATCACAATGCTCCGGATTCTCAACCTCTACCACACCCCATGGATAGAGGCGACCACGCACCTTTTTACCTTTAACCTCGAGCAATGTGTTTGCTCCACAGACAGCGAAGGGAACTGCTTCCTTCAGTTGCTTCACATGCTCCTTGTAGTCCTCATCCTCATCGGAATCACAGTCGGGCAGTGGATAAATTTTGATACCATGACTCTCAATCTCCTGCATAATGCGGCACTTGAGGCGTAGTATCTCTTTTTTGGTCAGGCAGTCAGCCTTGGCTATAACGGGCACTATGTTAACCTTCGAGTGCAGTTTCTTCATGAACTCCACATCTAAGGGTTTCAGCCTGGAAAGCAGTAATGGATAAGTGTTATCATTATAAGTTTTATACTAAAACTATGGAAGGGAGATCAGGAGGAGTTAGGGAACATACCCGTGTCCAAATGGCGAAATGAAGTAGAAACAGCAGTGTATTCGATTGTCCACGATATTGCGGCGATTAAGACCGCTTTCGTCTTGAAGGAAGCGCTCGTATTGCTCATCAATGTACTCCAGTATGGCGCTAAAGCTGTTCGAATTATCAATGGCATCTCCAAATCCAGGTGTGTCGACAACTGTTAGACGCAGTTTAACGCCACGTTCCTCAATCTCCACAGTCGATGCCTCCAATTTCACAGTTTGTTTTTGTTTCTCTACAAAAAGTAAATATATTATTTGATATATTTGATTAAAATATCAAATTGGACTCACCTATGGCATCGGGTATAATGCGTTCAGGATACAGATCGGTCAGAAATAGACTGTTCACTAGTGTGGATTTGCCTAAACCGGATTCACCCACAACCATTAGGGTGAACTCGAAGCCCTTTTTGACCGACTTGCGATGCACTTGATTTGGTAAATTGGCAAAGCCCACATAACCGGGTGTTTCAATGCTGGAAAACTTTGTATTCACAATTTTTAATTAAAATCAATTTAAAGTAGTAATGAAGGCAAACAAAGAGCATACACAAAGGCAAAATACCGAGTAGCTTTATGCGTTACTAGTTCTAAGGGAATTTTCATAAACTGTGTACACCCTCTATAAATTTTTATGTACAGGGTCAGCACAAGAGATCAGTTTATTTACGCTCTCACAAGTGTTTAGTTTGCGGTTCTCTATGTGTGCGGGTTGTGCTGTTGGTGGGTGGGTACACCAAACTGGGGAAGGAGAAGAAGAGAAGAGGCATTCCAAGTGCTGGGAAAGCCTGGCTCAATGAAAGTGGCGTCGTTACATTGGTATGCCTTGGAATGCCAGACACGCGCGAGTTTCTCTTGCACACACTCACACTAGCACATACACACACACACACATACAGGCACCCTGAACACACATGTGCACATTCCATATGCATATGTATGTACATACTTAAGTATGTCGGCAAGTACGTATCTTCTTAAAGCCAATGACACCACACAGACACTGCGCTTTTTATATATGTATGTACGTATATATGTGCAAGTTTGCTTTGCAAGTGTGTAAATACTTGTATGTAGGTCACAGTCAGGCTGTTTGCCTGGCAGCAAGGCAGGAAGCCAGGCAACAAAGGATTATACGCTTAACGACGCCGACGCCTTTTTTTTGCCGGCTCATGATTCATGCACTTTGTTGAATGCGGCATTCAATTAACATGCAGATACACACAGTTATGTACACATAGGCAGAATTTTAGCTTTTGTCTGTATGCGCAATTGCATATGCATTTCCGTGGCAAGCGCTGCATACATGAGGAATTTGCATGATAAGCCGCTACATACAACACATATATGTGTGAGAACAACAAGAACGGCATCATCAGTTGTCGATTGTCATGAGCGGCGATTGAGGCTTGGATAAAACCGCGCCCAATCATACGTATCGCGTTATAAATGCCCCGTATACACACACATTCACTTTGGGAATTTCACATTTTTATTTTTGTTCATAATTGTAAATATACTTACGCCCTTTGTATCAGCCATTTTTAAAAAACAAAAATTAAACGACGAACAAAATATGTTGTTCATGAACTGAAATGAACTAGAGCGGACACACTAATAACAGGTAGTGTGACCAGCTTGAGTTTATGTTCAATTTACCAAAAGTTATCGATAACAATTCATAAGTGTTCGACGTTCAGAGTATTTAAGTGAAACATTTTATTTATTAATATTTGTATGCGGAGCAGTTAATTCTGTATTTTCACTACCAATAATTCACAAATGCAATTGCCGCTTATTTATGCTAAAACAACAAGTTGACAGCCTTCTATATCGTTAAACCTAAAATGAACGATCTGGCAACACCAGCAAATTACAAATTTGGCGACAGATACAAATGCTGGTAACGGTTTTTTAAAATAGTAACTGGAACGAATATATCGAATTTTCTTGGACTTTTATAACTGGTAGTATTTTATTTTGAAAACAATAGACATATTTATGTATGTTGGATCGTGACGCACATGCACTTAAATTCAAATACAATACATATACATCGATAAAATAAAAAACGTAGATAGTTTCGGGACTTCGACGTCGCATTGGGTTGTTTAACTATATAATATATAATTTAAGTTTAGCTCACTTTCATTCATGTTTTTTTTTTTTTTTTGGTTTATCAATATGCGCGTGGATCGTTAACTATTTCATAGTATACAGTTTGTATATATATTCATATTTATATATGTATATCTATATGTATGTGTGTGTACGTACATCGACTAGAATATGCAATAATTAAATAATAATAAAGAAACCAAAACTTCAAATGGCAAACGGTTAAGAGGAATACACATAGATATAAATATATATCGATTTATATATATTGTATGTGTTTTGAACTAATATCCATCCATATATCACGCTTCACGCTCCTTCTCCCCATCAAATTATCTTCACAATTATCTCGCCTCGCCATCAATTTCGATTGTACATGTTATCGATGTTCGATTATGTTATCAGACGCGGCGCATGCAATCCATGCACATTCTCAATGGGCGGACAGTGGGTGGCTCCAGGTGGTCCCCAATCGTGTAGGCCACGCGAGTTGGCCAATCGGTGTGTCAGACGATGGGCAATACTAAAACCGCCGCTACCCTCCAGTTGCGTGAGCACTATGATCACTTGCCTAGAATGTAAATATATATTTAATTAAATTTGTATTCTCCTGTTTTTCGCATGCCACTCACCTTTGCAGTGGCGGCACCGAGTCCACTGTTTTAAGCTCTCCTCGCGTCGAGACCACATTGTAGCTCTCCTGACAATCGCACTTTACATGAATCCATTTATTCTCATGACGATTCTCCACCATGACAACCAAACCAGCCCAGCCCTAGAGCAATATGTTAAAAATTGAAAAGTTAGTTTCTTTTGCAAACATTACTCCAGTCATAAAAAATATAATAATAGTATTCTTTAAAGAGCTTAATGTTTACTACCTACAATCCATTTGAATATGAATGTTAATTAAAGAATTGCTTTAAATTAATCCAAAACTAATTTTAGCTCGTTTCAGGAATCCTAGTAATGTATGCTACAGTTTTTTGTTTTACATGCAAAACAATTGACATAGTGAATTGTACAAATGAACTAGTTGGACTTTAATCAGCTCTTTGACTGGAACAGAATGAACGAGCTAACTTCCTTCGTTAAGTTTTTTTTATTGAACAGTACAACTGGCTCTTCTCTTTCGCTCATTTTAAAAACAGCTGATCTACCGAAATCGTAACCGAAGACTAATTGATTCTATTGCAATTTGTAGCTTATAAATAGTTCTTAAAAAAAACACTACTCACCTTGGTTAAATAATAGGCGGTCATGCCCTCGCGTCCCTCGTGCCGCTGTCCCTTGGTCAAGGTCAGACTGATGATAGCGTCCGCGAGGAGATGGGGCGACGGTGTTATCTGCTCGACAAGCAGACGCTTGGAGCTGTGTATGGCCAGAATGCATTGTGGATACTGATGCGGATCCTCGATGCCCGTATGCCAATGATTAAATGCCAGACAAACGAGCAGATAAATGTCCCGCTCCAACATCTTGTGGCAGCCAACAAAGCCACGAACCTGCAGCAAGACGGAGACAGTAAGAGCATTTCAACAAGCATGTAACAGACAAAGAGAGAGAGGGAGAGTTATACTTTACCTGTCGCTTGCTGTGCTCCACAAGTCGTCCGATTTCTGGTGCCGCCGGAGAACGTGTGCGAAAAATGACAACACAAAGATCCAGTTGACTTCGCTGTGACTTCTCCGAGTTACGTTGTCCCTCCTGGAAGAGCGTAAACTCCGCCTCGGTGGGCTCCAGCACGGTGAGCAGGACACACGAGATGGAGCACAACGGCTGCAGTGTGCCCTGTAGACGCACCTCATTCCAACCGGAACGCACCTTGCAAATGTCAATGCAATCAAAATAATTGAGCACATCCTCGAAGGAGATCCAAAAGACGCCCTCGGAGGCGCCATGTGGCATTAGGGCATCCCTGAGATCGTCGGTCCACAACTCGGAGTCATCGGACCAATCGCCACGCCACGAATAGTGTCCCCATGGATTACGTAGCTTAAGCAAACGATGTCCTTGTATATCCTTCACATCCAGTACGGAGTAGGCGTGACGTGGTCGCAAACCCTTGTGTTGATACTCCTCCTCATCGACCTTCATATTGCCACCGCCACAGCTGGCGCCCATAAGAAAGCGTACACAGCGTGAACTCAACAATTGGGCCCAAATCAGATCCTTGTCGAGCTCATCCTCACTGGGCATGGGCAGTGAGCTGGCCTGCAATGGAATGCTCTCACAGGGCGCACCCGTTAGCGTGGCCAAGCCCTCAATGGCGCGTCCGCTAACCAGTGCCTCATAGCAGCCATGAATTTTGGCCACTGCCTTCTCGATCAGTGGTACCCAGAGCTGTTTACGTTTCGCCTGGGAGTAGACGAGGTGACCTCGTTTATCGCAGGGCAGTAGATCATCGACTAGCACCGTTGTCCATTTGCCATCTTTGCAGAGACGTACTTGGTAGGCACCCTGGGCACATATCTCCTTGGTGACTAGCACCTCTTTGACCAAATCCTCACGTTCGGCGAGCACAGCCAAAGCGCTCAATAGCCAGCAATTACCCAAGACACCTTGACATATATCCGATGGCAATGGAGTGCGAAAGACTGCCCACGGTGGATAGGCGCCGCCATCACAGTTAATCTCATGGGGACGACGCCATTGCACGACGGGATTACCACCATCGGTGGCACTGCTGCCGGGATTATAGTAGAGACTCTTGGGTGCCGGCGGGAATGAGTCGTCCACAAAGAGTTCGTTGTTATCACGACAATATTGTATGATATTTTGCCATTTGGTTAATGCTTCCGTCTCTTCCAGTTGTCGCAGATTCTCCATCAGTTTGCTCTCCTGGCGAATTTCAGTGAGCGCCGTTACCCGCATCGATTTGCGAGCCAGTGCATCTGTTAGCACCGCATTGACCAATCCGCGCGAACTGGAGCAAATGTCACAGACCACAGAGGCGGCACAGTTCTCATAGGTGCACGCCGGGCACTGCCACTTCTTCACCAACTGCTGCTGCTGCTGCTGTTGTTGGAGATTGTAGGCCGATGTGGAGCTGGCTATGGAAATGTTACGTGGTACTATAGAGCCGCCAGTGCTGTGCCGCTTGGGTATGGCTCCCGATGAGCTACGCAGTTGTTGGCCACCAGTGGGAGCAACTGCAGCCGCAGACGGTGCACTGGCGGCCACGTTCACAGCACGCGGCGATGGACTGCGGGACACACGATGAGCCGATGCCACCAAAGGCAATTGTAGTTGACCCAATTGTGTTGGTGTGTTAACTTCACCCAGTGGCAACTGCCCGATAGCGTCCTGCTCCTCATAGGATTGCCCGTCGGGACGTTCACGCACCGAGTCCACGGGCAGCAGACGCATTGATTTGCAGGCACTGCACAGGCCCACAGAAAGTGAGTTCTTCAGAGTGCAGTGACTGCACGTCCAGAACTCACCCTTGCGCAGGGTCATGTCCTCGATGGATGAGATGCTCTTCAGCTTGGAGCCGCCACAAACAATGCAGGCCATGGCCGTGGAATAGTTGACCAGTGTGCACTTCTTGCAGGTCCAGGGCTCATCGCGGCGTGGTTCCAGGACGCCACCGACACCAGAAGATAATCCCGCAGTGGAGGGGGGGATTGCAACAGCGGCAGGAGTAGGATGAGGTACTGCATCAACAAAGAGAATAAGACAGAAAAGAGGAACAGTTAATATCTAAGCAAAAAACACAATTGTAAGCGCTTTTTTGTGCACCAAAAATCAAGTTCGTATCTCTTACTGTTTGGGCTGTGCGATGTTCAGTAAATCAGTCAGATCGTACTTATATCAGATATAGGAACAAATTAAAACAGCTTTAGGTCTAGATAAGTCTATAGCGGAAGAATCCGCTATAAAAATAAAAAACTAAAAGAATCAAGAATTTACAGTTTCGAATAGTTGATATATAGTATAATCCGGAGCTTCAGATTCAGTTAAGAAAATTGAAGAATAAATCAAAAATAATAAAGAAATAATTTGAATATTTTAACTATACCTGCAGAATCAAGAAAAACAAGACACTAAAGGGAAGTTTTAACTTCTTTCTCGATTCTTCAGTTACAGTTAATAAAAAACCTATGCAGTAATAGCTCTAACAGTACATGCTAGTGACGAAAGTAAGACCCAAAAGTCTAAAGTCTTAAATAAATATAGAATTCAAACAAAATTTGTAAATAAAATTAAAAAGTTTCAGATTCTACGTTCTATGAACTGTAAGACTGAAGTTTTTCGACTCACCCGAGGCCGGTAAGTCCATTTGTATTTGGTTTGGTTGAGTTGCCGCCTCGCACATCTCACAGGATTCGGACCAGAGGCGATTGTAGGCGTAGGAACATTTGCTGCAGCTCCGAAACTTTCGGTTTCCGTGCAACATCATCGCTTGCGGCTTATTGTCGTTGCGTATTGCGGCTGGAATGAGACGACCGCTTGCCTCATGTGTGCTACACGCACAGAGCGAGAGAGCAGGAGAGAGATAGCGTCGTAAAGATTAGAAAAGAAAGAGAGAGAGAGAGAGAGCACGTCAGTTTTGTTGGTAATCATAAAAGTTTGATTAAAAACCAAAAATGCAAATTTAATAATCACAAATTGTACAATTAAAGTTCAAGCACATAAATAATAACAAATGAAGCGACTGCACAATTAAAACCAAATGTAAAAGTAAACAAAACAAAACAAAACAATAGTAAAAAGTTAAATATAGTAGCTTTTTTTTTCTTCTTATCTCTGACAGGCCAAAGTGGCGAATACCCTGTATAAAACAAGACAAATGTCACATGAGTCACACAAAAAGCGAAGAGAAAAAAATAATATTAAAAAAAGTAGACGTTGATAAAGCTAATTGTCTTCCTGTGGCAGGTTTGCTAGACACAAAAATACCCTGTATGCAACACTTTAACAGAAACTCTTCAATTTGCACTTAATTAAGGTATAAATTATAAAAGAATTAATAAATAATTGCTTAGATATGTCCATTAATTTGTAATTACTTAAAATAATTGTTAAATGAATGTTTAATTACTAAGGCGAAAGCAAACAATTTGTTAAATATTAAAATAATAATTATTTTGATTGCTTTAAAATAAGCAAGCACTTCAAATATTTAGGTAATTATAAATAATGTGTTAATTACTTAGTAATTACTTATAATAAATGTATTTAAAGTAAATTTAATTATGCCAGCGATTGCAGTAAAAGTATTTGTAATTACTTTAAAGGAGTGCAGAGGAATTAAATAAGTAATTCAAAACTCAAATCGTTTAAATAATTACAACTACTTCATTCAATTCCTTTAAATTAGTTTAGTAATGGTGTCGATGGCAATAAAAGTAATTATAATTTCTTTTAAGTAATGCAGAGGAATGAAATAATTAATTCAGCACTCTAATTACTAAAATAATTACAATTACTGTATACAATAATAGTTAAATTATATCAGCAAAGCATTAAAAGTAATTGTAATTACTTTAATCCTGTTAGGATAGTTACAATTACTTTACAGTAATTAAACTAAGGTAAAATTTATGTAAATTATCACAGTTTAAATCAACTAAATAATGTAAAGTAATGCCAAGTAATTAAAGGTAATTAAAACTAATAAAGCGAGCGAAACATGAGTCATTCAGTTATATATCTTAATCATACAATTAATTGAAGGTAATTAAAAACAAACTCAAACATAAAATTGAGCACTTGATCAACTTGTGTAGATACTCCAACAATTTACAGGGTATGTAGCTAATCAGCCAAGCGTAGCGCTCAATGGAAACAATAAATGAAATCAAACGCATACAATTGCATAGATTGAGTGTACAGATGTATATATATAACTAAATATATGTATATACATCTATATATGCCTACATATAGTTTGTCGATATATATAGTCATTGAGTACAATTTTGTATGACTAATCGGCAAATTAAGCAGAAAGCAATAATAAAAGAAATCGAGCAACGCAATTGATAAGTGTGCGATTAGTTGTTGTTGTTGTTATAGCTCTGGTTGTTGTTGTTGCTATTACTATAATTATTATTGTTGTTGTTGCTGTTGTTGTTGCTGTTGTTGTTGATGTGTGTATTATTGTTATAAACTTTGCGTACATTTTGGATTCAGTCGTTTTGCGGGGTCCCTTCCACACCTTGGCATATATTGAATGCTCTGACGCATTATAGAAATCGCTAGCAGCAACAGTTGCTGCTGCAGATGCCGATGCTGCTGCTGCTGTAGATGTTGTTGCTGCTGTTAATGTCGCTGCTGCTGCTGCTGCAGTTGATTCTGTTTCCATATTGTTGCTTGTCTCGTTGCTAAGCTCATTAGTTGTGTTTGTTGTTGCTGCTGCTGTTGTATCACAGCTGCTGCTGCTCGTGTTGTTATCGATGTGATCGAAGCTACTGTTGTTGCTATTGCTGCTGCTGTTGTTGTTGCCCAGCAGCAGCAATTGTGCATCATTGTTCTGCTTCTTTTTGTGCAACTTATGTTGTTTGTTAACCTGCGCATAAATTGGTGCCATCGATTCGCTTCTCAGTTGTTGCTGTTGTTGCAGCTGAAGTTGTTGCAGTTGTTGTTGCTGCTGGGCAATTGCAACACATTCGTTTTCATACAGCTGCTGATTGAGTTTGTTATTGTTGTTGCTGCTGCTGTGACTATTATTGTTGCTGCTGCTGCTGTTGTTGCTTGTGTTGTTGCAGTTGCTATTATTGTTATTACACGTTGTTGTTGCTGTTGCTGTATCACAATGTTGCTGCATGTTATCCGACCAATCATTCACAGCTATGAACACTCCATTACGCGGTATAGTAAACTGTGAGCTCTGTTGTTGCTTGCCACCGCCACAAATGTTGCTGCTTCTCGGTTTATTTGCATTCGGTTGTTGCATTGGCATTGGCTTCACTGCAGCAGCAACTGCTGCTGTTGCCGGTGTTGGTGCTGCTGCTATTGCTGGCGTTCCTTTAGCCGATCGTGACAATGTTGTGATGGTAAAATTATATTTCTTTTTGACTTTATTGTTTTGATTCTTATTGTTGTTGTTCTGCTTGCGACGACAGAACGTGTCATTGGCAATGGCAAAGCGAGAGTTGCTGCAGGGCGCAACAACGGGAGCAACGGCGGGCGTGGCAGCAACTGCATCCAGTGCGGGACCAACTGCAAAAGATTCAACAGCATTTAATCATTAGTTGTATTCTCAGCTTAAAATGTGTGAGTATTGTTTAAATAGTGTTAATAATAACACTAAAGTAAAAAAAAGCATATAAAATAGTAAATTTATAAGAATTTATAACTGTAATGCCAACTTACTGTGGGGCAGATTAAAGATATCTTTGCTAAAATTGTTCACATAGCAGACGTGACAGCTGCGCGCCGAGGACGCGGCGGATGAGGACGACAGCACTGAGCTGGAGGATGTGGAAGCAGTGCTCAAGCTTTGGGTGCGTCGCAAGTAGGAGATGCCACGACGTGACCAGCGTTTGGAATGTGAATGATTATGTTGTTGTTGTTGATGATGATAATGTTGCTGCTGCTCCAGCTGTGATGAATTGTGGGAGAGTAAATCTTGCTTGGATTGCGGTAACTGTTCCTTGTCGCTGCCACTTAAATCCAGTTGCGCCAAAGTGGCTGCCGAACCAGAAATGCTTGAATTGGAAGCTGCTGCTGTTGATCCTGCTCCGGAACCAATTCCAGCTAATGATGTTGTTGACGCTGCTGATACTCCTGCTGCTGTTGACGATGTTGTATCATCCCGTCGTCGCGTGCAGAGTGTCTCCTTGTAGATGGGCGCCAAGTAGCTGACCGTGTCACAGATGACACAATGCCAGGTAACGGAATTGTTATCGGTATCGCAGTGACGACATATCCAACGGCGATTCAATGCCGGATTCGAAAAATGATGATATAGCTCAATGGAGCTCTTAATGTATTTACGCGTCTCCTCACAGTTCTGGCAATTTGATGGTAAATTTTGACTGTTCCGCTGTGGACGTTTTAGGCAGCCACGTAGCAGTGACTTATAGACATGACCTTGTCCATGTCCATGCCCAGGTCCATGTCCATATCCATGTCCACCATGTCCTTGTCCATAACCAATGCCCAGACCAACACCAATACCAATCCCTTGGTTTCCCTGTTTCTGCTCGCTTCTGTAAAGTGTGCAAACCGATTAATTTTCATTCCTTCACATTTCTCTTTATTTTTCTACTACAATTTTTATTTCTTTCTTTTTGTTTTCCTCTTTTTTTTTTGTTTTAGTATAAATTTGTACGCTTTTTGGCAAAAACTTTTTTTTTCACTGCGCTGCAGCCCAAAAGTCGAATCAATAAAATTGTAAACAAAGTTTCGTTTGTTTCAAATCGATTTTCCCAAAAAAAAAAACACTACCGAAAATACCAAAATAAAAAAAAGAAACGAACACCTTTTTTTTGGTCAGCCTTTTTGTTGTTGCTTTCGCTGTTGTTGTTGTTTTTGCTGCAGTTGCTTCAATTGATGTTGTTGTTGTTCTTGTGTATACATACTGACAGATAGATAGCGCTGCCATATGGGTCTGTGTGTGTATGTGTGCATGACAGAGTTATAGAGAGAGAGAGAGCGAGACAGAGACGGGACAAACACAGACACACATACGCACACACACATTGCAATTCGTTTTGTTTTGTGTAACGGTAAACGTTAGCTGAAGCTTTTTGTGCACGCACACACACTCACACATACACGCACATAGACGATTGTATGTATTTCCTGTATGCTTACCTGGTCACAGCTTTGTGCTTATCAACAATTGTCGCGACCTCCTCATCACACTCAGTGGCCAGCTCCGCTGCAGCCGACACCACCCCCGCCACAGTGTGTGTACCACCTCCACCTACGCCGCCTCCTACGCCCACCAATACGTTTTCATGCTGTCGCTGCTGCTGTCGATGGTGTTGTTGTTGCTGTTCATGCTGCTGCTGAAGTTGTTGTTGTTGATGTATCCAAGTGCCATGGTGTCGCGGCTGCTGCTGGGATTGCGTTTGGGACAGTGATTGTGACTGTGATTGCGACTGATGAGGATGATGATGGTATAATGTTGCGGTAGGACTGGGAAATACCTTGCGCACGGTACCACAATTGTAACATTTTAAAGATTCCGTTGGATTTATTGTATTGCATTTGGCGCACGACCATTGCAAGACCGAAGATATTGTGCCCATATTGTTTCAAACGAAACTTTGCAATCAATTTTGTGTTATCAAAATTCACATCCAAAATTCACGCACAATTCACGGTGCTGTTGTGTATGTGTATGTGTTAGTGTGTGTGTGTTTTTGTGTATGGTGGGTGGAGTGATAGGGGGGAGGGGACTAGAAGCTGTTTTGGTGGAAGGAAGTGTATGTATGTGTATGTGTGTGTGCAGAGAGTTCACAGCCAGCAGTTGATAATTGCATTTAATTGTCTCACGCCGCGCGCTGATTTAATACTTTTAACTGTTGCACCACAACACATATTTAGTATATAGTATTGTGGAGACAACCTTGTTGTAGATACAGATCCTTAAGCAACAATAAGCTAGCGCCAGCCAGCCATCCAGCCCACCAAACCTACAGATGAGCGATAGATTAGTGACTGTTATCTGTTGGCACATCGTGTCACTCGTGTCTAAAGGATATCGGCACAAATTCGTTTCAATTTTAAACTTTACAATTATAATAAATCCCCTAATTTTTTGTAAATATTTGATGATATTACTAAATATTTGCATTTAAACGTATTTTGTATCCTGTGCAACAATAAGTAATAAATTATCAATAAAATTAAACTTTATTTTGAAAATAAATTTGTATATATTAAATAAGGTGTAACATTCTGTTTAAATAATTAATAAATGTCGTAATAATAATTTACTCCGATGTTGTTTTGGGTGAAATATGTAAATAAATTAACATTTGTTGTGTTTGTATAAAATAATGTTTCAAATTAAACAATATACTGCACATCACTAAGCGACGCCAAGTGTTGCCAAACAATGATAATGCAAAAATACAGAAATACTGAATTGAGCACTCGCACTCCTAGTTGCAAGTTCTGATCTTTTAATAAACAAAAATGTATTTGAATTTACTTTATTGTTATATAACAAAATAGTTGTGAAAATTGCGCTGTATAATGGACCAACTAAAAAATACTGTATGAGAAGTTATCGCACATGAAATATCGATAGCTCGATAAATGTATTCATTCCTCGTGCGAACTAAACGTGTTTAGTGTGTGTTTTAGCCCATAAACAATCATTTAAAACAAACGGTATGCAGAAACAAAGACCCAAAGGTCCCAGCAAAGGACCCGGCGCACGACCGTCCAAACCGGCCCATAAGCCTAACAATAAAGCTGGCAAACAGTTCAAACACAAGCGTTCCAAAGAATTCGCCAGTTCAAAATTGGCCGCAACCGATAATGAAATTCAGGAATTGCGTTCTAAATACGTTGAGATCGATGCGAGCAGCATTAAAACCTTTGCCGACTTCCCCTTGTCTCAAAAGACGAAAAAGGCACTGGCTGAATTTAAGTACACAACACCCACAGAGGTACAACGCCAGAGCATTGGACCTGCGCTTCAGGGCAAGGATGTCCTTGGCGCCGCCATCACAGGCAGTGGCAAGACACTGGCCTTCCTATTGCCGGTGAGTAGAAGCCCTGTAGCTCATGTGCACTAAAGAGAACAGACAATTTATTGTAATATTTTGCTATTTATTCCACAGGTATTGGAACATTTGTATATGCAGAAATGGTCGCGATCCGATGGCGTTGGTGCCATCATCATTTCGCCAACTCGTGAGCTCGCTTATCAAATATTCGAGACGCTTAAGAAGGTGGGCAAACACCATGATTTCTCAGCGGGTCTCATCATTGGTGGCAAGAATTTGAAATTTGAACGCACCCGCATGGATCAGTGCAATATATTGATATGTACGCCGGGAAGATTGCTGCAGCACATGGATGAGAATCCGTTGTTTAACACCACAACCATGGAGATGCTGGTGTTGGATGAGGCAGATCGTTGTCTGGACATGGGCTTTCAAAAGTGTCTCAACTCGATTATCGAGAATTTTCCACCGGATCGTCAAACTTTATTGTTTTCGGCTACACAAACAAATTCACTGGAGGATTTGGCGCGTCTTAACCTTAAGGACCCCGTCTACGTGGGTTATGGTGGCGACGCTAGCACGGGGAAGCCATCCACATCATCTGCATCGGCCGTATTGGCTGTCCCGGAGTTGCTACAGCAGAGCTATGTGGTTCTTCCGCTGGAGGAGAAGATTACCATGTTGTGGTCATTTATTAAGAATCATTTGAAGCAGAAGATCATTGTGTTTGTGTCCAGTTGCAAGCAAGCTAAATATCTCTACGAGATCTTTTGTAAATTGCGTCCAGGTGTGGGACTTCTAGCACTCTATGGCACCCTACATCAGGATAGACGCATTGCCATCTATGAGGATTTCCTGCGTAAAAGTCATGTGGTCATGTTTGCCACAGATGTGGCATCGCGTGGTCTGGATTTTCCTGCTGTCAACTGGGTGCTACAACTAGATTGTCCCGAGGATGTCTCACAGTATATACATCGAGCTGGGCGCTCTGCTCGCAACAAATCCCGGGGCGAGTGTCTTTTGGTGCTGACGCCCAGCGAGGAGGAGCATATGATTTCAGCGCTAAAGGAGCAGCTCAAAGTGGATATAAAAGCTGTACACATTGATCCCAAGAAGCTATTCTCGCCGCGTGTTAAGATTGAGGCATTCCTGGCCCAATTCCCAGAGCTGCGGGCATCGGCCCAGCGAGCATTCCTCTCGTACCTGAAGTCGGTGTTCTTGATGCGCAACAAGCGTATGTTCAATGTGCTTAGCCTGAATCTGGATGCATATGCTCAGTCCTTGGGACTGGCGGTCACACCACGTGTGCCATTCCTGCGGCACAATTGGCTGCAAAAGCAAAAGGAGCTAAAGGAGCAGCAGGAAGGAGTAAAGTCGGAGCCAACTGTGGCCAACTTTAAGGCAAGTCACAGTGACGACGACGATGATGATGATGCCGAGGACGATGATTTCATTAAGATAAAGCGACGTGATCACGATGTGGAAGGTGTACCCATTGATCTAGAGGAAACTCCCAAGAATGCCGACGAAGACGAGGAGACACCTCTGGTGGTGCCCAAACGTGAGAAGCTGGTGACAAAAGCGTCGCTGGCCAAGAAGGCGCTCAAAAAGAATCTGCAAGTCAACTCCAAGCTCAAGTTCGACGAGCAGGGCGAATCCTTAGCCAATGAACGCAATCAGATGAAGGCTTTGACTACCAAATCCAAGAAGGAACAACAAGATGACGACGGTGGCATCAACCTAATGCTATCCAAGGCGCTGCTCAACGAGGAGGATCAATACGATAAACAGCGCTTCCGAGAGCTGGTGAAGAAGCGTCACAAACTGCAACGTGAGAAGCTACGCAAAAAGGCAGAGCAGCAACAAAGCAGCGACGAGGAGGATGGGGATGGGAAGCAAGAGCAACAAGATTTCGATAGCGAAAGTGAAGCATCTGTGGACTTGTCCTGGCTGCCAGATCCCGACAAGATCTACAAGAAGCGTGATGATGGAGAGGAGCAGATGGAGATGGACGCTGACAATGATGCTGAAGCAAGCGATAGCGATAATGATAGCGATACCGATGATGAGCCAGCTTATAAAAAGTCGCGCATCACTAATAAGCTAACGTTGTTGGACACTGAGGCGATTGCGGCCAATTTGCTGGCTAGCTAAAATACGTTGGGGGGAAAATGAGTTTTAGGGGGGAAAAATTGTTATTCAATAAAAAAAAGAACTGCAACTGTAAATGCTTCACAAATATTTGGAAAATGCCCACAAATTTATTTTCATTTCTTGCACTCCATTTTTTTCCATATATATATAGCCTTGGCATACACTAGCATACAGTTGGTCACGTAATTATTCTGACAATGCAAAAAAAATTGCACATCTCTTTTTGATTTTTTGAAAAACTTATTACATTTTCCTTTTTTAGCTTGTTTTAAGTAACGCTTTAAAATAAAAAATGTTAAGGAGCTGTCAAAACAATTACTTGATCAACTGTTTGCTTGAGAGAGAGTGTGTGTTTAATTTGGTTGTGGGAGATTTTGGTTTCAAGTGGAGTAGGAGTTTTTTTTGAGAGGGTTTTGGGGTGGGGGCGCGAAGGGAGGCATAAAATTTGCTTTTAAAAATATCATTACACATCACGTCGAATTACAATTTGTTGAGACATATTTTTTTGCATTTCTTTTTTGTTTTTTCCATTTTTTTTTTTCTTTTAGCGTATATAAATAAATGCACACACATATATACCGTCAATCCTGCGTGCATATAAACACACATATATACAATCACATATGCACGATTGTATATATGTATGTGTATGTATGTATATATGTGCATGTACATCCGCGTACAAATAATGCAATAGACACACATCTATACAAATTATACTATATATTGGTTATTTTTTTCTTTTTTGTTTTTTTTTTTGTCATTCTCTTCTCTCTGTTTTTTTTTTTATCGCACATCAATTTTTTTGTTTCGTTTTTAAATATGATTTTACGTTTTTTTTGTTTTCTTTTCATTTGGTTTTTTTCTTGTTTTTTTTTTTTAAGTTTGAGGTCCGTTCAGACACAAATTACACAATTATATAATTAAGTTTATAAAAAATTAATGCTCAATTACAAGAAATAACACTTACGCTTATGTTGTCTACGTTTTTGTTTTTGTTTATATATATAATTTTTTTTTTTTTTACCATTTTCTTTTAGTTAAAATACATATATATGTATAGCAGTATGTATTTGTATTATTATGTATTATTTGTATTTATTTACCATATGGTGGAATACCATACAAAGGACTTCGTACTCCGCCATTAGCGTAGGGCACCCTCCTTCAAATTAAGTACCCAAAAGAGAGCACCCGACATTGAAATACGTTGCGCCTTGCATGTTATTCCACCATGGCGTGGAGAGCACACATTTATAATAGCTGAGAGCCAAAGACAAAGAGAGTGAACTTGACAGTTTTTGTTTGCTTTTGAGGGGACACTGTGGAGTTTTTCGTTTTCTTTTTTTTTTTTTTTTGGAATGGAGGGAGGGAGTTCGGTTTATCATAATTAGCGCTAATACTTAATACATTTCATCTTTTAGACACAATTTTATTTCTTATACATATAAAATACACATAAAAGAACAAGCATACAGTCACACGCGCGCGCACACACGCACACCCATACGCACATGCAAAGGAAAGAAAGAGAGAGAGATTCACATTTAGTAGCTGGAATTGTTTTTGTTTTACTTTCATTTGTTTCGTTTAATTTGCAGTTTCGTCAATTTGACTTTGCTTCCATTAATTAGACATATATGTATATATATATATATTCATATATAATCATTCGTAATGCAATTAGTTTATCATATTTTCTTTTTGTTTTTGTTGTTTAACATACATTTTAACATACAATACACAATTAATAAATTTGTTTAAATTTTGCGCCTCTCATCCCCATGCCGCACCGGCACACACACTCACACAATAACACACACACACTCTCATACATACACATACACAGTAATACACTTGAACACAGACACATCACGCTGAGCAGAATAGCGCTGCATTTGAACCAGGAGCGGTTTAAGCGGCGCAAGGCGTTGTTGGGTGCGCACGCGTACGGCAAGAGGATGGGGCGCAAAACACTATGCGTTTACATATATCACGGAAACACAACAAAGCCATTAATACAAAATACAATATGTATATCCATATATATATATATTTGTTGTTGTTGTTTAAAATGTGTATAAATACATGTATATATAGATATACATACACACATATAAAAAAATAAATATACCCTACTTAACTAATTGGTTTCTTTTTCTTGTGTTTTTCTTCATCTTTTTGTTTTCTTTTTGCGATATCAAATACTTTACAAATACAAATTCACATTCACTCATGCACATACACGCACGCACACACGCATGCATACACATACATATGCATAACCTCATACTGTTTGCGTTTTACAAAATCAAATGACGAAAACAATTTACGAAATTTACGAGACTTTTTTTTCGGTCTGCTTTTGACTTTCGACATTCGGTTTCGAGTACATTTTAAATGATCTTTAAATCGATCGATGGGTTCATTCCTCCTCCTCCTCCTTCGCTTTTTCTTGTTTAACTTTTTTATTTTTTTTCTGTATGTGTTTTTTGTTTTTGTTTTGTTTATTATCAGCTGTTTTGTCGGGTCATTCGTGTTTACTGTTACTGTTGCCGTCTTTGTCTAACCTATGCCTAGACCATAACAAAAGCATCTTTGTTACAAAATAGATACGGATACTGATCGATCATCGTCTGGACAATATCCTCCAAATATGGACGCAGCTGCTCAAAATGCCCCATATCGGTGAAATCAATGGGTATTAATGTTGGCCACCAGCAAATGGCCAAATTCTTGCTATCCATGCTATTCAGCTTGGAATTATCCGAGACGCTAAATTCAAAATAAAATTTAAAAAAAATTTAATTAGTATTAAATTAAATAATATTTAAATTTGTGTTTAATTCACTTACTGCACAAAGTGCCGGAATATGTATTTGAGTATGGCAAAATTGATGGGTGGTAGTTTCTGTAGCAATGACCTTAAAGCTATCAAACGGCAGCTGCGATCGGTTTTCACCTCCACGTTCAGTTTTGAAGTCCCAACACCGCGTGAACCTGTCATAAAGCGAGTAAATTAAGATTGATTAGTATAGATACATTTTTGGGTTGCATAAATCTCATTAAAGCTTATATATTTTATTCAACCGGGTCTTTTATAGTGAGTCTACTCTACTGTAGCACCCATTCCTTTACGAATCTTTAGATCTATCTCTTCGGAATAAGACTTGATGGAAGTAAACATTTTCTGCTTAAGTAGACCCATAAACTAACCAGCAATCTCCTCCAGCTCCTTGATAATATCCTTGCTGAAAAGCGGTGGCAAACGTTTCGAAAAGAAATCCTTGAGCGCCGTAGCCACCGCATTCACAGGAATATCGAGCACATCAATAATTGTGTTGGTATCTATAGAAAGAAAACTTGTATTAAGAATCTATAGGGTAATACTATCCGAAAATATTTACCCTCCTCGAAGCGTTGAAAGAGCATATCGACATGGGCTCTACTACCGGGCACACGATAAATTCCCTCCGAATCGAGTCCTTCCTTTTCGATGAAATCAACGCATTTGATCAGAAATATGGGAATCTCATCCTTATCCGATGTGATCATCAGTTTACCGAATTGTGCCTCTGTTGTTTCGGTTAAACCCTTGGCATTCTGTTTGAGCTTACGTTTGAGCTTCTTCTCCTGCTCCTTCTCCTTCTCCTGCTGCTTCCTTAGGCGAGCTGTCTCCTCTTTCATGCGACGCTTCTCCAATTTCTCAAAATCCTTCATTATCTTCGGATTCATATTGTATTCAGGCAAATTTTCGGCACCAAAAATTCCAGCGGCCGTCAACTCCGGCACCATGGAATACTATATATATGGATATAATTGATTATAGCTGAATCGGTAGCTAGAATTGGATTGGATAGAATGGGGAAGACTTACCTCAGGTGATTTGTCGCTCTTCATGAAATCGGCAACAACGCCAGCCTCAGCTTTCTCTGCATTCATTAAAAAAGTGTTTTAAATTAGTTTAAAAAAAACCTAAAAATTTATCACAATTTACAGTTATAGTTTAGTGCTGTTATTAACACTAATTTGTGGTATTACCATATATACATTAATATAATTTTACATTTTAAAAGGGTTTTTTTTTACATAAAAAGGAATGAGCAGTGTCATTTTAGCTAGTTTATGGCCAGATTTAGCTATTGATTAACCGCATAAGCTAGAAAATTTGCTAAAATTTGGATAACTTGAAATTTAGCTATTTTTAAGTATTAAAATATTTAATTTAATTCAACAAATTTATTTTAAAATTATTAAAGTAAGATAATGTTTATAAAAAAATCGGTATTTATTAAAAAAAAAAAAACTTTTTTAATTAGTAAAAATTAAAAAAAAAAAAATATATATATATTTTTGTGTCAGTTAATAATTTTAAAATGGTTAAAAAAAAAATTAGCTAAAATTATAGTTTAAAGGGTTTTTTAAAGTTAACACAAAACTAACGGAACGAGTTTGGTAAGCAAAGTTTAAGCAAAGAATACTTAAAAAAAATATAATAATTGAAGGTAAATAAAATTAAACGAAAACGAAAATAATAATTAAATCACGACACATACTTTTCTCACCTGCAGCTGCTACGGCGGCCATACGTTGATAATGTGACGGTATTTCTGGGGGACTAACATAGGCGCCAAAGGGCGGTACGCGTGGCGTTTGAACCGGAATTGCGACCTTCTTCTTCTTGTTCTTCTTGGTAGTAGCCGCCTTCTTATTGGCCTTGTAATACGCATTCTGCTGCCGGACACGACGCTCCGTGGAGCTAGCACAGCTATCCGACTCGGTGCAGTCTGAAATTGTAAACGAAATGATCGAAAAACTTTATGAATAAATTGTTCAATTTGGAAAAGCTCTCAATTATTGGCTTGTAAGTGACGAAAGTAACGAATTCATGCAAAAATTTTAAAACTTTTTTTAAAATTACTTTTTTACTTTTAAAATAATTTAAGTTTATAAAAAAATATAAAAAAAAATTTATGTTATTTCCGATTCAAAGGTCAAATTATAATCAAATAAAAGTTCTGCATTAAAATCGGGCACTTTTAGGGGTTAGAAAAAATTTATCGATAACAGAAAATTTACCTTAATCCAAATCGTAAAAATTCTAATTAAGGTATGGGTGTAAATTTTCGAATATTATCGAAAAAAAGGTTATCCCAAAAGAAAATATTTGGTTGGTAAATCATAATACTCAAATGGTGCATTAATCGGTTATGTGGGTTTTTGAAAGTTATCGAATTTGTTATAAATAAACAAAGTTTTTGAAATAAAAATCGTGCGTGTTTTAAAGAAAGGGTTTTAAAGTTGTTAACAAATTTATCGAAAATAATCGATAAGTCTCAAATTTCAGTAAGAAAATTAAGCTTGAGTATAAACCCAATTATAACATCAAATGAAGTCTTCATGCGAAAATCGACTGATTTTTTGTATACGTTATGGTAATTGAAAATGTTATCGAACTGTTTATCGATAAAAATGAAATTCCCAAAATTGGGTATAATGAATTCAACGAAATAATAAAATTTGTTGAACAGAATTTGAGCTCGAGATAAGCAGCTACCTTCATTTTCATAAATTTGCTCATATTCAGCCAATTCCTCGGAATCCTCATCCTCACCATCGAGCTGGGCATGATCATAGCGTTTGGCATCCTTCTCGCCAACGGTATCGCAACCAGCCAGATATGATTCGCCCATGCTGCCACTGCTGGTGAAATTCATCTTGGCGACGGCATCGCTGACCAACTGAAAGTTTTTCATATTCAATTTGCCCGGTTGCTGAGTGGGTAGCGTGAATGTTGAGGAGCTCATGGCACAGTTGCGACTGGGCGCTTCACCCACCTTCAACGTTTGGCTCGGCCCCTTTGGACGTATCTTATTCAAATTGGAATCAATGTGCCGCCTTCCAGTTGTATACGCATGCGTTGTTGATCCACTAAAATTGTTCCAGATCGAATTCTTGTTCATGTTTCGTCTCGGATCGTTTTTATCCTCTAGCCATTCTGCAATAATTCGAAATTTATCATCATTATTTTCACTTGTTATCGTTATCGATATACATAAATTCTCTAAAAGCTAGAAATCGCTAAAATAAAAAGGGGGGGTGGGAGGGGCAAGCAGTGCAGTGGGTGGCTTTGGGGGAGTGGTGTGTGTGCGAGGAAAGAGCAGGGGAAAAAAATGAAGACAAAGGGCAAAAGTTTTTTTGTTTTGTGTAATACTAAAGGGTGCTTAAGGCGGACAACTCTCCATCGGGCAGGAAAAAGGGGAGGAGGGGTAAGGTAAGGGGGATTCGCTACATTTCGTGCAGGAATTGACATGTCGCTTTTCACTAGGCTTGCATTTCTCTACATCTTGTCATTCAGGTGCTTGCATTTTTCCACTAAAACTTTAAATTTGTTGATCGATAAAAATAGTTCATATGCAGTAGTACGCTTTATCGATTATTTACATATATGTATATCGATACTTTAAAGTAGTGGAAAGATGCAATAGGTTTACATGTATGCGTATGTATGTTTCAATGTGTGTGTCTGTGTATTAGAGCGAGATAGACAGTGGGGGTGGCAGAGGAGACAACATAGCTAAGAGAGACAGAGAGAGAGAGAGAGATTGAGAGAGTGGAACGTATGTTTAACCTGCATCATGGGTGGCCAATGAATCCTTCGACCCGCTGACATCCGCTGCTTATGAAATGCATGAATTGGAATAATGGTAAAGAAACAAACAAGAAGAAACGACAACAACAACAAGAAGAAGAAACAACAAAATTATAATATGCATCAACTATCATCGTTTAGCATTAGTTTCGCTAATTTCAAGTTCATTACAACCGATTAGCAAAAATAAAACACAAAGAAAAATGGAAAAAAATCAACAAAATTAATAACTAAACAAAGTAAAAGGAAACACACATAACATAAAATCCATAAAACTTAAAGATATTTGCATTATTTTTCTTTATGTACATCATTAGAAACTATGACAAAGAAATACAAATAAATATATCGAATAATCGTTAAATCGATAGGCATCATATAAGCATAAGATTTGCCTATAAAGGACATTATTTCGGTTATCGATAAAGCAACTAATCGAATTTGTACTCAGTGTTGCAAATAAAAGCTACATCACATTTAAGAAAGTTAGAAACATCTAGTTATAAAGTATATTGCATTTAGATACAAGTCTAAATTTGTATATTCTTTGACTTTTTGAAGCAACGTAGATTTCAGACTCTATTAATTAAAGCTCATGCCATCTTATGGCATTTAAATGTTTCAATGAAGCCACTATGTTCGCCATTCTTCATGGCTGAAGCGTTAAGTTAGCTGCAGACTGCATTGCTTTTCGTTCAATTGTTCATTCATTTGACTCAGCGACTTAACGAATAAAAGAGCGAAAAGAACTTTCGTTAAGTAGTTTAATTGAACTTATTAAAACAATTAATCAGGGTATTCCTATAATGAATTAAGATTTGTTTAAGATTATTTCTTATAACACAATACTTTTCAAAGAAATTTTTTTTTTTTAAACAAATTTGAATTGGGCAGCTGTGGACAGCTTAAATAAACCCCATCTTAAGACATCCCCTTAATATTTGTTTTATATACAATATATACATACAAAGTGTGGGCTATAACAATGACAAAGAGACTAACAGGACAAAAAAGGGCAGCAAATAATCAACATTATTGCAAAATTTAAGCACGTATTTATATACATAATATATATATATATATATTTTCATATATACACAAAAAGTATATTTATTTCGATCATAGTTTACGTTTCGCATACAAAATGAATACAATCAAAGAAGGCAAAAAGAATAACAAAAGAATGAAAAGAAATACTTTAACAAAATCGAAATCGAAAGCGAAATCGAAGTTGAAAGCAAAATGAAATGAAATCAAATGAAATCAAGAAAGAAAACATTGAATAAATGTTTACGATTTAAATACGATTAAAAACGAGTATATAAGAGAAAATATTCAATTAGTTAGATTACATGTTATTTCTTCCAAACTTGATTCTGAAGCCGAAACGAATTGACTCTTATATGTGCATGTAATGAGCTGATGATCTGGAGGGGCTGGCTCTGGAGGAGTTGTTGGAGGAGGGAATATCTGGAATCCTGTTTTATATTCGGTTTTTTTTTTTGTTTTTCATTTTGGTATTTTTTTTTTTTTTTTTTCGGTATATATTAGAATTATTTTCGTATGCAAAAGACAATGACAACAACAAATACACACACACAGAGAATAAATCGATATGAAAAAATATATGAAAAAAAATAAACAATGTAATTGTTATATGGTTAATTATTAATAATATGTATTCATTAAAGAGTATTAGTTGATTACTTAATAGGATTAAATCGTATATTAATAAGATTCTTTGTCTTTTTTTTTTCTTGGGTCAAAATTATATTTGTGGGCTTGCTATGCCTGCGTATACCCTGTAAATGTGGCAAGCAAAAGTCATGAGTTGAAAATTCTACATCTTTTATGCTCTGCTCTTCAATTACAGGGTATACGCTATGCCTATCCTCTCATATGATACGCAACGATTGAGTAATGACAGAAGTTTTTATGTACATTTTTAATGATTTAGTGATTCATTAAATTTTCATGGTCATATGAAAGCGATATAGCGTGATTAAATGGACTGAATGTATATTTCTTTTTTATTTTTAGTTATTGAAGTTCGAAAATTCAAGTAGAATGGGAAAGAGCAATGATGAAACTTACTTTGATGCAGGTGTTTGGGTTTTTCGTTGTTGTCATCATAGATTTCATCTAAAGATATATCTCTTTCTTCTGCAAAATGAGACGAGAGAAATGTATGAGTTACAGCTATTTAAGATTGTTAAATCGATTACAAAAAGTGATAAGCACAATAATCGAAATTATCGACAGTAGTTGATCAAAACTATCCCTTTTTAGTGTGAAACATGTAAACAAAAACTTACCATTTAATGAGTTGAGAGATCGTGTAGGAAGCATTTCATAATTCTCACTGCCGGAACCATCGGTGCCGAGCGTATTGGACAGCATATAGCTTTCATGTCTGGGCGGTGGTCGCGGCATTTGATTAACCGAATTCTCTAGTGTACCCTCGCCCGAATCTAAAGTAATTGACTCCTCCACATGCAGATTCTCCACCTCGTACTTGTTGTCCCAGGCGGTCTTCAGGAATGGATTATAAAAGGCAACTGCAAAAGTAGAAATATGAGCAAATAATATATGTATTTATATATTAATATATTTATAGTTTAATTCGATAAGGATTATTATTAATAACTATGATGATTATGCTTACACTTGACATATTGATCGGATGAGAAAGTCATGAAACTTCCCTTGAAACGATCAGCCAAAGCGTTGCCTTCGGTAATAAGAAATTGACAAATTTCATTATTGAAAAATGCATTAACACCGCCGCTCTCCGTCACAGCGACAATTTGCAATGGAATGTTGGCATTTTGAGCCGCCAAAATGCTGAAAGTTGAAGAAAACGTTAGAGAATTCATTAAATCGTATATATAAATATATATTTCTTGACATAACTTACTTGAGATTGGCCAGTGAGGAGCGTCTTTTGGCCGAATAAATGTAAATGTAGCCATGAATAAGCTCATCACGATACTGATTTGTGCCATGATACGAGGAGAGTATAAACTCAACTCTTCGCTTCGCATCCCCAATGAATACATCGACAATTATACAATGCTCATTTGCCTTGACCAATGTGGATTCGGCAATCAAAGGTTGAACAATATTCTCAATATCATACTGATCACCGCAATAGATGCAGACAAGTATACGTAAATCGGTATGATTTGATGATGGATATGGCTCATAGCTTTTCATTTCACTTAATTTAAGCGACAAGATAACAATGTTGAGTATATCGTAGACATATTTCTGATGATTTTGCGTATGATCAATGAAATCGCAATGTAACATTTCTGATAAACGCATGCCCTCGCTTCTCAGATACTCGACTTCATTCTCTTTAAGATCTTGCGGCTGATAGACCAATACAATTGGTAAATTCTCAAACTTATCCTCGAGCTCCAGATTGCATAGCAATGTGCGCTCCAAATTATCCTTGAGTGTCTCAAACGATTGCTGATTCGAATAAACACAAATTAAACCTGCAAAAAAGATGGAAAATTATATAAAATTATATGAAAACTTTTCTAGAATTAATAACTTACCGCTTGAGTAGACATCGATGGCCTTGAATGCCTCCATGTCGCCATTGGCAATGCGATAGTTGAGATAATATGTTTGATTCTCATAGATATATTCACCCTTGCTACCCGTACAGATGCGTATATCATTTAACAGATCGCTGGCCAAATGTTCGGAGCCAACAATCAATAGATTTAATGTACGATCACTGCCATTGCCAGTTGTCTTCCAACCACCACCAACAGTGCCTCCTACTCCAGACTGTGGCTTATGATTACTAGCGGATTTATCGGACAAAACTTCCTCAATTAAATTATCCACACAATTGTTAAAGAACGGACAATGATCCCGTGTGGGACAATGGATGAAACGTAAATGCTGCACCAACATAACACGTCTCTCCTGATCTAAACGATCGAGCATTTTATACCGCGAATCCTCCTGTATAACATCGGTGATCTGTCTCACATCCTCCTGGGTAATAATGTCCACATTCTTGAACTGTAGAAAGTATTGTGCATGCTCCAACAGAAGTTCAACAAAGTTTAGTTTACTCTTTTCAATAATCTCATCCTGATGTATATCATAGATTTGCTGGCAATCGTGTTCGGACAGTGCCTCAAAGCATTCTCTGCCCATGAACAATACTCGCACTTCCGACAATTGTTTGCCGGGTGTCACAAATCCGGATTCCTCCAGCAACATCTTGAACTGTTGCTTCCATCTGCAAGCAAAATTAATAGAAATCAATAATTGCTATGGATATATCTATAGATACTTTTACAGAACACTTAGGTGTACCGACTACAAGTAGACCCTGTATTTATGGAAAAAGCTATAATTAATAAGATATAAAACTAAAAGTATTGTTTAATAGGCTAAGAACCTATTGTTCCTATAGTATATAGTTTGAATATTGACTATATATAGAATATAATGTTAAAGATACACAGTCTGTAAGTTTGTTAAATATATATTAAAAATCAGTTTTGCTAAACGTTGAACTTTTTTATTTATATTGTTAAATACAGGGTCTAAACAGTCGATGTGCTTCTAATACTAAGGTATCTATTAGTCAGATACATGAATCATGAGTAATCTGAAATTTTAATACAGGAAATCGTTGTAGATACTAACAAAAGTACATTAGATATGCCAGAAGTATCGTGTGTTTGAGATAAAAAAGTATCTATGTATCTAATAAGTCCATTTCTATTAATAGCTATAAGATACCAAAAAGTATCCCTTTCCCAGCAATGGCAATTAAAACCTTAGATACTAGATACACGATAATCTATGCGTTACTTAAATGTATCTGCTGACCTAATACTGAATTTCGCCATGCTTAAATGTATCTGCTAATTAATAGCAGTCTTTGAGAAACATACTGTCACAACCATAGATACTATAAATACACAAAAGAAGCTTTGGTTAAAAGTATTGAGACTTCAGTTACTTTTAGACTTCAGATACGAAGCAGCTGAAATAATTAAATAGAGAAAAGAATCACGACTTCCAAACACATTTGGAAAATAAACTTATTTCAGCTGATGATCTAATGCTGAGATACATAGATAGATACATGTATCTGCTGATCTAATGACGAGTATCTAAGTATCTAAGAAAGCATTGCTCTTTCGCAGTTGCTTTAAAACTTTCATTCACATTTACTGAGTGCTGTTTTAAGACCCTGTAGAGGAGATAAAGACAAAAAGTTTGTTCCACAAAAATACAGGGTCTTTTAAAGTCGACCCACTCAACTGTAGTTTCCCCCCAGCTTTCTCTCAGTAAACGCATAAACTTACCCGATTTTCTTTTTGTCCTGCTGCACAGAGTTCAAGTAGTTGCGAAAGACCGTCTCTGCCTCGTTGGTCTCGAGCACATCGAAGGGTATACGCGACTCATCCTCGGCCTCATCCATGTCCAACAGTTCGGTCCATGTAGCCTGCGGACACTCAAAGAAATACTGCTCGAATTCAATGTGATTCTGTAAATAATTTCGAGCACATTCCCAGGCATCATCGTCGCTAATGTTTAGAGCACTGATATCGGGCAATAGATATTCCAAAGCTAATGCAAATTTATCGAGATACTGATGAAGTTTTTTATTGAGATGATCGTCGCGTAGCTTTTTCATGTGACGACGGAATAGCTTCTGTCCGGCCTCGTGTCCAAATATGTTGAGGAACTCGTTCCATTCGCGATATTGCGATAGCATCTTTGATCCCTGTGACCACAATATGTGATAATCGGTTATTTGATTTCGTATTAGGCGTGTCACCGCCTCCGAACGTATATCGAGCAATTCTTTGCGTGATTTCGCCGATTCCTGATATGAAATGATCTTGACACGATTCTTAACCTTATCAATCATTTGGGCCAACATCAGAAATGCCAAATCAATGTTAATGCTCTCATGTGCCGATGTCTCAATCAATTGCACCGTACTCTTATAATCCTTACGCTGACTTATCTTCTCCGCTTCGCGTACGTACAGCTCATAGGCATCATCATTTTTGGTTGTTACCAATACCAATGGCTTCTTATTCTTCAATATATTGGCAATGGCATTCTGTACGAATTCGACCTGCTTTTCAACACTACGATTTGGCACCGGACTCACATCGAAGACAACAATAAAACCATCAATACTCAATCTACCATCGGGCATTACTTTCTGTTCATATTCCTTTTCAATGCCCAATTGATTCTTGCATATATACATTAATTTCTCGGCAGAGAACACTTTTGTCGCGGTACAGCGTTTGAGATATGGATCCATTTTGCCAACCTTAAAGGCTTGGAATGTTGAATCGTCCATGAATTCAGTTTGTTCAATGATATTGAAATTATATTCAACACCCTCATCGGTTGTTTTCCGCACTTCGCCCCAATAGAGAAAGTGATCATTATTGACAATGCGTCCACTGAAATCGCTTTGACTCAGCACTGATATGTGATCTATAAAATAATCATCGGCCATTGGCCGCATAAATCTGTTGCACAAACATGATTTGCCAACACCAACTTGGCCGCGATCCTTTTCGGTCCCGGATAGTCCAATGACCGAAATATTGAATTGACGCATCTTGACGCACCTAAAAGATACACAAAGAAAAGACTAGATTAATATTTTATCAGCAAAGTGTAGAAAATTATGTGACTGCTGATCAGCGTGCAGCGTAAACGTCAAGAGCTAGAGCTTTGAAATGTTGACACAAGTTTCACTTAACTGTTTTCCCAATCAAATTTAAGTGTATCTTTCAGATACAAAATACGTTGGACATAACTGACTAGTAATTCTCAAGGCAAAAGTTTTCACTTATCTTAGACCTAGACAAAGAAAAGCGTTTTTAAACTTTTTTACTTTTGATTTAAAATTTAATAGATATTAAATAACAAAGGGCGGATATTTGAGTTACAGATACTTTGGTTAAACAAGAAAAAAATCTAATCGACTAAGGATTATGCTAGTCTAAAAAGAAAAACTTGAAGTCATTGTAAACAGAATTTAAAATAAGTAACAAAAAATACAAATGCTGAACAAGCAGCTACCCTAGAATCAATTGAAATAATTATCTAAAATATAGTTGAATTCCCAATTGTTATTCCCATTCAATGATAACACGACAAAACGTAAGATTTCGAGTGAATTAACAATCACTTTGTGGATTGCCAAGGATTGTGAAACAAACTGACGATTGCAACTTATAAGACGGTTTACAGGGTATGATAAGAAAAGTAAAACAACAAAAAAAAAAAGGCTACAATAATAATAACAAGCACAACAACAACAAAGAGAAGGAGAAGAGCGAAGTAGAGAAAGAAGCTGAGAATTAAGACTGGGGCCGCACAGGGATACATCCACGGCTGGACATCTCCGCAAAGTGAGAGAGAGCGAATGAGCGAGATATTAAGAAAGAGCGGCAAACGGAGAGAGCGACTGCGCTGAGCGTACACACGCAGCCGGCGCAGGCAAATGCAAATTGCCACCTGCCTCTCCTGCCATTCACACCCTACAGCACCCAGCACTCCCCCCTTCCTATCACTAACACGAACACTCACACACACACACACACACACGCACACACTTTGTACACTTTGGTTTCAAAAATGTTTTCAATGGTTGCGGTTTTAGAATTGTTTTTATTTCATCACACATACTTTTCTTTTTAGATCTACAACATTTTTAATTATTTATGTTGTATTGTTATTTGTCGGTATTTTGCACGAAAAAAAAATATGTCTGCGACAAAATGGAAAAATCCTTTTTAGCCTGCTGCTGCGCTGCTCCTGCTGACAAACGCAACTAAGCTAGAAACAGAGAGCACACCAACTGACCAGAGTGCTACTAGAACACAGACACAGCGTGTGACAGACAGAGAGCGAATCAACACACACACACACAAAGGCACATGCACGGAGAGCGGAATAAGCATGGACAAAGAGAGCCGTGTGCACAGCCACAGCAGGCAAGTAAAAAGCGTGAGAGAATCCAAAATGTGGGTGGCTTTTTGTTGTTGTTTCTGCTGCTGCTGCTGCTCCTGCTCTTGCTGTCGTAGTTGTTGTTATTATGGTACTCTAACATATTTTTAGAAGCTTATGTATGCATTTTTGTTGTTGTTGCTGCTGTTATCCTGCTCTTTTGATTGTCGCTTCTCTCTTGAACTGTGAATGAACACAAAAATCCTACAAGCAACTTGCAACTATGTTTGTATGTACATGTGTATGTCTGTGTGTGGGTGTGTACTTCAATAAACCAACAACACTCCAAACTTTAATTGAGTTTTTCCGGCTATACAAGAATTACACAAATATGCGCTGCCTCTGCTGCTGCTGCTGCAAACGCTGCCGCTGCTTCTGCTGCTGATGTAAATCCCTTGCAGCTATAAACAGAGTTGCCACCTTGTCCACCACCTCATATGAAAGTGCAGGCTGACTGCAGAAGTGCAAGTGCAGCACGCAGAATCAATGTTCATGATGAGATGTGCCAAGTTTTCCCAGCAACAGATTTCCTGTACAAATTGTACATATGTCTGTATGTATGGCATGTACATACTATGTATGTATGTATGTATATTTGTGCATGCATATGTACATTCCCGGGCTGCACAACAACAACAACAACACCAATAACAAAAGCAACAACTACGATAACGACGTCGACCCTTGTTCAACACTCTCTTCCTCTCTCACTCCTCTCCTATGACCATAAACGCTTTTTTTGTTATATTTGTTGTTGTTGATTTGTCTCAATTGTCTTGAAAAGCGCTTGTTGTTGGCAGCGGGCGGTGACGTTTTGGAAGGTGGTAAGGAGGGGGCTGGTTGCATGTGCAACGAATGTTTAATGTCCCATCGTAGTACGTTGCGCACACATTCTTCTGTATTGTTAGCTTGCCAATATTTTTCTCTTTGTTGTTGTTGTTTTTTTTTTTGTTTTAACTTCATTGAGTTTTAAGCCAACTTGAGTGAATATGTATTTTTGGACATCGACACAGGGGGGAAAAGGGGTTAAGGAGCTGGGGAAACGGCGACACAGTGATTACCTGCAGTTGCGCACAAAGAAGAAACGAGCAGCAACAACAACGACAACAACAATAACTCTCAACAGACTCTAGTGGTCGATTCACCGATTCCGATGATGTTTTCGATTCCCGATTCCCGTCGTGTGTTCGTTTTTATCTTGACTTTGTTTCGTGATTATAATGTGCTTGTGGATGCTGCGAATGGCATCCAAAAAATCTTCTAATGGTCCTTTGGCAGCAACAGCATCCACTAACATACAAATACAAACATACACACTCTACACAAACACACGTCCGCAGATAATTACACTTACAATTACACATGCAATCACTGTTTTCGTTTATGTTTATTTGTACACTGTAATTGGGCACTATACGGAACTAAGAAATGTGCAACAAATTGAAGTTGTTCACTTATTTGCTTTAATTATTTTCCAACCAGCCACAACCAAGAGTAGCAGCAGCAGCAGTTCCAACTCACACAAACATATAGTCACTTACACGCACACACATACACATTACACATACACGCGCGCAGAGCAACAGAGAGAGAGAGAGCGAGCGTGTATACAAGAAGACAATTACGAATCAGCATCGTAAATACAACAAAAAAAAAAGTGAAGCGAACAGTGAGAGAGAAAGAAAACTTCCGACGCAAGTGAAAATTTCGAGGCGTAAACGACAATTTTGAGATATTTCGATGCACAATCCTGTATTAAACTATGTTCAATTTACTCACAATTATTGCACTTGCACAGCTCCAATGCGTTTATCAAAACCGTATAAAAATTAAGAAAAATACTACTTTTATATATTCTTCATCCGAGCTTCAATCTGCAAAACAATCTGAGCTACAAATACAATCGATGGCAACAACTGCTTATGGTTTTTATCGATATGCTATCGCTTACAGACTTATCGATTGCGCAATTGTAAGCAATAGTATCGATAGCTCGTGAGTAAACTCTAATCGGCACTAAGGCAAAGAACTAAAAACAATACTAGTTCCGTATGTCTGCCTGTCGCAAGCCGGCACCAGTTCCAATGAACAACAGCGCAATTGTGCCAGTTCCGATTGTGCCCAACGTCGATAGTTTGTTTTGAATTGTGTTCAAATCTTTATTGGTTTGTTTGTCGCATTTTTGTTTGTTCGTTTATTTTAATTATAAATACATTTAATAAAAAAAAAACCTAAATAATGTAACGCTTAGATGATGTACTTGTTTTGTTTTAAAGAAAGTAAAAGTAGATTTTGCGTGTTTTTGTTTTATATATATAAATGTGTTTGTATATATATATATATATATTTTTTTTGAATTGCAGTTTGCATTTGCCAAATTCCGATGAAGCCAAAGTGAGACAAGAAGGCCAAATAGATGTGCATCGTTTTTCCATAAGACGTTGTGACGTCTGCTGCCCGCGCAGACGCCAACAACATAAACCAATTGTTGTTCCCATTATTAGCACTTGCGTTTGGGTGTGCGACGTTTAACACCGCAATTGTCGACCTTCTTGTTGCCCTTGGCAATGGCCAGCAGCTTCACTAGCTTCTTGTGCGAATCACCAACGATCCAGCCGTGCTTTTGATATTGTTCGCTGCTATCATCAAAATGTTTGTTCGACGACAGCTGTTGCTGTTGTTGTTGCTGCTGCTGCTGCTGTTGTAGTTGCTGGTGTTGCTGTTGTTGTTGTTGTTGCTGCTGCTGCTGCGAATGATCATCATCGCCAGCAACAGCTGATGACACTTGTGAATCGGCCTCCTTATCGATGCGTCCAAATTCATCATCGCTAGAGCTGCTCCAATAATATAATTGCTTTTCACTTGCTGGTCGCTTCCTGCGCGCCGGCGATTGGCAATTTTGTTGTGATTTGCGTTTGGTTTTAACATTTTTATTACAATTGTTGTTGTTGTTAATGTTGCTGCTGTTGTTGTTGTTGTTCAGCATGTTGTTACTGCTGCTGTTATTGTTGCGCTGACTGCTGGCATTGCTATTGCTGCTGCTGCTGCGCGGCTTTTGTTTCTCGTGCTGCAGTTGCTGCTGCTGTTGCTGCAAGTCCTGCAGCAGCAATTGTTGCTGCTGCTGTGCTGCTACTTCTGCTGCCGCGGCTGCCGCTGCTGCTGTGGTTTCTTTTGTAAGCTCTACTTGCTGCTGCCGCCGACTACGTGTGCGCTGACTACGAGATTCAGCCTGCACAGCCTGCAATGGCTTTATCTGTTCCAGCTCGAACTCCAGGTCCTCCGGTATTTGTTGTTGCAGTTGCTGCTGTTGCTGCTGCTGCTCCTCCTCCTCTTGCTGCGTCTTTTGTTTCCCACGTTTTCTGGACGTTGTTGTTGCTGTTACAGCTGCTGTTATTGCTGGTGTTGCTACTGCCACTGCCGTTGTCTTTGCTGCCTTGTTCGACTTGTTGGTAGCAACTTTTCCGCGTGTTGTCTTCGCTTTGGGTTTTGCAGCAGCAATTGCTGGCGGCGCTGCGGCAGCAAGCGCCTCTGCACGCTGCCTGGCACGCTTGCTGAGCACAGGCGGCGGCGGTGGTGGTGGTGGTAACTCCACCTCCTGCTCAACTTCCTCCAGTTCACTTGGATGCACTTTTTTGGCTACAGCTGCCTTGCGACTCTTGCGATTCTTTGTTTTTCCCGTCACAGTTGGAGTCTCCTTCTTTCTCTCCGGTGGAGTTTCCTGTGCCTGTCCAGCTCCCGATGTTGTTGCCTCACTGGTCTTGCGCTTACGTCGCTGCTCCTGTTGCTCCTTCTGTTCGATCAGTGCGATTATGTCCTTGGTGGAGAGGAACTCCTCGTATTCATCGGAACTCCAGGTTTCCACCAATTTCTTGGGACGATTTGTGGCACAGCGACGCTTCGATTTGCGTTGTCCCTCATCGATCAGTTGCTTCAATGCCTCGGGAGTCATTCCCAGCTCTGTTTGCAATTTGCTGAGATCTTTGCGTGGTTTGCGTGGCGTGGATTTAACGCTTGCTGTCGCTGCTGCAGTTGCTCCAACAGCTCCGATGGTTTTGCGTCCCTTGCCACGCTTTGTGGTTGCTGCTGGTGTTGTGGTCGTTGCAGTTGCTGCTGCTGTGCCTGTTGCCGCTGCTGCTGCTGGCGCCGCTGCTGCTGTAGTTATTGTGGATGCCAATGTGGGCTCTGCTAATGCATCCACTTGCTGTGGCGGTACAAGCGGCGTTAGCCAATGCTCGGCGGCTACTGCAATTGGTGCAACCGGGGCAACTGCATCCTGTGGGCGTCCGGCACCACGCAGCTCATCAAAGAGCTGATCCAATTGTGCCTTATCCTTTGGTGCAGTCTTGAGCGGCACAGCCACCGGCAGCGGCGTCACATTGCTAGCCTTAGCATGTTTAAAGATGCGTCCCATAATCAGTGATTTGTTCTCAAAAGTTTTCGCTGTAGCACGGCTTGAATTGCTGGAGGATCGGGAGCCCGCGGATGAGGATGCGGCCGACGAACTAGAGCTACTCGAGGGGGAGCAAATGTTGCCAGTACAGGGTGTGACCGCATTGGAGGATTTCACTAGTTTGCTGGTCATTTCCAAACCCGTTTCCTGTCGCTCTTCAGGTTCCCCCTCTCCCTCACCCTCCTCGCCATCACCATCGCCATCGACGTCCTCGCTTAAAGTGCCGAAATCATAATCATCACGATCGGAATAACTCGCAGTGGACACACTATTGTTATCCTCCGTCAGCAGATTCATCGTAGTCTTTGGCTTCTGGAACGTTATCGTTGCCTTCTCCTCCAGTCCAATGTTCTTGAACGGACGCTCGGGTATGATGATGCGACCGGAGACAGGCGGCAAGGTAGCACTACTTGCTGCGGTGGCCTTAATGATGGAGGAGGCATGCATAATGGTCTTGGAGGAGGTGGAACTGGGCTCGGCAACGGTTGGAATCTCTGTTGTTACCGTTGCACCAGCGACAGTTTCAGCAGCTGCTCCTGATCCTCCTGGACCCACTCCCACTTCTACTCCTACACCGACTGTTCCCGCTGCCTCCTCATTGGTGCTGGGCGTTGTTATATAATCCACACCCGGTGGCTTCTCACTGCCCAATGCTATGTCCGCCAATTCGGTTAGCTTGCACACCGCACGACCCGTTGACTTGGCCAATTCCACGTCCACTTGCAGATTTGTCATCGTCAGATTCGTTTCGTATCCCTTCATGGCAGCCTTTGTCTTGAAACGGGATGTGGTCATGTTGGTCACCGCCGAGAATTGCGACATTGCCGAATAACTTGGCGATAAACGATGATTATGATGCTGATGTTGTTGATGATGATGATGATGATGTTGCTGCTGCTGGTTATGGTGATGATGATGTTGTTGTTGCTGTTGCTGCTGCTGTTGATGTTGCTGCTGCTGTTGATGTTGCTGCTGCTGTTGTTGATGCTGCTGCTGCTGATGTTGCTGCTGCTGTAGGGAATGTTGTTGCTGCTGATTTTGATGATTTCTGTGGATGAGAACAGTTTTTGGGAATCAAATAAATTGACTTTTAAACTTATTTCATAATTCTTACTTGCTGGAATTAATATTATAGCGAAAACGAGTCAACTCGACTGTAAAAGACCCCGTACTCATTTGAGTGCCCGTTTTCCCATACAAAATTGCAGTTTTTGACCGATTTATCCTATGGAAGCTATGGGCTATAGTTGTGCGATCCAGACTAAACTTGGTGAGGATAGTGTCTTTGGCTCCGATCGTTCATAAAAACGTTCTATTTTCGATCAATTAGTCCTATGTGATATATAGGATATAGTTGACGGACGGACATCGATAAATCGTCTCGAATGTTGATGCTGATCAACAATATATATACTTTATGGGGTCGGAAACCCCTCTTTCTACCTGTTACGCACAATTCGCTTCTGACAATCCTAAAAGATTCCTGTACTGTTTTTGATTACAGGTGAGGATATTTTGCGTTTCTTTAACGATATATAGATAGTCAATTTGGCTATAAAATAGTTTTCAACCTTTTTCTATCTTGAGTTTTTTAATTTTCTTTAATTTTTTATCGTTTCTTTCCTCTATTTCTCTTTCTTTCTAACTCAAATTCTCTTACATTCTATCTCTCTCTTTCTTTCGTTCAATTACTTACGTGGGAGTCGTCGTGGGCGTAGCCGTGGGCGGATTTCGAAATAGTTGCTGTATTACAGGCTGATGGCAAACAGTCGGAACTTGCGTTGGAACCGGAGCTGGAACTGGAACTGGCGATGCTACAGCTACAACTGGAACATGAACTATTTTCGCTGCAGGTGGCGTCTCCTCTCGCTCTTCCCGTTCCATTCTCTCCAGATTCTTTCTGCCCGCGCTGACAATCACAGAGGGAGTCGAGTTCGGTATAGAATTTGTTGTTGTTGTTGTAACTGTTGCGCAACTGTTGAGACGTGGCGTCTCAGCGCTTTTCAAAATGTTGCAACATTCGTAGAAGAGACGCTCGTCGGGATTGAGATTAAGGTGGGCGGCGCTGTGGGCGGCGCTGTGGGCGGGGCTGGCGTGTTGTAGTTGCTGTTGCTGCTGTTGTTGCTGCTGTTGATGGTGTTGTTGCTGCTGCTGCTGTCGTTGTTGCTGATTATCATGAAGTCGCAAACTTTCCTCGGTAATGACATGTGAGCTCGTTGTACTTGCAACAGCAGCAGTAGCAATAGTTGCTGGCACAGCGGCAGCAGCAATTGGTGGCATCAAAACTGAAGCACGCAGCTGCTGTTGTTGCTGCAACGGAGTAGCAACTGTAGGCGCTGCAGTTGCAACTACAGTTGTTACTGCTGCCGTTGCTACTGTTGGCGTAGCAGCAACTGCATCGACAGCAGCAGCAGGAGCAACAACAGCTGTTGCTTCTGTTGTTTTGCTCTGCAAATATTCCATTTCTGACACCTTGGAGACATGAGCCAATGTCATGTTGTGTTTGGACAACGAAGTCGAGCTAAAGAAACTTTTGCCACACAAATGACAAGTGTATTTATCTGCATCGCTATCCAATTGTCCACGATTTCGTTTCTTTGGCCTGCGCGTGAGCAATACACTGCGTCTGCGTCTACGGCGACGACGTGTACGACCCAGATCTTGGCTATAACTGGTGTAGACACTCATCTCATCATCGAGATCCATGTCCATCATTTCGGTATTTGTGTTTTCATCGTCATCGCTGCCAAAATTCGAGTGTTCATCGTTTAGATTTGGTGCACTACGTACGCTCATCGATGTTGGTGGACGATAGAATTTATCCTGATCCTGTTCTTGATCCTTTTCGGGATCAAATTCATCGTTGGCAAATTCGAAATCTTCATTTGTAGCCGACATGATTTTCTCATTCACATTTTTGGCTATTTCTGTTAAATAGTTATCTTCTTCTTCCAGATCTTGGCCCGATTGTTGTTGCTGCTGTTGTTGCTGCTGCTGCTGTTGTTGCTGCTGCTGGTGCTGCTGCTCTCGTTGTTGTCCGCGTTGATGTTGTGCTGCACCAACTATTGTCTCCTTGTGTATATTTTTATTGAGCCGCGGATCACGACTGTATGTTGGTGCTGCAGCAACAGTTGCTGCTGCTGCTGCTGCCGCTGATGCAGCTGCAGCTGCTACGGCTGCTTTTGCCAACTGTTGTTCGCGTTGCTGTTGTTGCTCACGTTGTTGTTGCTGCTGTTGCTGCTGCTCTTTGGCTGCCGTACACAATATGCTTGGGCGTAATATCGATGTGGGCGTGGTCGTTGTCTTAGCTGCGGCTGCTGCTGCCGCCTCCTTTGCCAGCAATTGCTTCTCAATGCCAATCGAAAATGATTCCAATGATGATTTCAATGCACTTATGTTGGTTTCGGCCGCCTTGCCACGCCCACCTCGACGATAGTAGCAACTCTGACGTCTCTTGGGGCGGCCACGCCCCGTTGCTGGCGTCTCCTGTTGTTGGTCTACTTTGCTGCGCTTGGCATCGCTAGCAGCTGTTGTTGTTTGCTGCTGTTGCTGTGAGAGCGTTGCATTTCGTTTGGTGCTCGACATCAGCAACATGCCCGTCAGCAATAGATCCTCACTTTTCTCGTAGGCCAAGTTCTCCAATTTCTTCAGATTATCCCGACGAGCATTGTCAATTTTGAAACTCTCCAACAACTGATCAGCAACAATTGCTGCTAGCTCATTTTTGCGTCTTCTTCTTTGCTTCTTCTTGGCATCCTCCTTGACGGGCTCTGGTGGCGCCTCCTGTTGGACTGCAACTGCAATTTCCACTACTACTTCCTCCTGCTTTTTATCCTGGGGAATTTCCTGCTCTATTTTCTGCTGCTGTTCTGTCACCGCTTGTTGCTGTTGCGGCAGCAATGGTTGTTGTTGTTGCTGCTGTTTTTCCTCAGTTTCTTCCTTTTTCTTCTCCTCTACTTCCGGCTCCGTCTTCTGCTCTTGTTTCCCTACCTTTTCCTCCGCCTCTTTTTGCTCCTTTTCATCTATTACTTCCTCCTCCGCTTCCTCGTCCTTTTCGTGGTTTACTGACGTCGGTGCCAGCTCTGATTGCGCCAAACTATGAAATCCCGACGAGGTATTGTTATTGTTGTGCATGTTGCTGCTGTTGTGCTCCTCCAGCAATGAGCTGGGTGTGGCACTGCGACGTGACGTCGTCAGCAGCGTAGGTATTGGTGGTGGTACTGCTGCTGCTGTAGTTGCTGCAACTGTTGGTGGTGGAGCAACAGAAATGACGGAAACGGGCAATGCAGGTGTCACCGCAACTGTTGCTGTTTCGTGGTGTTGCTGCTGCTGCGGCAATAGTTGCTGCTCCTCCATTTTAGGCAACTGTTTTATAACAATCTCTGCTTCTGTTGGCGGTGGCTGCGGTGAAGGCGTCGTTTCCACCTGTGTAGCCACTGTTGCTGCGCCATTGGGCAATAACTGTAATTCATGGGCGGGCGTTGGCAGCACAGTGGGCGTGGTTATTGGTAGCATCAAGGCAGAACGACAATCGATGGTTTTTGAGCGCATATTGCGTTTCTTCGGAGTCAGATGCTTGACAACAGTCGCTGTTGTCGGCGTGATTGCTGCTGTTATAGCGGGAATTGCTTCTGTTGCTAGGGGTATTGCCGGCGTTATGGCAGCCATTGTCGGCGCTGGTGGCAGCAACAGCTGTTGCTGCTGTTGCTTTAGCTGCTGCTGTTGTTGCAGTTTTTGTGTTTGCTGCTGCTGTTGGAGCAGTAACTCATCCTCTTCTTCCTGGACAGCAAGTATAACGGAATTAATGGCATCATCGATATGATTATTAATCACTTCATCCATGCGTGTGGCACAAGGTTTCTCCTTCTTACTTGCCACATCTGTGGCACGTTTCTTTCCACCCGATTTTCCAGTGGCAGCAACAGGTGCTGCTATAGTTGCTGCAGCCGCTGCGGCAACAGCAGCAGGTATTGCTGCTACTACCGGCAATGGTACGGGCAATGGCAATGGCAGCACAGGATTACGAACTTGAGGAATTTTCAGCAATTCTAAATTGGAATAATAATGTGCGGCAGCAACAGCTGCCTCTGTGCCGCGTGCCACCAGCGGCAATGGCAATGGCATGCCCAACGGCAACTCCTGCAGTTGCAACTGTGTTGCGTGTGCAGCAACAGGGACGTGTTGCTGTTGTGGCTGCTGCTGTTGCTGTTGTGATTTCTTGGACAAATCCAATGGTTGCATTTCATCCAAATTCAATAAATTTCTTGCCTCAAAGCCGCAAATCGTTTGACGACGTGCTGGCATTGATGAGGCACGTTGTTGCTGCTGTTGTTGCTGCTGCTGTTGTCCATGTTGCAGCTGCTGCTGGACATGATGCTGATGTGCTTCGCTGATTGTTGGCTTCACTTGACAGAGATTCAATGGTTGTTGTGGCTCCATAACATAAGGCAAGTACAGCGGCATTTTGGGCAACAGCAATGCTGGTGCAGGCACGGCAGCAGCAGCAACTGCTGCGGCTGCTGCTGCAACTGACGGTATTGCTACCGTTGCTGTTTCAGCTACAGTTATAGTTGCCGGCGGCGCTGGTTTTTGTACAGGCAACGGCAATGGCAACGGCAGCGGTAATTTCTGCGGCAACGCCGGCAACTGTTGCTGCTGTAGCGGTTGCTGTGGCAAAACTTGTTGCTGTATTGCTGCCATTTGTTTGGTTGCCGCCTTCGTGGGTGTGGCACGCCGCACGGGCAGCGGCAATTGTATTGGCAATGGCAGCGGCAATTTAAGCGGCGTTTTCTCAGCAACATCGGAGGTTGCTGTGACTGCTATTGCTGGTGCCACTGGAGCAATTGTTGCTGCGGGTAGTTTTGTTGCTGATGGAGTGTTTACGGTTGTAGGAGTAACTGCTGCTGCAGTAGGAATTGCAGTTGCGGTGGGAAGTGCCGCTATGGAAGGAATTGCAGCTACAGTTGGAATTGTTGCCACAGTGGAAATTGTTGCTGCAGAGTGAATTTTTGCTGCAGCGGTAATGGTTGCTGCTGTGGGAATTGTTGCAGCAGCGGCAATTGTTGCTGTTGTGGGAATTTTTGCAGCAGCGGCAACTGTTGCTGCAGTGGGTATTGCGGCTACAGTGGGTATTGCGGCTACAGTAGGTGTTGCTGTTGCTTCGAGAGGTAATGCTGCTGCTGCTGTCGCCTCACTGGGCGTTTTTATAATGCGTCTGGAGATGGCTTTGCGTTTGGGAGTCTTTGGCGGCAACTGTTGCTCTGTTGTTGTTGGTAATTCCTGTTGTTGCTCCGGCTGGTGTTGCTGCTGCGGTTGCTTCTTCTTCTGCTCTTTAGTTTCCATCTCCAAAGGCTGCTGTTCAGTCTTGAGCTTCTCTTCCAGCTTGCCAGTTAACATGGCAATGCAATCGCTGATGCGCTTGCTGCGTTTAACTTGCGGCAGCGGCACTTGTTGCTTGCTGGCAGCAACAGTTGCTGCTAATGGAGTTGCTGTTTGCATTACAGCAGTGAAAGTTGCTGCTGCTGGTGCTGGGGTTGTTGGCGGTGTGGGCATTAGCTGTGAGGCTGCTGTTGTTGTGGCTACAGTTGTTGTTGCTCCTGTTGCTGCTGCTGTCAGACCAGCAACAGTTGCAATTGCAGCTGTATTGGCAGTGTTTAAATTAGTGATTGTTGTTGTGTTGGTGGAAACTGTTGTTGTTGTAGCATTGTTGTCGTTGATTGTGGACTTCACCTGTTGCTGCTTGCGACGATTGCGTAGTTGTTGGTGTTGTTGTTGCTGCTGCTGTTGTTGTTGCTGCTGTTGTTGTTGCTGTTGTTGTTGCTGCTGCTGTTGTTGTTGCTGCTGCTGTTGTTGTTGCTGCTGTTGTTGTTGCTGCTGCTGTTGTTGCTGCTGTTGTTGTTTCTGTTGTTGCTCGCTGCCTGTTGCTACCGTTACAGCAGCAATTGTTGTCGGTTTCGCACGCACCAATCGCGCACGCGAACGCGTATTTCGCAACACATGCTGATGATGATGATGATGGTGGTGATGATGATGATGATGATGATTATAAAGTTTTTTAGCGCCCCGTCCAATCTGCTTCTTGCCCGGTTTACCCTGTTTCTTCGAGCGCTTCTTGTTGTCCATCGGAAAGATCTTTTTGCAGACACGTTTCGCGGGCAAATTCTCCAACATTTTGCGTATCGATTCGGCTAAAAGAAAAAAAGAATTGAGAAATTTAAGTTATATTTTGAATACATTTAAAATCTAGCCAAATTATGAACATTCTGACTTGAAAGAAGTGAAAACAAAACAGCCGGTTTTCTCAAAAGACTTTAAAGCCTCGTACTCACAAGGATCGAATAACTATAACATATAGTTTCCACGGACCAAATCGGTCGAAAATGGCTGATTTGTATGAAAGAGTTGAGTTTATTGAGATTTCATGACCGAACTCACACATAATTGGTATACCATGATTTAATATATCCATACCGATTTTAATTCAGAACGAACCACTATAGCATATAGCTCCCACAGGTCAAATCGGTCGAAAATTGCTAACTTGTATAAAAAAAATATTCTATAGAATGAGTACGAGGTATTTTTAAGTCTACTATCCCCAATGAATTAGGCCCAACGTTAATAAATCAAAACTTACCATCACTAGGACGTTGACGAGGCGGCGTTTTAGTTTTCTGGCAATTGGAATTGGAATTCGAGTTGGAACTTTCCTCGGAGGCATCGTTATTGTTGTTGGGCGGCGACTGTTGCTGCTGTTGTTGTTGCTGCTGCTGTTTGACCTTTTTGCTATTTTTACGCAACAATTGAGCAAAATTGCAGGCAGTTCGACGCTTTTTGGAGCCACAATAATAACGGTATTTACGCTTTTTGGCCAATGACCAAACGTAATCCCCGGAGCAATCCAACATATGACGATAGAGATCCATTAATCCGCTACATTTGCGACCACATTTCGTGCAACTCGTTGGCTGTTGCTGCTGTGAATTGTAGCTGCAGCTCGAAGTGAGGCTTGTGGGTGAACAGGAGACTTGTTGCTGCTGCATTTGTTGTTGCTGCTGCTGTTGTTGTGTCACATTTTTCATGTCGCTGCTGCTGTTGTCATTATCCTCGTGATTATTGCTACAACTGTTGCTGTTGCAATTACTGCTACTCCGGCTGCTGCTGCTGTTTGTGGTCGTTGTTGCTGTGGTGGAACATGGCGAATTGCTCACAATGTTCACACAGCCAAATGCCGATGTTGCTGCCGATGAATTGGATGAACTTGAATTTGCTTCATCCTCAACAACAGTGCGTTCCTGTTTATGTTGCAACTGCAGCGACAACTGTTGTTGTTGTTGTTGCTGCTGGTAGCTTATGTTGTAGCGACTTAATGCACGTTTCGGCAAAAATAAATGATGCAACAGATTACCAGCCAGCAATTCACGACCAACAAGCTCATAATGTGTTGCATATATGTGCGAATGACGAAATGTTTTGTGTTCTTCTAAAGCTTTGCGTTGTTCAAATTTTGCACCGCAGCAAATGCACAAATAGAGGCGTGGTCGTGCCCATTCACCGCTTAAAACCAAACGCGGCGCTGGCAGTTGTTGCTGTTGTGCTGGTTGTTGCTGCTGCTGTGTTTTTATGCTAATACAGCTGCTGTTGCGCGGCTGCAACTGCAATAATGCTAGAAAGCTTTGATCCGCATATGTTGGCGGCAACAATTGTTCAGGCATATGCATTGGCAACGACAACTGCTGCTCCCGTTCCTGTTCACACTTGATAATCGCCTGCTCATTTTGCTCTAAAATGATGTGCGGCAATAAACGTTGATCGAGCAGCAAATGTAGTTGTTGCAGCTGCAATTCTTGCTGCTGCTGCTGTTGCTGTTGATTTAATTGCAGCTGCAAGTGTTGCTTCTGATGGTGCTCCTGTTGTTGTTGCTGCTCCAAATCGTGCTTTTGTCGCATTGTTAACTGTGTCCACATATCCAAACGTGATAAATCCCGTAATCCCATAAATGGTTGCTTAAGTTTTTTAACCAAACGTCCACCTTCATTGATAATGGTAAACTTCTTAACATAATCCCATTTCCATTTCCAACTATGCTTTGTATGTGGACGTCTGGCTTTTGATAATGGCAGCGGTAATGTCTCAAAACCGACAGCCACATCACCAAATTGCTCGGCTGTCAGCAATGTGGGATAAACCGTCAATTGATTGTGATAGTTTGTATTGCTGTTGCTCGCGGGTGAATGCTGTTCGCCATCGCTTAAGGGTTGCGGAGGGGCGGGGCCACTGCAGAGCCTGCCATCTAAATAGTGCTGTAAATTGTGGCGAACATTTAGAACGACATCTTTGTAGAAATTGTCATCAAATATATGACTATGGCTGGGCATGCGAAAGAGTTGCTCATCTGTTGCAACAGCAACAGTTGATGCTGCTGTTGTTGCTGTCGTTGTTTGGCCGCCTGTTGTTCCAGTAGCTGCAATGCCAACTGTTGTTGCTGCTGCTGCAGCAGCGTTGGCAGTTGTTGCTGCTGTGTTAGCATTGGCAATAGCTTGACGTTTACTGCTGCGTTGCTGCAACTGTTGGTGCTGCTGCTGATGTGACTGTTGCTGTTTGTTGCTGTTGGTCGTGACAGCAGACAAATTGCTGCCGTCCTCCTGTTGATGACTGTCACGTCGCAATCTCGCACTACGATTACGTTGCCGTTGTCCCGGCAAACGATTCTGTGTGAGACCCAAGCGAAATAATACCGGCTCCTCAGCGCCAATCATCGATTGCTGCTGCTGTTGTTGCACTGCTGTTGATGTTGTTGTTGTCGTTGTTGTTACCTTTGTCACGCTGGGCAACTGTTGCTGATGCGTTAGACGCATGTGACTCTGCAACTGGAACACATCGTTGAAACGCAATTGACATTGCTGGCAAGCAAAGTATTTGTCACCATGCGATGAAATGAGATGTTGAAAAAGTTGCTCCAATTGCTGCGAGGGTAAACACACAAGTTGCTGCTGTTGCTGTTGTTGTTGCTGCTGCTGTTGCTGTTGTTGATGATGTGTGCTTGCCGTTGTTGCTGCTGGTGCTGTTGACAACGACTTGTTGCAATGCTGACATCCTGGAAAGTTGCCCAAATTTTGACTATTGTTGCCACTATTGTTGTTGTTGTTGGTGGTAGAGCGATTGCTGCAACGTCGCTGATTTCGCTCAGTATGAAATTTGTCCACATGCTTCGCCTGCAATTTGATTGATGCAAACTTTTTATCACAGTACAAACACAATACTTTTATTAAAGCCGTCGTTTGTTGTTGTTGTTGCTGCTGCTGTTGTTGCGGCTGTTGTTGTTGTTGTTGCTGTCGCAGTTGCAACTTTTCTAGGAGGCGTGGCAAACGCTCTAACGGCACACTGCATATTAGTGAAGGCGTTTGTTGTTGTCTATCTAGTTCCAGTTCTACATCAATTAGTTCCAATTGTTGTTCCAGCGGCTGCTCAACTCTGGCCAGGCTGTGATTCCTTTTTTTACGTGGTGGCGTTGCCAGCTTTTGTATGTTTGTTCCAATTGGACTACTGCTACTACTGTTGTTATTGTTGTTGTTTTTGTTGCAGTTGCCATTGACCTGCTGCTGCTCCTCGCTGAATTTGAAGCCACGGCGCAGGCCAAAGCGCGACATGGTCTTCATGTGGAAGCCTTTATTATTAGTGTTGCCACTGCTACACACTTCTAAATACTATATATAAATATATGTTTAGCTGTAAGAAAAAAAATAAAAGAAATTTATTTTAAAACCCAAAATTACCAATTGCACTGATTCCACTAAAACATATTTGTGTGCATGTGCGTGCGTGTGTGTGTGTGTGTGTATGTATGCATGTTTGTTTGTTTGTGTGCGCGTTTTGTCAGTGTGTCCACAAATGCAGCAGCATCTTAAAATCAATAAAGAGCAAACAATAAGGCAACCAAAATAGGCGAATAAGCAAAAACGCAAATAAAATTTAAAACCGAGCGCACATTTTGTTGACGAATATGACGAGAAAGGGACAAACTAGATGAAAAGTAGTACAAAACAGTATATAAACAAAAACTAAACGCACACTCATACACTTGTCCACATTGTTCATGCATGCATACAGACCAACACACACACACACACATGTGTAAGGTATTTGTACATGTGTATGTGCATATGTGTATGTATGAGATGTAATGAAAATTATACAATAAACATTTTGTACACACTATTCGTATTATTTTTTTTTTTGTATTTTTTGTTGTTTATTTAGTTTACCCCGCTTTTTGTAGTGATTTTTAATCTCTGATTTGCCGCCTGCCGCCTTTTGTAACATATATTTGTATATATATAACTTTATATGTATTTACGGATATAAAAAAATTTGATTTTCGTATTTTATTTGTTGGCCCTTTTGTTTTGCTGGCGTATTTATCGGGTTTTTAATATTGCACTTGAATTTGTTATTGAATTGTCAATTGCATATGTTTGGCCATAGATTAATTGAAAAATGCACAGCATTTCTTTATTATTATGTACTTATTTTTCCACCCTAACAACTGCGTTAGGAGGTATCTAACGTTTAGCCCAAATCGATGCGTGCGTAGAGGCAGTGGCAGCGACAGAGGCAGCGGCTGTAGCAGAGGGCAGAGACAGAGGCAGCAAGCACCAACCAGAAGCAGCGGCGACGACAGCGACAGGACACTGAGAGTTTTAGAGGTGGTGAACGATTTTTCTCTGGCAAGAGAGTGTATGCGGTTTGAAACAGTCCATTTCCATTTCACTTGCCGCATTTAATGCTGCACATCTAATTTGCTAGTTTTGTTATTGTTTTTGCATAAACTATTAACTATGATTTTTTTTTTGTAATTCTTCACGCACACACACGTAAACGGCACACACACATATTTATATAGTATGCCCCCCAAAATAAATGTGTTTTCTTATGAGAAGAATCGAAATCGACACAAAAATGGTCGTGCAGTAGGTAACAGTGTGTGCATACTGTGTTAGAAAAAATATAACTATATTTATCTGATTGGGTATCGATACTTTACAACATGCGATACACAGCAAATAAAATAAATTAGACAATTAGCTCCGTATTTCTGTAGAAATAAATTAGTTTTTTTTCTTGACACTATGTTTTCCAATCGCAATGTCTTATATTTAACAGAAAATCAAACTGAAATGTAAATTATATCGATATGTCGATTTTAAGCATTATCGATATGCCTACCATCACTATATTGTCAGCTTGTTTTTGACGAGTCATTTGCTTTTCTCGCCTCAATTTTTAGTATCATCGGCCAAGCGGCATTAAAACAATACAACTTGCAACGTAAAGTAATACAAAATGGATACTTTATTAATTGAAAGGGTAAGTACTTTATTCTTGAGGCTAAAGCACAGATTGTGATTAAGCATGTGCATTTGCAGGATGAACTTGATTTGAAACCAAAAGATGCACACAGCTCACTGGATGAACTGGACATTGATGATTTGTATGTGCGCTACAAGGTAAGTGTTAATTGTACTAGGATACACAGTGGCTTCACTAATTGTGTGCACAATGCACAAGAGTGCATAAATGATTTAAAAAAAAAACCTTTGTGCTTAGAACCAAAACTACACTGACTCCCAAAAAAGTGTTGCATTTCTTAGTATTTAATGGACTCCATTGTTTTTATTTTTTGCAAGCATATTTTTGGTGTCTTAAAGTATATAAAAAGTTTGTTTAAAACAAAAACGGTAGTGTAAAATACGACACAATTTAACGCACTTAAAATTAGCATTTTTAAAGCTAAATATATTGGTTTTCTAAATTAATTAGTAGTTTATTAAACTGATGCATAAAACTTGCAAGTAATTGTTATAAACAAAAAAAAAAACAGGAAAAAATATTGCTATATTTTTTAAAACAATTTTTGAGGCTTGTCAGTCTTATAATTTGACTAGATTTCAGACTTAAAAAATATTATTATTTAATAAATAGTTAGCTTGTCAAAAAAATTGCTAGACCAACTGTGTGATCCCTTTAAATATTTTATCATCGAAATGTAAATATCCTGCCCGTCAAACGACTTACTTGACTAACTGTGCTGTATTTTCCCCCTTTGTCCCCATAGAAACTGCAAAAAACGCTGGAGTTCATTGAGGTGCAGGAGGAGTACATTAAGGATGAGCAGCGTAATCTGAAAAAGGAATATCTGCACGCACAGGAGGAAGTGAAACGCATACAGTCGGTGCCTTTGGTGATTGGTCAATTTCTGGAAGCTGTCGATCAGAATACGGGAATTGTTGGCTCCACCACCGGTTCGAATTACTATGTACGCATACTGTCTACCATTGATCGGGAGCTGTTGAAGCCATCGGCATCGGTGGCACTGCATAAGCATAGCAATGCCTTGGTTGATGTATTGCCACCGGAGGCAGATAGCTCGATATCCATGCTGCAGCCAGATGAGAAGCCCGATGTTAGTTATGCCGATATTGGTGGCATGGATTTGCAGAAACAGGAAATCCGTGAGGCAGTTGAGTTGCCTCTGACACACTTTGAGCTGTACAAACAGATTGGTATTGATCCACCACGCGGTGTTCTTATGTACGGTCCACCCGGTTGTGGTAAGACCATGTTGGCCAAGGCTGTGGCTCATCATACCACCGCATCGTTCATTCGTGTCGTTGGCTCCGAGTTTGTCCAGAAATATTTGGGCGAAGGACCACGCATGGTCCGTGATGTCTTTCGTCTAGCCAAAGAGAATGCTCCAGCGATTATATTTATTGATGAGATCGATGCGATTGCCACGAAACGTTTTGATGCCCAGACCGGTGCCGATCGTGAGGTTCAACGTATTCTACTGGAGCTGCTCAATCAAATGGATGGCTTCGATCAGACGACCAATGTCAAAGTGATAATGGCAACCAATCGTGCTGATACTTTGGATCCCGCCTTATTGCGTCCCGGTCGTTTGGATCGTAAGATAGAGTTCCCACTGCCAGATCGTCGCCAGAAGCGATTGGTCTTTTCAACAATCACATCGAAGATGAACCTCAGCGAGGATGTTGATTTGGAGGAGTTTGTTGCACGACCCGATAAAATATCTGGAGCCGATATTAATGCCATATGCCAGGAGGCGGGCATGCATGCTGTGCGCGAGAATCGTTATATTGTCCTGGCCAAGGACTTCGAGAAGGGCTACAAGAACAACATCAAGAAGGACGAGCAAGAGCACGAGTTCTACAAATAGACAATTCGACAATTTTTCCCCCATTATTCTTCCTCTTTTTATTTCGTCTCGTTTGTAAACAAAGAAAAAAACCCATAATCTACCTTATAAAACATATATAATCTAATAATTTAGAGTTATTATTTTTTGGGGAGCATATTTGGGAGCCAATAAATTGACAAAGAATATTGCATTAAACAAATCCCACGTGCAGCGCCAAAGTCAATCAAGTTTAGTACAATAACTGTGAGAGCTTTGTGAGCCAAATGCGCATTCGTTTGGATTATATTGAAACTCAAACTTTCCAATAAGATAATTAAGAAATACATTTTCGGAGTTACTATCTTCCCGAATCTTAAGAAAATTGTTAACTATATAATCCAAGTAGAGCCCCAAATATCTGTTAGCTTAAGATCATGCTAGAATGCTTAAGAATTTTCACAAAAATCCAACGATTTGTTTTCGTTATACAAAATTTATTTAAGTTATATATCAATATTCCCCTAATTCTGAGTTCAATTTCACAAAAGCAATAAGTAAAACATTAAATTTGCTATATAGAAATATAGTTTTACAATCGAAAGCAATACAAATTTGTACAATTTTTTAATAAAAAATAAAACAATTTCAAATTTAATAACAAAATATATATATATAAAAAAAAGAAGAAGATATAGATAAAGAAGATCGTGTGTCTATATTCAACAAACAAAATGTGAAAAAATTTGCAATTTATTTAAATGTTTCCAAGCGTTTAATGACTAAAGAGATGAATTGGATTAACGGAAATCGGGTAGGATCGGGAGGACTTAGTAGAAAATTAAGTTGGTATTGGAACTTCACTTCATTAGGGAATTGACAACGGCGTTCACATTGATGGCCTTGAGGTCCGCATAGGTTTGTCCAGTGCCCACAAAAACTATAGGCTGTCCGGTGATATAAGTCATGGAGATGGCAGCTCCGACTTTGTCATCGATGGTATCGAATTTGGTCAAAACAATGCCATCAATAATATGTGGATTCTCGTTGGATGAGTAGTCGGCTAAAGATTGATTGAATTTAACCAATTGATCGACGGCTTCGTTGCCCACCAATGCTTCTCCCACGAACAAAACCAAGTCGGGATTATTGACCTTGATCAGTTTGGACAGCGAACGCATTAGGGGCTCATTATCCTGCATACGTCCGGCAGTATCGACCAGCACGACATCCACTTTTGTGTCATGGGCAAATTTGATTGCCTCCATGGCAATACCGGCCGCATCCTTGCCATAGCCCTTCTCATAAAGCTGTACCATCTGGCGATTGTTGTGCTTGGCAGCCGGATGCAGTGCGTTCAGATGTCGCGTATGTGTGCGCAATTGTTCCACGGCACCCGCACGGAACGTATCACAAGCGGCAATCAATACATTGAAATCATTCTCGATTAGCCAAAAACAAATCTTGGCCAGATTTGTTGATTTACCCACACCATTGACACCACAAAAGATGATCGTATAGGGACGATTATTACGCTTCGATTCCAATGCATCGCGTATGATATCAATGCGTCGTTTGGGCGATAATATTCGCACCAATGATTGTGTTAACGCCTCCTTCACCTGACTGGCAATGCTATCGAAGGTACCCATCTGTTTGCCCTCGAGTGATGTGGCCACCGAATCGCACAGTTTTGCTGCTATTTCCGATGCCACATTCTTCGATATCAAATGATCGCGCATCTTCTCCAGCGCCGGCTGTAGATCCTCTCGTGACATTGTCTTTGCACCCACAATTCCCTTGAAATATGATAATAATCCTCCAGTTTTTGCCTTTCCACGTGTCGTCTTCTGTTGCTGTTGTTGTTGTTGGTGTTTATTTTGTTGTTGTCTTCTCTGCGGTTGTTCGTGTTCATCGCTATCCTCACTGTCGACATCTCTATCGGATTCACTCTCCTCATCCAAGTCCCGTATGTTGCCCTGCATTGTGCCCACCAGCTGGAAAGGATTAGCAAGAAGCGATATGTTATTAAAGATTGTACTAAAACTTAAAGAAATCAAGTCTTCCTTCTGAGCCCAAGTGGGTGTGTCGCATTGCGAGCTATCATAAAACTCCCATATAAACTTAAACTGTCGTTTACACAAGTTTTAAATACCCTATCTACCTACAAAGTACAGGGTCTGCAGCTTAAAAGATTTACTACTCACATCGTTGTTGATGCTCTGCACTTGAACGTCTTCGGGCGCATCTTTGGATCTATCGAGGAGCACAGCATCCTTGGAGTTACCACCCAGATCCCAGACTCTTGGTTTCTTTCCAGCCTTTTCTATGGCGCTCATTTTGCTGGGCTTCGCCTCCCGCTCCGCCGCCCCCTTCTTGGTGGGTGTGAGTTTCTCGCGCAGTTTTCGACGATTCTCCTGGATAATATCATCGTTGGACTGCGCTGGCGATGATGGCTGTGATCTGGATGCTGGTGGACTTTCTTGTATATTAACACGCTTTTCATTGGGCGCGGCATTAGAAGAGGAAAAGCCGGATTTCTTGTCCTCGATCATGGAGGCAACGGTTTTCTTGGACTTCTGGGATTCATTATACGAACGCATCGCTTTTGGTGCCTTGCCCTGTTTGGCTGATGCCTCCTCGGCGGCACTGAGCACACTGCGAAACTCATCCTCAAAATCGTAGTCTATGCCAAGACGTTCCTGGGCAGCAATATCACCAAATTTCTCTTTAAATGCCAACTGCATCTCGGCCAGAAAGTTGTCCAAATAATTGAGTTTGATGACTTTTTGGAATACCGCCGCATAAACCAAATCGAGCTCATTGTCTAGCTTGAACTGTACCGCTAAATGATCTTCCTCAAAGTACTTGGACTCTGTATTACGCTCCTACAATCAAACATTGAATTGTTAATTAAACAATAACAATAACATAGAGATAAACAACAAAAACACTTGCCTCCAAAATGACGCCACGTATTAGGCTGTTAATGCACGAGGAGAAATTCTTGCCGGATTCATTTGAGTTCCAAAGCACAACGCCGCCTTTTGTGAACACAACCACAAAGTCCAACATTTTATTAATTCACTATATACCTAAAAGTAAGTCCTTTTGCGCGACACTACACACGAACCACAAATTTCACTCAACAAATACAAATTCAGTTCCACGTCACGCATCCGATAACCATGCAATGCAACGATAGTTATCGATAGCATAATACGCATAAAAATACCAAATTTAAATAGATACCAAATTTGAACTCGACCCGCAATACACTGAGTCTTGTAATAATATACACGCTTAAAGTGTTTTTTATAGCTATAAGAATAATTATTTAGCTTAAATAAACATCAAAAATGAGTTATGTGCCTTAAATGGTAATCCATTTCACACGAGTACGATACCATTCATCAACGATAGCTAAAAATATATAAAATTTTTTTTTTTTTCTTTCCAAAAATTTTTTTTTTTTTTATTATTTTTAACCTTTTTTTTTAAAATTATTTTTTTTTTTTTTTTATGGAATTTTTTTGAACATTATTGCAATACATTTCACATACATGAAAATTTTGTTTACAAAAAAAAAGAGGCATTCGTTGAATGCACATAGTGATTGGGTGGAGAGGGGGGAGTAATTTGTGGGTACTATACAAAAAAATAGTATATATCTAAATAATGTTCGGCTCGAAAGAAAAATAATTCAATTAAAAAAAATAGATGATTAATTATTGTTATCTCTCTTTCTCTTTCAAGCATCGATCGGCACGCCTTCCGCCTTTAATGAGCACTATTTAATTGGATTTATGATCCCACAATGATGTTGTTGATGGGAATGTGTATCAGCTTAACGAAGAATCCAATAAAGCCCATGATGCAGAAACCAATTGCGGTGGCAATTGCAATCTTTTGGAATTCCTTGCGATCGGGTTTCGTGCAACGCTTGACGAGACGAATTGAATCCTTGGCGAACAGGCGTCCGGGTTCGGCGAATTTAACAACCTTGTCCATGGCTTTGTATTAAATGAAGTTGAGCTGCAAATCAGAGAAGATAAACATTTAGTTGGCAAACTGTTATATTGTTATACGCGTATATACATAAAAAAAAAAAAAAAAATTTTGAACTTTTACACCCAACGCCAGCGCCAACTTAAGGGAAAACGCCGGCAGGGGCGACGTCAACAAAAAAAACGGCGACGTCGGGGGGGAAATATAAATTGGTTTATTTTTCTTAAAAAAAAACATATTTGTGAGAGCTGTGTATATTTAAAAAAACTTTAAAATATAAGTAGGTTAATATCACTTTATCACAATCAAAAAAACAAAATTGAAAACAACACACGACGGGCGGCGGCAACCTTAAACGTAAACGCCAACGAGGAGGCGGAAAAAAAAAAAGACGTCTGCGTGTGGTTTAAATTAAACCAAATTTAGAATCTTAAATAAACAAATATGTAGCTATAGTATTTTTTAAAAAAAATTTTTAATATTTATATTTTTTTTGCAAACTTTTCATTTAAGTAATTAATTGTTTTCGTAAATTGTTTGAGCGCCGCTGGTTGCGCTTCGTTGCACTTGTTGCAAGGTTTAATTCTTTAAGTCTGCATATGCATTTTAACGTATAATGCAGCTCACATATTTTAATAAGTATAAATTAGTTGTAAAAGTTTAAACAAATTAACTAAATATACTTTTGCAGCAACGCACACAAGAAAATAAATTTCACGCACCTCCTCTTACAATGAAAATTTCCACACGAATGAGACGTTCGTGTTAATCGCTTAGGTTGCTACGACACAAATTTTTTTGACAATTGTCCACGTCAAATTGTCAAACGGACAGGGTTGCATTGAGCACAGTGTTACCAGACTGATGTGCGTAAATGTCAATCTTTTGCACAGCGTTAAAAAATCAGCTGATACTACAGCTAGAGCCGACATCTTATTTTTCGGTCGGCATTTTGCTACTCATTTTTTAATATTTAACCGAATATCGCTTTAGTAAGAATATATATAAAACATTTTGGATAGCTACAAGGCACATTTTGTACACACAATTTGTACGTTGCGCAGGCGTAAGTTATATTGTTGTTTTTATAAAGTGCTGCGCGCTTAAAAGTTTGCAAAAATCAAAAGTGGGCAGCTAAACTTTTACGGTAATTTGCAAAAGCTTTGAACTTTAGTGTTGTTGTTATTGTGTTGACAGCCAACTTACGATGAGTGCACAGCCGAGTCCCTGCATGAATCCCCAACAACAACAGCAACCAACGGAGCAAGAGAAGGTAAGCTTTATTATTAAATGTGTATATGTGTGTGTATATTTTTGAATATATTTACTTTTTTCGCAGGTTTATCAATGGATCAACGAGCTTGCACATCCCGATACACGGGAAACTGCCTTGTTGGAGCTGAGCAAAAAACGTGAAACGGATTTGGCACCAATGCTGTGGAACAGCTTTGGTACAGCATGTGCCTTGTTGCAGGAAATAGTTAACATATATCCATCAATAATGCCGCCCACCTTAACGGCCCATCAATCGAATCGCGTGTGCAACGCGTTGGCATTGCTGCAATGCGTTGCCTCGCATCCGGAGACACGTACTGCCTTTTTGCAGGCACAAATTCCATTATATTTGTATCCATTTCTATCAACCATATCGAAAACACGACCATTTGAATACTTACGCTTAACCAGTTTGGGTGTTATTGGTGCTTTGGTCAAGACCGATGAACAGGAAGTTATTACATTTCTGCTCACCACAGAAATTGTGCCACTTTGCCTCACCATTATGGACAGCGGTTCGGAATTGAGCAAAACTGTTGCTACATTCATTATACAGAAGATATTGCTGGATGAATCGGGTTTGTCGTACATCTGTCAAACCTACGAACGTTTCTCCCATGTTGCCATCACCCTGGTAAGTAGACACGAAGGTGTACCATTTGCTTAATGTGGGTGCACAAAAGTGGTGTGTGCTTTAGTGTTTGTTCCGCAAATGTGGCAACCTTGGCTTAAGCTTTAATCTCTTTAAAGCTCACTCTCTTAACTGTCTCTCACTCTTCGTTTTCAAGGGCAAAATGGTTATACAGCTGGCTAAGGATCCCTGTGCGCGCCTCTTAAAACATGTCGTTCGCTGCTATTTGCGTCTTTCCGACAATACACGGTTAGTATATCTGTCTCACTTGCACTGCTTATTCTAAAATTAACATTGTGCTTGTTCTCTTCCATTCAGTGCACGCAAAGCTCTCGGTCAATGCCTGCCAGATCAACTCCGTGATGGCACCTTTACACAGTGCCTGCAAGATGACAAATCCACCAAGCAATGGCTACAAATGCTAATTAAAAATTTAGAATTGGGTGCTGCACAACAACCGGGTGCCGATCCTCGCCAGATTGGTATGTCCCCGTTGGGCTCCTAAATGTACAAAGCAAAACCTCACATCCATTATCAATCTACAACTGCCCAGCACTCTAAAAATTTAGAGACTAAGATCTGTTTAGTAAACAATATATAATTTTTTTTCACGACAAAGAATATTTTCCACCCCCTCCCCTCCACGATCCTTTTCAACTTTATCAAAACGCTAGTTAATTATGATCTTTAGGTTCTAAGAACTTTGTTAATTCGAATGCAATTGCAATGCATAACGGAGTTTCGAATTATGTAAAAAACTCCAATCAAAAAAACACTAACAAAAAAACAATTATTAACTTAAAAGAAATTATTGTTGCTCTTTTCACAACAAACACACACACACACATACACATTTACAAGTCTATAAGGTATTAAGTGTAAGGTAATTGTTTAATTACTACTAGCTTAACATATTTAAATATATTAACTGATTGTAATAAAGCAAAATATCAATTTAAGAGAGTTCAAATTGTTTCCACTCTGACGAGATAAGTAACTTATGTGGGAGCCTGTAAAATATTTGGTACACTTTTTGCCAATAAAGTACCACAATTAACAAAAGTTACCCAATTTTTTGTACCCAAAACTTTAAACGTAGCTGCGATAAGTTATGGCACGAGACTTTTACTTCAATTAAAATTCGTTTGCTTTTTTTTCATTTTTCAATTGCAACATTTAAAGACATTTATTATGGACACATAATATATGTATATACAAACAATATAATATTAATTACAACATTAAAAATACACATTTAATAAAGATCTACTTAGCAACAGCTGCGAGCACAAAATATACCAACATCGATTCAATCAAATATACGTATATATATATATTTGTATATATATATATGAATGTGTATATATTTTTGTACACATCATAGTATTGTTTGGATGACTGTTGTGTTTGTGCATAAATACATATATACATACAATTAGGACATATATATATATTTACCTTTATATAGTATAAACATTGATCACATCAAAGTTTTCATTACGATTATTAATTCTTATTATTTCTCTCATATTTTTTTCATGGACAACAATGTGAGAGAGACAAAGATAGTTATATATATAGAGAGAGAGAGCCGTTAATAAATTTTGGTTATTTTTACATACTATATACATACTATGTATAACTGAGCGTAGCGTAAACAGTTGGTCGAGTAAGTATTTTGACACAAGGAGAAATTGCACTTTTTTTTTTTCTTTAACATTAAGCAAGAATAAAACAGCAAAAATAATTTGTATATTATTTTTTCAAGTTATGTTATGTTCATTTGGTTGCTTGTCAAAAGATTGACTTGACCAACTGTAGTTACACCACTAATGTGTAGAGAAAAAATCTAATCCAGCTGCATCTGCTGCTGCTGTTGTAGATGCTGCTGCTGCTGACGGTCGACTGGAGCGGGCAAAGCGGATGCTCGTCGTGCCATTTCAGCCTTGCAATTGGCATCCATTATGGAGGGATTGAGGACAACAGCTGATGGAGGTCCCTGCAGCTGGGGCAGGGAGCACATTTGATCCAAAAGCTCGAAACCGCTGCGCCAAATTATGAGATTAGCACGTAACTTTAATTTATTACGATTTTTAATCAAATGTTTTTCCATGGCAAATCCTTGGCGTGCACAGGCAAAGTCACAGGCACGCTGACGTAAAACTGGACAAATATCGTTGTTACCATCACCGACATAAAAAACGTGATCGTAACGTATGTTAAAACGTAAGTCACGTTCAATCACGTAATGCTCAAGGACGCGACCCTTGCACAAATTGCTGGCACTCAGCTTGCAGTCCGTCTGCTGGTGATGGGGACGGACCAGGAGCTGTCCATTAGCATCAAATTCGGCGGGATTGGTAAAGATTGCATCAAAGCAATCGGCTAAATTATGGGCACGTAGCCACTCGTCAATAAAAATGCTATTTGAATCACTAATTATGATCAAATCAAAATTGAGTTTCTTATGCAAATGCTTGATGAGACGCACAAAACCGGGCACCTCAGGAATGCAACGAATTGTATCACGTATCCGTGATTCTGGAATTTGTTGGGCATGCAGCAAACGGAATACCTCGGCCATATATTCGGTCCAGCAATCGTTTTCCATTAGCTCAGTGAGGGAGCACGATTGTATCAATTCATTTGGCAGCAAATCACGTACAACTGTATCCGTATTTTGGGATACAATTGTGTGATCAAAATCGAAGGCAGCCAAACGACGCCGTTGCTGCTTTCCCAATCCACAATTTGCTGCAGTTGGCCCTCCTCCTCCTTCCTCAGCCCCCTCGGCAGCAGCGTTTGTTGCAGAGGAGCTGGACGCCATGTTTCTTTAATTAAGTTCCACTTGGCCTTTTTTGGGAATTTTAATCCCAATACGTATATTGGTTACCCACTGCTGGGCACCGTTAATTTTTTTTTTATTTACGCCTATTTTTTACTTCTTAACTTTTCGACTTCTTCCTTTTGTATGTATGTATTGCAAGCTTTTTGGCATTAGCTTTTTTGTAACTATTAACAATAGCGTTGCCATCTGATGAGATTTTTAGAAACTTCTGGCATGGCCGTAGCATTGCATCCCTCGTTTGTATGCTACGGTGGTGACAGACGGCTTCCAGTTTGAATTTATTTAAATGCTTTTGTATGTGTTATCGATAAGCCACAATTTTGGGCGCTTTATTGCGATTTGAATACATATTTAAACAAATCGACATAATTTATATCCCATTTAATGGCTTTCAAATAAAAATATTTTTATTTGTATTTCATAAAAAGTGTCTTAAGAGACCCTATTCTGCATTGCACGGGCCTAAGGACATACATTAGCCTCAATTTGTTTTCAATACTGTTGCTTGTTTTATCGAAAAGCGACAAGTGCTGTAAGTCGCCGTTTTACTCTATTGTGTTTAATTATTTTATATTTAATTATTATATATCGATATCATAGGTTTTGACATACTTATTTCTTTTTTTTAATTGCAATAATTTATTTAATATTATTTATTATGGACTTGTGAATTTTTAACATTTTGTTGTGTTATCTTAAAAAAAAATTATTATTTTTATAACTTTTGAATGGCATATAAAATAAATATCGTTAAACATTTATTTAACACATCGATGTATCGATATGCGTAAAGCAACCCTGCATTTTCATTTCCATTTTGTCGTGACGAGTACGGTAGTGTTATATTCCAAGCGAAAAAGAAAAAACACTGGCAGACAGCGAGCAGGGCATACATTTAATAATGAATTGTTAAAACGGTTGGTGCGCGCCGAATCAATTTGCGTATATTATTCGGACAGTTAAATTGTTAATAAATATACGAGAATTTTTTTTATAACAAATTTATGCGACTTCGTCTGCTGTTGCCTCAAATCGTTAAAAAGTGCGTGGAAAAGTGTACGAAACCAATACACGGAAAGTGGGACAACCGAGCACTACGCTTGTATGGATGTATGTGTGTGTGTACTAATGTGTGTGTAGTGTGTATGTTTGTGTGCGTGCATATGTGTGTGCGAGACGAGTACAAGTACGGGTGATTTGTACCGACACTCCGTCAATGTGTACGACAATGTTGTTTTTTTTTTGTATATTAAATAAATAATATCGCAAAAAGTGCAACGAAATGTTTACAAAGTGTGCAATTAAAAACAAAACATGTTTCATGTCTTAACACACCGACAAAGACACGCGCACACCATTATACACGCGAATTGCATGCAAAGAGAAGGCGCTCAACTTCTACTCCATCTTCTTTTGTCTGACGTTTTGCCGCATGGTGAGTTTATTGCCTGGCCTGTCTGCCTATGTCTCTCTGCCTGCTGTTGTTGTTGGGTCAGTTTTCGGCGTCTCTTGCCTGTGTTTTTAGCGTTTTTCTGTCTTTTCTTCATTTTTCTCGCCGTTTCCACAATTTTATTGTATTTCTTTTTGTATTACTATTAGCGCGCAGCGCATGTATTTGTTGTTACTACAGTCGCTGAATAATTTTTGTTGTTGCATAGGCGCCGTCAAAGTTATGTTGCGCGGGGGTCATCAATGCATCTGCATTTGCGTTGCATATGTATGTGTACATGCATGCATGTACATTGTGCATAAAGTACATGCATATGTATGTTTTTCTCCATGCAGCGGCACGGGCGATTGGTTTTTATGTTTGTATTGGTGCGCGTTTTGTGCTTGTGTTTGTGTGTGTCTGCTGTGGTGAAATTCAAGCTCGGGCCCATGGTGAATTTGGCAGCGTTGCCAACACACACACCACACATCGCAGTCGTTGCCTCGGTCGCTCTCTCACTGTGTTGTTGTAGTCGTGCGTACCAATGTGGCGCGGTTTTTCTCAACTTCTGCTGCTTGCCGTCAGACAGCTGTGTGCCGCGCATGTTTCCACGCTTACGCAGCGTATTATTAACAACGCTAAATTTGTTGTTGTTACAATTGCTGTTGCTTTTACAGGGTTCCCCTGTCACACATACACGCTCATACGCACAGTCTCTTGGTGGTGCGTTCATACTGTTTACGCGGCAATTCGAATTGCCCATCATTTTTGTCAAATAAGCAAAAGAATTTATTTTTGTACGTTGTATTATCTACAATATGCCCGTTGTTCATATCTATTTCTAGTTCAATCTGTGTATTTACAACAATAAACAAAAAATCAATTCCTTCTTTTATACTAAAGTGACGAGTACCGGCTAGTTTCGTGTGTGAGTGAGCTTTTTAAGCTTTTAGTTACAGTTACTATTATTTGCGGTATGTTTGCATTGTCGCAACGTCGAATGCAATTGGAAAACAAAAACATAACAATACATAGACAAATTTCGCTGCTGCTTTCACACACACACGCATACATGTATATAATTAATTAGCATGCATAAAAGCGTATGTGTGAGTTGTTTTAGTTGTCTTATGAATTTCTGCCTTACCCACCAAACTAACGGTGCAAGCTCTTAAAACTGCAGAGATGAGCAGCAGCAGAAAGAGAGTAAGACTGAGAGAGAGAGAGAGCAAAATAGCATATGATTATGTGTATTGCGATTTAATTGAATTGAATTGAACTGATGGGTTAATCAAACTTATTATTATAAAAAAAATCAGTCAGAAATACAAAATTTGTACACACGGTAAATTTTGGAATTTCTCCTCATTTTGATGTCTAGTTGTTTGTGTTGGTAGTTTTATTTCATTTTGTGCTGTCTTGCTGTCTGTATGTTTATGTGTGAGTGTGTGTGTTTGCCCGACTGCTTGTGCTTCTCTTTTTTTTTGTATTTTTTGTTTGTTTGTTCTTATTGTTGAGCATATGTAATGAGTTCGTTCTCCTCTTATTGTTTTTGTTTTACATCTGATCCATTTGCTCTCACTGCATATACATGTACATATACATATACACACACGCATACAGACTGATGCTTTTGCTTCTTCTTTCCTGTTTCTTTCTCATTTCTTAGTTATTGAAGTTCATATTCATTTTCGACTTCTTCGTCGTTTGAAAGGCTTGTATTTGTTGATGTTGTTGTTGCTGCTGTTGTTGTGGCATAACCATTGCTATAATCCTCATTTATAATATCCAGAAAATCTGATTCATCGTTATCGTTATTATTACCATTATAATCTGGTTCCAAACGTAACAATATTTCCAATTGTTGGCGCGTAAATTTGAGCAACGGCGGCTTCCCAAAACGCTCACCTTCCCAATAATAAAGCTCCTCTCCCTCTTCTGCTTCGCCGTGATCAATTTGATTATTTTGTTCAGAGTTTTGAATTCTTTTCGGTTTCCCATTATCATCGGTGATCTCCTCTAATATTGTTTCCGTTTCCGCTATAATTTCCATTTCCGTTTCCGTTCCGCATCTCACAGATCTTCGCTGTGCCTTTGGCTGCTTATCCTCATCGGCCAGTTTACAGTAAATTACTCGAAATATTAACCACCCACCGGCCAGAGCCATCATCAGGTGTTCAGTGATACCGAAACGGGCTTTTCCAGGTGCTGCAGGCATTAGGATCAGATTCGTGCCAGGAATGCGTCCACCAGTTGCAAGTGCTCGGATTAAACATAATTGATCCTTCAGTGGATGCCATAGTGGTGCAATTAGCGTTAAAAATAGCATAATGCCATGCACCTCTTTCGCCTATTCCTCTTTACTTTTCTCATTCGCAATACTCTTTTTTCTTCTTTTTTTTGCTTTGATTTTTCTTTTCTTAAAATTATTTTTTTTTATTTATTTATTGTTTATTTTGGTTATACGATTCTGGAATAATGTTGCTCAAAAACTGTTTCCTATTACAACAAATTTGATGGATTAATCACAGAAATTCTGTAGATTTTCTATGACATTGTCGCGAAGGCTTGCTGGAAACTAGAGATGTAAACAAAAGTCAATACTTTATAAATAAAAAATATCGATATTTTCCTCCTAAAAATCGAAATGAAAGCTCTGTAATGAATTTTTTGGGTAGCAAATAAAAGAAGTCTATGTAAATTTGATAAAATATTTATTTGTTCATGTTTAAATAACGTGAAAAATTAGTTTGTTTATCGATAACCGTTTACAACTATTGTTATCGATTAACTCATTTTCTGTGCTGTTTACACGACAGTTGTCGATTGTAAAAATTGCCTGACAGAAATATAAAATAATAATTATAGAAACGCCTATAATTCGACAGATTTTCAATTGTTTAATGCAAAATTAAATTACACCGTAATTACACAGCAATTCATATGGATTTTAATAGTTGGTTGAGTGAGGGAGAGGGAGATTTACAATCGAATCATTTATTTGATAAGTTGAATATACTTTAAAAAATAAACTATATACAAATTGTACAAAAGTCTCAATTAGTTCGATATAATTTTAAATAAAAGTTATTGAATGTCTGTAAAAGTGGAAGTTGTTGTTGTAAGGAATTGTTGATAGGATTATTTTAGAACTTTTTTAATTTAAAAAAAAAAAAAAAAACATTTTTATAACAAATTTTCTTTGTTATTATTGCAGGTAATAGCAGCAACATCAACAGCTACAGCAGCAGCAATTGCGTAATTGCGTTTGGTGTGGATAAAGGGAAAAGCAATGAATGATTTACGCCAGCAACAGGTACAGGTAGCAGCAACATCGTCTTCAGTCAGCCTGGTAGCAGCGGCAACAGCGGCAGCAGCAGCAGCAACATCAACACATTGCTCCAATAGCAGTAACAGCAACAGCAATAGCTCATCCACCAATAGCAGCAGCAGCAGTAGCAACATAAGTCCTCGTTCCAGTTGCAATTCAAATTCAAGTATTGGTTCGAATTGTAAAACAATTATAACGACAGCAGCAACAACAACGACTTTGACGGCAGCAACGACAACAACGACAACAAATTGCCGCCAACAGCAACAGCTGCAGCAGCGACAACAACAGCAACAGCAATTGCAACTTGAAGACGACGACGAGGAGGAACAACAAGAAGTGAGCTCAACATCGTCGCCTGCACAGCGACAACATAAACAACAACAGCAGCAGTATCATCATAATTATCATCATCAGCAACAGGAGCAACAACATCATCAATTGAATGTATCGACAGCAGCAGCAACGCAACGGCAGCAACTACAGCAGCAGCACCATCAACGTCACCAGCAACAGTTGGTGGGCCAAATAACGAGCACCACAGCATCGCCGCCGCAGCATCGACTGCGCGACGATGCGCAGCTGCCAACGAGCAACCACAACAACAGTAGCAGCAGCAGCAGCAACATTAACAGCACGCCAGCAACAGCAGAAGCAACAACAACAAGCAGCAACACCACAGCAACAATGGCCGCTACGGCCTTGGATGTAAATGGCGAGGAGAACAACAGCAGCAGTAGCAGCAGCGGTGCAGGAGGAGGAGTAGAAGTCGGAGTAGCAGGTGTTGCAGCTGGTGGTGGTCATAAGATCATCCTAAAGTTATCCAAACATGGCAGCAATCACAGCACAAGCGAATCTCTGTCCATCAATGATGAACGACGTGTGGAACCATTGCGTATACAATTGCCACAACAATTGCCCAGCTCATCATCATCATTATCATTATCGTCAGCGGCAACAACAGCAGCAGCAGCAGCGGCTGGAGCAACAGCAACTGCAACAGTGGCAACAACAACAACAGCAGCTCAGGTGCCCAAGATAACAATCCGCACGATTAAAACACCCGATGCAATTGTTGTTGCATCCAATTCGGATGCATCATCATCATGCTCATCATCATCGTGTGCCGATGATGAGCAATTGCCTCATATTGTACCCAAACTGACAATAAGATCGAATGAGGAGCGTATCAGCAGTGTTGTACCCAAATTGATTATCAAAATGCCCGACTCGGGTGGTAATTCGAGTGGTTCCAATGTGGGCTTAAACGAGAACTCTTTGAGTCCCCTGAAATCATCAGTGGGTCAATCGATTGCTGGTGGTGGCGGTGGTGTTGTTGCTAGTTTGCCCAAATTAACGATAAAAACGACCAAAATGGAGGGAAATGGTGGCACTGAAACCCAATTGATGAGCTGCAGTTTATCACCAGCATCTGCTTCTAGTTCCAGTTCCGGTTCCGTATCAGGTTCTGGCTCTGTTTCAGGTTCACTTTCAGGCTCTGCTTCTGGTTCAGGTTCGAGTTCAGAGCTGATTATGCCCACGGTGCCCAAGCTGATGATTAAAACAACGCACGCGGGCAGCAGTTGCATCAGCAGCGAGATGCAACCACAACAGCAGCAGCAGATACCAAAGCAACAGCAATCACCGCAACAGCAACAACACACGGTGATCATGACACACGATGCTACAAATGCACAATGTATACCCAAATTAACCATAAAAACAAAGTCCATAGAGCTAGAAGAGGAACAGCAGCAGCAGCAGCAACAATTGGTGCCCAAATTGACCATTAAAACGAGCAACTGCATTAATGAGCAGCAACCACAGCAGCAGCAGCAACCGTTGCTCAAGTTGACCATTAAAAATCTCTGCTCGCCAAAGCATAAAGTTCGTGCTGTTCTGGAGGAGAAGGTGCAGACCTCCAAGCTGACCTTGACAAATGGCGGTGAGAGCAATAGTCAACAGGAGTTTTGCGGCTTTGCGGATGCAACAACAACGAGCACTACGACAGCAATTGTTGCTGATGACAGCGATGAACTACGACGAAATTCTGATGACATGGACATTGATGATGCCTTGTCCAAGGAGCATGATCCTAAAATGTTTCATAACTTACCGCCAGCAACAACGGCAGCAGTAGCTGCAGCCGCAACAGTTGTTAGCAGTAATGGCATTGCTGCAACAGCAACACAGCAGCAGCAGCATCGACAGCAGCAACATAATATTGTAGATATGGTAGATTTAACTTCATCGCCGTCACCAGGTTCCTCACCAGCCCATATTGTTAGTAACAATTTTGGCACAACAGCAACAGCTGCTGTGGCAGCAGCAACACCAACTGTTGCTGGTACGCCCACAGTTGTGAGCAATCGTAGTTTATCGCCTGCACAATCCCAAGATCTACTGTTGGAATGTCTGCGTAAGCAAGCAGCTGCAGCAGCAACAATTGCTGCCACGCCAGCAGCAACAGCAGTACCCCCGTTGGCAACACCAACAGCTAGCAGCAATTGCTCGACTACCAACAGCAATATATTGCTCAGTCAGTTGACAGCGCCACCGAAAAGTTTCAGCAACAACAACAACTCAAATGTTGCTGCCAAATATCCGCAATTAACGGAACGTCTAATGTCAAATGGAGCAACGGCAACAACTGCTGCAGCTACGGCAACAACACTCGCAACAGCGACAGCAACTGTTGCTGGTTCGCAGCCGATTATTGATTCCATTGAGATTTTGGACACGCCCGAAGGAAGTCCACAGTTGCAATCGTATTTGCAAAGTGCCTACGAATCGGAGACGTCAACAATGACAACAACACTTAGACCGCCGCTGCCTCTATTGTTTCTGCCAACAACGCTTAGCAATCATCATCATCATCATAATGTGAATCATATGAATCTTAATCCCTATCAGAATCTGAATCAAAATCACAAGCTTGACAATCAGCAACAACATTTGCAGCAGTTGCTGAACAACAATGAGAATCATTTGAAGCGTCAGCAACAGCAGCCACATCAACAACATGTACATCATCATCAACAACAGCAAGATCCAAATGCAGAATCTCCCACGGGTGTAAGTATTCCTATACAACCAATCCAATTATAGAGCAACCGTTTAGTACGGCTCTAGTTCTGAACCGGTTTTAATTTTTTTTTCACTGCAGTTTCTATCAGTTTTATATCGAAGAATACACCCAATATCTATAACTAGACTATATTAACTAATTTTAGCAGTGTATCTTTACTTGTTTTATGCTGAACCATTTTTTGAACCGGTTCAAATTAATATCTCTCTCGTTTTACACGAAGAAATTTCTATTTTACCTCATAAACCTACTTAAGTAGGTTAATTTGAGATGTTTTACTGCTTGTCCCCATCTTCGAACCAGTTGGAACCATTAAATTCCGATTTTTTGGACCTTCATTGCTATGAACTGATTTTTCGTCCAGCCATATTTAAGACAATCTCTTTAGACCTCTACGTTAAAAGTCTGAACTCTATCGGAATCTTTTTAGCCAAGTTACGCAACTGAACCACTTTTTGAACCGGTTCAAAATTTGAAAAACAATTCTAATAAATTGTTTATCTTCCGCTCGTTCTTTTGCAGATGCCGCCGAATAAACAGCGACGTCTGGACAACAATGAGAACGATCAGCAGACGCACAACTGTAGCAACGACACCGCAGCAACAATAGCTACAGCGACAACAGTAGCATCAGTGCAACAGCAGCAGCAACAACAACAGCAGACAACGCATCGGAGTCGCAAGCAGAAACATGAACGCATACTCAACACGGATTTGGAGGAGCCACAACATGGACTGAGCAATGGTAATCTGACCATGGAGGACATGCGTTTAATCTATGACAAGTTGGCGGGAGAAATGGCAGCAACAACAACACCAGGTGCAGTGGCAGCGACAACAGTACCTGGAATAGTCGCAGCAACAACACCAGGAGCAGGAACTGGAATAGCAGCAGCAAACGCGGCAACGACGGGCAAACGACGTGGACGACCAAAAAGAAATGCAAACGATGTTAGCACAACACCAATGCCTACGTCACCAGCAGCATCAGCAGCTGTTGGTGGTGATGCCACCAATACAGCGGACAGTGCTGTAAAATCGAGACGTGTGCAGCTGCTGAGGAAGCGACTGGCCATCGATATGGTCAGTGCCGAGACAGAGATGATGATGCAGCAGTCGGCAACGGACATGAATCGCATCTGTGAGGATGCAACAGAGCGTCTAACAGCTGTGGTAACACCTCGACGTGCCACACGACGTGGTACCAATGTGACAGCGACACCAACAACTGCTGCTGCTGCTTCCACTGCAGCGGCTGCAACTCCTGCGAAAACAACACGCAAACGTTTGAGTAAAGCAAATCGCGCATTGGTTGCTGCGGAGGAGGCGCAACAATTTGTGCCAAGCAGCGATGAGACTAATAACAATAGCAACATGTCCTATGCCATCGATTTGACCACATGCTCATCCTCCTCATCCACAAGCAATGGCAGTGCAGCGACAACCACCGCTACGGCAGCAGCAGCAACAACACTGGCATCAACTGCATCGGCAACTGTTGCAACTACAGCAGCAATTGGTGGCAACTCTATGCTGCCGCCAACAACAATATTATCTTCATCGGATCCATTGCCAGATGTCATCTTTCAGCCCAATGATTTCTCATCAATTATGGCCACACAGCAACTGCGCAACACCAGCAACATCAACAGCAGCAGCAGCAACAACAACGGCAACAACAGTTGCAACAGCATCAACAGCAACAGCATTGGCAGCGCCAGCGGCAGTCAACACGATGATTCCCTCGACGAGGACACCTACAGCATGCTCGACAACTCTGGCGGTAAGTGTACAGTGCTCACACACTAAGGCGAACTTAAATTTCATACAAAATTCATTTGCCAAAAAAATTATAGAGTATAAATTGTTTTTAAAAAAGGAATATTTTTTAAATATTACTTTTCCAAATAATTTAAACTTTTTCTCCTTTTTTTAAATTTTTTTTATTTATAATTTTCTTAAAATTTGTTTTTATATTTTTTGGCAGATGAATCCTCTGGTGCATGCAACATTTTGGCCACGTTCAGTGGCACTGTAACACCAACGACACCTACACGCGGTCGGGGGCGTGGCAGAGGCTCAAGAGGAGGTGCCGGAGGCGGATCAGGATCCGGAAGTGCAAATGCAGCGCGAAGTGCGAATCGGAATGCGGCAAATGCAGTGGCACAGCCGCGTATGCCGCGCATGGGACGTGGTGCAAGTGCGGTGGCAAAGGCAATTGCCATGAGTCGGCCACGCTGTGTGGGCGGACTCAAGCATCAACCGGATCCGGAGCGTCTTAAAGGATTATTTAGTCCGGTGAGTTTTTTCTATTACATAAAAAATACGTACAATAATATAATATGTAAAATGAGTTGCAATTTATATTGCTCATATTGTTTGGGTAGCGCTTAAACTGCTTGGCAGGGTATTTTAAGTGCGGTGCCGTTGCTTTGATTAGCTACTTTTGCTGCTTCTTCTTCACTTTCGCATGATTCATTCAAAGGATGCCGCTTTGTCTCTGACTGCACGTGTCTGTGTGTAGGTACGTGCTTGTGTGTGTGTGTGTGTGTGACTGCGCTCTTCCATTGTGTTCCTTTAGTTTGTGCAATTTGTTTTTATTTTTACTATTTGCATCTTGTTTATGTTTTATTACGTAAATGTTGCTTACAACCCAAAGCAAGCGCCCACACACCTAGAGAAACACACACACCCAGACCCCTGAGCCCTGTGTATTTGTGTCGTAATTAAAATCAAAGGCGCGCGCGCTGCATTCATTGCCAACTGCTACCAAAAACGCATACAATTACAGCAATAACAACATCAACGACAGCACGCGAACACAGCAGCAGAGGAGCGCCAGCAATATTATTGTTGTTGTCTCTTCACCTGCGATTTTAATCAGCTGAACGTATTTTTTTTCTTTGTGTGTGTGTGTGTTTTTCGCGTCCGTCGGCAAACGAAGCTAAGGCAACGGCATGCTAAGCCACCTTCACCACACCTGCTGCGTCGCCGTTGCTCTTTCTCTCTCTCTGAAAGCGAGAGAGCGATAAGAGAGAAAAACACCAAGAGAGCGAGATAGTTTGCGCACGCTGCATGTGCTTTTTTTTTTTTGGTTATTCCTCTTTTGGCGCTTCCCCACAATGTGTAAAAAAAAATTTAATGCTGGCAACGCTGTCATGTGCTGCTGCTCTTTTTCTCTCTCTCTCTCTTTGACTTGCTCTCTGCAGTTGGATCTGGCGCTGCCGGCGTCTCTGCAGCAGAAGTAAACTCAAAATCAATGCAAAAAAAAAAAAAAAAAAAACAATGAAAGAACGAATATTACAACAATAAAATAAAGAATTTGATTGGATTCTTGAGCAAAAAAAAATAAAACATAATGTTTGATTAATTATTTTATTATATTTATTGCAGTCACCACAGGTATTCGAGGAGGACACACGCATGAGTGCAGATTTAAATAATAGCAATCAATCCGTGACCAGCATCATGGAACCACCGTTGACGCCACAAAAGTAAGTTGAGCTAAATAATACTGGGAACAGTTTAATATACTGGGAATACTGAGGTATATTAACCCATTGCTACTTTTTTGATAGACAACTGGATTTCCTCAACAACGAAGAATCACAATCATCGATGGTGAGCAGCGTCAGTTTGATTGACTCCAATCAAGGTCAATCATCGGTGGATGCGATCATTGGATCCGCATTGAAACGTCCAAAGAAAAAGAAAATGGAAATTTGTGTGGCCGAAGAGTAAGTTTTACTAACTGAATTAAACTAATCATTAACTAAAACTAATATTTATTTTTGATTCTAGCACCGATTTTAATGCCTCATCGATAGCGGAATATGATTGGCCACCGCCCAAAGGCTGTTGTCCGTCCAAGAATCGTGATACGTTCATGATACAAGAACAGATCGCACTCTATTTGGGCATTACGAGTTTTAAACGCAAATATCCGGATCTTCCACGACGTCCCGTCGATATGGAGGAACGTAATTGGCTACAGGAAAAGGGTTTGGTCAGTGAGAAAATGTGCGATTTGGGTATTACGGCCGTATGGGCATCCGATATTTTGGACATTATGTATGCGGATTTCTATGACAAGTACGAGGAGTACAAGGAATACATAAGGCAAAAGCATCTCAAGGAGATCGAGGCAAAGCAAAAGGCATTAGGCCTCACTGTGGGCAATGGGCGTGGTCTACAGGCACGGGATCGTGCCATGCTCTCTACGAGCAAATGGAATGTCTACTTCAATAAGACGTACGTAATCCAAATTAACCCTATAAACCCATTAAACTATTTTCTAATTAACCCATAAAATTCTTTTGTTTTCCAGGCGAAAGGAGGAGCGTGTCGCGTGTTTGGATCTGCAAACGTTCACCATGAATTTGCCCATGCCGAGATCAGCGGCAAGTTCCACACTTTTGCATCGTTCCATCACAAATGTGGTGAGATCGGCTGCTCAGGCTGAGAATATGCCAATACCTCCGAATCTGCTGCCTCCACGTGTCTATGATGTCGCCCATCGGGATCCCGATTACGCCTATCCACTGACCCTGGTACCGGGTCAATATACGTCCAGCTATCGACAACTAACGCCCGCCGAACTGAGGTAAATTTTTGGTAGAACTCTCAGTAGTAGAACACTAATTAATTATTAATTTATGAATGAATTTGTTAACTTAATTTTAGATCTTATCCTTTGAATACTGCATTGGAAAAGCCTCAGCAGCAGCAGCTGCTGCATGATACCGTTAAGGCTGAGCCAACAAAGTCTATTGCAACTGTGCGTCGCAGTCAACGTGGACGTCATCATCAGCTGCGCAACAATGAAGCCAAAACGTCAAGCGCCTCCTACTACAGCGGCAGTAGCAGCAGTGACGCCAGCAGCAGTGAATCGGTAAGCACACGCACACTCGCGCACATGGGCATAAAAAGCCCTCTCTCTTTCTCTCTCTCTCATTATTTAACACATGTTTGTTATTGTTTCTCTTGCAGGAGAGCGATGGTGATAGCGACAGCAGCTGCAACAGCAGCACAAGCAGTCAAAGCAGTAACAGCAGTGCCAGCAGCAGCAGCTCTATTAACTCCAGCAGCGAAGCTGAACAAAAACGTGAACAGGATGCCAGACTATCCGCAAATTGTGGCGTCTGTTTGCGTAATCAAAATCGCAATGCGAAAAATATGCCCGAAGCCTTTATACGCTGCTACACCTGCCGGCGTAGAGGTAAGTTTTTTTGGAATATGCGCAATCAATCGCCATTTTGCTTGGAAAAAGTTGCCTTTTTGTGCTTAAGTAGGGGTAAACAGTATCCTTGAGCAAGTAGGTTTTCTCAATAGTTGCTAACTTATTGAATTTTATTTAAAAAGGAAACGTTAACTTAAACGGAAATTTGAATCAACCATTTTAATCTCTGTTAAATGTATTAAATAACAATTTATCAGTTAATTAATATTTTGAATCTTTTGATATTTGTTGTTTACAATAAAAATGTCTTGAATACTGTTGCCAACTTCTTTGAATAAGCACAAACTGTTTGTCAACCTTGTTAGTAATGACTCCTTGAGCAGAATTGCCAACTTTTAGAAATTCGAACGATATGGTAATGATATGGACAGTAAACAAGCGATCCGGCAGCGCGTGGACGATGATATTAATTTACTAGTTAAAAATTGTATTTATTTTATTTTCCAGTTCATCCCAGTTGCATAGAGATGCCCCAGCGAATGGTGGGACGTGTGCGAAACTACAATTGGCAATGCGCAGACTGCAAATGTTGCATCAAATGTCGCAGCAGCCAACAACCTGGAAAAATGCTTTATTGCGAGCAATGTGATCGCGGATATCACATTTATTGCCTGGGCGTCAAAACAGTACCCGACGGTAAGTGGAGTTTATTTAAATTTGGCATTTAAATAATTGAATTAATTTATTTTTTAATCAAATGAAAAGGTCGTTGGAGCTGCGAACGATGTTCGATTTGTATGCGCTGTGGTGCGACGCGACCCGAAGGATTACCCTCGACCAGCGGATTCTTATCATCGCCCAATGGTGATAAGAGTGTTAAATCGGTAAAGCACAAAAAGGTTAAATGGATGAATGAATATCGCATCGATCACATTACCAATTTGCCTGAACACTGCTCCATGTTGTGTGTCCCATGTGCGCGCTCTAAGCCCACCAAGCGTGTCACACCGCCTGCAGCAGCCACGCCCAGCAGCACCACCACCAGCAGTAGCAATACGTGTAGCAGTAACACCAGCATTCAATCGCCGCAATCTCAGTCGCCAGTGCAGTCCAACAACAATAACAATGAAGCCCCTGCTGCTGCTGCTGCACAGAGTCCCAGCACTAGCAACAACACAGCGGCAGCAGCAGCAGCAGCAACAACAACAGCAAACAGTGCGACGCCAGCAGAGGTGCATGTTGCTATTGCTGCTACTACAGCGACAACAACAACAGCAACAACAACACTGCCAGTGAAGCGACAACAACAGTTGCAGCTAGTGGAAATACGTCGTAATGAATATGCCGTTCATAAATCGTATGTTGATAGTGCATTAATGGTGGTTGCTGGCACAACAACAACAACAACAACACCATCGGCAGCAGCAACACTAACGACAACAGCAGCAACTCCCGTCGCTGCCAGCAGCAACAACAACAATCACACAACAGCAACAGGCACAGCTACAACAACAACAACAAATGTAGCGACATCAACAACAACCGCTGCAACAACAACAACAATTGGCATAGCACCGCCGCCGGTTGTTGCCTGAGTGGGGGTTATACGTTATTGTGGCAAACGCACTTTAACGGATTTGTAGTAAGCGCGGGTCGCGATGGTGCCCCCCACCCCCTTTCCTACACACACAAACACACCCACACACACACACACACACACACTCGTGCATAGTATTAACAAGCAGAAAACGAAAGAAAGTTAAGAGAAAAAACTATTGTATATGTATGAAGTTTTTTTTTTATTTGGCGTATGTTAATATAATTCTATACATAATTATGATTTTTTTTATTTAATTTTAATTGTTATATTATAGAAAGTAAGCTTAAGCTAAACTTATGTTACTTAAGTGAGAACAAGAGAGCGAAGCAAAGAGCTACAAATTCTGCTTATTATGACAACAGCAAACAAACAAGATCAAGTATCAATTTAAATATATATATGTTTATACCTAAGTTCAATTGTTTAAATTTAGCATGTAAGATACACAATACACACACAAACACACACACAGATAAATCCAATTGCATTGAGTTTTTTAGCTGCATTTTAGTTAATTACATTTTAATTGTGGCGTTGCCACATGTCACTTGCTGCAGCGTGTCTGGCAACGTCCTGCAAGTGTTTGCAAATTTCTTAACTATGTTTGTCTACACCTCTCACTCTATCTCTCTTTCTCATACAACTTCATCACATACTTTCACACTAACACACGCACATATTGTGGTTTACTTTTGTGTTACGTCGAAATATTACAAAACAAAATAAAACAAAAACAAAATGATGTCTATATATGTGTAGCTTATAGAAATGTACTATATGAATAATTAATTATGAGAATAAAAACAAAATCAACTAACAATATATATGTAATTAAACAAATTGCAAAAAAAATTCTCTCTTTTTTTTTGTCGTGTGTCCTAATTTACTTATTTGTAATCGATAAGTTTAGAGATGTTAATTAGTTAAGCGCAAAATACAACAGTGAACACACACACACACCTACATATGTGTGTGTGCGGTATGCATGCGTATGTATGTATGTGTGTGTATGTATGTACATATTAGCAGTGTCTTTATGTTGGACGGCAGCTGCATTGACAAAATGGCGACAACAACAAAAACAAAACAACCACAATATTTACTATTATGAATTAGGCTTAAGAATGTATTATATATGTAATTTATGCTAATAATGTTCACACACACGCTCGTATATATAAATATTTAAGAACTAAAAAATACACAAATACATAAAACTTAAAAAAAATAAAATTTGTGTAAAAGCAAAAATTATGAAATAAAAACAATTTTAAAACGTTAAGACGTTAAGAGCGGCAACGCTTGCGTTAACGTAGTCTAAGCTAACGTAACGTAATCGAAGGAATTCGTCTACTTAAAAAAAAAAACGAAGCAGTTTTTTTTTGCACTTGGTAAAAATCTAATTTTCCATTGAACTTTATGCAATAAGAAATAATATTATTATTACTATTATTATTAAATACATGCATATATGTACACACATAATATATATATATATATTTACGAATGAAAGAAACATATTTATAAGTTGAATAAAAACAGCAGCATTAATAATTTTGCCTTACCAACGAAATTTCGATTTGGATTTGGAATTTTTGGTAAAAAAAAAAAGAAGAAGTGGAGTGTCTATATAAATCCCTCCAGTTTCAGTTGCTGCCACAAGTCGTGTCCAGTGCGCCAAAGACAGATTTTGGCACGTATCTCTTCGATGTGACACGGCAGTTTCCCGTGCAACTCCTCGTCCCGCCGGATGCAGGCCACGTCCTCTGACCTCAGGCAGCGAATGGGACACAAATCGTTGCAGCCATCGCCGACGTAGACAATCCGCTCATAACTCCAATCCGGGCAGCTCATGAGCCTCCGAAGGACACTGCCCTTACACAGATTCTGTGGACACTGTTCGCAGTGGGTTTGCTCCCAATACGGCTCGATTACCAGATATCCGTCATGTGTTATTCTTGTTGGATTGGTGAAGATGGCACCAAAGATGTGCTCCAGCTGATTGGCCTGGAGCCATTGCTGAATAAAGTACGTATTTGCATCACTCAAGATGCACATGTCCATGTTGGACACTTGGGACAGGCGACGTAGCAGACACTTCATGCCACTGACCGCAGGTAACTTGCGCACCTGTTCCCCAATCTGGTTGGCTCCGATGCCGTGCCGCTCGTGCAACAGTCGGAGCACGGAATGCATATACCGTATCCAGCCGTACTGCTGCACAAGTTGCTTCAGTTCCCGTGTGTTCTCCTCTGGCTTAAGTAAATCCCCGACAGCCTCGTAGCAATCTCCTGCAATGATCGTGTTGTCGAAGTCAAAGGTCGCCAGAAGTCGTGGTCGCACATCTTTGGGTAACTGGTAGCTGCGCAGGCTTGTGCCGGTCAAGAATTTCACATAATTCATTCTAAAATTTTCATATTTCAATGCCTAAACACAAATCCAAAGTCGAAAGAAATGAAAACTCAGATTTAATTTATTTTCACATTTATAAAGATCTGGATTGAATATACATATACAATTACAATTACAGTTATTCAAAGCACATTGATAGTATTTACCACTCTTTTTCTCCCTCTCTCTCTTTCTTTCTCACTTCTGCACTAGTTTACAAGCAGACATAACCTTAAAAAAATTAAAGTCACGTCAAAAACTCACTCTTTCAGCAATTTAATAAGTTTTTATTTTATAGTTTTCTAACTCAGATTTCCTTATTTTCATTTTCTTTTATTAAACAATTAGCTTAACATTTATTTTTTTTGAACAATTATTAAAAGAAAATGAAATATCATGGTCTATTTCTGCATACCTCATCTTTACGCATACCATTCATAGATATATATTTCTTATATGTTTAAAAATTCAATGGCTAATCAAAAAAAATGTTTAATATTTTTTCTACTTCTTTTTACTCAACAAATCATTTTTTCTAGCAACTTAATTTTGTTGCCCAGTGTAAGCATTTGTTGACATTCCTTTTTACCGTTGGTTTCAAAGCTCTGCTCAAAGCTTTCGGAGAGCATTAAAGCTTGGCAGCTTTGCAAATTGATCACAATTTAATAAAATAAGAGAGCGAAGCGGAGAGAGAGAGAGCGGTAGAAAGAGAGAGACAGTGTGTGTGTGTATATGTGTGTTTGTGTATATTTAGACAGCAGTATCAACAATATCATGTCATCTCTTTCTTATTCGCGCAAACAACGTTGTAAAGTAACAGTTAATTTTAATTATAATTATAAATTGTATAATTAATTACATTATCAAGAGTTGGCGGACAATTGTTTATTAACAATACAACGGTTACAACATTTATAGCATAATTAAATTTTAAATATTGTCACCGAAAAAATCTTCACTTCACTTTTGTTTATTTTTCTTGAAGTTCTTGTTTTTTTTATTAACAATAACTTTAAGTTTTTTTCCTTTTTTGATTTTCGTGGCCTTTTTTCTACAATTTCTGTTTTTTTTTTCAATAATATTATTTTTTTTTGGTCCACACACAACAATGCGCAAAATACGTTTCCAAAAATTGATTTTTGTTTTCTTTTTTAAAATTATGTAAATACATTAATAGTTACAATTATTTAAATATAGTATATTTGTGTGTCTGTCTGTCTGTGTGTGTGTGTGTGTTTAATTATGCAAAAAGCAATGCAAATGCAAAATGGAACAGCGCACAAACCGATTTCAAAAAGTGGTTTATATATATATATAGATATATATACCATATATTTATCTGTTGTTTATATACACATAAACTATATATATATATTAATTAATTAATTCATGTAGATTTATATGTTCTTTTTACTATAATTAAATCAGCATTTGCGAATTTCATTACTCAACTTTAAATATTTTTTAATTCTTTATCTTTTTGACTGGAATCACTTTCTTCTACTGCTTCTTCTCCTCTTTCTTTCTCCTGCTCTTCTTTGAAGCCCTTGTTGTACTTTAACTATTTGCTCATTCTTCTTCTTCTGTTCTCTTTTGCAAAGTCTTGATTTTACCCTTTCTTCCGTTCGTCTTTCTTTTAGCTTATGCTTTCTACAAATTTCACAATTCTTCTTAGTTTTACTTTACTTTACTCTCTTTTTTCGTTGCCTTTGGCAAAACTTTGGAAGCCTCTCTTTTATCTCATTCTTCTCCTTACTTTCTTTTATGTTTCTGTAAGCTTTGGTCTTGTAGCTTTTACAATTCTTCTTCAATTCTTTTAGTTTTCTTATTTTTCTTTTCCTATTCTACAAAATGTTACTTAATTTCTCTTACTCTCTTTCTTTGCCTCTTACACATATTGAAGCCTTTCTTCTAAGTTGTACTTTTTCTGCGTATTCTTTTTTCGTTGCCTTTGGCAAACTTGGAAGCCTCGATTCTTTTTTCACATTCTTCTAACTACCATTGTCTTCTTCTCTTGCTTTCTGCTCGTCTCCTCGGAAGCCTCTCTTCTTTTTTTCACATTCTTCCAAATAACGGTTTATTCATGTTTGTAAATCTATGTTTCTTAAAAGTTTTGTTCTTTCTTCAAGTTTTTGTTTTCTATAAATCAATTCTTCGTTCTTCGTGGAAGCCTCTTATAAAGTAACAGTTAAATTTGGAGCTTTCTTCCATCTAAGTAGTTTTAATTTGAAGCTCTTCAATTCGCTTTCTTTTTCCGGTTCAGGTTTCCAATTCTTCGCGCTACATAAGTCTTCCCTTTGCGTCGTTTTGCAACACTGCTGCAGCCGTTTCTTCTAGCCTAGACCTAAACCGTTGTCTGCACATTCTGCACAGTTCTGGAGAGCTCTACCTTGGAAGGTATCAGGTAGAAAGCAGGTGTCATTGTCTCGCCACAAGGACACTGGCAGGCTAAAGGAAGAGGGAGAAATCTTTAGCGATATATATCGTATGTAATGCGATAGTTTAGTTACCGTTAACCCAGCTAAAATTTCCCAGTTTCTGTTCACATTTGGGGCAGTAGAGTCGCCCCTGGGTATTGAGCATGATGCGATGCATCCACGCAATGGGCTCCACAAAGACGAGACTGCGACAGGCATTGCTACCTCCACTGGCCACGCCCCCCGCCTCATGGCTGGGCGAACCCAGTGATGCCTTCCTAATGCGCTCCGCCAACTGATCCAACAGACGTGGCTCCGTGCCCGTGGCCGTACCTGATCCTGTTGCGGTTCCCACCACCGCTGCACTTGCAGTTGCGTCCACATCCTGTCCAGCGTTGCCGGCATTGCGTGCACGATGTTCCAGCACATGGGATTTACTGGCCAGAACACGACGACAGCGTCGGCAACGAAATACAATTGGCTCGGGATTCTCGCGTGTTATGTCCGGATCGGGACGCACCACATTATGGAAACTCTGTGGCAAAATCTTGGCCTTACGCATCTGTTCGCCTGCCAGACGCAGTCGGTGCATCTTATAGCGCTGATAGCTCGGATCGATCTTGTAGCCCATGCGACGGAAGAGCTTCAGTTGTGCCACAAATCCCACATTTGGCTGCACGAAGCGACGCTTCGACTTGACCAGATCGTAGGCTGCCTGATAGTCCAGATTGTGGCGCTTCATTACGTAGGCGATCACCGCCGAGGAGCTGCGACTGACACCGTAGTAGCTGGAGTGGGAATAGGAGCAGCCAATGAGTTCAGTGCTGGGTAAAGTGTTTGCTAGAGGTGGGATCGTGACTGCTCACGTCACGAGGCAAGGAATTCAAGGAACTATCGCAAATTCTTTTAGACACGAGGTCATCTCTAATCTCTAATTTGACAGTGTTGAGACTTTAGCTACTTTCAAGCTAGAAAAGGTACAGAATTGGAGCTTTTGGACACGAGCCCAGCTCTCATGGAAATTTTTGAAGCTACATTTGGCCAAAAACTTCTTTTAAGGCTAAAAAAGGCTGAATTAACTGCTACCCATTAACGCTTTGTAAAAAATACATACAGGACCTAAACCAGTCGTGCTTACCAGTGCACCAACACATTGAGCTGCTGATCCAGTGCATTTCCAATGAACTCTACACAGGATTCCAAATGCTGCAAGATGTCCTCGCGTGGCATGTCCGCAACTGAAAAGGAGATTAAACAGCTTTAAAGTGTCCAGGGATACGAAATCAAGAAATTTCTGGGTACAACTCACTTTGCACATATTTGGTGGTCAGAAACGTGGAGTCCACAATGTGTTGTGGCAGTGGCACCGAGTCCAACGTGAGAATGTGTGTGATTTTAAAGGATTTCAGCGTTTCCATATGCGTGGCCGCGGTCAGGTTGCCTGCAACATGAAACATGAAACATGCAACAAGCTCATATGGATTGCCAGGGATTCTGAGAAAATTTAATGTTTTGTGCTTACCGAGAAACAGCCCTGTCTCCACCTCGTCAATGCTAACGGGTCCTCCATCAAAATCCTCGCGCAACAATGTCCCCGCGTCCTTTGGTTTACCCCGCGTGCCAGCAGCGTGGGCAGTAGCAGCAGCAGCTGGACGTGGCTGCGCAGCATTCATGCTGCAAGTTCAGCAACTGTTGCGCTCTCGTTGCACGTTGTAAGTGGAAGCACTCAAAAACTGAACACAGCGTGAATGAAACTATGCTGCATGGTATATGCAACTAGACAGGTAAGCACTTAATGCGTTGTTTCATTTGCACACAAAGGCATTTTGCCTTTTAGCCCACACGACTCACACACACACACACACACACACATGCGTAGGGACTTTCCTGCTCCCCTGTTCCGCACGCATTGCATAGCGAAGGCCACGAATAACGCTAAATGAGTGCGCAGGTTTTGTGTGTCTCTACTGCGCATGACGTCACAAGCTCAACGCTCTACAAGCGCTCAAATAACTACCGACCAAGTTTTATATGTTAATTATGGCGCCAGTGCACGAATTAAACAGAATGAAAACGTTATACAAATATGCAATGCAAATATTCAACTTGTTCACTATTTACATTTTTTGTTTACTATAAAATTGTGTTTATGACGTCACGCCACACAATTTCCAACTATTCAACTGAACGAATGAGTTCAATTGATCTCAAACTGTAGTGAACCAGGAATTTGTTTTTGGCTTACAGTTTGGTAAGCAGTTCAGTTGAACTGAGACCAAACAATTCGATAGGTACACTGCTGCCAAAACCGGTACATATTTTCGGTTTCTCGGTACATGGGTACTTATCAACAAGGGTACATTTGGTAAGGCTTTGAATTTACAGAAATTAAAAACTTATAATTGTAAATTAAAGTTATTATTAATTAATTTGCGTAAGATAAGTTAACTAAAGTTGTATTAGTTGATAGTTCTTTTATTTATTGTTGAATTATATTTTACAGCTGAATTTCTTTCGATTCTTAAGAGACTTTCAAATTGTTTATCAATGCAAATGCAAGTGGAATCGTTCGTATGCCTATAATTGGATAACTTCCATATTAAAAAGTCGTATTGCAAACACAATCACGTACTCAAAACGTTATAAAATTTCTATTTGCCAATTACGCAACAATATTTAAAGAAGAAATTTATTTAAATAGTAATTTTTTCTAAAATTTTTTGATTGTTTTCTGGAAGAATTTACGTAAATCCAAAAGTTGTGTCTCTTTTTACATTATTTCTTTGATTTCGGAACTGCTGTTTAAGTAATTTGTTTCATATTAGTTGCAAATTGAATAATAACCATTTATTACAATATCATAAACAATTAAATGTAATCAAAACTGGTTAATGATCCATTTACTTCCCTATAATTGCACTGAAATCACACAGCGAGGAAGTTTCCAATCTCTTAATTACATTTAAATATTGTTCAAAAATTTATGTGTTACATTTTTATAGCTACAGATACAGAAATATTTAAACGTCTTTCTATTTCATTAGTATAATTTAATTTTTTTAAATTTATTGTTCAGTTATAAGAAAAGAGAAATTCCCTGTGAATTTCTAGGGATTTTTTAATGTAACTGGTTCAATTTCAATTGTTCCTTTGAACTGTTACTCAATTAAAATATCCCTGCCCTTAATTTCCCATCGGCCACAGAAACCGTTATAAACTGCCGCTTAAAATTCAAACGTTTAAACATATGGAATTATTCAACTTGCATTTGATTTGACCATGGGTCGCGGATTTCCAGGAACATGCAAGCATAAAACTCAACGCAAGCCAAGCGAAGATATTTAAGCCGACGGAAGCTGTTTGAATGAAACTGGCACACAAACCCCATAAACAATGAAGCAGAAAAGAAATAATACAAAAACAAACGAAGCAAAAAAGAAAAAAAAAATCAAAATGGTACTCCTAAGCTGCCGGCGGTGCCATTGGATGCTGCTACCCGCAAAAGGAAACTGAAACTCAACACAAGTGTGACGCAATTCAATCACGTTGAACTCTATCTATCTGCACTGCTCTTATGCACAGGTCTAATAAGTACATACACCGATGTTCATACAACTACATACAAATGTATATTTGCGATTGTGTTTGTCTGTTGTGATAGTGGTTTAAATCGCACTACCGCTTTAATTGCTTGCTGTGTTTAATAGTTTGTTTCATCTTTCGGTGCTCTCGGAGAGTGCGAGAGCAGCGAATTGAGAGTGCATTGACAAATTAGTGAAAGAGAGAGGGTTAGAGAGTGAGAGAGTTAAAAGGTTATTATCTCCGCTGAGCGCTGTTGAATTGTGAGCGTGCGCATATTGGCCGTGACTGATATTAACGGTAGCAGGTAACAGAAAATTTAAATAACAAATTAAGCTGGCTCGTATACATATATTATATAAATAATTTGCAATACACAATAATGCATATGCATAACGTTTTTAACGTTGTCATTGGTGTTGTTATCAGCAGCAACAACCCGCGACTTTGGGTCAAACTCGTAACATTCGATAATTGTTATCGTATATTGCATCGTATCGAATCAGCTGTTCACAGGATGAACTACTGAGCAGCTGAAATCAGTGCAGCCATATTAGCCTTTTTTTTGACAGATCTATCCTTTTCAAAGATGAATGAGCGGGAATTATTTTTTAAAAGTACCTATCCGTATATCTCAATACTACTTCGTAAATGCTTTATAAATTTGCACCTGAATAAAGTATTAGATTTTCACAGATAAATAAAATGAAACAATGGATTCTTAAACCCGTTACTGTTTTTCGTTTTAAAAACGATTTGGACAATCGATTTCCCAAATTTAAGTTTATTTGTACTAAAATTGTGAAAAAAATTAATTTTCGAGAATTTTTTCTGGTTTTTCGTTGTGTATAAATATATATTCCTCTCCTTTTCTCAAGGCGGTTTAGCCATTTTTTGTAATCGATTGTTGGCAACACTGGCTTGAAGTAAGGATTAACGCTGAAGTGAACCACCTCAGTACTAAATACTCTGTTTCTGCACATCTCTGTCTGTCTTCGTCTATGTACATAGTGAATTACCTTCATATATTCACGACTTTAGCACATCCATAATTAAAAATGTAAGTGTTTAAATAATTAGTATAAATATTTATTCGTGTGCATTTGGCAAATAACAAAATACAAGTTGCTAACGCGAATCTTGTTTAATTAAAAAAAACCTTGCTTAGTGGACGCTACTTCTTATTTGAATGTCAGCTTTTAGAGCGTCATACAGATAGCATACGTACATACGTGTGCGTATATGTATATGTATACGCGTTGAGATGTATATGTGCACATCTTTACTTGCATTTGTATGTGTGTTGGCTTCAAGTTGCATACGAAACATGTCTCAAACGTGTATATGTATGTATGCCGTGTGCATGTATTGGAAAAGTATGTGTACATACGTAATACTAATTAGTTTTGGTTTTGTTACAGCACAGTTGCGTGTTATGTTTTGCATTTTATTTTGTTGTTGAAAGCTCAAAAGCTGTGCTTTTATATGTATTGATGCACACAAATACATACGTAGAAATGTATGAGAGCTCTACCACTGTTAAAACACTAGCTCTCAAATCCAGTGAGTAAGAGACTGTCAGCGCTATTCGTATTTCAATATATGTACGTATGTGTGTAGGTATTTATGCACATACATACATATATTTTCGTTTGTATGTATTAACTTCAAAATAAAGTTCAGTTTAAGCTGGAGCGCAGTCGAGGTTGCGTCGTTTGTTCGTTCGGTCGGCTCGCTCCGCTACGTTCCGTTCCGTTTCGTTCGGTTAGTTCCTCATGGTAAGCACGTTCTCCTTCAGTGGTGTTGATAAACTACTTTTGGTTCAATCAAAAAAAAAAAAAAAGTGACTGCAACATAAGTACATAGTGTTGTACAACAATGTCTAGCATACGTAGTATGTTTGTATGCGAATTAAAGAAATGCTTTAATATACAAAAAACAATTGTACAATACTCGTATTACTGTATGTAAATTTTTAAGCGCTGTTTTTTTCTACATAATTAATGCATAGAAATGCAATGACAAAACTTCTAAGTATGTTTGTTGTGTACACACATACATACATATGCACATTCAATTATTTGAATATTTGTGTCTGCCTCCCTCCCACACTTCCTAAGCCAATACACACACACACACAAGCTTAAAACTATTGCTTCTTTATTTTGTTGTTGTTTACGTACGGCTAGTGCGAAATTTTTTGTTGTTTTTTCGACTGTGGAAAGCAAAAAAAATAAAGATTTGGTGATTAAGTGCTTGGCATAAATGAACGTGTGTGAATTTTATAATAAAAAGAAAACAAATACTTATGCATATATGTATATATGTACATACATATATTATACATATTGTGTACATGTGTGTGTGTGATCTATTAACACATACACATACATACATAAGTACGTACAAGCACTGTATGTACATATTCATGAGTTACTCTTGTTGCGGTTGCTGCGCTGCCGACGCTCTTGTTATATTTGTAGTATTAACGAATGGCACAGTGAAATAGAAACCGGAATCGGTATCAATATGTAATATTGTTTATACGCACAATCTGAGGCATGTACAAAAGTACTTGTTTCATACACATGCACGCATGTTTCGCTGTCATTTGTGTCTGTGTGTGTGCGTGGAGACGTGCCTGTATGTATGCTTGTATGCGTGCGTTATGTATAGGAGCATAACACATGAGACACCCAAACGACAACGGCAACAACAGCAGCAAAAACGAAGACAACAAACAACAAATTATCAATAATGAAAACCGTAATATTGTTCAAATTAATACATATAAATGAAGCACGTACATTCACGACTGGACGTGTACAATCATTTGCCGAGAGCAAAGAGACAAACAAAATGTTGTATACACACATACATATGCATGCATAAGTTTCTATGTGTATGTGCTAGAGGATATGCAGACACAAACACATGCACATTTATGTATGGATGTGTATGTGCATCTAAAACAGTTTCAATTTGACTCTTTTTCTTTATTTGTATATGTGTGTAATAGTGCAGACTCTCCATACTCTCACACATAGACACACACACACAAGCTTAGGTGATGATCATTTGCATTTAATGGGGACTTTTATTTTTGCAATAAAAGTGAATAAACAATTGAAGCAAATAAATAAAGTGCAAAGTCATAAACGTTAATCAATTGGGAAGTACCCAGTGAAAAGTGCATATGTATATACATATAATACATGTATATAAATACAGAAACGACTGAACTTGCAGTTTTAGTAATTGGAAAATCGCACAAAACAACAAATCAAAATAATTGCAAGATAAATTAACAGTCAGGAAAACGTTTACGAACCCAACACACAGAGCAAAGCATGCTCACAAGAGAGCAAAACTCAAATGTGAAGAGGTTAAAAGACATGTACATGTGTGAGTGCTTCTTTTCTTCGGTTTCTTTGTAGCTCCAACTCCGATATGAGTCATATATTTCCGGAAAATATATATCATCGTGTAAACAAGTCGAGAACTCTTAACTATAGTTGAGTTCCCGACTAGAGGTCATCCATTAAACAATTATATGATCAGTAAATTACTGAGCATTTGCTAACTTTTAAAAGCCAAAACTAGCCGTTTTTTTTTTGGTTGAAAGGGTTGAGTGATTTTTACAAAATAGTAAAAGAGAAGGTTTACGAGCAGGAAAGCTTTGAAAAGCACTGACAAATCTGTACTTATTTCAAATACATGTGTTGAAATTAAGTTTTTTTTTGTTAAATTTCTGATTATTTGATTTGCGTGTTATAATTTTTGCAAATTATTATTATGAAAGTACATTTAATTGAATTAAAATTAAATAAAATTGACTTTTTTTAAATATTTTTTTGGTTTTCTTAACTTTTTTTGAAGTTGCTTTATCGATGGAAGCACTAAAATGAAGCTTAAACGTCTTACCACTAAATGCACTTAATATATATTTTTAAAAGGTTCTATTAAGCTTTGAATTAACTAACAGAAAAGTATTTAAATATTTTTTTAAATATAAAAACTAGTTAAAATTCAACCCGAAAAAATTTAGTTCAAATATTCAACTGGTTTTAAGAATTATTTAAGTTATTTCCAAAAAGTAAAAAGAAAAAAATAAATGATGTTTCGATTTTAAGATTTTACGATCTCTGGAATCGTATAAAATACCCGCTTAACTCCACACAAACCGGGTAAAAAAATCACAACTAACTTAAAACGCTTTTAAACAATACAAACTTGTTAACTTTTTCAAGTTTACCTAATGTCTAAAAAAAATATTTCATTTTTTTTCTTTGCGCTGCAGATTAAACACATCTATGAAACCACATGAAATCTGGAGGATACAAACAAACAACCAAACAGACAGACCAGACACACACACACATACCTATACTCACCTGCACTCACACGCACTTACTCACTCACTAACTTACACACACACACATACGCAGGCTCTAACACGCGTTATTGTATAATACATGCACTGGAAACTGGAAGCTGGAGAAACGAGAAGCAATCTCAATTCCAATAAGAATACAAATAATACCACAAAGAAAACTAGAAAGAAAATTATATAAAATAAATACCGAAATAGAATAAAAGTAAAGATATAAGAGACATAGAGAAGGAGAAGAAGAAGAGAGTGTTAAATATGCTTGATAAAAGCATTGATAAAACAAAAACGGTCGAATTACCATTTGTTGTGGCAGAACGAACGTGTACGGATTGCGATAGCCAAAAAAGTGTTAGACAGCGACAAGAAACATTACCGTTATCATCGGAACTAACATCAAGATCATCGTGCAAACAAGTAGCGAGAAGAAGAGGAAGAGATTGCGTAGAAAGCAGTTGGAGCAGAAGAAAAGAAAAGTGTGGGAAGAAAATTGTGGAAAGCATCAAATGCCATCCAAATGATAAATTAAATCAAATCTATAGAAATATCTATTTATGCAAATGTAATCGAATGGCAAAGAGCTGTATATATTTTGTATTAGTTTTAGCAATTTTAAGTCTAAGTAATACTACTACTGCTGCTTTTCATCCCCCAAATCAACAACAACAACAACAACAACTACTAAATAATTATAATACAACAATTAATGTTAATGATAATGCTACAACAAATTTAACTGATGATTTTATTGCTTTGAATGCAAAAAACGTCAGTGAATCTTTGTTATCTTCAACAAATTACTCGATTTATCATGATAAATATACAACTATAAAATATCCAGATCCAAAATTATTGATTATCGCTGAGACTGAATCGGAATCGGAATCAGAATCAGAATCTGAGGCTAGTAATACTCATACACATCCAAAAGACAGTGTGAATCAGCAAAAGAACAACAATTTGAAGAAGAAGAAGAAGATAACAAAGAAACAACAATTGGAGGAGAAGGAAAGGATCACAGAGGAGACTGAGAGACATCATCTCTTGGGAGATTTGGATACATTTGGTGCATATAATCTACCCGAGGAACCGATTTACACTAATGAATTTGCTGTGCATATACCCGCTGGTAAATCTGTCGCCGATACTATAGCCGATAAATACGGTTTCATCAATCGTGGACAGGTAATTATTGCATTCGTAATATGTATAATTTTGGTAGAGTAGTATTTTAAGTAAATTTAATTTAAGTATGGGTAATAATCCTTTTGACAAACGACTGAAACTATCAAAATTTTATTTGACTTTTAAAATGTTGGATACAAAAATCCCATTTTTGTCGGAAAGGTGTGATTTTTTGATAAATTGTTTTGTTGACATGATCATTACTCAGGGCCTTTTTTAAAATAATTTTTAATGATTGGAATTCCCTTGATATAAGTTAAGTTTTTTAATTGATTGTTAGAGATGGAAGCAAATAGTGCCGATAGTTATAATAGATATCAATAATTTTAGGGATTATTTGATAGTTAATGTATATGTATGTATGCTTTCGTCACTATATGGGAATGTCTTTTAAATAAAAAGAGTTCCAGATATCGTTTCCTGAGAGTTTAATATATTTTTATTGATTTCTAGAGATGAGACAAGTAGTAGTTTCGAACTTTTATATATTTTCGTTACTATCTTTTACAATGATAAGACTTCAGTTGGTTTTCCCTACAGTTCTATATATGTTAATAAGATTTTTAGTGATGATACATCGTAGTGTCGATAGTTGAGTGCCATCACTAGCTATTACTTAGTAATTGTTTTATAGAAAGTGAACATTTCTTAACCTAACTTTGCTTTGAATACATATTTTAATTGATTTCTAAAGCTATTTATTTTTTTAAGCCATCCGTAATTATTTAGGCATTGTTTGTAAATCTAATAAAGTTATTATATATATATTACTTCCATGCTCCACAGATCGGTGCCCTTGACGACTATTATGTGTTTCAGCATCATCGCGTGTCGAAGCGTTCGCTTCGCTCGAGTCGGAAGCATCATAGTGCCTTAAAGTCAGAGTTCGAGGTGAGTCCGAGTATAATTTACCTTCGTATTTTGACCTTTTAATGATTTGTAATTGCTTTAAAAACAAAAAAACTGTTTGTATTGGATATTATAGGTGAAATGGCTACAGCAGCAGCACGAGAAGATCAGGCATAAACGTGATGGACCCTATCAAGATATACCCACCTACAGTCCGTACAATATTTTACGCCAACCCAATGACTACGCTTACGATCCCCTTACGAATCCTTATACCCATTTTTCATATTCCCCAGACCCTTCCCTAACATCAACTACATCGATTGTGGGTGGCGGACCGCATTCGCAGCGTCTCAAGTATCGCGATGTCTCGCCTCTAATCCTCTTCTCTGATCCGTTGTTTAAGGAACAGTGGTATTTGGTGAGTAAAGTATGTAATCATGCCGTCTTTCATCTTATTTCACTCTATATCATATACATACTCATATCCACAGTACATTTTATACCATTTCAACTTGTGCAGAAGGTGTAAAAGTAACGATAAGATATTTGCTTTAGGTATCGATAATTTATCGATACCTTACATGAGTGAAAATCTGATAGTTTGTCTGATTTGTAAAATATCAGAAGTTTTACTTATAATTGTGAGATAGGCATGTAGAAATCCTCTTAAGACACCGCTAAATAACTTAAATTGATAAATTATCGATATCAAAAGTGACGGATTTCTTTGAAAAAATACAGAATACAACAGCAAAGATTATTCTGAATCCATAAAATGCTATAGATTGTTGAACTCTTCATAAAACACAGTGAGTTTACTTATATATCGATAAGTTATCGACACAAGAAAGTTGTAAATTTTTAAATTTGTAGGACATGATTTTAAAAATGAAGAAAGTTTTTATGGACATGTAGCTTAAAGATATTCAAAACCGTTTCGCGTTGCATATCGATAAGTTATCGATACCAACTAAACAGATTACTTCATTGGAAACACAGTTTTTAGTTGTATTCATTTCCAAAGCACAACTACAACATATTTAAAAATTTAGCAAATAGTTGGTAGAAAGTACATGGATAATATAGCTCTGTTATCGATTTCTAAACGATATCGTTACATATTTCATGCACATATGTACATACAACTCTTTTCCCGGCAACTGGCAGATATATCAAAAGTATAGATGCCAAGTCGGTTTCACGCTTTTAAACAAATTATAGCTAAAGTTTTGACATCCAGATTATACTATAAATATTTTATCTCTTTTTATCTATCGAAGAACGGCGGAGCCAAGGATGGCCTTGATATGAACATTGTGCCTGCCTGGCAGAAAGGTTACACTGGCAAAGGTGTCGTCGTTTCCATTCTGGATGACGGCATACAGACCAATCATCCTGATCTTGCTCAAAATTACGTAAGTATAGAGGAACCAACATCCAAAAAAGGTTTATATAAAGCTCTTTATTGTCCCTGATCAGCGTGGGGCCTAAACGATTAGCAGTATGAGCCTGAAATCTTAATACCTTATGTATTTTCGGATATTTTATAAAAAAAAAAAACATATATTCCATTATTACAGGATCCTGATGCTTCCTTTGATATTAACGGGAATGATTCCGATCCAACGCCTCAGGATAATGGTGATAATAAACACGGTACACGTTGCGCTGGCGAAGTGGCTGCTGTTGCCTTTAATAACTACTGTGGTGTGGGCGTGGCATATAATGCCAGCATCGGTGGTAAGTACCAAATACTACAATTAAACTGAACAGCTTAAAAAATCGTTCGTTCTTAACCTCAAATGTGTTAATTTTTTAGGTGTTCGCATGTTGGATGGCAAAGTAAACGATGTGGTTGAAGCTCAGGCCCTGAGTTTGAATCCCTCCCACATCGATATCTACAGTGCATCTTGGGGACCAGAGGATGATGGTTCCACGGTCGATGGTCCTGGACCTTTGGCTCGTCGTGCCTTCATCTATGGCGTAACAAGTGGACGTCAGGGCAAGGGTTCCATATTTGTCTGGGCCTCCGGAAACGGTGGACGCTACACCGACTCGTGCAACTGCGATGGTTATACCAACTCCATATTCACTCTCTCCATTTCTAGTGCCACGCAAGCTGGGTAAGTGGAGCTTAGGGAATAAATCAATATTCCGATAAGATTACTACATTTTATAAAGATTAACTGATTCAATCTGATTTTCTATTCCTTTACAGCTATAAGCCGTGGTACCTGGAAGAGTGCTCCTCCACTCTGGCCACGACATACAGCTCTGGAACACCGGGTCACGACAAGAGCGTGGCCACCGTCGACATGGACGGACGTCTGCGACCCGATCACATTTGTACGGTTGAGCATACGGGCACCTCGGCGTCTGCTCCCTTGGCCGCTGGTATTTGTGCTCTGGCGTTGGAGGCGAATCCGGAATTGACGTGGCGTGATATGCAGTATCTGGTGGTGTACACCTCGCGACCGGGACCATTAGAGAAAGAAAGCGGCTGGACGGCGAATGGTGTGAAGCGTAAATATAGCCATAAATTTGGCTATGGATTGATGGATGCAGGTGCAATGGTTACCCTAGCCGAGCAATGGAATTCGGTGCCTCCACAGCATATCTGCAAGTCGCGGGAGAATAACGAGGATCGGAATATAGCCGGAGAGTATGGATTTACACTCGCGACTCACATGGATGTGAATGGTTGCGCTGGCACTATCAATGAGGTGCGTTATCTGGAGCATGTTCAGTGTCGCATCACACTGCGCTTCTTTCCACGTGGCAATCTACGTATATTGCTTACCTCCCCCATGGGCACAACGAGCACATTGTTATTCGAACGACCACGGGATATTGTTAAATCCAATTTCGATGATTGGCCATTTTTAAGCGTACACTTTTGGGGCGAAAAGGCCGAGGGACGTTGGACCCTCCAAGTGATCAATAGTGGACGTCGTCGTGTCAATCAACCTGGCATTCTATCCAAATGGCAATTGATCTTCTATGGCACCTCAACACAACCAATGCGTCTCAAATCGGAGCTATTGAATACACAATTACGCAACAGTCCCGTTGCCAGCAATCCGTTTATCTTCTCATCCGCCTCGAATATTGGACAGCCCGCGAATGAAGGTGGAAATTTCAATACAGATAATTTTGCCGGTTATCTGAACTATCAGAATATATTTAGTAGTGCTGGTTCGAGTCCAGAGGTAGCAACTGCTACATTAGATGGTCATAATGTGACCACAACATCAGCGATCCAACAACAGCAACAACAACAACAATTGAGTAATACTCCATCGAGTGGAGTTGGTGATAATAAACTCATCATGTATTCCTGTGATGCCGAATGCGGAAATCTGGGCTGCTATGGGCGTGGTCCAACACAATGTGTCGCCTGCAGTCATTACCGCCTTGATAAGTAAGTCAAGTCAAGTCAAGTCATTTTTAATTCAGTATTTTTCTTTGTGCTTCATTCGTTAACGTTTTGACATTTCTTCACTATCATTCATTCTTCATTAAGCGAACGTTTGCATGAAGATTTGAATTTATTTATTTATTTTTCTTCATGCAAGTTTTTTTCTTGATTCGTAAACGTTTTAAGGTTTTGTTTCTTCTTTATTCTTCTTCATTCTTTGCTCGATTTTCGTTAACGTTCTTAACGTTAAAGTTGTCTTATGACAGCCTTGCTTATTAAATCTTACTGATCTTTTCTATTCCCTGCTTCTTCTTACCAATTAATGTTTCTTTCGGAGTAATTTTTTTACCATTCGTGATCGTTTTATTGTCTTTTGAAGCTATCTTATATTGCTTATTTTCTGATTTATTAGTAACTTACTGTTGTCTTTAAGATTTTCAACTCTCTTTTCTGTCTTTGTCTTTCCCTCTCTCTGTCTCTCTCTATCTTATTTCAACCTAAATTTACTTATCACTTCTTCTTCTCTTTTTAGCACCTGTGTTAGTCGTTGTCCTCCTCGCTCCTTTCCCAATCAAGTGGGCATCTGTTGGCCATGTCATGATTCCTGTGAGACATGCGCTGGCGCTGGCCCAGATAGCTGTCTCACCTGTGCGCCTGCGCACCTTCATGTCACCGATCTTGCCGTTTGCCTGCAAGTCTGTCCCGATGGATACTTTGAGGGTAAGTCAAGAGTATTAAACAAATATAAGTTATAGTCTTTAATTAATTAATACAACTTAAATTTATATGTTTAAAATTATTTCTATTTATTTTTAAAGATATAAAGAACCGCACGTGTGTGCCCTGTGAACCAAACTGTGCCTCCTGTCAGGACCGTCCCGAGTATTGCACCAGCTGTGATCACCATTTGGTTATGCACGAGAACAAATGCTACTCCGCCTGTCCCTTGGACACCTACGAAACTCAAGAGAACAAGTGAGTTGAGAAGCGTTTAAAAATCCATTTACAAACTTAACTAATCGTATCGAATCAATAATTGTATCATTTCAGGTGCGCCTTTTGTCACAGCTCGTGTGCGACTTGCAATGGAGCAACTGAACATGATTGCATCACATGCCGTTCCAGTCGTTATGCCCATCGGAATCAGTGCCTGAATAATTGCCCCGAGGGCTATTATGCGGATAAAAAGCGTCTCGAATGTCTGCCCTGTCACGAGGGCTGCAAAACATGCATTAGCAATGGCATCTGCACCGAATGTCTGTCCGGTTGGACGCTCAACAAGAAGGACAAGTGCAGTGTGGCGGGCAGTGACAGCTGTGCTGAATGTATGTGCATGAAATTTAGTACTAATGGGTTGTGAAAAGTTTGAAATTTATTAGAATTTATTAAGGAAATGATTGATTTGTCTTAATGTGTATTAAGTTAGAGTTAGATAGGGTATTAGTATGGTATATTATAGCATAGGGTACCTCTAAGCTGTGCACTCTGTAAACTGACTAAACAAACTAACGTTTCTTTCCCTCTCTACAGCCGAGTATTATAGCCAGGCTGAAAGTATCTGCAAATCTTGTCACAGTTCCTGTGAAACCTGCAATGGCCCATTGTCCACAAACTGTTTGTCCTGCCCCTCGAATCGTTTGCTGGAGCAGAGCAGCTGTGTCAGCGGTTGTCAAGATGGTTACTATATGGAAACAGGTGTGTGCACGCCTTGCCTGCACACCTGCACCCAATGCGTATCGCGCACCAATTGTAGCAACTGTTCCAAGGGTCTGGAGCTGCAGAATGGCGAATGTCGCACCACATGTGCCGATGGGTAAGTGTTATACTAATGTGAAGACTCTCACAAGCGGACACCTATCGTTCGTTTCTCTTTAAAAAAATGTATTTTAATTGCTATTCATAATTATAATTATTATTTATTAATTATTCAACTGTTTGCATTGTTTTTGCAGTTACTACAGTGATCGCGGCATCTGTGCGAAGTGTTACCTGAGCTGTCACACCTGTAGTGGCCCACGACGCAATCAATGTGTGCAGTGTCCGGCGGGTTGGCAGCTGGCAGCCGGAGAATGTCATCCGGAGTGTCCTGAGGGATTCTACAAATCCGAATTTGGCTGCCAGAAATGTCATCATTACTGTAAAACGTGCAATGGTAAAATATAAAATTGCTTACCAAACTCAATCCGTTACTTTTGTTAAAATGTGCCTATTCCCTATATTGTTTCAGGTGCTGGTCCATTGGCTTGCTCTTCGTGTCCGCCGCACTTTATGCTCGATGGTGGACTGTGCATGGAGTGCCTCAGCTCCCAGTACTACGATACGACAACTCAGACCTGTAAAATATGCCATGAATCGTGTCACGCGTGCTTTGGTCCCGGTCAGTATTCGTGCAAGGCCTGTGCTGCTCCACTGCATCTGGATCGTTTGAACAGTCAGTGTGTGCCCTGTTGTCAGAACAAATTGTCTGGTAAGACGAATGGAGACATTGTCCAAAGGGATGCGGACAGCGATCACTGTTGTCAATGCAATGCCGATACAGGTAAAGTATTCAAAATAATTACTATATAGAAAGTACTATATGTATAATCTTTAAATGATTTCCAGGTGAATGTAAGAGCGCTTCAACGGCGGGCAAACGTCGCACTGTTGTCGGCACCGAAAGTATGTTTAGGAGTGCGATCAGAAGTCGACAGGATATGGTAAAGGATAGTAATAGCGGTGCTTTTGTCTTTCGTCTCGATTCACCGCTCACCGCCATCACAGCCATTGCGGTGGCGATTTGTTTGTTAATTATTACAATATTCTCCATCATATTTGCCGTCCTACAGGTAAGAATTGACTATGACAAATTTTGGATTTACTCAACTTTGGACCGATTGTTAGCAACAAAGAATATATCAAACAAAAGTGTTATTTTCGACCGATTTTTCTATATTAGTAGTGCACTATGTTTATAATTTAGTAGTCGTAAGTTTACTGCAATACTTTTTTACTGCGAATACTACTTTTTATGCTACTACTTTTTTTACTATTTCAACCACTGCTGTTATTCTTAATACTTTTGCTACTACTAATTTTACTAAGACTTTATTTACTACTACAACTACATCATTTACTATCTCTACTACTCTATTTACTAATACTTCTTCTTTTACTACTACTACTACTACTCAATTTACTAATACTCTTATTCTACTAATGTGACTCCTTTTACTACCACTATTTTTTACTACTACTCTTTTTACTACCACTACTTTTTTTTACTACTACTACTCTTTTTACTACCATTACTCCTTTTACTACTACTATTGAACTTTTGACTATTAATCCTTTTATTACTACTACTACTTCAACTACTTTTACTTTAACATCACTAATTCAACATCCAAAAATACTATTTCCAATACTACTGCTATAAATCCTACTTCAGCCGCAATAATAATTTTACTACTACTACTTAAGGTCTTCTACAAATAGTACTTTTTTGTTACTTCTATTATTACCACTTCTACTAATGCTACTGTTATGGTTAAATCGAACCCATGCTGCTAGGTTTTTGTACCAAAATGTCCATTTACAGTATATGCAAGTTTAATCAGATCAATCTTATATTAATATATATATTCCCCTGTCTTTGCAGCGAAATAGTAACCATGGATCGCGAAATTCTGTGAGATATAGAAAAATCAATGGTCGTTCAGAAGGTGGAAGTGGAGGAGGCAGCAGCAGCGGAGGAGGTGGTCGAAACTGTGATGTCGGCAATGAAGCTAGATTTATATTCAATGTCGGTGAGAATGGTGATGATACGGATGATGATAATACCGATGATGATGATAATGATTTGGATATCAATACAATGAGGGCAACAAATAACAAGAGATTTGTCTACGAACAACAACAGCAAGAACAACAACAACAACAGCAACACAACAATGGAAACGAATTTTTAATGAAAAGTACAAATGATATTGATGCGATCGAGTTTCATGGAAGCAAAGGTTCAAATAATACAAATATGAACACCGATTGTAGTAGAATTCCCACGACATATATGATGAATCCGGCAGCAAGCAACAGAAGAATCAACAGTCGATATAATGTTCAAAGCTGATTCTTCTATAAAACTAATAATATAAATAATACTAATCCCAAAATTGTGAATACACCAACGGCAACTATAACTATAGCAACACCAACAACACCAACAAACAAAACTTTGATCCTGAATTTCTTGCTCTGGACTAGTAAATTTTAACCTTACTTGAGGAATATATAGCGAATCGAAATATTTAACATCCGAAATGATAAAAATTTATATGTGATTGTGAATTGTTTTTATATATATATATATTTGTAAATTTAATGTTTGTATTAAATTTTTATGAAAAATGTTATGTCAAGTTGAACAATGTGTGTGTTTTTTTTTTCCTTTCATTTTAAATATTTTATTTAAATTTACTTTTTTTTTTTTTTGTACTTATCCAATTTCAGAAAGGAACTTGTTTAACATGTGTGTGTGTGAGCGTGTGCGAGTATGTGTGGGAAACATATATACGTACATGTGTGTATGTGTGTGATGTATGTAAGTGATGTAATGTAATGTATGAGTTATGAATATGAAATGATTTTTTCATTCTTTTGGCAACTGGAGAAATAACAACAGCCAAAATTACAAAATACAAGTAGAAAAAAATGCTTTCACTTTATTTACATCGCTTAGTTTTGCTTTTTTGTATATATCTATAAAAAAGTATTTTTTATATATATATATATTCGTATATAAAATATATAAAGTAGCTATATAATACATATATGTCCATATGAAATTGTAATAGAAATTATTTCGATATGTGCGCTGCATAAATTCGTTAAATTAACAATGAAATAATGAAAGAAACGGAAAAAAATTATTCGAAATTCATTTTTCGTTAATCGTTTTTCAAGTTGGGAATGACATAAATATATAGTAAATAGTTGTATTAAATAATAATTGGAGCATTCGAGGGGTCGGAAACTTATTGGCAAATTATATTCTGATCCGTATAAAAAAAAAATGTTCTAGTTTTATACATTACATACATAGTACAAAGTATTTGAGCAGTATATATTCATAATGTTTTCTTGTTTTTAGTATTTTTTTTTATCTTTTCTTTTCGTTTTGTTGTTGTAAATGCATACATTTCAGATGCTACACCACGGTAATGTGTACGTGCATATGCGCCCTTGTTTTCTTATGTTTTTTTTTGTGTCTTTATTTTGCTACACCTGCACACATATGTATATAGTTATATATATATATACAGTTATATATATATAGATATATATGGGGGAGTGTATGTTTGTCTGTGTGTTGTGAGTGTGTATGTGTGTGTGTGTGTTTGTGTGCGTGTGTTTGTATATATATAAATATATATATATATATAGAGAGATTGGAATTATCTATGATATTGTACAGTCGCAGCACATGAGAGAGTAATAGAGACATTTAACCACCTTCTCATCGTTGTCATCATACGGATTCTTCGATTTACTATCATCATATTTATCTTTGATTTTGATTCCACCATCCAGTTGATCCAATTCTTTAACATCGAGTACCTTTTTCGATTTCTTACGCTTATTCTTATGCATCATTTCGTTGCAATTACGCTGCTGTACCATCTCATCGATCCATTCGAAATCCGTATTCACTTGATTTCGATTGAAACTGGAAACACTCTCAATCGAATTGATGTCATCCTACAGAGGAGTACATGGAAATCAGAAAAAAAAACAAAGAATGTAAATAAAAAGTTTTTTTTTTTTTTTAAATTTGTATTGTTCAGAAACCTGATTGTTATTGTGATTCCTATAACGGCCTTTCTGTGGCGAGGCATTTTGTGAGCTGTTGCTGTGATTGCTGTTACTGCTGTTGGTTTGGGCCAAATGCTGATTGTTGCCTTTCCGGTTGGCCAATGGCGATGAGTTCGTTGCTATCGATGCTGTTGTTCCAGCTGAACTGTTTAGTACCACAGCGGATGTGGACAAATCTGTTGTTTCACCGATCGATGGTACCTTGGGCAAATCATCGGGATTCAAAATATTGTGCTGCAATATGAAAAAAAAAACAAACAATAATTAATTGCAATTAATTTATTTGTTATTTCAGCTTGGTTACACTAGAATTGTTGGCTCACCAAACTCACACAGTTATTTCTACGCATGTTTTGTAGCAAAGCAATGACTGCCGTATCGTATTTACTTAAAAGTTAATGATTACATGAAGATAACAAATAAGAAAGGCTACAGTCGAGCGAGCCGACTGTAAAAGACCTCGTACTCATTCTAGTGCGCGTTTTTCCATACCAATTCCCTATCTTTGACCGATTAGTCCTATAGGAGGTGTAGGCTATAGTTGTCCGATCCGGATAAAAATTGGTGAGGATAGTTATAATGGTACCATACACATAATGTGTTAGTTTAGTTGCAGTCGCTAAACAAAAACTTCATGTCTCCATACAAATCACCCATTTTCGACCGATTTGTCCTATGGGAGTTATAGGCTATAGTTGTCCGATCCGGACCAAACATGGTGAAGATAGTTATGATGGTACCATATACATAATGTGTTAGTTTGGTTGCAATTGCTCAACTAAAACTTCATGTCTCCATGCAAATCACCAATTTTCGACCGATTTGTCCTATGGGAGCTATAGGCTATAGTTGTCCGATCCGGACCAAACTTGGTGAAGATAGTTATAATGGTACCATATACATAATGTGTTAGTTTGATCTCAATCGCTCAACTAAAACTTCATGTCTCCATACAAATCTCAAATTTTCGACCGATTTGTCCTATGGGAGCTATAGGCTATAGTTGTCCGATCCGGATGAAACTTGGTGAGGATAGTTATAATGGTACTATACACATAATGTGTAAATTTGGTCTCTCTAGCTTTAATCGTTTTCAAGTTATGGTGATGTGAAAAAAGTTTTTTACAATTTGCGGGGACGGTAGGGGGCGTGGCAAAGATTTGAAATAAACTTGATCTGCTCGCGAAGCAGACGGACTTTCATTCCAAATTTGGTGGCTCTAGCTCTTGTAGTTTAGAAGATCCAGGTGTTCATACAGACGGACGGACAGACGGACATTGCTATATCGTCTCGGCTGTTGATGCTGATCAAGAATATATATACTTTATGGGGTCGGCCACGCCTCCTTCTGCCTGTTACGCACATTTCGCTTCAGACAAACTTAATAGACCCCCATACTCTTTTTTAGAGTACGGGGTCTAAAAACGATACATATCCATCTATCTAAAAGTACTCCTTATGCAATTTTATGCCGTGCTTGTGTGCTGTCCAGCTATCCTATCGTCCTATTCTTCCAATCTGATACCCAAATATTTTAAACCGACTTTAAAGTGAACAGCATAAAAGCTCTTTAGACAAAGAGCAATAAAAAATACCAAACGAAATGAAAAAAGGAAAGAGGGGATTCCCCCAATTGGTATTTTGGCTGCTGAAAACATCAGAAACTACTACGACTAAACAAAGCTTTCCAAAAAGTTCCAAACTTACCAAATCGGGTATTTCGACTGTTGTGACAACAATCGGCGATGTCATTGGATTCGTTGAGGGCGTCGATGGAGCCAGCTCCGAGAGTGGACTATTCAAATTTGGAGTTATTGCTGCAACTGGTGTCGTTGGCAATGTGGCGCATTCCGAGATTCCAAGCGAATCGTTTGATGTTATAATAATCTCATGCTTCTCTGGATTCCCATGATTTATTATATGATTCTCGTGATTCTCATGATGTTGTGAATCAATGCTCTTCACACTCTTCACCAGAGTCGATGACATGCCGCCCAATAATGCCAATGATGAAGTCGAAGCGCCGTTATTTATATCCGGCGATGGTCTACAAAAATTACAAATAAAAAATAAATCACTTTTTATATAAAGTATATATTTTGTTTAAATGTTAGAAATATATATATATATATATATATGTTATGTATATTGACAGTGGGTAAAATAAGTTTTTTGGGTGGGAGATTTTTGTTTGCACACAGAAAGTTAACAACAGTATTAAATTGACAATTTAACGAAAAAAAAATAATTTGCTTGCTTAGCCTGCTCTGATCTAAAACGACTACAACTAGTACTAATACATGTAGTAATCACAAGTTTAAACAGTGTTTCTCGCATTTTACTTTTTTTTTCTTTTTTACAGGGTATACTTACAGATCAATCAGCTCGTTTTGAGCCCTGCTTCCGCCCAGTGTCCATACCTCGCTTTTCTTTTGATTTGGCGAATATGTGACATGCTTGTTTGTCGAACTGTAGCGACCCTTTGGATTGCTTTTTCGTCCGGGTATCCACAACATGCGCAAACCGGACGATTTGCTTTTCTTAGATGACATCTGGAAATCAACGTACCGCCGCCCACCCATCCAATTTCAAATATATACAATATACATATACATGCGAGTGCCTCTCTGAGTGACTGTGTGCAAATTAATCAGGAGTAAACAAAATTTGGAAGTTTTTATTTCCAAATTGAAGTTTTTTTATTTGAATACCTATTTTTTAAAAGTACAACAAATTTGTTTTCAATAAAAAATTAATGAGATAGAAATAATTTAACAAAAAAAAAAAAAAAAAAAATTGTGATAAATGGAAATTTTAAGAATTTCTTTCAGTTTACGAAAACCACAAAGTTTTCTATTAAGTACCAAAATATTTTAACTTTCAAATTTAAACATTTATGTTTATTTCAAGAGGTTTTAAAAGTACTCCTATTATTTTGCACACGTATTTATTTAGTAAACTGTTTGACAAGCAATTGTTTTGACAAAGAAAAAAAAAATACATTAATAATTTAACTCAATACAATTTTTTATTTGTTTTGTTCAACACGTTTGGAAAAATATATTAAACAAAAACTAGTATTTTGTGAACTTTGTCAATATCATTACTCGTCCCACTGTATAGAAAATACACAGGCACGTACATATGTATGTATGTATTTATATATGTACGTATGCACATATGTATGTATGTAATTTGGCACGTGCTTCTTTAGCTACTTAATTCTTAGCTCATTCCCATTCATTTAGCAATTAAGGCATAATTATATCAATATTTGTATACAAATAGCAACAACTCCCACTTTTATAAATATTTGTCTATATCTGTAGCTTAGCTTAAGCAATGTTTTATTAACATTTTTTTTCTTTCATGTTTTTGCAATTGTTTCAAGCCAAGCAAATATTAGTGATGGGCATAAATGAGATTGTGTGTAGGTGTATATGTATATGTGTGTGTGTGCCATTGTTGACATTGGGATTGCTGGATTATTGACAAGCATTTAATGTAGATAATAATTAGCTTATTCAAGCAGTTGCCCAAGATTTAGAATGACATATCCTTCACCTAGATGACTCTGTGAGCACGCAATATTAACTAGATAACCTTTATAAAGTGCTAAATTCCTATTACCATAAAAGTCAAGATTCACAAAACAAAAAAAAAAAATAAACGAAACAAAAGTGCGTATGAGGCTTGCATGTGTGTGTGTGCGTTAGAGAGAGTCTGCGTATGCGTGTGTAGGTGTGTGTTCAATACACATGCATATCTACATACGCCTATTTAGGTGAGAAACAAACAACAAATTGTAAGAAAAGCTTGAATTTATTTTTTGTTGTTTGTAAATACAATTAATGCCGCAAAAGTTGTAGTGTAATTGACACTTACCTTTAATAATACAGGCCTTTATAGAAATATATATATATATCTATATGTATATACAATATATATATAAATATATATATATATACGTGTGTGTGTTTTATATTGTGTTAATGTGTGTGCACCACTTTAAGTGCAAACAATAAATATACAAATGTATGCATGTACATGCGTTTTTATATTGTTTCGTATAAAATGTATGTATGTATGCTTTGTTTTCACTTTGTTTTTGGCGGAACCGTTTATAAATTTAGCCGAGATTCTTTCTGTGCATTGGACGGATTTACTTAAAAATGAGTTCACTAAAGTATTGGAAAGTTTGTTTAATTAGAATTTTTGTAAAAATAACACAAATATACAGTAAGTTAGTGATGTCAAACAAATGTATTAAAAATTTTGATATTTAAGACATCGATGTATCGATTGTGCTTTATCGATTTTAATCCGTTGAAGAACAACACACCTGAAGGTGGAAATCGGAATTAAAATTGTTGTCGCACGCACATACGATAAATTGCCATAAAAACAGCTGACGGGCTCAATGTGACCAGACATGAGCAACAGGCAAAATGCCATATGCAAACAGTGTGCCACAACAAATGAAAACATCTGCATGTGTGGCGCTCTTACGAACGTACATTGCACACACATGTACATACGCAAATCAATTAAGAGTTCTAATTATGAGACACAACACGGTCCTCTTAGCCGCCTAATCACACAAACAAACATCTTAAAGCACGCACACACAGGCACACCAAGAAATGTGTGGATTTGTTTCTCTGCAAGATTCTAAATATATAACAATATTCCCAAGAGCGGCGGGCATAGAATTATCGAACATGTAATATACGGGGGCCAACTTCGAGCCCAGTCTCCCCGTGTTCGTGCTGCACTCAGCTATCCGCTATCCGTTATCCGTGTGTTCTCGTGTAGACGTAGGTAAATTTTCGTTATTATTTTATTATTAATAAATTTTTTTAAGTATGTAAATGAGTAATTGCGAAATTGATTGCATGTGGAAAATTCCAAGCAAATTAAATAGTTATAAATGCATATGTATGCTAAAATAAATTGGGCAAAAGGCAGTTGCAACCGGAAATGCGACGGATACAAAGGAATTTGCATGCATATGTATTTACATATGTACATATGCGTGTGTGTGTGCGTGTATTTAAACTTTCACTGCTAGCAAAATGTATAGAAAATATAAAAACGCTCGCCTGCTAACAATGTGCGGGCAAATCAACGGACACAGGCAGAAAGAGAGAGAGGGAGAGCAAAAGAGAAAGAGAGAGCAAGAGAGATACGGACCCGGCGCTTCTCTTTTAGCCCGCGTCGATTCATCAGCGAAAATTTATTTTTGGAGCTCTGGCAAAAGCAGCGACATTTTTATTTCGACTTAGAATTTGTTTTTATGTTTATTCGACATTAACATACAATTCGACAACTTCTACAACATCTCGCAATTTCTTGTATCTGTAACTGTGTGTGTGTGTGAGTGTGCAGCTGCATCTGTAGCGATAGCTGTATAAGTACCTTTATCTGTATCTCTATCTTTATCTGCAATCTGTATCTCTATTTGTATCTTTGTGTGTGAGCTTTAATCGTGTATGATTAAATCAGAACAGCAACAAAAATTAATCTAAAACAGTTAGTAAGCTTAATTTTATATACTAAAACTTTTATTTCGCTTCAAATCAAATTAAAATTTGTCACTTTGTGGCTCTTTGTGAAAACAATTACTCGACAGACTGTATACATCTTTAGGCACTATACATATATACTCTATGTCTGTATATACATATATATTTATATACATTTGTATGTGTGTTCATATATAGATTGCATAGGCATATTTCTCTCAGATACAGCAAATGTTTCGTTCACACAATTTTGAGAATTATTTTTGGGTACATGTGCCTTTTTTGCCACCAATTTGTTAAGTTTTCTATTTGTCATTAATGATCTTTAATTATATAACATTTGTGGTAGCGTCTTAAGACAAATTAGTTAAATTCCATTATAACAATAATTAAATTACAAATGTTTTGATTTATTAATAATTGCCAGTATAAGTACTTTCCACATCTGTATATACAGATTTGTGTATATATATCTTTTATTTGAACAGTCGGTAAAACAAATCAAACATAAAATAGTTTTGTTCCACAGATCTTGAAACAACTTAAGAGAAAGAAATTTATAGGTTTTAAATTAAGGACTTTAAAGTTTGTATTAAAATCTATTTTAAAAAAATAATTATGGATTTTTTAATTTAAACTAAAGTTTGATATAAATTTACTAAGCGCAAAAAATAGAATAGTATTGTAACAATATGGTAACAAAATTATAACTTTAAAAATTTATAAAAATCATGACAAAAAAAAAATATATATATATATATTTTAATTTATAGTATTTTATATAATATAAATTTATAGTATAAATGGAAAATTGCGAACTTAACTTAATTTTTTTTTTTTTTTTTTTTTTTTTTTTTTTTACTTTTAACAGAATATTCATCTTGAAGGCAGGATACAAGATCGGCTGTGACCATGGACCCGGAAGCGTTTTTGGATGTGGCCAATCAGGTCATAAAGCTGAAAATGTTTCCGTTTTTTGATATCGCGCACAGTTTACTTGCCGCGCTGGCCGTGCGCGAGGATTTGGGTGCAAATGCTCAGGCCTTCTCCAGGAAACATCCGCTGGCCTGTTGGCTATCCACAATGCTGGTCATCTTTGCCGGCGGCATGGTGGCCAACGGACTGCTTGGCGAGCCCATATTGGCGCCACTGAAGAACACTGGACAACTCTTTGTTGGCACCGCCGTCTGGTAAACAGAATCATTCATAAAACCTAGTGAAATCCATGTCAAATTTATATTTAAATTGTACTTCATTTCCCGTCCCCCTCTTTAGGTACATTGTGTTTTATACACCCTTCGATATTGGCTATAAAATTGGCAAATTTCTACCGGTCAAAATCGTTGCGAGTGCCATGAAGGAAATCTACAGGGCTAAGAAAGTCTATGATGGAGTCGGACATGCTGCCAAACTATATCCAAATGCTTGGATTATCATGATCATTATCGGCACACTCAAGGGTAATGGAGCTGGTTTTACCAAGCTTATCGAACGTCTTATTCGAGGCGCTTGGACACCAACGGCTATGGAATTCATGCAGCCATCCTTGTAAGTATTTGTAGGGTATTACATAGTAGATAAGGACTGATTAGTTCCTTCATGTGGGTAAATTAGTAGCTTAGCTTGTAGCTATCGATTTTTTTGATAGAAACTTGGGTATATTAGAGAGGTCTTGAAACATCTATAACTGTTTAATAATGCTCACCAATTTAAACATTTTTGAATTGGTTACGAAAACGATCGATTTTTTCTTTTAAAACTATCGATATTTTAAACAAAATCGGTGTTAAAGGGTGTATTGAGCTACACTAACAGATATAAGCAGGCAGGTAGTGTATATAGTTTCAGGATTGGCATCAATAGTTGAGTCGATAGAGCCAAATTCGTCTGTCTAAGGCCTTGTATACAGTATAAAGTATTTGTTTAGAATCCCAGAACTGATAAATATGTAGATTGATTCGGTAAATAGCTTTATATAGTCTTTGTTTACTCGATTTAAGTCTTTTAAACTTACTAATTACGAATTCTTCTCCCGAAATTTGCAGCTACACAAAGGCATCGCTGCTGGCCTCCATAATCTTTGTGCTTGACAAGAAGACGGATTGGATCTCAGCGCCACATGCCTTGGTCTACTTTGGCATTGTCATATTCTTGGTATACTTTAAGCTATCATCGATTCTATTGGGCATACACGATCCCTTCCTGCCATTGGAGAACCTCTGCTGTGCCATCTTCTTTGGCGGCATTTGGGATAGCTTGGCCAAGATACTGGGACGTGGCCAGGCCAAGGATGGCGACAGTAAAGACGTTAAGAAAAGCAACTAAACTTATTATCGTAACATTAGCACAAAGTTTTTCATCATTTTGATTAGTTTTTTTTTTTTTTTTTTAAATACTATTATTATTTTATGTAAACGCTGCCAACCAAAGCAACAATTTTGTAATTGTTTTCGAAACGAAAGTCGGACAAAAGTTGAAATCAATCAAATTTCAAATCAATTTTAAACATAAACAATAGAATCATGTGGGTGTGGTTAAATGTTGTCTATGTTTGACTTTGATTTCTATATAAATATTTAGTATATTGTCTTAGTTATCCAACTGCTACTATTATGTTTAGTACGTCTAGTTTTCTGTATACTTGATTTTATTTCTTGTACTCCTAGTTTATGATTATTTCAAGTGTTTTTTTTGTATTGTATTTTGATTATTTTAATTGACGACTGATTGATGCCAAATTAGGATGAACACGACTAATTAAATTAACGAATTATGTCTGCAATAGAAATTCTATTAATATCCGATTTGCTCAGATTTGTACAACTATAAAAATGTGCTCAAATTTTAATTATACTATGCATGGATTAAACAAATCCCTAAGATGTAAATATGCAAATTTTTTCATGAAACACAAAAAATATAAGAAAGTCATACATTTAAGAAGATCTTAAAGAATTGCAGACGATTTAGTTAGTTACATTTATATGATTAAACACGCATTCATATAATTTTGACGGGACTCTCTCTGAGTATGAGTTATAAACTAATTGATTATTGGTTGCAATAATAATAATAATAATAATGATAATAATAAATCTATGTGAATTTATATCTTTGATTTTCCCACCCATAAATGCTTTTCTTTTCGATGAATCCGAGCGAGACAACAGATAAAAAATGCTTTGTTTCTCTTTCATTTTTTTGAAGTGTATACAGTGTACGTGTATGAAAATTGAAAACTGGACTTTTTACTTTACATTTACATGAAAATGGTCTTAAATATACAATTTTGTACTTAAACTGCTATATAAATTTGTGCTATACAGTTGTATAATGCGCCTTACAGTGAACTGAAAACAGATTAAAAATATTATCAATTAGTTAATGAAGTTTTAAAGTTTATAGTTTTAAAGATTTTCATACCAATGAATTCAGATACGGGATCGTTGTCGCCTTCGCCACGCATTGTACCCGTTATCTCCTCATTCTCGACCATTGGCAGAAAAAGCTGCACAAATTCTGGCGAATATGGATGCGTTATTGTCTCAAGCACTTCGGTAACAAAATATCTTATGAGTGAAATGTCTGTATCCTCAATTGCACAACATTGTTTAATATATCTCAATACAGGCACAACACAGCCGCGCGTCAATAGATTCACCATTCGATCCAGTATCATCTTCTTCATCTCCAGTTGCACAAGAATCTCCAGTTCATCCTGTTTCGACTCGAACAGGCGTATCAATAGAAACAAGATTTGCTGCTGCAGTGTTGGATGCACTCCAGCGACTTCATCGAGCACGGCCAGATGTGTGGGACAACTGTCTGTGGAGAGTTTAAAGTATGATGGTTCCATCACCACGTTCTCTATCCAACGGATTACACCGACGCCAACAACGGGGTATCTAAAATGGGAAAAGACAAATATTAGTTCAGAGTAAATGAACAGTGGGGAAAAAGGAGTCTTTGTATAAAGTGCCGAAAGGGATGCTTACTTAATGCAATTGTAGAGTGTCTGCAGTTCAGCGATGAGCTCCGTGGAGCCCTGATCGACATTGCAAATCGCATGTGCCTTCTCAATGGCCTGAATGGTGCTCTTCAACTCATCCTTGTTCAGTAATCGTTCGGTCAAAGGCCTCTTTTTCGCCGGCTGATCAATCACAGAGGATGCATAGGCCAGCAAAAAAACATATTTGGGTTTATGTTCTGGATTGATTTTAACGCTAGCACGGAACAAGGCATCGACAAGAAGTTCCAAAAACTGCGGATTTCGTATCAGATCAATTGGTGGTGGATCCGAGCCCGAATAGTTGCGAAAGAGTACGGTTATATCCGCTGGATTGAGGGTATTGCGAGTAAGCATTGAGGTAAGAGCCTGACACGCCTGCGGATACACCGCCGATCCATTGAGAGCCATCGTTATGGGCGTTACATTTTGATTGCTGTTCAGGTAAAGACTACAGGTTAATGCACGGCTAGAATAATGTAATATGCTTAATTAAGTACAATGTGTTTAACTACTGCTGTGACTCAGGGATTTGTCTTAAGATTAGTGTTTCTTGCTTTTCCATTCTGGAGGATTTGATACTCCACGACTGTCCACAGAGTTGCAGGCAGTTAAACACATTGTTGCTGTGGAATGTTACTTTTGCAGGGCATATTTGATGATTTCCTGAGATAGACGCTTCATGTTGAATCCACCTTTCTGCTCCTGACTGAGCACCTGGATCAACACCTGAGAATAGACGTAGGTATGCTGGCCATGACAAACCATGCGAGCGCATTCCTGAATTGCACCATGCACATCATCGGGATTATTTAGAAATTTCACAATTGAGGTCTTGAGAACCCGCGAGAAGACTTCAATCTGCTGTGCCGCCGTCGATATTGAGGTAATTTCACTTTGAAAACCTGCATCCGATATCAGTTTAATTGTAAAATTAAGCATTAAACAATCGGGATATTCTTCTGCCAGGCGATAGATTAAAGATCGCCACGTATAATGATCAATCATTTCGGTTAACCAATCGGGCGTTTCACCCTCCTCCGTGAAGATTGTATCCGCCTTCTTGGGATCAAATGATTTGAGTATCATTTCTTTTAAATGATTCTCGACCATTGCCTGAACCTCGGTAACCTTGACGCCAGCTAAGATTAACCATTCGGCAAGTAGATTTGCCATCTGGGCGACAGCTTTGTAGTTCTCGGAGAGCATCGAAATGACTTCTTCGGGTGAGCCACCAGATTGAAAGTAGCGCTTCAATTGCGTAAATATCCCCGGCTCCATAATGTAGTCCGGCGTTAGGAATTTCTCTAGGCATTCTTGTATTGTCTTTTGTGGATTGTCCTCGTGCAGCTCCTGTGCGAAACAAAAACAATTTCACACACGTTCAATTTGATTGTTTTGATTTGGTTTTGTTGTCGGCTTGGTTGGCCATGAAAGTAAATATCAAATTATTGTTTACCTCGACGCTGGATTGCTGTTTTGTGCGGCCCTGCCAGCCGGAATCCTCATATTCCACTTCCATTGTGTATTTAAATAACGCGCATTCACTTCAAAACACTTTTAATTCTTAATATTATTTATTTTTATTTGTAATAGGTATGTAAAAACTGAATCGATATATCGCGCATATCGATAGGCAACATTTTACGCGCAATATCACGAGATTTACGCGGTACATCGTATACCAACATTATATACTGCATTAACTGCAATGTGATCGGTAATAAAAAATTTATTTAATTTTTTACTAATAATAAACATTTTAATTTTTTAATTAGCGATTTAACTTAATATATTGGTTATAACTTCCCCATTCAATAATCGATATGCTTGTCGCAAAAATATCGCACAATAGTGCTGCCAACGTGCGCTGTTATTTGTTGGTTGTATTGTGCGTGCGACTGTACTCCACGTCAATGTTGCCACTGGGTGAAAATATTTGTACCGCGTTTCAGGTTAAATGTACCACTGCACATTTGCATTATGTACCGAAATATATGTATGTATATGTATCAAAAATGCCAGTGCATGTTATTTTAATTATATATATTTGCTTTTAGTCTCTTATTATTATAAACCAAAGCACCATAAAGTATAAATAATTACGTAATATATATAAATTCTTGAAATTTAAATAAATGAAAAATTTACCATTTGGGTAAAATGTATAAAGTGTACCTAAAAACAGGAAAAGAATGTTTGCAATGTACCACAGCAGCAACTATTTATCGGTCAATCGATTTGTTAAGCTAAGCTTAATCGATATCGGAAGCAGTCTGTTAATTTGAATCGTTGCCGCCATCAAATAAAATTGTTTTGTTTTGTTAACAACTAAATTTGTAGGATAACAATTATTAATTATTAAGCGTCTAATTTTTTATTTGAATTTCTTCTGGCCGATTCTTGTTGCATTTTAAGTCGTGGTTCCAGGAACATATCATTTACCGCTTTCATGAGAAAGTCAGGCAGTAAGCATGCAACTGTACTAACTATAATATAAAGCCACATCGGTAGAGAACTTAAGAACATATTGTAGACATGATAAAGCGTATTGCCACCACCCAAATTATAGAGGTAGGTGCTGAGCATAAATGCAGTAATTGATATGATAATAAAGGCAAAGTTCAAATAACTCATATAGTGCGAAACCAGAAAAACTTTCAGATTTCCGACTAGAACGAGCACCATTATCAGCATAGTGCCGAATGTTGAAAAATCAGCGGTTTGACCGTGCTTAAAGACGACATTGTTGTCATACAAAATCGCGTAGGCAAAGTAAAAAATAATTAACATTTGAAAAGCTGCATTCAAAATCCAAACGATGAAAGTTTTCCAAGATGTCAAATTGTTGTGGGCTATACCTTTATATAGGATGGGGAATCTGCGGAGGGGAAAAAAATTCAATTAAATTAAAGTAAAGATTTTTTAAAGTCTACAGACGAGCAGAGCCGACTGTAAAAGACCCTGTAGCTATTACGTTCGAGTAAAGCAATATTGAACAAAAATATAGAATTTTGGCGATATTTTGAGCAATAAAACCGTTTTCAATACTGAATGTTATCGAACTAAAACCATTATCTCTCCAAACGTAGGTACAGGGTCTAAATATTCTATACACTAATATGAATTTAAGCTAAAAAACTCACCTCAGCAAAGTGTTCTCACTGTAATGCTTCTCGGACATGGCCAAATAGGTGAAACTGAAGGATATATAGATGATATCGAACAGCCATAGATATAAATCATTATACACCGATGTGGCCGAATACAAGTCGTAGACTTGAAACAGAGCCATGCAACCGGTAATGATAATGTTTTTATAGCAATAGAAGAGGACTAGGAATGCCAATCTTTCGGTATTATAGTGCCCATGAACTAGCAAAAGTCGCTGAAGCATACCGAATTTGGCAATCGAATAGTCGGCACTACGAGCGGCCTGTTTACCCTCCCTACCGGGTATACCTATGCCAATGTGAGCCTCCTGGATCATAGACACATCATTAGCACCATCTCCAATGGCTGCTGTGATGTGATTACCCGATTTCTTGATCAGCATAACGATCTCACTCTTCTGAAGCGGACTCAAGCGACAGCAGAGCACCGCCTTGCATTGTAGTGCCACTCGGGCGAATTTCTTGGGCAGATGCAGCAGCAGTGACGTCACCGTAGTGCCATCGATAACCAGTGCCGTGGGTAGTTCTTTCTTCGTATCTCCTGTGAGACCCATTTCAATCTGTTTCAATCTATTCTTCAGTTCTGTTGCATCCGTCAGATTGATAAGGAAGTGAACCTCAGCTGCCGGCGGTATGTGCTTACAGGCCATGCCTATGTTGAAAGCGGTCTCCACCTTGTCACCGGTGAGCACCCAAATCTTTAGGCCAGCTTCCTGTAGCGACACCAAAGTTTCATCTACATTGTCCTGCAGCGCATCCTCCAGAGCTGTGGCGCCCAACAGCTCAAGTTCTATAAGAAAAAAGATAAAAAAAAAAATAAATAAATAAAAAGTGTAAAAAAAATGTTTTTATACTCTCTGCAAGAGAGAGTATATTGTGTTTGTGAAAAGTATGTAACAGGCAGAAGGAGGCGTGGCAGACCCCATAAAGTATATATATTCTTGATCAGCATCACAAGCCGAGTCGATATAGCCATGTCCGTCTGTCCGTCTGTCTGTCTGTCTGTCTGTCTGTCTGTCCGTCCGTCTGTCTGTCTGTCCGTCCGTATGAACAAACAGATTTCAGAGATGGTAAGAGCTACAAGTTTGAATTTGGTCTCTATCGACTCGATATTAAGTCAGTCAATACAAGAATCTTTTTTTTTTTCGATGCCACGCCCCGTTCGCCCACAATGTGCAGAAAACTAGAAACACCTCGTCAAAAATTGATGTTTTAGGCGAATATCTCAGTAACTATGGCACTTAGGAACACCCATTTTGGTACCCAGGTTCCTAGAGACGGCATAAATGCATTGTCATTAAAAATTTTGGACTGCCACGCCCCCTTTTCCCACAAGAAATAAAATAATTTGCAAACTTCAATGCCGATTTTAAGGCATATGTTCTTATCGTACAGTATTGTTATTAAGCATTCATTTGAAGACAAAATATATTAAACTATCCTGAAAGTTGCATCTAAATCGGACAATAAACAAAAGAGCTAGACATGTAAGAAAATTGATAATTGAACGCAATGCCAATGCATGTCTGCGAGCGAGATAGAAACATACAAACATGTGAGCGAACGTTTTCGCTGCTTGCTAGCGGCAGCGCTTCCCGCTAATGCTGGCTGAGCCAACCAATTGTGTATGTGTTACATATACACACATACATATGTGCGTGCATACTTCTAATGTCAAATGTATATGTGTGTGTATACATACAATCAGATGTTTTTGTTTCAACGTGTTTTGTTGCAAGTACTTTCAATTGATATACCCGAATACCGATTTTATTAAATGATAGGGAATAAATTGCAGAGAGTATTCTACGGTCGGGCGTGCTCGACTGTACTTTTCTTTCTTGTTTAATTATGATATTACTTTTGGCACTAAGAGCTATATGTATATATAACTATGTAAAAAGCTGGAAACTTAAAAGTCGAAACTATAAATTATTTTTTGAATATTGCTCCCACCTCTATCACCATAAATGCTCAATAAAAAGCTGGAGACCTTGAAATTTGATAAAGACGTATTCAAAATATATTTAAATTTATTTTTTATTGGACCACGCCTTTACAAGAAATGTTAAAAAAAATAACAAACAAAAATACTGAACAATTTCATAAGTTTTATGCCATCAGATCGGTCTTTTACCCCTGGAATTCTTATGATAAGACTCTCAAGCTCTCAAATTTCGAAGATCTTATCAATTTATTTATGCAACGATCATAATGATTATAGAACTATAGAACTAATATTTAAGGTAAAAATTAAGCAGGTTAATTTTTAAAGGAGAAAAATTTGAATTTTTAAATATAAATATATAAAATGAATATAGAAACAGAAATAAAATAAAAATTTCGTTTCTATAACTTATCGAGAATGTTATCAACGTATTTTCAAACAAGAATATATACACTTTATGGGGTCGGAAAAGCCTCCTTCTACCTTTTGCGCACCTAATAGACCTCTTTCATCTTTTGAAGTACGGGGTCTAAAATGCTCCTTTCTATATAAACTACTAAAAGTTAAGAGCTCAAAAAACTGAACACTTCGATTGTACATTTTTAAAATTTAAACAAGAAAGAATGCTATAGTCGCCTCGCGACTTTAGGATACCCGTTACTCAGTTTAATTATATTATTAACAATATAATATATTATTAATAATATTAATAATAATACAATCGTTTAGGTAATCGACCCTACTGATTTTAATTCAGATGACTTGAGAAACGCAGAAAATTTTCATACAAATTCATATTTACAGCGTATTTTTGACCGATTGTCCCTATGGGAGCTATACGATATAGTCGTCCGATTTGGATGAAACTTAGTCAATATGTTTATATTATTGACAGATATATTCTGTGTAAGTTTCACTTCGATTGATTGGCCAACGCAAAAGTTATTCATATAAATTCATATTTACAGCGTATTTTTGACCGATCGTCCCTATGGGAGCTATATGATATAGTTGTCCGATTTGGATCAAACTTGGTCAGTATACGTAATCCCTAGACGTGTACTTTCTGTGTCAATTTGGTTTAGATAGCATTACTAACAAAAAAGTTTTCTATACTCAAACATGCTATTTTTACCTGTTTTTACCTTTGTATGCACATAGAACGCCCTAAAGTGAGCGTGTCAACAACAAAAGCAAACTTGCACTGCTTGGGCATTTTATCTTTCGTTTGCGACCACTCGGGCCTTTCTAGCTGTTATAGTCTCTGAGATCCTTTTGTTCACACAGACGGACAGACGGACGGACGGACAGACGGACATGGCTATATCGACTCGGCTAGTCATGCTGATCAAGAATATATATACTTTATGGGGTCTGCCATGTCTCCTTCTCCCTGTTACATACATTGCAACGAATACAATATACCCTTTTACTCTACGAGTAACGGGTATAAAAACTTGACTTAAGAATTTTAGAAGCTTTACTTTGGTGGACCCAATAAACGAACCTTACTGAATTTCTTAAAAAACTTTGATTTAAATTTATAATAAAGTTATTATTTTTAGAACCAAACTTACCCACTTCAATGCTCTCGAATAGATCTGCAATCAATTCCTTCCGATTATTCAGTTGTATATTGGCATTATGCATGGATTCCACAAATCTTTCGTATTCGTCTTCTCTGAGAGTTCGTCGGGCAACGGCAAGGGTACGTAATCCCTCCTTGGCATATTCCGTTATCTGAGCATCGATTTGCTCGATCTGTGAACTCTTTGTGCATCTTGGTAGTATAGAAGTTTCCGCTCCTTTGCTATATAGCCAAATTGTGTCATTCTCATCCCGTATAATGACACTCATACGTTTTCGTTCCGAACTGAATTCAAGTATCTGTAATCTTTCGTATTGCAAATGCTGCATTTCTCCATCGATGGGAATACGGTTTATGTGGAGGGTATTATTATCGATACTGCTAAAGATAAAACCCAAACGGGCACAACCCTCGAGTATGGCCTTCTCATCGGGACTCGAGGCCTGATATCGACTGACAACATCGCTCCTTATCAAACTATCTTTTTCACTATGAGTCTCCATAGATCGTTCTTCGCAGGTCTCCAAAATATCCACCGTATGACACAAAGTGAGCGCCTCAAAAAAGTTCAAAGTTTGTGGCTAAAAAAATGTTTTTGAAAAATTTTAAAAATTTTCAAAGTTTTGAGAAAATTTTGAAATATTTTTAAACTTACTTCCATGGCAGACAGTTCGTAGCTCTCGTTCGTCAAGGGGCAATATAGTTGTGTATTCTGCAGCTGATAATTCCGACCGGAAGTAAAACATTTCTGAAAAATCATTTGATTCTTGGTTAGAGTACCAGTTTTATCCGAGAAAAGTATATTAATTTGTCCCAGATCCTCGTTCAAATTGGAGGCATTAACACCACACGGTTGATCCGTCTCAGGGTCATACAAACATAGATCCGATTTTATAAAGAGTGCACCAAAAACACGATACAACTCAATGTTCATGTACATAGATATGGGTACCATATAATTGAATAGTATAAGAAACGATAGAAAGTCCTCGAAGATCTGTAGCACAGCATTAAAATCGGGTAGGGGACCCAAGTAGTATACAGTGGGATATACCTTAGCGGCTTTTTGACTGGAAATGGATTTGAAGATGAAAAAATCAATTAATCGGCTCATTGATTTATCGTTTTATCGACTTATCGATTAGTCAACCTACCGTTCAATCATATATAGTATAAAGACAACCACAACCATGCCGACAATAAGAGCTATGATGAATTTATTGATGTATTGCTCACTGGAAGCGGATTTGTTACCCGTATAACGACTGTTCAGTTGAAGTTTCGTGGCCATACCCGTATATATGGCACAACCGATGACACGACCTTGACCTTTGACCCTTACACCCCTCAGTAGTAAGTTCTCAATGGTGAGTGGTATGGCTCCATCGCTAGCATTCTCAAACTCAATGCGTCCATTGAAATTATATAGATCTGATGTCGATTGCTCACACACAATAATGCCCAGATTTTGATCATGCTCATGGGAGAGATACGTATAGTTCGTGGGTCCAAAGATCGTCTTCAGATTCGTCTCACCATCCAAGTTGGCGGTGTTTACAAAACAATGATTTTCCGATCCGGTGGAATGGAGGAGCACAAGATCACAGGGTACATCACTGGCACTGGTCACGATCACAAGATCACCGGGCATTACGTACTCCGAATCTATGCACTGTTCTTTGCCATTTCGTATAACAGTCACTGAAATCAAGACAAAAGTGAGTGGAGAACTTAAAGGATCAAAAGATATAAGACAAACCTTTAGCTCTATTCACAATTTGATCGCTTTTTGAACGGGAATAGTCCTCAAGACCCTCCTTTAAGGCCGTTACGATCATAACAAAAAGCAGTGGTAATAAAGATGTCAACGGATCGATTGTATCATCTGTAGGGAGTAACGATATATCTTAAGTTAAAGAAAACTTATTTGAAATGATCAAAATCACATACTAACGAAGAACGATACGATCGTGATGATCAGGAAGTAAAAGTAGACAGCACGACGGAATTGCTCGTAGAAGTTCAGGGGTATAAAGGTCAGCCAGGTGTACTTTGTGGTCTTAACCCGATTTAGTGGTAGATTCTTTCTCAGATTCGCATTACCAATGTTTATGCGTAACGGTTGTTTCTCCTTCACTTTCGCCATCTTGCTGAATTGCCACTTGTTCTCCCTCTCTCTCGCACTTGTAACTACAAGAGGTAATTAAAATGGATTTGGATTGGGACACACGAGTGTTATCTTTCCATGCTAAACTTCGACTGAAAATTTAGCAAACAATTCTTCAAATCTTTTAAAATTTATGAAGTGCCAATTTTGGTGATAGGAATTTTTGTGTTCCCTCTCTCTATATATACTATATATATATATATACCAGATATAGTAATCAACACTTAAGCCTCAGCATTAACCAGATAATCTTAAATGCCTTTGATCGAGTTAATATCAATATAATGCAAAACTTTATGAAATATCCAATAACTTCTTGGGTTTTATTGTTTATATTCCATATATATATTCGATATCTGTATCGATTGTAGTTCCATTTGTAATACACCTTGTTCAGCAATCGTTTTGAAATACAAATTGTGTTCACATTTTGTACCTGTCGTTTCTATAGATTAACATTACCGTTAGATTAGATATAGCTTGTCAATAAGCAAATTCAATTTCCTACTTATATAATCGACATCTATATATAGTAAGCGATATGTGCTTTAGGTATGTACATACACTGCTACCCACTTTGCCTTACCTCACCTGAAGTATTTACCTGTAGGTAACACTAACTAGTGAGTGCTCGTAACTCTCTGGTCATTGACTTTAACTCTGACGTGAAATACTTAGGAAAGATTCTTTTCTACATATGGTAAGGGGTCTTATCTGTATGACTTCACTTTTGCTTAACATAAACATATTTTATAACTTATTTCTTAAATGATTGGGAAATGTTTTTGAACTGATCTGCTTGTATTACCTGGTAGCTTTAGTGGTATAAATAAGACAAAACAAGTAAGAAAGGCTACAGTCGAGCGAGCCGACTGTAAAAGACCCCGTACTCAGAGAAGTGCGCATTTTCCATACGAAAAAGAAGAAAAACGGAGTTATTTACATTTTGTATACATACATATTTATATACAAATGTATGTAAATATATACACAATTAAATGCACAATTTCTTTACTTGGCTTATTTTAAAAATATACCGTGTTTTAAAATTTGAAATTAAATTTAAATTAAAAATAAAAAAAAAATTTGTGTTTAACTTTGACTGGACTCGAACCTGGGACCCACCGCGATCCTACCAATAAGACCACGCTCTGCTGTTAATTCAGTTGGATTATTTTCATTCACATGCAATAATTGTTTATTTAACACACTACACTGCTTGCTGCAGTTTGTGTTGTTCTTCTATTGCAAGCAGTGTAAACAAACAATTTGTACATAAAATTCAGCATTTTTGATTAATTTGTTTTATATGTTGTTGTTGTCCGATTTGGACCAAATTTGGTGGGGATATTTTTAATAATTATACACACATCCTCTGTGAGTTTGGTTGCGATCGCTCAACCAACACTACATGTCTTCATACAAATTTTTTATTTTTGACCGGTTTGTCCTATGGGAGCTATAGGCTATTGTTCTCCGATCCGGACCAAACTTGGTGAGGATTGTTATAATGGTACTATACACATATTGTGTGAATTTGGTCTCTCTAGCTCTAGTCGTTTTCAAGTTATAGTGATGTGAAAATAGTTTTTTACAATTTGCGGGGACGGTGGGGGGCGGGGCAAAAATTTGAAATAAACTTGCACTGCGTACACTACAGACGGACTTTCATTCCAAATGTGGTGGCTCTAGCTCTTGTAGTTTAGAAGATCCAGGTGTTCATACAGACGGACGGACAGACGGACAGATGGACATCGCTATATCGTCTCGGCTGTTGATGCTGATCAAGAATATATGTACTTTATGGGGTCGGAAAAGCCTCCTTCTACCTGTTACGCACATTTCGCTTCAGACAAACCTAATAGACCCCTCTACTCTTCTTTAGAGTACGGGGTCTAAAAAGTTGTATTCAGTATGAATTCTGTGATGAATTCTGTGCTGAGATCAAAAAATTAGCTCAGGAGTCGGGCATAAACTCAGGCATAAATATAGTAGCTCTGCTAAAATGCAGTTAGCTATAAATCTAGCTATATTTAAAATGTTTTAGCTTATTTTTTTTGAAATAATATATTTCTTTGTTTCTTTTTTTAATTACAAAATGTTGTGTTACTGTTATCATATTTTTTTTAAGCTTAAGTTTAGTTGGAAATGCTATGAAATCAGTTTCCTCTTCAGAACTAATTAGATTTAAAGCTAATCTTATTTTATATTTTTTTAAACAATTCTCAAGAACAATTTTGTCTTCAAAATTTTGCATACTTACCTCTTGACATTTCTGAAAATATATAGCGGTTTGTCTTTATTCCAGGAAATGTGCATTTGATAAAGGTTTAAACTCATTTTAAATGTTTAAATCGTTGAAAACTTTCAGTTTTAGCTTTAAATTTGGTAATTTTTAAAATACAAATAATTAAGAATATTTTGTTATATTTAGTTTATGTCTAATAAGCTAAGTTTTTGATCAATTTATTTATTTAGTAAACTCTTGATGCTCAAAAAATCGTCTGAGTTAGGCAGAGTTATCTTGTAAGTCATAGAACCCATGGTAATCTTGATGGTAACCTATGGTAGTCCCATGGTAACCCCATGGTAATCCCCTGAAGCATAGTTTGACACAGTCGCTGACTAAGTGCTAAAGACTTTTAAAAGCTATTGATAACATTGATGACGCATTTGGCTTAAAATGTCAATTGGGCGTTCACCTTATAGCATGAGTAGCTCTGATTCATATATTCGGAACATATATTATAATATCTAACATACTAAGAATATCTATTAATAGGCTTTGCAGTAAGTAGTTCCAATATTTGTAGTGCTTACAACGATAGCTCATTTTTCAAGTAGATAAAACCGTCAAAATTTTGAGAACGAAGAAATTAAGTTAAAACTTAATTATAAATCAGTCGATGAACCGATTATCGATTAGAATAAAGGTATTTTTATTTCTGGCTTAAAAAAAGCTAAAAAAAAACTAATGATTTTTCATCCATAAATATATATAAATAACTGATTCGATAAATTTGTACACAACACTTATCAAGAACTATAAACTATAATGTTTTGGTTAACAAAAAATAAAAATACTAGATAAATCAAGACTTTGTTTACTTTGTCACATTCGCCGACGCTTTTGGTAAAATGTTGGATATTCAAGGTATTATGGGGACTGACATATGTCCGATAAGGTTGTGAACTAGTCAAGGCGCTGTTGTCTATATAGTTATATAGGCATGTGTATGTGTGGCGATTTCGTTGACAGCTTCAGAGCGTGTCCGAAACGAACACGAAACGAACGAATCCGCACTCAAAATACCCGAACTTCAGGTCGTACGACCGTGAGTAAAGTCTATAAGGGTGTCTGTGTGTGTGTGTGTATGATTCAATGCTTTAAGATAAGATATTGTTATCGACTCTTTGGTTCGTTTCACAGCAAAATTATATAGTAAAAAAGTTATACATTTTTTAAGAGAGCGACAGACCGTTAGACGGCTCTCTCTGTGTCTCTCACTCTCTTGCTCTCTTTCTTCTGCTTACTCCTGGTTTTATCTAAAAGCGTTCTTTCGATACTTGTAGATAGCTATACCTGCAGATATATGTATATATTTTGATATCTGGACATGGGTGTGCAAAGTACTTGACGCTCTCTTAGATTTATGATATCCAGAGTTTGCAATTGACGCGATATTACAAATAATTCGCAATTCATGATACGCATAATGGTATGTACCGTTAGTATAGGTGTGTCGAACACACACACACCTGTACACCTATACACCTATACACCCATACACTCATATGATTTGTGGGTACTATCGCTATCAACAATTCTTCGACAGTTTGCCGATAGATCAGTTTGCGCATGGAAGGCTTCTTCTCCTTCCATCTGGCTAACGTTATATTTTTTTTGTTTTGTTTTTTTTTTTACTCTTCGTACTACTCGTCGTGTTACTGAACGGCTTCTATATGCTGGATCTAACAGGAAAACTATATACGAAGTATCCAAAACTCAACACTTCCGCCTTATAGAACAAATCAACTAACAAATTCTACAAAGAAACAAACTCAAAAAAAAAAAATCAACTTTAAGGAAAAATGGTATGTTTATATAGTTGATACAGATATAACAAATAAACTATACTATATAGTTGGGGCTAACACACGCGTTTTACAGCTACTATCTGAGCTCTTTCGAGTGCCTTCAGTGTCTGATGTAAACTGATAAAAGTGCTTGCATTATATTACAACCGAGTGACAACAGACAATTTCAAGTACTATAATTACACGATTTAAGTTGTTAGTTAGTGTGTGTGTGTGTGTGTGTGTAGTGTATTTACTTCCCTATGTCTGCCCAGAAGTGCTTTACAGAATTCTATGTTCATCAATTAAAAATGGATTTTTTTTTTTAAAACTTTAAAAATTTTCAATTTTTCAAGTCATTGAAAATGCTGAAAATACTTGTGATTTTGATTTGATTTTGCGCCAACTTAAGGTGCCGCCAACTTAACAAGTTTTTCGTGCGATTTTGATTCGGAAATTCCATTAAAAATTCGGAAAATCTTCAGTCGCCGCTAACTTAACTAGTTTTTGTTTGGAAAATCAAAACGTTAAAAAGTTTTGTGTGCAAAAATTGAAGATTTCTCAAAGTGCTCGACTTTAAAATACCCTATATTTACTTTTAAATAAGTTTTGGTCAAAAAGTTTCCTCATTATATTACGGCACTACTTAAAAACAAAATTTCAAAACGCAGCTCGAAATTTTCAAAATTTGCTGTGACTAGTTTGAGCATTCAAACAACTCCTTGTTGAGTCTTATATGAAAACAGGGTATAACTGTTTGGATATCTAGTGCGGCCAGGCAATCACTCAATGTGGGATTAATTCTATATAAACTTTAACTTTTCCAATGAATCACGTATAATTTATATAAATTGAAATGGAAATTGAAACGTAATTAAAAGTAACCAAAAAATTTAAACATAATTTTCCAAACTGACTGTATGATCAGCTGATTGTGCTATATTCTAGTGAGTACAGGGTCTAAATAGGTACTAAATAGATAGAGCATTTATCGTACTACATAAATTTTGTGTTTACTTAATAAGAAATTCAAAGATCACTTCTAAAAGGGGAAAATATTTCGCATCACTTGCTGTACAGCGGATTCCCCGTAAAGTATGCTATAATAAATTAGAGCAAATCGCTATAAATAGCAGTATAATTCCCCTTTTATAGTGCTATAAAATTTCATATGGATTTTATGGTCATTAGATATCCAAAATATATTGGGCTGTATGATAAACGCCGTTTCGGGAATTGTGAAATTCAAATTGATCGGTTTTTGATGAAATGGGGACATAAATTATGGGTATACGTGGGAAAAAACAGTCACATTGGTAAACAAAAATAGCTAAATAGATTTCTAGCTAGGAAATGCGGAGCAAAAATCTATATTGAAAGTAGGATAATCTAGGATATTCCTAAACCGATTATGGAATACTAGTAAATACAAATAATCATTGTAAAATAGCTACTAAATTCAAGTATTAAACAGTAATTGAACCATTGAGATCTAAATAAATATATTTGTACTTTCACCCAATATTCCATTTAACTGATGAGTAATTTTCTATTTTAAAAACTATATCCGACAATATCCAAAATTGTTTTTGCTAACTTTTGACTTAGTTAAGCTACAAATTGGCTAAAACGGCAGCACTGCTAGGCTGTAGCGCCAGCCATTGCCACTCGTTGTCCAAATTCATGCTTCTGGTACATACAGTCTAATCTACAGATATATAATCACAGATTATAGAGCTGTTTTGGCTAAAAAGATCGTTATGTATTGATGAATTCACAGGAAAATACTGAAATACTCGTGGTACGACGACAACCTTTACTGTATTAGTCAACTGGCGACAGTTAAATACTATTATAATCTTATCTATATATGCCCGGTACTGATATGAGGCAAAAATTAAAAGCTCTTTGCGTCCCGCTTCTCGGATTCCTTGCGAAGAGCGCAGGCCAAAATATGGGAGAGAAAAAGAGCCGCAAAAAGAGCAAAAAATGGGGGGAAAAACAGTTTGGGAGCAACCGACAACCGGTAATGTTGGATTATTGGACATACGAGTACGGTTACGAGTACGTCTACGAGTGCATTATTGAGTGCAAATTAAGTGCAAAACCAAAAATAAAAAAATAAAAAAAAAATACCAAATAAAATTGAGTTTGAGTTATGAGTTAAATATGTTTTGATATGGGATCAGCACTAAATTTGAAGAGCTTATTCCCGGGAGTATAATACCGATAAAACTCTTGAACAAGTTTCCCAATCTTAATAGATTTCCGATTTTTCTTATTTGGTATTTTACGCTCTTAAGTTCTTAAAGTTCTCTTATCAAAAGTTCTATATACTTATTGATCGTTTGATATTTGTTTGGTGCGTATTCGTGTATTCGACCACTATTCGGTATTTTTTTTTTCAGTAACATTCCGTGATAAGAACGCGACGACCCATTTGAGTCGAAATAATAGAAAAAAAAATACTAAAATAAAAAAAAACTACAGTCTATGGACTGATATTCGAACACAAATCGCTCAGTAGTATGCAATAGTTCCGTCAACCGAGGCGCATTGTATGTCAAATCCCGTAATTCGGCTTTATAAATATATCTCTAACTACTATATGCGATTTGAGTGAACACGGAAAGTGAATACGGATAAAATGTTTCAAAAACTTTGTGGCAAACGGGTGAGTTGTATAATTTTGCATAAGAAACTCCTACCCAAAAATACAGTTATCTGCCTCCGATCTCCAAGTGTTCAGGACTATATATCACTGTGAACTTACAACTATAAAAGTAAAGTGTTTTCTAATTGAAAAAGTCATAAAAAATGTGAATAGTTGAAAACTTTTGTAAAAAGTTGCGACGTTAAATCTGTTTCAAGTCCAAGTAACCAAAATATTATCTTCGTATTATCTGTTTCGACTAAATGTTGGCATTGATATGGCTATGACACACCCGTACGCCTATCTACCTACAATAAACATAAACGTACCAAAGCGTATACCTTCGTATACCTCCGTATTCCCCCGTATTCCCCCCTTCGTATACCACCGTATTCCCCTTTAGCGGACGCTCTTCAAGCTTTTTGGGTACACAAACATTCGATGAGTTCGACAATTCCTATATATAACTACATTGTAGGATAAGCTACAGTCGAGCGAGCCGACAGTTAAAGACTCTGCACACTGATATGTTCTTTAATCAAGAACTTGTGTCTTTTAAATTGTTTTGTTAAACTTTAATACAAGAGTTTTTATTAATAAAACTAATTGGTTAAATTAAGAACTTTCGTTCCAATCGACTATTCGTATATAGTTATTCGATGCCAACTTAGTTTGGTGAGAATTTGATTGTGATCTCTTAAGAATTTCGCTTGTCTTCTTTATTACTTGGCAGAAATCTAAGCTTGATCTGCGTACAGTATACTTCAAGATACAAGATACAGGACAAATTTGATGACTTTCTTATAGCTATAGCGACACTGCTCTTAATTTTGATCAGGAATATATCTACCTTAGTTCTAAGCAGAAATCAACTTAAGATTTACTACTAAAACTTAACTCCTCCATATTTTAAGCAGCTGATATAGAAGTAGTATGCAGTATGATGAGTCATATAAAGTGTTGCGACTAGAAGTTACCCTATAAAAAAGTTTAGGGAAAAGTTATATGCCAAATATAAATGTTTTAGCTTTAAATGGGTATAATTTTAGTAAGATTTTCACTGAATAAAGATTGATAAAAGGCTGCGACGAAAAGTTACCCTGTAAATAAATCAATAGAGTAGATAAAAGCACTGCTTTAGTAATAAAAGTGTTTAAAATGTATAATTTCTGAAGAGCGATCAAAGCACAAAAGTTTACGACTAATAGCTACCCTATAAATAAATCTTAAAAATCGTATACAGATAAATTTAAACATTTCTAAGTTTTATCGTCTGTAAATGAATGACGATCGTAAGTTAACTAGGAGTGGAGAGTTTGGATAAGAGCTCACGACTAGCAGCTACCCTGTAAAAATTCGTTTTAGTAGTCAAAATAGAGCTACAACAGATGTACTGGTAAACAAAAACTTTAGATAAAATTGCACCAAATTTAAGAAATTTACAGGGTATGCATGTGGTGTAGCTAACGCTTAAACGTACGTCCATTCAGCATGCGTACACAAGTACCCGTACACGGGTACTCAATTTCATGTCGAATATTGACGAATTTGATGAGCCGGCAAATTAAGCATGCACTTTGAACTCACAACTAGAGAAGAATCGACAGAAACTTTGACTATTTAGTAGTACTACAAGTTGAGTATAGCAATTCTACATCCCGATTCGTGTATAGCGATCGACGTAATATAGCTCGTCAATAAGTTTGGAGAGCATCTATACGAAAAGGGGATGGCAAGAGGGGAGGGTGGAGAGAGGACAGTCTGGGAAGGGGGGGTGGAGAGTGGAGCAGGGGTAATTGAGATCGGTGATCGTTATGGGAATGGGAATTGCAGATCATATATTGAGACTCTCAACTCAGTTCGAGAACGTGCTTTAAGTTGTGCACATCGCTTTCGGTTTGGCTTATTTTTTTTTTCTACTCAGCTCTCTCAAACACACACAAACACACACTCGTACAGACACCTATACACCTTGGTATATGTGTGATAAATCTATAGCTGTGAATTCATCTAGCTTTATCATGGGAACCAGAGAAAAGCTAAACGATTGATTTTTGACTGATTTATATAGCTAGTGACTACTGTGTCGGTTTAACAATGTAATAAATTATCGAATAAATTGTATAATTGGCTAAAATATCAACAAATGGAACGAAACGGAATTGAAACATAATGTAGTGAAACGGAATGGAATGAAATGAAAGTTCTTGGAAATAATTTCAGAAGATTTGAAGTCTTTAAAGTCATGTAAATGTGAAAAGTAAATACCACGCACTGAGATACATTAATAATATAACACACACACACACACACACTCACACACACACACACACACTTAAACACAGAGAACGACAACAATCACATGTGTGTACATTGTATGTGCATAGAGAACTGTTCAATTGAAGTGTTAAAATTACCCACTTAACATCGTTTTAAGGTTATACCTTTTAAATGTGCTCACAACACAAAAGAAGATCGACAAAAAATAAAAAAAAAAAAACAATAACAATAACAATAACAAACAAAAACAAACAAACATCGAGTAAATAAGAAATTGAAAAGAAAGAGTCAAGACGCGATCACACGTCGAGCAGCTGATATATGTTGATCGTATACGATATAGCACATATCGTACATATCGTATCGTGTGTAAAAACCCAACTGAATCAAATAATAACAAAACATCAGTAACGTTATATCGTATTTGAAATATCGTTTATCCTATGCTGTATCGTTTTTGAATATCGTTTTTGTATATCGTTTTTAAATATCGTTTTTGAACTATTGTTTGCAAACATTGTCTTCGAATATCGTATTTGGGAACATCGTATTTTTGAATATCGTATTGTGAATATCGTATTAGAAATATCATATTTGGCTACCTTAACAATTTCCATACAAAAAACTCTTAAAAGTAGCAAAAAGTGCGCCATTAGGCAATATCGTATGTGGAATATCGTATTATAAACCAACAATGCTTTATCATGTTATATGCTTATCGTAAGCAGATGATATTCCATTACAACGCCGAGTAAATAATTATTGTTAAATATTGTATGTGGAATATCGTAAATGCCTAGTGCTATCGTAAAGCTAATTCGATATTAGAAAATGTCAGTTGATAAACAATAATAAATATCGTAAAATGAAATAAAATATAATTTCAAAGTGGTACTTATATCGTATTGTTATATATAAAGTATAGACCTTATGGAACTATCGGTCAATATCGAGCAAATATATTGCTATCACTTCGCTCTCCCTCTATCGCTCTCCAACGCACTCTAAGTGCCTCTGTCTCTGTCTGCTGAGCAGTGTGAATTGTTGATAAAATGTACAGATTATTGATGACAAAGACGGTCGAACTGTTCCGGTTTGTCAGCCAGATGTTAGACAATGAATTTCTTTGGCCATGACTATATAAGCGGTATACGGCGCATTGATCAGATTGGTAATATACATCACCATTCTCAGCATCAAAATCAGCATCACAATCAGCATCAAAATCGTCATCATTATCAATTTGATTGGAGAGAACAAGAACCGACATTTTATCTGAAAGATACATTGTTATGGAAACAGCGTAAGGTGCGTTACAATATCTATGTATAACCGATTTAGTAGCACTTTCTCCAAGATCATTTTGGGTTAGACCACAATAGATCATATTGACCCAACGACCATTAAGTGCTCCAACATTTCTATATTGATTAACCCCATTAACCCCTTCTAACCAAACTGTCCGATGTTTGACCAAACAGATTCTCATTGCATTGCTTTAATTTGAATAACCTCCAAATAGACGGAAGAATTGCTCAAAATTCCTAATTGAACTAAATATACTATAACACGCAAAAATACTTAATTAATTAACAGTTAAAACTAATCATAATTTGCAAAGAAAGTTTCCTTAAAAACTTATTTGTGCAGCGTCAAATTTTTTTGCTCTTAAATATATCTAGTATATAGTACAATATATATAAATAAATTGAGCTTCATATACCTGAATATTGTGTACTTTATTGAAAAATATATTAAAAATTTTGTATCAAATTTTGGAAGTAAAAAAAAAAATTGTTTTAAAAATTAACATCGAATTTTTTTGTTGATTTCAGTTTTAAAATTAAAAAAATTGTTTTAGAACTTTTTAAAAAATACTAGTTTTATAGTATAGTATATAGTATCCACTGCTATAATCTTAAAATCTATATAAAGCTATTTGTTAAATAATCCTTTGACTATTGGTAAATAATCCTTCGAAAGCAGATTCGTTAAGAAGATATAGGAAATTAAGTGAACTATTAAAAATCGGTTTTATGTCAGCAGATAAATCTATTCAAGCGATGGTGGTATTTAGCCGGTTTGTCCAAAAGACTGTTCTTTCAACTTATGTCTTTAACTATATATCAATCAATCTTACATTTATTATTTAATGTTAAAAAAATGCTAAAAAAAATACTTATTTTTTATTCAAAACATTATTTTTAAACTTAAGCTGCGGATAACAAAATATTTATAATATTTTACTTGACTAATTGAAACCTAAACCTGACTTACATACCTAAAACTAAAACTGCACCTGAATACACAGCGAGAAAAACCCAAAAGTTTAATAAAGTCGAAATAACCTCAAACTAATTTTATTGAACAAAATTTAAAATTAATTAATTACAATTAATGCAAATGAGCTTAAGTGTTCTTAGAACAATTATACGATTTGAAAATTGTATTTTAGAGTACTAAATACTACATTTTTTTCTCACTGTGTATTTTTTTGTATGAAAATACCAGAAAATTCACCTATTTATGAATTCATTAAAATTTTTGTCGTATTGATATTTTACAGGGTTCCAGAGTAAGCACTATAAATGACTGGCTACAAATACAAATTGGCGGCTCGGAAGATGTTAAGAAGAAAAAGCCAACGAATCAAAATCGCATCAAGTCAACAAAATACACATTGCTCACATTTCTGCCACAGAATCTATTGGAACAATTTAAACGTATAGCTAATTTCTATTTTCTAGTTATGACAATTATATCACTACTGATTGGTAAGCACTAAAATTGAAAATGAAAAAAAAAAACTCAACATAACCTTACTTTTAATATATACAAACGATTCGCACGCTTCCCTGTAGACAGTCCCGTATCGCCAATGACCTCGTTGCTGCCGTTAGTCTTTGTGATTGCCGTTACAGCTGCCAAACAGGGCTATGAAGACATTCTACGCTATAGAACTGATAATGTAGTCAACCGATCACCGGGTAAATATCAAGAAAACACTTCGTTTTAGATATATATAAATCAATAAACACTGTTTTCGTGGTAGTGACTGTCATTAAGGATGGCGTCGAGGCAATAATACAGTCCCAGAATGTAGCACCCGGTGATCTTGTGGTGGTGGAACGTGATTGTGATGTTCCCTGTGATCTGTTACTACTTCGATCCACAGATCCGCATGGCAAATGCTTCATAACGACGGCCAATTTGGATGGCGAGTCGAATCTGAAGACTCTGCTTGTGCCTAGAGATCTGCCCACTGTACCCATCGATCAGATGCATAAATTGGGCATGATCGAGTGCGAAACACCCGGCACCGATCTCTACAGTTTTAATGGCAAAATCGAGCTAGCCGGCGGTGAGGGACGTATCCTGCCCCTCTCCTCGGAGAATGTCTTACTGCGTGGCTCCCGTGTCAAGAATACCGAATGTGTGATCGGTTGTGCCATTTACACGGGCATGACAACCAAATTGCAGCTAAACAGTCGTCTCACCCGCAATAAGACCGCCTCCAGCGAGACCTATGTCAACAGATTTCTTATATTTATTCTTATAGCCTTAATAGCCATAGTTACCTTGCTCTATTTCCTAAAACGGTAAGTTAAAACTGAAATTTTCCAAAGCTTACTCTGTCCGTTTATAAGAGTTTCTTCAAGAAATTATAGTTTTAGTTCTTGATCGAAATCCTATATCCCCTTTGCAGATATAATGAGCTATTTGTGATACCAAAACTGACGTATTTGGGACCCGCAGCGGATGGTTATAGCGTAAAGCAGTTCCTTCAGGATTACCTATCGTTTTTGATACTGTTCAACTACTTGATACCCATCTCACTGTATGTGACCATTGAATTACAACGTGTTATCGGTGGCTTCTTCATGGAATGGGATAATGAGCTCTATGAGAAGGAGACGGATCAGCAATGCATTGTAAATACGTCGAATCTGAACGAGGAGCTTGGACAGATCAATATACTCTTCTCGGATAAGACGGGTACACTCACCAAAAATGAGATGAACTTTCAACAGTGCTCGATAGCGGGACTCAAGTATACCTACAAGAAGACCCGATTGGAGGACGCTGAAACCAAAGCTATGTCGGATATCAATAAATTTAATGTAAGTTTTTATTTATTTTTACTAAACAATAATTATAAATTTATATATTTTTTATTTAAGTTATTTTTTTAATTTTATTAATTTATTTTTTATTACATTTTTAAGTAAAAATTGCAACTTTTTTCGTTAGTTCGAATTTTACAGTGGGAAAAATCGAGGTTTTTGTGCTTAAAATCACATAACTTGTTTAAAATCGTAAATTTAAGAAATGAAAACTAATTTATACAGTTTTTGTCATACTAGTTTTTAAATACTAGAAAAATACTAGATTAAATTTAATTTTTTTTTTAATTTTATAATTTTTTACTACTTTTAATTTTTTTATTTTACGATTTTCCCTTGGCAGATGGATCAGAAGAACTTCTTCCAAGCGCTGGCAATTTGCCACACTGTACAGGTGGCAACAAGTATGACGACCGATGCCACAGAGCCGGAGACCAGCTCCAACAAGCAGCCGGATACAATTAAATCGGGTCCACCGGAAATGTACTCAATATCGGATATTACGGAGGAGAGTCACAGCTCCAGTCAGCACAGTGAACTTAATGTGAGCCACACTATTGAGACATCACTGTCAGTGCATCCGAATGGTATCAATGGTACTACTGTGTCATCGGATGTGAATCCGCTGCTCGTCAGCGACGACAGCTACAAAGTGGAGCGTCGCAAGCGTCCTCAGGTGGTCAAGCGTAGTCCCAACTTTGCCCGATCCAATAAGGTGCACATGGCATCGCCCACTCCGAGTGATACGTGTGCCAACAATTTGGCAGCCACAAATGGTCACTCCGTTTCCATCTCCGTCCCTGGTTCGGGCATGCATAGTCCGCCAATTTTGCGACCCATTTCGTTGCAATTCCAGCGTTCCACATCGGAACGCGATTTGCCTCAATTTGGTGAGGCGCATAATGCTGCCGCTCTGGGTCATCGTCGTGCCCACTCGTATGGCGCTCCCAACGCCTACTTGTCCAATCCCGTGGTTGGCAATCAAACGCCACCTGTTGGCGGACTCTTTAGGGCCGGCAGCACCGCTTCCCGGGAGTCCTACGCGGCGCCCACTTTCACACGACAGCCAACGATGCTAATTCGCGCCGAGTCGCAGCGGCGCAAACAGGAAATTGAGCAAACGATATGGTGAGTACACGTTCCACTTCCAAGCGTTCCTCCGTTTGTACTCTTTTCGGTGAGTTTCAATGGATTTGGTTACCAAATTTAGTTGTTTTCCTTCCTCTAGGAGTTTTGGTAATTTCAGTGTTGGAAAATTTTATCAAATCAATAAAAACATATCTTTAGTTGTTCCACCAATTCCGTGCATTCCACTTCGGTTGCAATACTCCTACCGTAGAGTGTCAAATTCTCAAATTGTTTCAGTATTTTCTTGTATGTTTGAAGTAGGGTAGTCCCGTAGGGTGTCTCGAATATATGGAATACAGAGAAAACTCTCATAAGCGAACACCTTCCGTCGAAAAACTTTGGTCCCGTCAAAAGGGGTGTACGTCTATTAGAGAGCAAATTGCCCTGACGATTCATCAAGGTGAGAGAAAATTGGAGGGGTGTCCGCATATGAGGGGTGTCCATTAAGAAAGGTTTTACCGTGTAATTAATTCCAACTAGTAAGAAAGGCTACAATCAGCCGACTGAAAAAGACCCTGTACTCGTTTTGAATAACATTTTTTCATACAAATTACCGATTAAAAAGTTCCCTTCGCTCCATTTACCCCTAAACTTATTCTCCTTCTTACTACTCCCCAGTTTGCTGGATTACCAGGCTTCCAGTCCCGACGAGAAGGCCCTGGTGGAGGCGTGTGCCAATTTGGGGCTCGTTTACACAGGCGATGACGACGAAGTGTTGCGAGTGAGAATCGTACCGCCCCATTTGGACTATAAGCGACCGATAAATAGCGGTAAAGCCAAGGAAATGAATTTCCATCGTCTGCATGTGCTGGAATTCACGTCCGATCGCAAGCGAATGAGTGTGATTATTCGCGATGAGAATGGCAAAAAATGGATCTACACAAAGGGAGCCGAGAGCTATGTATTCCCATTGTGTGCGAACAGTTCGGCCGATATGGTCTCCAAGACGGATGCACATATCAGTGACTTTGCTCGCTTGGGTCTGCGTACGTTGGCCATAGCTCGGCGGGAGATCCCCGAGAGCGAGTATCAGGAATTTGTGCATTCGCTGGCTCAGGCGAACAGTTCACTGGAGAATCGCAAACAGTTGAGCGAGGAATGCTATGCGCGGATCGAAAGTGGTAAGATCGGAGAAACCCCGTGTTATCTATTGGGAGTTAAGTGTTCTTTTGTATATAGATTTGGATTTGCTGGGTGCCACTGCTGTGGAGGATGCACTGCAGGATGATGTGGCCGATACTTTGGTTTCCCTGCAGGCCGCTGGCATTAAGATCTGGGTGCTCACGGGGGATAAGGTGGAAACGGCTCTGAATATTGCCCTATCCTGTGGACACATTCCGCCCGATGCCAAAAAATATATCGTACTCGATTGCAAGAGTCGCGATGATTTGCTTGTCCACCTGAATGTCTTGGAGCGCGAGATTGTCTTTGGCATTGGACAGGCCTGTGCCCTGCTCATCGATGGCAAGAGTCTGGGCGTGGCCCTTAACGAGGCACCCAAGGAGTTCCGTGATGTGGCCGTCAAGTGTACGGCCGTACTCTGCTGTCGCCTCAGTCCGCTGCAGAAAAGCGAAGTGGTCGCTCTGATTAAATCCTCTAATGAGAATTATAATACCGCTTCCATTGGTGATGGTGCCAACGATGTGTCTATGATCCAGGAGGCTCATGTGGGCATTGGCATCATGGGACGGGAGGGACGACAGGCGGCTCGTTGTGCTGATTTTGCTTTTGCCAAATTTTGCATGCTGAAAAGATTACTTCTAGTTCATGGACATTATCATAGCGTACGCCTATCGTTTTTGGTGCTCTACTTTTTCTACAAAAACATTGCATTCATGGGCATCATGTTCCTCTTTCAATTCCACACGCTCTTCTCCTCATCTTCGGTGTATGATTCCCTGTTCCTGACCCTCTACAATGTGGTCTACACATCGCTGCCCATTCTCTTCATATCGCTCACCGAGAAGCCATACAAAGAGGAAACCCTCATGCAGTAAGTACCCAAAATCTTAACTTTTCCATCTATGCACTGTTACAAAATGAGAGTGTTACTCCTCAAAATTTTTTGTCTAACATTTGAGAAAGTAAGAACGACTGTAAAAGACCCTGTACTCTTTTTAGAGCACATTTTTGCATACAAACAATGCATTTTTGGCTAATTTGGTCTATAAGAGCTATATAGTATAGTTGTTCGATCCGAACTAAATTTGGTTAAGACATCTAAAATCATGATATACACACCAAGTGTGAATTTGGTCAGAAAGCTCCATGAACACAACATGCTTACACATAAATTACCAATTTTCAAACGATTATTCCTTTTAAAGCTACAGGTTATAGTTGTCCGATCTGGATAAAGTTTGGTTAGGATATATAGAATCATGATATACACATAATGAATGAGTTTAGTTGAGATATCACCATAAACATAATAATTTTTATGCAAATTAATGATATTCGACCGATTTGGTCTATAGGAGCTATAGGTTATAGTTGTCCGATCCAAACCAAATTTGGTCAGAATACTTTTAATGATGTCATACACATAATTGATCAACTTTGTCACGATAGCACCAATAGTTACCCAGTTCCAACAGTAATCCAATTGAATCTTTTGCAGAAATCCAAAACTCTATAAAAAGAATACGGATAACCGTCAACTACATTGGCCCTTCTTCCTGCTATGGACGATATTTGCTATATATCATTCGGTGATAATTTTCTACTTTGCGTACTGCATCTTTTCGTTCAACAATGTGATCCTAAATGGAGGACAAACAGTGGCATTCTCCTGCTTTGGTACTCTGCTCATGTGGACTGTGGTGATTGTGGTGAACCTTAAACTATGGCTGGAATCAATGTATCTATCATTTTGGTATATAGCCACATTGGTGCTGTCAATACTTGCCTTTATGGTCACCACAGTCATCTACAATGTGATCAATCTGTAAGTTTCTTAATTTAATAACAAAATTGGAATTTTTATTTAAAATTTTTACTCATTTTGTCGCAGTGATTACGATACGGATATTTATTGGGCGTATAATAATCTATTGGCCTCTCTGCCAGTTTGGCTGTACGTCTTTGTGACGGTTATTGCCTGTCTTCTGCCCGATTTCACACTGCGAATGCTTAAAAGGGCACTCAATATCAAGGGTTTCAGCATTTTCCCGGGAAAGCAACGAAAACGCGAAATGCGTAAAAAGTTCGAGTCGACCTATTTATAATACTTTAGTCACTAAGTCCATCATTTTTTTTGTACGGTTTATTTATTTATTATTTTCTGTCCTACACTTTTTTTTTTTAATTTTTTTTAAGAAAAGAACTATTGTTTGTTAAAAAGTTGGCATTTTTCTATATATATATATATTTTTTTTTTATTGGGGGGTTTGCGGAATTACGCGAGTTGTAAAAGTTTAAACTTGCGATAACACGGAGGTAAAAGAGCATGAAAAACAATGCAACTGCTACAAAAAGGGGCGTTTTGTAATACAGAGAGAGAGAAAGATAGAGAGAGAGAGAGGGAGAGTGGGAGAGAGAGGAAGAGAGAGAGAGAGAGTTGTTTGTATCTCTATCTATATATATTCACATATACACATTGTTTATCTGCGTAATTATGATAAGAATTCCCTGCAATTTGTTGGCATTGCTAATTAGTTAGTACTTGCTATAGCTGTACCTTTCGGATGGGCCTGTCTTCCCTACTTAAATTTACTTTTCCCTTATTTAAATCATTTTAAAATAAACTTTAGCTTTTAGTGCCAGAAGTCGTTGGTTTAGAGAACAGATTTGGATTAAAAATACATTTTAAAAAAAATATTTATGAAAGAGTTTGATTTAGAAATCAAAATTATTAAATTGTAGAATTTATAGCTTTACAAAAATTATAATAGTAGTGGATGAAAATACAAATTAAGTATAAAAATGTTTGAATTAAAGTATTTGAAATTATTTTTAGAAATTTTTGCTGAAAGCTTTAAAGCTCACATATAAAGACCAATCAAAAATTTTTTTTTTAATCTCAAACTAAAAACTTTTTAATATTTTTAAACACAAATGTACCAAAAAATTTCAGTACTGCCTGGACAACGACCTTTCTATGTCCAAAAGTAACAGTTTTTCAAAAACTAATAAAAAAGTTTGAAAATTTTCAACAAAATCTAAGCTATTGCATACTGTGTGGACAAGTTGATTACTTGTTCGACTAGTTTGCTACCCTGTAAAAAGTAAGCCTTTCGTAACCAATACTCTTCAGACAAATTGTATGAAATTTGCAGTGCGTATCATACCCCACTGTATATTACTTACAGGGTATTTATGCTTCGCATTGACCTATTCCCCATTTCGATTTTCATTTTCATTTCATACAATAATGTTATCTACCCCATTTGCTGTCGCTTATGGTATATTTGTTGTGATATGTACTTCTTACTGTTGCAATACCAAAATATTTGATTCCACACTTATTTCATTGATAATGATATCTCTCTCACACACACACACATACGACCCTCAAAGAGAGACAGAGAGAGGCAGGGAGAGGGATAGAGGAGGGAGTAAGAGAGCCCGATAGTGAACCTGTACGTTTTATAGTTCAAATGATCCGAGAGCATTACTAATAAGTTGTTGGTCAGAATACAACTTGCTTGGTTTTAGAGCCTCCCACTTGTTAGTATATAATTCATATACAGTGAGTCATGCAAGTGTTTGCCTAGAAATTAAAAAAAAAACTCTAATAACTAAAGTTTATTTTTAAGAAATTAAATAGAAATATTTATTTTATGTGAATTGTGTTTTTTGGGTTTCCTGTGTTGGGTGCAAACATTTATTTGACTAACTGTTAACTTCAGTTGAGGCAGTTTAGCTGTATTTTCAGGGACAACTCACAAGTGTAAAATCGTATCTATATCTACACAAATACTAGTAGTGTGTGTGTGTGTAACTATATCAAAAGATATTCTTAATCATACTCTTTGTCACACACATACATATGTATATATATACTTTTTTTTGCCAGTGTATTTCGAGTGAGTTAACGTAACGACAAATTGGCTAAATTATTTGGTGTGGAATGTGTCGCAGTGCGGTCGGTGGCATGCTAAGAACCCAATCATTCCATGATGTCACTCAACAATAAGTCATTGACAGACGATAGATCAACATCATCATCATCATCCAAATCGACGACAATAATCAAATATGAGAAATCATCGTGTCTCTTTTGCAATGAATGGTTTGATGCACAAACCTTTACGGTATGAATAACTTTTGATCATCAATCAAAATTGATTGACCAACAACTCTCTCTCCATAGGAACACCTGATCCACTGTGGACAGGTGTTGGAGGAGTGCCCCAATGGCTGTAATGTGTTCATACCACGCATTCGCATGCGATCACATCTTAAGGAGTGTCCACGAAACAAACAGAATCTTCAGCAGCGCATGAGTGCAAGCATGGAGCGTTTGGATCAACATTCTGATCATCGTATTCAGGTTATGGAACAGGATATTAATACCATTAGATCGGTGCTTAATGAGGAGATACGACAACGTTTGCATCTCATCACCGATGTGGGCAATATTCGTAAGCATAATCAAGTGGTCGAGGATTGGACACGGGAAACCGATGACGTCATCAGTGAGCTGCGTCGTCAACTGGAGGAGGAGTCAACTCAGCGTGCTTATGCCACGGAGCAGAATCAAGTGGACACACAGTTCTGTTGCAATATCACACAGGTAGGCGACATGACCTTGAAATCTACAATGAATCTTACCTTTCTGTACACTGTACTTACCTATATCTCTTATTTACCCTGTAGTCCCTGAAGGATCAGGTGGAACTCAAGCTGAGTGATATGCAACAACATATCAATCAACTATCGGCTGATGTGAGTTATCATCAGAATCAGCTGAATGATAATATCATCAAATTGGAGGAACTTGTCTTTGAGAATGAACGTTTGAGTCGGTAAGTTGCACACATACCCTGTAATAGCAGCAAGTGTCAAAAAGCGTTGCTTTAAAATCAGCAGTGTTAGCCCATAAGCTATAGATGTCTATATAAAGGGTAAATTATATCACAGGGTATCTTTTAGTTCATCACTTATGTTTTTAAGCCTTTTAAAACTTTGGTCGAATTCCCTTACCACTTGAGTTAAAGAAATGTAAGCTATATTTGCTTATATTACTTTTACAGTTACAGGGTAACTGTTAGTCGTTCATACGCTGATCAAAATGTTTGTTTTGGATTACAAATGATATCGATAGATTTGTTACACTTATGGAAAGCTTTGGAAATGAGTATCTCACACATATAGTTTTTAAAGGGTATTATATAGTCGTTTATTTGTTACTCTTAACTTCAAACTGAAGCACAGGCTTTTTATAGACATTTTTTCTTTATTACATAGCTCATGTAACAAAGGCAGCTAATATCATGTACATATAGGGTATGTGCTAGTCGATCAGTTGCAGTTTATATTTGATTTTTAATCATAATAAAAATAACGTTAAATCGAATGCATGTAAAAAAGATAAAGCATGAAATTTTGGTACAGGGTATGCTTTAGTCGATCAATGGTATGCTCCATGTTTTGTTTAGCTTTCCAATAAAAATTACTCAGAGAATTCTACCAGAAGGTAGATATATAGAGCAAGAACCAGATTTAACCTATAGGGTATCTGCTTGTTAATCACTTGGTTTCACATTCATAACAATATTCGATACATTTTAGCGATAAATTTGCACAGATCGAACAATTCCTGCAGGAGATCAACGAGGACATCAAAACAAAATTGGGTAACAGCAGCGATTTTACGACCTCAAAACAGGCTACACTCGACTACGAGGTTAAGAACGTGAAGAGCATAGTGTGTGAAGCCGAGGAAAGGATCGATAAACTTAATGTTATAGTACAAGATCTGGATAAAACACAGCATCAGACCATGCAGAATATATCCGATATTGAGAATCAACTGGCAATGCAGCAACGAATCGCAAGTGTACAAAATATTCGAGGTAATCTACCCAACAAATAAGTTATATAAGAAGGAAAATTAAATTTTGAATTAATCATAACTTTTTTATCTTTTGAAATTAGGTCATTTAATTTGGCGCATCAAGGACTACTCGAAGAAGTTGGAGGAGGCCAAGCAATACGATACCATACTTCATAGCGCCATGTTCTCCAATAAGGCTTTCGGCTATGCCCTGCGGGTAAGATCAGTTATTTCTTGAGAGTATTATTTATATTTTATATTACTGTTCCGTATACAGCTTGACATCTATTTGAATGGCAAGGGCACGTGGAAGGGACGCAATTTGATCGCCTGCCTGAATGTGCTCTCCGGGGAGTACGATCCCCTGCTTAATTGGCCGTGTCGCCTACAAGCCGAGATAATTATCAGGGATCAGTCGAGCATTCCATTGGAGTCGCAGGATTACGTGAAGACCATCTATGTGCGCAAGAAGAGCGACGACTATATACAGAGCAATCAGTATTTCCATATACCCCATAAGGTTATTACCAGTCGGAATTATCTGAGAAATGATTCCCTATTTGTTGAGGTTAAGGTGCTAAAGTGAACTTACATAAGTTAGAGTGAAACAGGCATATAGTGTGTATTCAAGAATTTAAAAAATAGTTTAGTTTCAGTTTATTATTGGACAGAGTTGCCATCAGTTCACAAATTTGCTTTAAAAGTATTTCTAGTTGAATTCGTTAAAGTTCCACTTAAAGTTAACTGCCTCTTTGAGGTAATAAGTAACAGTGTTGCCACTTTTATTGAGTAAATCATTGAACAGCTAGTTTAACTTCAGCTTAAACTTGTACAGAGTTGCCACCCGGTCATAAATTTGCTATAGAAATATTCGTACATAGTTTAATTTTTAATCCCACCTAAAGTTAAACTCCTTTTTAAGCTAATATGTAAGAGCGTTGCCACCTGGCTGTAAAAAGTGCTGTCACCTCGCAAAGAAACTTAACCTAAATTCCAAACCCGAAAAATATACAAAGTGAGTTACCATTTACATGGAGTTGTCGGAACATTTATTAAAATACACATACTTGTACATATAGATAAACGATGAGCAGTGTGTGTTGAATTGTATTATAATCGTGATCATAGACCCATTCAATTTCAATTGACATTAACATTTCACATTGGGTTTTTTAAAAGTTTTCCATAGTTTTATTTATTGTATATTTTATATTATTTAAAAAAAAACAGAGCGCAATTTAAAAAGAAGCATCAATAGTAATACAAGCATAGTTTCAAAGTGTATAACATTCAAACGCAGTAATTACTGTATACAGTAAATATATATTATATATAAGTATATTTTTTAATATTTTGTAAATATTTGTCATAAAACATTTCGTCTTGAATATATATAAATGCAGATTCGTTGAGGCACAAGAGAAGTATTTGTCATTCAAGGTAATCAGTTATTTTAATGATTTGGGATGTTTTTTGTTTAATTTGTATCCTGTTTATGTTATATTTATCATACAATTCGATCAGGAATTGCATTTTCCTATTTATAGTTATAATAAAAAATATATAGTCACATTTTTACTTAGTCAACATACATCAGCATAAAAAAATATACAACTTGACACATTTCAAATATATAAATATAGGAAATTATGCATACTTTAATAATGCAAAATATTTATCAATTTATTTCACTTATTGTTTTTTGTGCTCTTTTTGTTGTTCACATTTTCATTTTTATTTTTCTTGTAATTTGGTTTATTCATTTCCTTCATTTCCCACTTTCCTGCTATTTATGCGATTTTTAGTTTAAGATGAGCTCCGTTGTTCTCCAGTCAGCGCGTAGAGAGCGTGTTTGTAGTGTCCGGAAGTATCGCCCTGTAATCAATTAGAGAAACGTGAAGTATATTTATATTCGTGGTAGTTAGTAATAAATAAGTAAACAAAGGAAATTAGTCACAATTTGTTACGATAAAACAATTGAGAGATTATTTCTGAAACACTTTATAATTAGTTTTTATCGTTTTACTTTCTCTTTCAAATTAAAAATAAATTTCTTTACCATTTAAAAAATATATATAAACCATTTAGTCACTCAGGAATATATATAACATATGGTAACAGTGCAATAACTTCACAAATTTAAAATAAATAGTTAAATAATATAGTCCAAAGTTATACCAATTCCCTAGCAAGTTTTTCGCTACTATATACTATATAAGCTTGTATTATGATTCATACCTTGATCCAGCTCTTTAACGATTTGCCATATAAGCGCTCAAAAGCGACCTTAATATCCGCCAAATCAATCTGAAATGAAGCAATTATACAATTATAATTACAATGCATACTAATCATGGACGTAATCCGAGGGAATTACGGTAGGCGGTAATTACCTCACAGCGTGTTATGATGACACGAATCAGCTGCTTGTCGTTGGTACCAATGCCAGCCATGGATTTATGCAAGCGTGACGCAAAGTATTCGGACTTATTTGTAACGCATCTGTAAATGGCAATCAGACCTTCCATAATATCACCAGAGAACTCCTTTTTGATAGCCTTCTCCAGCGAGTGGCCTGTCATGTGCTCGTACTCTTGGAATATCTAAAAAAAATAGTTTAAGAAATGCAGTTTAAATAAAGATAAACTTAAAACATGTTTGCTTATAGAGGACTTACAAGTTTAAGCTGCTGATAGTTCCTTTGGCACAGAATCATATTGAACATGCTCTCGTCGGTGCCGACACGCAGTTCACCGGCCTTAAGCAGCTCCCTGGCATCATCCTTGGCCATATTGGGATCAACACGTCCGCTCTCATCCCGAGCAGCGGTGCACAACGATGTGAGCAATCGCTTAAAGTTGCCCGATGTTTCCGACTTGAGTTCCGACTCCAAATGTGCGCCGTATACTAATAAATCAAATAATCTTATTAAATACATTCAATCAATGTGACTTTAAAGGATTTAACTTACAGCGCAAATATTGATGCTTAATGGTATGTATCTCTGCATTGGACAATGAGCAAAGTATTTCGATGAGTACCTCCTCGTCGGTGCCCAGGCCGGCCATTGCATCGTTCAATTCAGCGCAATAATAATCGACAATGGGACGGAGAAGACCAACAAGTAATTTTTCAAAATTACCGCTAGTCTCCGATTTGATGTCCTCAATCAGATCCTTGCCAAAGTGCGTCTTATATTGACGCTGTATCTCCTGACGCTGTTCATTTGAACGACGACAAATGATCGAAATCAATTTGTCTTCATCGGTTCCAAGACCCTTCATTGCTTTACGCAAATCGTGGGCATCCTTAACTGGATCGAATCCTTGAGCCGGCACTAAAGTAGGAGTTCCCTGAAATTATAGTGAAATAGGATTTAAGGATTAGAGAAACTTACTACATAGAAATTTACAAACATAGGTATTGTCTGTTTATGCATCAGATAATAAAATAATGTAAGGATAATATGTTGATTATACCCTGTAAAACTTTTGGGAGGATAGTAAGAACGTTATTGACTTTACCAAAAATATAATTTATTGTAATATCGAATAAAATCGATATTAGTGCGATTTTAGTGCTATCGAAAATATCGATAATTCGATTAGTGGTATCGGGAATATATATAGATATTTATTTTTGTGACATCGAAATAATCGATAATTATTTTAATGTTATCGAAACAACCGATAACATATAGAGTATGTTGATATTTCTCTTAGCGATAGCGAATCAATCGATTTTCCTTTTGGTGAAATCGAAACTATCGCTGTTTTGTCATTAAACACCAACGGCCGCTACTTGTCTTGCCAAACACGCTAGTGACAAAAGCAGACAGCTTAGCTTCCCTTACAATTTATCTTTTACAATAAAGTATAAAATTCCAATTGAAATCTTATAGAAATGAAAATATCAAATTCAAAAATAAATGGCTAAAACATTCAGGTTATGAACGAACCTCTTTGTGGGCCGTAAAGTGTTGATTGAGCGACCGCTGCACATGCATTTGACCATACCCTTGCCCCTGTCCATGCCCATGACCTTGCCCCTGACCGTGTCCATATCCATGACCATGACCATGACCATGATCTTGACCATGTCCAAAACCATGCTGACCAGTGGATCCACTTCCATAGTGATCATAATGACTTGAACTCTGCTGTGGATACTGCTGATGACTTGGACTATGCTGTGGGTACTGCTGATGGTGATGGGACTGATGTTGTTGTTGATGTGCGGGGTGATTTTGGTGGTGCGAGACACTTGGTGAATTATTTGTTGGATAAGGATAGGGCGCTGTTGTTGGACTTGTTGTTGTTGGATACGGCGCATGCATTGGGTAAGCAGAAGAAGAAGAAGAAGCACCATGTTGATTGGGATATGGTGGATATTGTTGTTGGTGTTGTTGTTGTTGGTATTGTTGTTGTTGGTGTGGTTGTTGTTGTTGTTGACCATATGGCGGCGAGTGTGTATTGGGAGGGTATGGTGCATTATTCTGTTGCATCGGTGCTGAGGTTACCCAACCAACTCCAAACGGCATTTTAGGTTGCTCATTATTGGGTGGATATGGTGGCTGTTGTTGTTGCTGAGGTATTGGCATTCCAGAACCCTATAAGATACAATACAAACTATCAACATATAACCCCAACAACAGTACCACAATTTGGAAAACAATCGAAGAATCCTAACGATTAACGATTACAGCATCGATAATTTTTGGATAATTAAGTCTCTTCTATGAATCAGCGATGCACTTGAAAACATAAATACAAAAGAGCAACAAAAACAGCGAAATCCAAAAAATCGAATTTATCGAAATGTTATTTATATAAATAAAAAATGTTGTGAAACATAATTAATATTTAAAATGTTTATAAACTGATTTAAAACTATTCATCATGACTTTTCACCTGCTGACACTAAGTAGGACCAAATCGCTTTTGAAACTAACACATTCTTAGTAAAAATATATGTACTCCTTGCGGTAATACCAGATCGGCTTCGATACAACGAAGTTTTCCGATTGAAAATGTTTTTTTTTAGTGCCGAACTTAAATTCAATATCAGTTTTATCAGTTCTATACAGTTTCTCAACAAATAATTTACACAGTTGGCCCAAAATTTAGGTTTTTCGAGGCTTATTGTATGCATTCCAATAATTAAAAACATTTAAAAAAAAAAAAAAAAATTAATTATATGTTACAAATAAAGCAAAATTTGTGTGCAAACACTTTTTAGACACACTGTATTTCATTTTGATTTAAGCGCCTAAAGGAAACAAATTAGAATTAAACTAAAAAATAAATCACTTGCCAATAAATCACAAAAATAGAAAAAATAAATCACAGTCATCAATTAATGTGAAATGAAAACTTTGTATGTGTTGAATACTTTCTTGACGTACTGTATGACGTGTATGTATGGCTAAGGGGTCAATCAACGTCTGTATCGGGTGCACAATTTATAACTAATTTAAAATATATACATATATACATCTCTATATACTTCTATATATATTTTTTTTGTTTATATTTTGCAGTAATTTTTTAGGAATGCGATAAAGAAAAAAATTGTTTATACTTACGAATGGATACATGATTTGTATTTTTTGCTTTTTGCTTAGGTTTTCTTTGAGATTACTGAGTTAGGAGTACTTCCTGTGAGATTCAATGCTGCAAAAGATACGAAAATACAAACGATTAGTCATTACAGGGTATAGACAAATCAGGCCAGTTGGTTTTGTTTACATACACGGCGGCACACCTTGGCACAAAACTAATTCATATTCAAGTTGATTGCGTTTACTATTTGCCAGTTATACTATATTAATATAATTAGACCCGTTAACATGGCTCCTAACCGTAGAGTGTGCTGTTGTTGTGAAATTTGTTATTTTTGCCCCCAAGCTTTCCAGAAAAAAAAACAAATACAAAAACAAATACAAATACAAATACAAAGCAAGCTAAGCCTACCCAAAAAAAACCCAGATGAGTCAACATTTTCCACATCTTCGCCACGTTTTTTGACGCAGACGCCCTGTATTTCGACTTCATTTTGTTTGTATTTTTTTCTTATTGAGCTTCTTGAGTTACTGTATCTGCTGATGACGTAGGTAGGCTGTTGGTTGATCATGTTTGGGGTATGACCGACAAAAGACATGACGTCAATTTTTAATCCATTAAAGACTTATCACATTTCATAATTTCGCAAATTTTGTTTGTTTTCGTAAATAGGCCATAAAACAAAATTAAAGACGACGCGATAACGAAATTTATTTATGTTTGGCAAAAGCTTTAATTATAATATAATGAGATGCATAAGAAGTGCTAAATTTATAGTTGTGTCGAAAAAATTACTTCAGTCACTATAGAACGCTGAGATAAATGATTCATCTTACATGACACAAATTTAGTATTTAAATAAACAAATATATATATATATATATTTAAATGTGCGTGTATGTACATAAACTATATATGGATAATACGTGTGACTAATAACTTTATCAAATGTGGTCTCCACAATTATTTCCTGCATATATTAAAAAGTATTGCAAATCAACAGATGGGTGCAAATATCTTAAGACATAGTACACAATTGTACAAATATGTACACACAGACAATCATAAATAGGAAGACAAAAAGAGGAGAGAAAAAAAAAAACAAACCGAAACTTTTCAATTGTTATACATATAACAACCACACTCACACACATACACACACAAACACATAGGCATATAGTATACGCAGCACAAATTATGCAGACACATATGTATATGTGTATATGCTGTCTTGGTCTCGCAAAGTTTTAAGAAACTTTTTGTGTACATTTAGCGCATTACTATAAACTTTTCTTTTATCTCACTTATAATTAGTATACACGTTGGATAGTTTATATTTCTTCTCGAAGCCACTAGATTAAATTTAGTTGATTACTATTTCAAAGCAAAAGCCCGCAAAACAATTGCCTTATGTATGTTGTAAAATAAGCGTATAAATTTTTATAATTACTTTAAGTATCAAAGTCGGTACGTGTATGTACGTGGACCGTGCACAATGCGCGCTGAATGATAATATTTATCAACTAAGCGGACAGTTACTGACTGACTGAGCGGAGCAACAACTTTCGTCACTGTGGCTGTGGCCGTTTTTAATCGACGAACGATCTCAATAATGTCTCGTATTTTGTCGGCTTTCCCCTGAATTCCTAAGTGCCGGTGGTCACGAACAAAAATATGAATGGCCGTGATAATATTGGGTATTTTTAAACAGTGTTGCTTTCGATAATCAATGGTCGTTTATCGAACTAACAGCTGCAAGAATCAACAGAGCCAGTGTAACAGCTGTAAACAACCTGTTTTACTCATTAAGCGCTGTTCAGTAATAAACAAACTACAATTTTGTAGAAACAGCGGTGTAATTGTTCACTTTCAAAGTTTTTAATGTTCTGTAAGGCAATTTGGCATTCTACGCGATAGTGTTAAAAACATTTACAAACTGCAGTAAATAATAACAACAGGCGTTAAACATTGACAACTGATGCCACCAGGGCAAACGAAAATAACATGAATAATCGTGTACGCATTGTTGTTGTTGGCGATTCAGGTATTTACTGAATTTATATGTGATCATATAAATGTTTTAAATCAAATGTGTTCTAGGAGTGGGTAAGACTTGTTTAACGCATCTTATAGCCCACAATGAGTCGTTGATCAGGCCGGGATGGACAGTGGGCTGCAATATTCAGGTGAAGATTCATGAGTTTAAGGAAGGCACCGTCCGGCAATGTCCATACTTTGTTGAATTATTCGATATTGGCGGCTCGCTGAGTCACAAGAATACGCGTAGTGCCTTCTATACGGGTATACATGGTGTAATACTGGTGCACGATCTAACCAATGGCAAGTCCCAGGAGCAACTGCTCGATTGGCTCTACGAGATAGTCAACAAAGAGGGCAAGGATACGTATAAATGTCGTTCCACTTCAATGCCACCGTCACCAACGCCGTTGTCACCGTTGCCCAGCTATTCCACCGATTCTCATATGCGTTTCGATCTGGAGGAGTTTCTGGGCTCCACACAAATTCCAATACTTGTCATGGGCACCAAACTCGATTTGATCGATGAGAAGCGTCATCCCAAGACGGCCGTTAAGAAAGCAGGTGGCATAGGTAAGTAATCCTTATATACCCACTCTGCAAGGGGTATTCACCACACACCACGTGTCCATTAACTTCTCTTTGCAGCCGACAAGTGCGGTGCTGAGGAGATCTGGCTAAACTGTCGGGACACACGCAGTCTGGCCGCTGGTACCACCGATGCCGTCAAGTTGTCCCGATTCTTTGACTGTGTAATTGAGAAGCGTGAGAGTTGTGCAACTGGAACACATCTTGTGGGTACGACTGCCACCGATAGACGTCGTCCCGTTAGTGCCACACAGGCCACAAGTCCCGAGTTCTCGCTGTACACCAAAATGGGAGCAGATAGTGTGGTACCATTGCTGGAGACAAGCGATCTCAAGTGACATGTAATCCATATTAATACACACTTAATTGTAGATACTATTCTATTTTGCTAAGTATAATTAAAGACAGTTTGTTATATCCGACTCTCCGCGCATCAATTGGCAATACCAATCAGGTAATATTCTGGGTCGATCAGCATCCTGGAGCACTGTATATTGCACTTGATTACGTTTCGCGATGAAATCCAACATGACAACAGCGTCATCATTATCCACATGCTCCATGAGGGATTTTAGTTCGTGCAGAAAGTTTGATAGGAATGTGACAACAGCTGCAGGACTCCATGGCTTCTGGCGATGCAGTTCGGCAACATTGTACTCCTGGATGTCTAGCAGCAGACCCTGATTGTCCCTCAAGCCAGCGATAATTGTGCGTATGCCAACCAAATAGGATTGACACCACCAGTTAAGGGACTTGAAATTGTCAAAGGTTCGCTGTTGATTTCGATTCAATTGATTTCCGGTGGTTTTCAACTCCACAAACTCGACGGATCTCAGTTGCTTGACATCGTGGAGGTCACTGGCGGTAGGGGAAAGAGAATTCAGTAAGTCTCTTTGCATAATTATTTGCCAAATATCTACACAAGATTGTCACTTTTCATGGCATCCATTTCGGCGCCATATAAAAGATTCATTCCGTTCAGTTTGCAGCGATAGATGCAGGCAAACTCGGTGGCCTCATTCACGGGAACATCAGTTTTGGGTGGCACTCTCGGGGCTTCCGCGGTACAATATTGCTCAAACTTAAAGCCCCACGAGCACATGTCCAACTGCCTTTGGGTCATCTGTTCCTTCTCGATGCGTTCAGCTTCGGTTTCCACTTGGGCTATGTAAATGGTGCCATTCAATCGTGTGGCCATCAATCGGTAATCTTTGTGTCTTTCGTACACTGTGCACATTATTAAACGTAAAGTGCCACGAAATGTAACAAAATCATTGGTAAGTTTCATTTGGCCATTGGATGACTTGTAGCTCAGGAGCTCCTTCTGATGTTTATAGATGTACCGGCAGAGATGTTGTATACAATGAAAATCAGGCGTTGGCTTCTTGCGTTGTACCTGTTGAATGCCAGCATTTAAATCCAGCGGCAAAGTGTCACGGGCTGGTAAATGTAGGTAACTGGCATTGCTGGCGTTATCCTCAAACTCGCGGTCGGCGTTGACGCTGTAAAAGCCAATTGGCTGGGGTCGGCTTAGGTTTGGAAAGGCGCCATCAAATCGGGAGCCCAATTTATGTATGCGCACATTTATATGCAGTGACCCGTCGCTGTTTGGGGCCGAGCACATTTTGTTATTTACACAAACAAACAATTCAACAATATTTGTTATTGCGCTTATCGGAATTAAACGATATCGTAAACAATTGGGGGGAATTATATCGAAATGATGAAATGCTATCGATAGCAGCAGCCATTTGATTTTTTAATAACAGATGATGAGCGCTTCTTCCCTATGTAAAAAAAACATTTATAAAAAAAATGTCATGATAAAAATTATTTATCTTAGCTTAAACAGCATATTAAATTTTTTACGGTAACAATTTTTGTTCATATTTTTAAAACTGCCACTCAATTAAACAGCTGCTCGTGTTGAATAATGGCAGAAAGCAGTGCTGTGAAATATTCTAACTTTTCTATCTATGTGTGTGTGTGTATGCGTGTGTGTGTTTGCTCGTAGCTGCGACCAAAACAACAGATTGATTCAACCTGAAGAACATTCTATTTTATCTTCGACCACAAAATAAAGACATGATACAGCAACGACAATGTATTGTTGTGAATATGCGTTCAGCGATAGCGCTAATCGTTATATTTGTGCTCACCGGCATACGAAACAGCGAAACGGCCAGTGGTGGCAATCAAATGGATCTCATGGATGGCAAAAGTGAACAGCGCAAGGACAATAGCAACAACAATCATAATAACAATGAAAATGAAGTATTTGTACCGGGTTTAGCCAATATGGTTAGCAAAAGTACAGCTGGTGATGGTAACAACAACAGTACAACCAACATGCTATGCCCCCTTGACAAGGAGACGCCCTGTGACCGCCTGCAATTCCCCTGTATCCGTTGCACCTACAACTTTAATTGCTTGTATGGACATGATGTGAATATTACCTGCGAGGCTGTCAACAATGTGCAGTGCCAGGGCGAACGTCAGTTTCATCGCCAAATGAATTGTCGTTATTGCTACCAGACCGAATTGTGGCAACAGAATTGTGAGCAACACGCGAATTGCAATTCAGCGGCGGAGAAATATTATCGCACCAATTGCACAGTCCAACAGGATGTGCTCTGTCTTGGTAATCGTTCGTTTACCCGCAATCTACGCTGCAATTGGACACAGGGCTATCGTTGGAGCACAGCTCTGCTGATAAGCCTAACACTTGGTGGATTTGGAGCCGATCGTTTCTATCTGGGTCACTGGCAGGAGGGAATTGGCAAACTGTTTAGCTTTGGCGGCCTGGGCGTCTGGACAATCATCGATGTATTGCTCATATCCATGCATTATCTGGGCCCAGCCGATGGCTCTCTGTATATATAAGACGAATGTTAACATTTAGGAATTTATCCCTAAGCAAATCCATTTAGAAACATCTTGGTTATAGTCTTAAATTTGTAAATAATCAGCAATTAGTTTATAAGCTAAGACTGTCTATTAAATATAGTATATACATACATACATATATATATTTATAACAATAAGCTGTGGACTCTTTGAAACAGCTTAGAAAGTTGTCGATTGTTAAATACCCTGTACTCACGATTCCCACTACATAAACATTAATTCCACTTGATATTAAAGAACAATTTACCAAATTCCAAATTAATTACACCCACATTTAATTGTTTTTTCTTATATATATTTATTTGTATTATTTTCTAGAATCGTAACATTTTTATAAATTGATGAAAATGCAAATATAATTCGTATAATTAATCCTCTATATAAAGTTTCTGCGCATTCGATAAATATTTTTTAACATGATCCCAGTTCAATTTATTAAAATAAGTATAAAGTTTTAAAACCGAAGAGTAATATTTTTAAACTGCATTTATTTTATTTTTTTTTATTACTTATTGAATTTAAAAATGTTTTGATAAAAAAATTTTAAATACCAACAGAAAAAAGTTTACCAATTTGCGAAAAAATGTACCAAAATTGGGTACGGATTCTGTACCTAAAAGTTTTTTATGCCAAACTTAAATTTGAATTATTATATGTTGTGAAGCAGTCTTGATCTGCGTACAGTATATATAAGCTATCGAAGCTGTTTATATTAACTCGACTCTTTGAAAGCATTAGATATAACCGCTTCCAAACTTTTGTACAGGGTATTGAACAATGTTTATTACTGAAGTATTTGGTAGTAGAAGTAACAACTTAAACAGCCACTAAAAACATGGTTGGTTTCTGGTCTTGCTGTTGCTCTTGCTAGACATCAGTTGGAATGCTGCTGGAGGTTGGCTCCGTATTGCTACCAGTTGGAGCAACTACCTCATCGTCGGCATCATCGAACTTGATGTGTTTAGCCAATAGTTTGGCAACCTTTTCGCGTCCACGTTTCTGTTGAACTCGAACCTTTTTGGTCAACTTCGCCTCACGATCCAGTTCGATTTTATGCCAATATTGTGTTTCCGACTGACCGCGCAACACCTGTAGCTGCATTTCGGCACATGTGAGTCGTCTAATGAGCTCGTCGGCAGCACTGGGCGTGGCCATACGCAGATGCGCCACCTGATCGCCCTCCTTGATGTCCACATACTTGATATCTGTGTATTGTCGCATATCCGCCTTAAAATCCTTGACATTAACGCACGGTTCTTGTAGGGAACACTCCACAATCAAACCGGGCTCGTATTTGAAAAGCGGTGAACGCTCTTGGGCCGCATCCTCGGCTCGATTGGAGCTCTTTGTGTCATCAGCCTCACTGCCACCGGCACCATAGAAATTCATGTTCATTTTGTGTATATTCTTATTGCGTTTACGTCTCTTTGGTGGCAATGGCTGCTCCACATGATCATTGACATCGCCAAGTGGTTCGCTTTCATCGTGTGACTTGTTGCTGTTGTTGTTGCCGCTGTTGCTGCCACTGTTGTTGCCAGTGTTGCAACTACCTTTTGACTCGCTCAATTGCTGTTGCTGTTGCAACATCTGCAACTGCAGCTGCATTGTTCCCTTGGTGTTTGTGGACTGTAGCTGATCTGCTTGGGATTTGCGCCACAATTTGGTCTTTGCTTCGCCAATAATGCGTCGCTGTAGATTGAGATACTTGTTTCGCATGCTGCACCAACTGCTCTTGGGCAGCACCTTCAGTTCCATGGCACTGGGCTCAATGTTTGGCTTGTGCTTGTCCAGCACAATGATTTTCTTCTTTTGCTTGCGTCGACGCTTGTGCTTGGACTTGGCTTCTTTGTCGGTATCCTTGTTATCCTCATCGGTTTCACTGGGCTGTGAGTTCTCTGCATCGGTTGTCTCTTTACCGGATGTTTCCTGGCCCTGATCCTGTGACGTCTCAAGTTTGATACGCTTGGATGTCACCGCTTCGTTAGCATCCTCCTTGTCGCCCTCACGTTTGACGGCCTGCTTGAGGGCTGGTGTTGTGTCTGTGCTCATTTCCTGGCCATCGGACAGCTTTTGCTGTTGCTGAAATGATCGTATGCTGGCCAAATCGGCGGGATCCGTTTGCTCCACGGACAACACACCCTGTACTTGAGCATATGCCTTAATGGCCTTCTCCACAGATGCACTTTTCTCAAACTCTATAAATGCAAATTCCTTGATCTTACGCGTGCCCGGATAATGTGGCAATGAGACATAGGCCACAGCTCCATAGCGACTAAAGACTTCCTTGAGCCAGTCGTGGGTAGCTGTTCGGGGTAATGCCTCCACGTAGAGCGTTTTATCGTTAACATCCCGCTGCACTGGTAGATCCGTCTTTCGTCGAACCTTCAGGCCACTTTCGTCCAACTGCAGCAATTGTGAATTGGACAGCGATCTGGAGATCTGTTGAACGTCCTGTGTAAGCGTCTTGATTTTGTTAAACGTAAGAAATATATCCAGTGGCACGTCTAAGCACAAAAAAAAACATCAATCAATCATATCATTGACAGAACTCACTTTACTTACATGGATCCTGTTCCACATACCGGCGGAGGAAACGATCCTTACTAAGATTTGCATCACCAAAGTAGAATTCCATTTGTGCCCGTATGGAATTAAATAGATGGCGCTTTCGCTTGCGTCCACCGGTGTCACTTTTTGCCGACGATGTTGCGGTCACATCTACCACACCGGCGGTGTCTCTTATTTCCGCCTTTTCGTTACCGGCGTCTGTTTTGTCTCCCTCATGACCCTCATTTTTGTCGGTAACAATTGCTTTGGCAACCATTTGCTTTGCTTAAAAACTTTTAAACAATAAATTCACAAGTGTGGCAACGTTGCCAGACAGTTAAAATGTGCAAATTTGCAGATGTGAGCTAGGTCGATAAGTATCGATTCTTAATCGCTTTAAAAGAAAAACATCGTTCTTATCAGAACTGAATAATTTTTAAGAATTCATATTGCTCTTAAAATTGTATTGATAAAAAACAGTTTAGCAGCAAACGTACACAATTCTAGTTTACAAACCAAAATCATGAACTTGACGACACATCTTGTAATTTTTTTCTGCGAATCAGCAATTTTTGAATCCGATGTAAACATCGATACTGTTAATTCAATATAAAATGCAACGACAAGCATTCTTCTAATTATATGCTAAGTTTTAAGTTAATTTGTATTTTCAAGTTTGCATACGCTTGATATGCAATTTTGTTTTTAAATTTTAGAGGATTTTTCATGAGTCTTATGAAATGTGACGGTTAAATGAATTACATATTTTGCATATCGATATATACAAAAAATAATCGATAGCTCATACTTTAGCCGCACATTTTGGCGGCAAACAGATGCTGTTTTTTATGTGTTGTTGTACAGTGCAGTGCGCAAGAAAGAATACAAAATAATTGCAAGCGGCGCGAGTTAAACAAATTGTCTCATAAAGTTTGTATTGTTACGCATTTAAATAAAAGAGACCCAACGCTACAAGTGAAACAAAATAAAACTATAGCTAAGTATCGGCAAAGAAGAATCGGCGTTCAGATTTGGCATCGGCGACAACAGAACAACAGCAAAAAGCAGACTGCAAAAGTAAAAGAAAAAAAGAATATCAAAGCAAACAAACGAAACTATTTTGTTTTTATTGTGGTTATTATTATTATTGTTGTAAATATGTGTAAATGCAATTGCAATTGGCTACACAACTAATTAAATAAATAAACACGAAGAAAGTAAAAGAAATATGGAATCAATTGTGCTTCATTCGGATATTGCTCGTCTTGTGCTGGGTGAGACATAAACGAATAGTCCATAAACTATAAAATTTAATAACTAAAATGCATTACACATTTGCAGGCTATTTGGTCAATAATAATCTAAAACGTGCGGCATTAACGCTATGCCGCACATCGCCGCATTTACATCAGGAATTCGTAGCCTTCCGTCAGGGACTGCAGCCCCACAATTTTCTCAATGGAGGACTCGAAGAAATGATACGTGAACATGTTAAAATTACCGGCTTGGGTAAGTACACTAAACAAGCTCTAACTTGTTTCCATTTAATTTCTAGCCACTTATGTTTTCAGTGGCAAATGCCGTGCAGAAGCTGCCGCAGGAGCGGCGACATCGTCTGCAGCAACTTAAGCTATCTGAACGTCTAGCTGAGCTGCTTAAGCTGGACAAGTCCATGTCTAGCAGTGTCAGGGACAAGGACAGAGATAGTAACTGCCAGCGCCCCTCAAATAACAATACACAACGCAAGCGACGACGCATGTAAGCATAGAAATCTTAACCTAAGTGGAATGCTCAGTTTTATACGTTTTTGCGGCGTTTTTTATGGTTTCATTAACCACTTGCAAAGTAGGCAGGACAGTTTTCATAAAGATGCATATGTGCTATATTGGTATAATCAGCTCAGTCGCTATAGGCATATTGATTTGTGCGTCTAGTGCAAAGCTTGTCTCTAATCCTTCAAGCATATTTTGGTACAGCTGCGTCGAATCGGCTCATTTCACTACAAGAGCTACAAAGCTAACATATATATTTATTGTTATTTGTTGTGACGTTGTTTATACTTATTGCTTACCTTTCGTTTTGCTTTATAGGCGTAATCACACCGTGCTGTCGGATGAGGATCTGCCGGATAGCTGCAAGCGTCCACGTTTGTTGGCTCCACATTTGTACTGCAGTATTGAGCGCTCGTGTCGGAATCTAAGCGACGACGATGAGTCCGTGGAGAGCAGCACGGGCAGTGATCTGAGCGGTGGTCAAACAGACGATGGCCTAAGTTTTCATAGTCGCGGACCTAAGAATAATTCCACGCCACGCACAACAACCAGCAATGAGACTGAAACGATGTTGATGCCAATGCCGCAGGCAATGCCGGTAAGCCAAAAAGGGATGGGTAAAGGGGAAGAAGGAATAAGAGGAAGAGAGAGAGAGAGAGAGAGGGAAGAAAGCCAGTGTAGTCTTTAGTTATAACTTCGTAAGTTATTTATTTTTTAGAGTAAGCAAGTAGTGGTTTTGTGTCAGATTGTTTTAAGTAGTCTCAGTGATGTCAACTCTTTGGCTTACAGCAAAAACAAGGCTAAGTTGCCAACACTAGTGTGTGCACCTGATTCATGGCTTTATTTTAGCTATATTTGCAGGTGGACTAGGTAAATCGTTTGGGAAAGATCTAGATTAGTTAGTTTGAGTGTGTATGTCACGGTCAAAACTAGCATACCTTAAGTAAAGGGGGACTACAAAGATAACACTATTGCCATTTACTACTAAATTCCATACTCAAAAACCACAAATTTTTGCAGGAATTGACGCAGGCCATTATGTCCAACGGTGACTTCCAGCAGAAGCTACTGGACAACATCAACGTGGCATTGCAGTCGGTAACGGTGCATGCACCCAGTGTGGAATCTGTTAACTCAGAGGCAGTGCTCGACGATCTGATTAAGAACATACTAGAGGCGACCGAAAAGGATCCCTCCTTCGATCGTGTGGTGCAGGAAGTGGTGCGCCATGAAGAGCCACAAGCACAAATACAGCAGACAACTGGAGCGACAGCTGTAGCTACAGCTGGAAGTGTAGCCAACACTACGACAGTGCCCACAGAGCCAGTTGCTCCACAGACGCCGCTTATCATACGAAATGCAGTTGCATCGACCAATGGAAATGTTATACAACTCAATGCGAACAATTCCTTAGGCACCATTATTGATCCCAATTTTAGCATCTCCAAGCTGATTGTGCTCAACTCCAATGAGAGTGCCCAGAAGCAGTCGCAGCAACAACAACCAGCAACTGCTGCTGTTAATCTTAGTTTCAGCAGCGAGAATCTCATCAACTTTCCGGATTCCAATGATGCGCATACAGCTGTTGGGAATCAGGTGTGCGTTGATGCCACCAATGGCCAGTTAACGTTTCCTATGTTTTTCTCCAATGATGGCATGTTGTCGCATCTGCCGTTCCTGGTCAACAATGAGTGGTTGGCCCAACAGCTGCGCTCGGATGTCTTTGCCAATGCGGATGTTTCCCACATTGAGATACCACTGCCGGAGCCCATCACCGTGGCAGCCAATCAATTGCCACCCAATTCCATAATAATCAACAGTGCCGTGAAGCAGCAAGCTCCAGCTCCTACTCAGGCCACAGCGGCAGCTTCGGTTCCGACTCCAGCTGCACCATCAGTTGCTGCTCCTTTGCCACTCGGGGATTCGGCTAAATGCAATGTTGTTTCCGCTGCAGCTGCGCAGATGGAACGCTCGGGCAGTAAGCTGGCCAATGCTAGCAATGCTGTGCCTGCTTCGCTGGACTCCTCACGTTTAATACTGGAGCGTGTGACGCCCTCGACGTCGGGCATTGTAAATGTCAAAGCCTTCCGCAGTTTGTCAACTCCTCGAAAGCGTACGTCGCATGTGCGCACCTTGAATTTCTCACCCAAGGCGGTAACACAGATGCAGACCACTCCTGTGTCCACAAGGCGGGCACAGCAGCAGCTCCAACGCCAGCAGCGACGTGTCAAGCTAAAGAGTCTGCGCAAAAATCAAACGGAGCAAGTGGAGCAGCCGGAGAAAGCGATTATCATTAAGAATGTCAAGATTTTACCCAATTTCGGTTCGGAGGTTGAGGAGAAAGCAGCATCAGTAGCAGAAGTGGCAGGGGGAGGAGCAACAGGAACGGCACCTGCACCGGCTGGAGTCGAAGTAAGCGTGGCGACAGCAGGAGGATCAGCTGATTTAAGTGCTAATGAGAGCAATAGTTGTGTTCCCCCCTTGTTTGCCATGGAGGAGGGCAGCAATCAGACGGTGATCAAGGCTGTTGTCGCCTCCAAAGTTAAAACAGCGCCTGTGCCGGTAGCTGCCACGCCCAAACGCAAACAGAAGCGTCGTGCGGCCGTCAAGGCCTGCAAAAGGATCATCTCACAAACGTTGGAGGAGCCCAAAGCGGGCGCACAGCCAGAAAAGACAAAGGCGGAGCGGGAGCGTCAACTTGAAACGAGTGCATCCACATCTCATGATGAGAGCAAAGAGAATCAGAACATAAGCATTGAGACGGCAGAGGAGCAAGAGGAGGATCTAATGGCCGCCTGGCATCGTCAGATGCATGGCTCCAGCATGGATTTGGAGCAGCGTTTGCGTGAGATCAATGCCAAGCGACAGGAGACGATGAAATCACAGCCACGTCTGCGTCGCAAGAAGAAGGCGTCAGCGAAGAGCTTGGCAAAGCAGAAGAAGCTAAATGTTTCGATGAGTGCCAAGCAAAAGAAGCCCATGGAGAAGATAGAGCAGTTGGGACAGGAGGAGGCAGAGTTTAATATAAAGATAACGACGCCAAAGAAGCCGAAGAGAACAAAGCCTGCTAAGCAGGAGAAACCTAAGACGGTTAAAGAGGTTGGACAAGAGCAGCAGGCGAAGGAGGAGGAGAAGGAGCAGCAGCAGCAGAAGAAGGAGGAGGAGCAGAAGCAGAAAATGCAGGAAGAGAAGCAGCAGGAACAGAAGGAATCCATGGAGCTGCATTCAAAATCGCAGCTGGAGACGGAGAAGCAGTCTGCACCCAAGTCTCAGCCTCTGTCCGATCCTACGCCCAATCCTAGGCCTGCTCCTCCCTCCTTAGCTGTCAAAGCGGAGCAGTTATCGGAAGCTATGCGAATTGATTGTGTACCCAGCATGTCGTTGTTGCTGGAGACGCCCTTTAAGATGTTGCCCTCTGAGGCGGTAGATGAGCCACCGCCGACGCCAGGACCCGCACAACTGCCCACCATGGCCACGCCCTATGCCAAGCTACTGCCACTGGCATCATTCCTCTTTGGCAGCGATACTAAGAGCATACTGGACACGCCCATGCTGACGGCCATTACGCCAGGCATGCGTCTGGGTACTCCCTTCGGTCACTCGCTGGGCACGCCACATGGCGGCAGTGCAGCCAAGACGGACTACTCCTCAGGAAGCTCTTATTATCGACCCGATGAAGCCGAGCACACGGACACCAATGCCCAGTGTGCGCTGCAATCCTCGCCAGTTGCATCTCCCGTGCATACAGTGGAGAATGCAGTGCAGCAGAGCAGCAAATCGACAAACGTCTGCTTTGAGCTGCAAGCGGAGCGTCTCGCGGTGGAACCAACAGTGCTGCGACGAGTGCGATCCTTTGGCACAGAGGCGGTGGACAGTGTGGAAGGAGCTGCTGCCGTGGAATCCACTAATGCGGAGCAATCGCTTGTGGAGTCGGCGCATTATAAACTTGTGTCGGGGTTACCCGATGCCGTTGTGGATAACTCGAGTAGTAGCAGTTGTGGCAGCAGCACCAGCTGCTCTAGTAGTTCCAGCTCCTCAAGCAGCAGCTCCAGCAGCAGTTCATCCGGTGATGCCTCCTCTTCATCGTCAAATGCATCCAGCGAACGGAAAATGGACACGATAATGCCTGCGAAGACTTTACAGCTACTGGACATGGAGAATCTATCGGATATTAGCAGCACCGAGGATGGGGAATGGCTGAAGACAGCGACGGCAGAGGCACCAACGGATAAACCATCGCTGGCCATTGACAGTGAGCCGGCACAGCTTGTTAGCCAGGATGGTGAGGTGCGTTATCCACTGCGCAACTGGTTAACGCCGAGTAAGGATGCGGCAGCGGCGGCGGCGGATACAAGTGGTGACATGGCACCACCAGCAGCACCTCCACCGCCTCCACCACTAATTTTCACCGCACCACAGACACCACCTCCGCCGCCGTCACCAGCTGCTCCAGTCACTCCAGACCAAACATCGCCCGCTCCAGCTTCGAATCCGGTAGCTCCCGCCCTTACAGCAGCTGAGGAGCTTCACAAGAAGCAATTGGTCATGGAGCAGCGTCGTCAGGATTTGGCTAAGGTGCGGGAACGTGTCAAGGCCAAGGTTAAGCAACAACCCACGCCCAAGGCACGACCCCGAAAGACCAACAAGAAGCTTAACGCCATGCTGGAGACCGTCAAGCTAGCTAACCCGCATCCTCATAACAGCAAGTCACCCAAAAAGGCTGAAAAGACAGCAGGCGCCAAGGGAGCATCAGCTGGCGGAGCATCTATAGCTACCAAAGGAGCCAAGTCCAAAGCCACAGCACAGGCAGCTGCGGCGGCGGTCACAGCTGGAGCAGGCACTGCAGCGGTCTCCGAAGCAGCTGCTAAGGGAAGCAAAGCTAAAACTGGAGCCGGCGGAGCAGGCGCCAAAGGAAATAGAGCTAAATCCACAGCGAAAGCAGAGACCGAAGCTGAAGGATTAAAAGTTGAAGCAGGAGCAGCTGCTGTGGAAAAAGCAAACGCAGTAGCAAACGAAGCAGCCGCAGTGGGAGCAACTGCATCCACTGTGGCAGTTCCTTTGGAAGCCGCTGAGCCCGTAGCCCGCAAAAGCTGTAACAACAATGATCTCGATCCGGAGCTGTTGATGGCATTGAATCTGAGCGCCAAGAAGCAACAGCTTCAGCCGAAAACTGGACGTGTTGCTGTGGAGATTGCAGCACAGCCGGCACCCACAGCCTTGACCACGGGACCGCGACGCGGACGACCCAAAAAACCGGTGTCCACGGAGACGGTGCAGGGCAGCACGAGACGTTCATCCCGTCTGATAGACAACAAGAGTAAGTGCATCTAATGGTATACTCCAAGAATACCCACTAATATCATGTTCTTGATTGCAGCTCCTGCGTCTGAGGAATCCGCTCAAGCGGAGCCAGTGAAATCCAATAAGATTACCAAAAAGCCGGCCAAGAAACGTGCCGAGGCGCGTCTGGAGTCAACAATGCCGCCACTGGCAACACTGGCGGAGGCACAAACCACACAACAGTCGCCGGAGCAGACACCAGTCTCCAATGGTGACTACGAGCTGGACATGTGTCGCAGCAACAGCCAAGAACAAAATTCTTTTAGCTTTGTCTATGCAGGCAATGGCAGCAAGCCACTGGTGCCTGTGCCTCGCCAGACACCGGAATACTTTAGCAATTTCCAAATGCGTATTATGGTGGACAGCGGTGAGATGCACAGCATCCGTTTTACAAGTCCAAAATTGCTCTACCAGACGACAACTGGGAACGAAAACGGTGCCACCAAAGCGGTTTCGATCAGGAATATACCCAAGAAAAGGAAACCAGTGGCGGCATCAACGCCGCTGACCAGTTTTGTTAAGAATGTGAACACGGAAGTGGACATGGAGGTAGAAGTAGAGGCGGAGGAGCAGCGGGATGACAACGATTTGGAGGTGGCGACAATGTAAGTTTAAAAGCAGCAGAAGATAGCTTGGAATTTTGAGTGTTTGGGGGTGAAAGAAAGGAATAAGGAACATATTGATAAAGAGGATTAATATATAATATAAGATGGAGAATGGGAAGAACATTTAGATTGAACTCTGTAAAGCAGAGAGTTTGAGGAGAAGCTGCAAATCTAGATACACAATTAATCCAATCAGAAAGTAACTACTAACCTTTGTGTATATAGTTGTCTCGCTCGAACCGGTGTCAAGCGGCTTAACACTTTTAATTTCAAACTTATTTTTTACTCATTCACTTTCTTTTTCCAGCAATACGCCGATGAAAACGGGCGAGGATCAGGCAGTGGAGTCGTCCCACGATGCTGGCGTACAGATCGAAGATATCGAGTCAATACTCTCTCATTTGCACGGTACCTAAAGAACAAATGAAAAGCAATAAAAATTAAAAATAAAAAACGAAAACAAATTAACGGAAGGACGATGCGATAAGAAAATTTGTTTTTCACACGGAAAATCGTTTTCATGAACTAACCAGTTTTGTTTAACCTACTTATAAATACGAAATAATTAACTTTATTTTTTTTTTTATTATGTTTTATTATATATTTTTTATGCTTATGATTTAAAACTGATCTTGATTTAAAATACGCTAGGTTTATTTTTGTAATCCACGAATTTTAAGATTACGTTCGTTTGTTAAAGCTTAAGTTTAATAAATTATCGGCTATATATGTATATACATACCAAAAAAAAAAAGAGAAAGGAGTATCAAGCCTAAGGACTTCCCTACGAATACTTTGGTTATCGAATCCAAAAATAACAAAACAAGTTGTATGAATTCAATGTATCTATATTTGTAAATAGAGTTCATACCATAAGTGTATTACCAGCTCTAAGTGTAGTTCCGGTAATACCCTCAATTGCTTGGCTTTGAATAAAAAATTATATGATTTGATTTAAAGCAATGGTATTCTGATAGTTTAGTCTACTTTCAGATGGGTTGTATTATACTCTGACAATTTGGAATGTCAAAATATATTATTTTTCAGAAATATAGATAAGTTTGAAATGGATTTATCAAGACTTAATTGAAATAAATATTTTTTTTAAACATATATATTTTGTAATTTTGGGATTTGGAAATTTTTATCGCAAAAGAAATCACAAATTTGAACAAAAATTAAGTTTCATTTAAGTTATTCAGAAATTTAAATTGTTATAATATATAAGTTATAGAAAGAAAGTAGAAGAAAGTTGGATTAGAGAGGAAATCGAATTAATCAATTGTTTTTACAAAAAAAAGCTTGAAATAACAAAAATTCAATATTTTAGAAAGAAAATTAAATTAAGTACATGTTTTTCAGATTATTATGCAGTTTATAAAATCAACATAAAGGGTAGATCAACATTATAAGTAGCTATAAAAATATGAAAATTTCATTTTATAGTAGAAAACTTTTAAATGTCCTATTCACTGGGTATTTTACAGCCCATGATACTCTCCAAGTTTCAGTTCCACAACTGTAAAATATTTTGCAATAGATGACGTGGCCCGTACAGAGTATGAATTTCGAATGGGAATCAGACAATCGGAGTAGTGTTAAATAATTCATAATGCCAACCAATCAATCGAATCGCTCAAGAAAATTATGGCCAATTATATGCACGTAAGGACATATAGACGACTTTTTTTGCAGACAAAACTTGCATCAATTTCGCGCTAACGCTCTCTGAAGATGGATCGCTTCCATTGGCTCTGTCTGATGATAGGATTACAATTGGGACTTGGACCGGAACCAGGATTGGGACCTGGTTGGGGTGTTAGTCTGGTTAGCAGCAATGAGCTTAAGATAAGTGGGTGTTATTGATCTCTAGTTCCAGTTCTAGTACAAGCCATTTCTCCCGCTTTAGCTTTTTGGCTGGAAGATGTGCAGCGCGGCGAGTTTGATACGGATATGTCTGTGGTGCTAAAGGAATTGGAGGCTCTGCAGTTGGGCACAGGAATTGCGGACGCGGTGGTGCAGTTTACCCACTCCAATGAGGTGGACATGGAAAACTGTAAGTTGTTCAAGCTATAAAGTCTGCAAAAATCTTGAAAACTTAAGTAAAAACTAGAAGGAAGCGCTATAGTCGAGCAAGCCATCTGTAAGATACCCTGTACTGTATTATTTCCCCTCCATTTTCGATCAGTTTGCGATATACTGGGCAGAGTGGGCAGTCATGTGATTGTGGATCTGACCTATTCCCGTTGGTCCCAGGGTCTTGAGCTGGCCCGAACCCATGGCATACCCTATGTGCGAGTGGATCGGTTGCTGCGACCCTTTCTTGATATGTTTGCCGATTTTATGCGGGAGAAACGTGCTAACAATGTGGCCATGATCTTTCAAAATGCTCGCGACACCATGGAGGCCAAGAAGCAGCTCTTGAGTGGCTATCCCTTTCGCTCGCTCATCTTGGATGGCAGCAAAACAGAGACGGAAGATTTTGTCAAACGTTTGGCCATGCTGCGTCCCGCTCCCACCTATTATGCTATATTCGCAAGAGCTTCTCCCATGAATGGTCTCTTCGAGCGTGTAAGTATGTGACTGATCCTCGTAGCATCATAGGTTGAAAGATTCGTCCGTTTGGTAGGTGGACAAGGGTCAACTATTTCAGCGTGCCACCGAATGGCATTTCATCTTTCTGGACACCAGAGATCGGGTGTTTAAGTATAAGCGACAGGTGGAGCTTGCAACGCGCTTTACACTGAACGCACGCGCCATCTGTCGGTCAATGCAGATGAGGGATCTCTACTGTGGCAGTGGATTCACGGTGAGTTTGGGGAAGGGCGGAAAAGGTAAAAAAAAAAGTGGGAGGGAAAGGAGAAGGACAAGGATCACTAATGTGTGATAAAGGGGGAGAGAGATGTAGGATTCAAGATGTATAAGATGTAGGAAAGGAATCCAAAGGCAAAACGTATTGGAGGAATAAAGGGACTGACTTGAGGAGAATTGAAGGAGATGTCAGAAAGAACATGGAAATCAAAAGTTTTGCCAGAAAGGAGCGGAGCCGTAAAAGAAGTGTACAAACGGAAGGCATAGGAAATGGAATTGGAAGGAGATTGGGGAAAGGAAAATAAGGGTAAAGTGGATTTCTAGCAGGAGGATGGAAGACAGACTTGCAGGTTTAAGTCGAAAGTGTGACCTAAGATTACAGTTATCTCCCTTGTGTAGCTACAACGTGCTCTATTGCTGGACATAATACGCAGTCTGCTTGATGGACTACTTTCGAGTCCCAGATTCCCCCAGCCCGTCTATTTGGATTGCAATGCCAGCTCGGAGGCAATAGAAGGTAATAAGCTCAACAGAGCCGACAACACTCATTGGATGGATAATGTGCACTGGAGTAACTTTGTAAGCACTATGCCCGCGATGAGCATGGAGAGTGAGCTAAGTGTGAACAAGCCACAGCAACCCCAGGGGGAGAAGGTGGAAGAGGAGGATCAGGAAGAGGAGGAAATCCTAAGCTTTGTTGCAAATATATCAGCGGGATACTACTCCAATGAACACGAGGCTAAGACGGATCTGGCCATTTGGTCAGCGGGAAAACTGCGATTACTCAACGAGACACTCAGTCCGAGTCGTCGGTTCTTTCGCATTGGCACCGCCGAGAGTATACCCTGGAGCTACTATCGCCGTCATCCGCATACCGGCGAAGTGATGCTCACCAAGAGTGGTAAGCCCATTTGGGAGGGTTACTGCATCGATTTCGTTGCTCGTCTCTCGGAGAAACTGAATTTCGCCTACGAGATTGTTGCTCCCAAGCAGGGACACATGGGTGAGCGCGACGAGGAGGGCGGCTGGGATGGCGTCATTGGGGATTTGATTCAAGGTGAAACGGATTTCGCGGTTGCCGCACTTAAAATGTACTCGGAGCGAGAGGAAGTGGTGGACTTCCTACCACCCTATTTCGAGCAAACGGGCATCTCGATTGTGATGCGAAAGCCCATGAGAAAGACCTCCTTGTTTAAGTTCATGACGGTGCTACGTCTGGAGGTCTGGGTGAGCATTGTGGCCTCACTAATTGGCACCGCTATAATGATCTGGTTCATGGACAAGTATTCACCGTACAGTTCGCGTAATAATCGCGATGCGTATCCCTTCGAGTGTCGAGAGTTTACCCTCCGCGAGAGCTTCTGGTTTGCCCTCACCTCATTTACTCCTCAGGGTGGAGGAGAGGCGCCCAAGGCGATATCGGGTCGTCTATTGGTCGCCGCCTATTGGCTGTTTGTGGTGTTGATGTTGGCCACATTTACCGCCAATTTGGCTGCTTTTCTTACCGTCGAACGCATGCAGACTCCGGTGCAATCTCTGGAGCAACTTGCTCGACAATCTCGCATTAATTACACGGTCGTCGAGAATTCGGATACACATCATTATTTCATGAATATGAAGTTTGCCGAAGATACCCTCTATCGCATGTGGAAGGAGATGGCCTTGAATGCCTCGCGGGATTTTCGTAAATTTCGCATCTGGGATTATCCGATCAAAGAGCAATATGGACACATTCTGTTGGCCATTAATAGCTCGAAGCCGGTAAGGAATGCCGTGGAGGGATTTGCCAATGTGGATGCACACGGGAATGCCGACTATGCTTTTATACACGACTCGGCGGAGATCAAGTACGAGGTGACCAGGAATTGTAATCTCACCGAGGTGGGCGAGGTCTTTGCCGAGCAACCCTATGCCGTTGCCGTCCAACAGGGTAGCCATCTAGGAGTGAGTGTTGTTGTTCGTTGTCCGATTACTTAATCCTTTAGTATGTATTTCTTGATAGGATGAGCTGAGTTACACCATTTTGGAGCTACAGAAGGAACGTTTCTTTGAGCAACTGCGTGGAAAATATTGGAATCAATCAAAGGTTCAAAACTGCCCGCTGGCGGATGACCAGGAGGGTATTACCCTAGAGAGTTTGGGCGGTGTTTTCATAGCCACACTCTTTGGTCTCATTCTGGCTATGACCACCCTAGGCCTTGAGGTTATGTACTATCAGAAACGGCAAAAGGATTTGGAATTATCGCTCATCACGCAGGTCAAACCGTTAGATTTCAATGAGTCCGACAAAATTGCTTGGCTTGATAGCACAGACATTGAGTCGGACATGGTTAAGCAGAAGCCAAAGGGCAAAGAGAAATCTAAAAAGAAGGAAGGAAAAGGTAAAAAAGCAGTGAAACCGACACCGCCGCCAATATTCGACATGTTTCGCGGCAAGAAAACGGCACCGATCACTTTGGGCGATGGTCAGTTTAAGCCACGTCCTCGGGAACATATCAATGTGCGTGGTGAGCAATACAGTGGCTACATGGAATAGAATGTGCACTCAAAACTCATACTTTACCAATATATTTGCAACCTGTTTAAGTTAAATATGCAAAAAAAAAACAATTTAATTCAAATGAAGTTCACTTATTTAAATTCAAATTCGATAAGTTCACAAATAAAGTTCATGTGAACTAAAGTCGAATCAAAGCAACCCTGACTCAAAAGTCAGTGCGGACACTTTAATTTTTGTTGGCGGCCAAAATAAAAAACCAAAAAAAAAAGTAAAATACGTTTTATTGCGGTTTGTGTGTATTATTTATTAATTAATATAGTTTGGAGTCATGCTTGTCAAAGAAGAGTGCTTTCTTCCTACCAAGTGAAGTGGCTACTGTTATTTGAATTGACGGATGACAAAACATCGATGAACATCGATAGTAGTATCGATTTAAGGGGCAGCTCTATGTTATTTGTGCGCTGCTGCTGCAAGGCGAAATGACGACCGCAAATCAAAAGATATCATTGAGGTGTTAACAATTGCAATTACAATAACAAAAGAAACGGTAACCGCAGCAAATCAAATTTCATTTGATTGTGACCCACAGCAACGTTCGAACCCAATAACATTAAACCAATAACAATTTCGATTACGATAGCTGTAACCGAAGAGCACGAGCAACAAAAAAAAAAAAAGATACCGAAACGAACCCCAAAAGAAAACAACAAAATAGGTGAAAAAAAGTGCCACACAGTCGACCACACAAAATAAACAAGCGGAGCAAAGGAAGATAAAATGAGTGCGCTAGCGTCAGCGCACATATTAAATATTAAATCAATATTTGTGACACTTATTGTAGCTCTAATAACTGCACCCAATGTTGTCCTGTCCCGCAAACATCATCTGGAAGTTCGCGTAAGTGTTTTCTTTGTTGTTTTGTTGCTTTGGCCGACGTCGGTAGCCGGCTTCTATTTACATATATTTTCTAATACAAATTATTTATTCTAATGAACATGTGTGTGTATGCTTTTGCGTGTTTATTTAACAGAATGATATGCGACCGTATATTGCGTTGAGCACATTTGGTTTCTACACAAATGGACATTTGGACGTCCAGCTGAGTCAGCTGACAATTCCCGAGGAACAATCGACGGGTTTGGTACGTATTTCATTTGGTACATTTGGTTAATGTACCCAAATAGACCAATGTACCCTTGCAGAGCGGTTGGGGTGTTATCATTTCCTAAGCAGGCGATCGAACTACAATAGAAATCAGCTGGCATTGAAGCAATCGGTGATTAATCAATGTTTTGTTAGAAAACCAAGAGAAACGATCGGTAGAAATCGACATTTTGCACGTCTGTCGGGTCTGTTGATGGATCTCAATCAAAATCACAGATTCTAAACAAATTTTACTCTATTTAGCATATAGCTGTCAGAGTCATTGCCTTAAACTATACTGTATGGTTAGCTTTAAATAGAATACGGGTCTCTGCAAGGGTATTTAAATTTGTGTTATGATAAACTTTATACCACATTCTTTTACGTATATCATTTGTTTCTTGCAGTTTGGCTTATCGCTGGATAAGACAACCATTGATCAACTTAATCCCTATCTGGACTCACATCAAACCAAGTGCATATTGGAGGAATCACCAAACACTCAAAGAAAAGGACCAATTTTATTCTTTGTACTCGATCTAACCGAGCTCAAGTGAGTTTCAAATTGTTGTGTCTAAAAAACACACTACTCTTGTTATTGTACCCGTTACTAGTAGATGACAGGGTATATGTGCTCAGCTTACCAGTAGATATTTTCCAAATTATTCCAATATATTAAAATTGTTTATATTTCTGACATTATTTTTAGCTTATATATTTTATGTTTAGTAATGGGTATATCTTAGTCGACTCCTTGGAGTGCATTGTAACTGTTATTAATTGTTATTCTTTTGTATACAGAGTGCGAGTACACTGTTCACCGGAATGGGTTAACAAGCATGTCTACAGAGACATCACGTATCGTCACAAACGTAACTCGCATTTGGGCAAAGTCAGTGATTCAGCATTGTTTACACAGCCACGTAATCGTCGTCGTCGGGCTGTTTTACCCTTGGACTCGGAGGAACCCGATGATGATATCGATGATCATTCCGAGGAGAAACCTATGAAACCCGATGAGGATCAAAAATCATCGTCTCCCCTTGCCTTTGCTGGTAAAATCGAATCGGGACCCAAGCTGGACACGGAGAATGAGTCGCCCAAAGTGTTGCCCGAAGTGCTGGCCGATCCCAAGGATGCTCCAGCTCCAGCTCCAGCTAAAGTCTCACCACCCACAGCTTTACCAGCCAGTGCTGTTCATCCACCAGCTGGGAATGCAAATGCTGCCATTGCCAGTGGAGTACTAGGTGAGAGTGTCGATGGTGATGCCGATAATGCCAATGCTGATGTTCCAGTTGCTCCACCCTCTGCATCCATCGCCTCATCTGCTCCAGCTAGCAGCAATGACAATAGTTTAAAGAGTGATAATAGCATTCCTGAGCCATCGTTGCCAGTGGATAATTCTCCGGGTTCCGTTGCCAATTTCTATGAATCGAATTCATATCGTCAGTCCCAAGACGATTTGTGCAATAATTTCACAATACCGCTGGTAAAGCAAACCGCCGGGCAACTCAACTACTATAGCTTTAATTTCTCAATGTTTGTGGCCACGCCACACGACGAGGGATTATATAATTTATATTTCCACGCCTGTCCCAACTACGATCATCCCAAGCAGTTGTCATTCAATGTAAGTTGATATTCACCATGAGTTAAGGAGTTTTTTAATTAAATTTATCTCCTTTCCAGGTGGATATTGAGGAGAACAATAATGGCAACTATTTATCAGCTGGTGAAATGCCTCTACCAGCTTTATACTTCATGATGAGTCTGCTTTTCTTTCTCTCCGGACTCTTCTGGGTGTTCATACTGAAGAAGAGCAAGTAAGAAAAACATGTCTTAAAATATTTATTACATATGTATTTATATGGTTTCTTTTTCTTGACAGACACACCGTCTATAAGATACATTATCTGATGGCTGTTTTGGTATTCCTCAAGTCACTGTCGCTCATGTTTCATTCTATCAATTATCACTTTATTGAGAAACGTGGCGAACATGTGGAAACCTGGGCCATACTCTACTATATAGCACATTTGCTCAAAGGCGCCGTCCTGTTTATAACCATTGTGCTCATTGGTACCGGTTGGACATTCATCAAGCACATACTCTCAGATAAGGACAAGAAGATCTTTATGATTGTGATACCATTGCAGGTTTGTTGAACACCTACGAATACACTGATAATAGGAGTACTATACTTCTTAAGTCTCTGTATATTTCCGTAGACTACCAATAATTTTAGTCTCCAGAAAGCAATCTTGATTTAAGAACATTAATTTTGACCAGTTTATAAATCTTTTTAATTGATCTTATTGCAAACTAATGAGATTTGGATGTGTTTTCAGGTGCTGGCAAATGTGGCGCAAATCATAACAGATGAATCGGATCAAAGTGATGCCGAATTCCGTACCTGGCACAACATATTCTTCTTTGTGGATCTGCTGTGCTGTGGAGCAATACTCTTTCCAATTGTTTGGTCCATACGCCACTTGCATGAGGCGTCTGCCACCGATGGCAAAGCAGCAATCAATTTACGCAAATTGAAATTGTTTCGACAATTTTATTTGATGATCGTGTGCTATATATATTTCACACGTATCATTGTCGATTTGCTGCAGATGACGGTGGTCTTTCAGTATGCCTGGCTGGATGAGATGTTCAGGGAGATGGCCACATATGTGTTCTTTGTGCTAACGGGCTATAAATTCCGTCCCGTATCATCGCATCCATATTTCACAGTGCCCAATGATGATGATGACGATGATGATGGTGTCGAAGTGCTAACCGAATCGGGACTCACCGAGACGGTGCATCGTGTAAAGTCATTAAATCGTCCAGCTCATTCCAATACCATCATTATTGAGGGCAATGATGATGAGCGCGAGAATCTAATTGCGAAACGAGAATCAAGTCATGAATATGATTAAACGAATTAATGTGAAGAAAAGTTGGATGAAAGCATACACATACACTTATACACACCCACTCACACACACACACACATACACAGATATAGCAGTTACGCACTTAATCGCAATCGTACTTTAAGCTGAAGATAAATTCCAAGCTAACGAGATGCAAAGAATATGAATGCATTATTGGCTGTACCATGATAATGATGATAATATAGTTTTATAGTCGAATCCCGCTGATCATCCTGATGATCGTCACACAGTATACACATGTAAATACATATTGATGCGACGACAATTCCCTTCTTCCTTCCCTCTGGTCTCCTGATCCCCATTTCCCATCCAGCTCCTCTGCAAAACCACTTGAAACTGAAACCCAGATGAATGCCCCTCCTATCGTTTTAAGGCATTAATTAATATAATTTAAATGTTTAACGATACATACATACATATAGCTTTAATATTAAATACTATTTGACTCCATACTGTTTTGAGTTCTAGTCAGTTTGGGCATCAGTTGCACCGTGAACAGCAGATAGGTGGAAATGCCAGTGGCAGCCTGCAAAAATATTGCATGTAAGTTCTCATCTTATCTCCCTCACTCTTACTCTCTCTCTCCCTCTCTTACTCGTGTCAAGAGTGAGCTGTCGAATACCACGATACCCAGGCAATGAATTCGCATCGGCTGATGGAGTAACTGCAGCGAAAAGTTTTGTATCTGCAAGTGAATTTTAGAATGCAGTGAATTGAAAGTCTTGTGGGATACGAGCAAAGCCGAGTAATTACCTGTCGTGAGAGCGCAGGTGTACGCACAACAATGTTGTGCAGCTGAAAGGCAATTTGGAACACTATCTGCATGCAGTTCTGTGAGATGTACACGAAGGCGGGCAACTCCAACAGCGCTGGCCACAGAAGATAGTAATCTAGGCAGCGGTACGTGGAAATTAACCATTTAAATATTTATTAACAATGGGAAGTATGAACTCAACTCAACGAGGGTTGTTCAACTAATAAGCCAAATTACATTTTTAGTGACAACTCAATTATTTAAATTCAAATTTAAGAAATTTGTTTGAGAATTTGTTTCTGATCGTTCAACTATATCGTATATCTTCCATAGGAGAAATCGGTCGTAAATTGGTGAGTTGTATGAAAAAACGCGCACTATACTGAGTACAGGGTATTTTACAGTCGGATCGCTTTCTCACTAGTTTTCTTTTACCGGCAAAAGGACTCACCATTAAAATTAATCTCTGTTTGGAGGCTGAAGTACAAAAAGTAGCAATCGATGGCGATGCGCATGTAGATCATGAGGAATACGGTGAGCATGGAGTATGTAAATGCCTGCATGAAGTAGTTGGACAACTCATGGATGCGATCATAAATGAGCTGCTTTTGACGCACACGACGCCGCATGAACTCCTCGTAGCCGGCGAAACTGGCACCTCTGTTGGCGAATTCCGAGTACTCCACGAGGAGAGCAAGTTCGTTGTGCAATTGTCTCAGTTGCTGTCGCATTAGTTCCACGTGGAGTACGAATTGTGTGCTCCTCAGATGAATGATGAACACGAATGGCTGAAAAGTCATCCAAAATTGTTTGACTTGATACACTGCAAAATCCGAGGCCAATAGTATGCAAATTGTCACAGTGTTAAACACAATTGTTGCATAGATTTTGGCTAGGAATCGCCAGTGTTGGAAAATCTGTTTCCGCATCGTTTCCGCCCGGAAGGGAACAAGTGCCGCATAAGCTTGCCAAAATCTCGACAGAGGATAACGTGTCCAAATCGATTCCGTGTAAATGCTAATAACAGCCATTTCGGCAAACGCGTATTTTAAGCCATCATTAAAGTGTGCCAAATGATCACCTTCATACAGATACACATCCGCATTGAACATACAGATCAGAACCAATGCGGTGAATCCGAACAGCAGACATCCCGCCCAGAGACGCAGTATCTGGGCCTTAAATGGCGTCTCACCATCACCAACTTCGTTCAGGGGCAGAGTGTGCAATCCAATTAGCTGATAGAAGCGCAGGTGTAGCAGCAACACCTGATCAATTTGGTCTCCCATCGTGTTCTAACCAAATCCAATTCAATTCAATTTTCATTAAATGCTCCTATCGCAAAGGAACTGAAACACGGACTCGCTTCATTGTCACAATCTTGATGGGAAATTCTTTTGTTTCCTGAGTCAGCTAATTGTATCCGGCATTGTTCGTGTACAGTAGTCGGCTACAGTAGTCCATAGCTGACTGTAAAAGACCCTGTACTTATTCTAGTGTGCATTTTTCCAAACAATTAATCTATTTTTGACCGATTTGTCCTAACGGAGATAAAGGATATAGTTGGCAAGGATAGTTATTATTGTACAACACACATAATGTGTGAATTTGGTCTCCCTAGCTCTAGTCGTTTGCAAGTTATGGTGTAATGAAAATGGGTTTTCACAATTTGCGGGGGCGGTAGGGGGCGTGGCATCAATTTGAAAACAACGTAATATGCCTGACAAATAGACGGACTTTCATTCCAAATTTGGTGGCTCTAACTCTTAGAGTCTCTGAGATCCTGGTGTTCATACGGACAGACAGACGGATATTGCTATGTCGGTTCAGCTGTTGATGCTGATCAAGAATATATATATTTTTTATGGGGTAGGAAATGCCTGCTGTACTATATTTTTCCCAATAAAGTCGGTAGATAGTATCTATTAGATCCGCACAACGGCTATATTGGCAGCACTGACTACAAAACTAGTAACCGATAGAGAAAGAGCGCTAAATTGTAGCCCAGTTTGCTAAGGAAACCAACAAATTATGTTTTTGTACCTGTAAGGACTGGAATTTTAGGGACCTTGACGATGATTCTTTACCAAATTTTATGAAAATACTATAATTTTGTGCATTTCGTTTAAATTTGGAAGAAGTTGGTCGAAAGAAAAGTTCAAACTGTTACAAATTTTAGGGAATTTACTCGACTAAGGCTTTTGAAGATTCTAGAAACTGGGCGCATTAAAGTCGAGCTAATGAAGCTAGTCCACGCTAGTGATAAAATCAGATAAATATAATACACTTTTTGAGTAAAAAAACGAATAACGTTAAAATGAATATAGTTCATTTGGGGAAAAATGTCTAAAACTCCACGCTAGTGACAAAAGGAAACCTCAAACCAATTGTTCAGTTGAAAGAAATAAATGTGTATTAATAAATTAATTAGTTAGATTGTTATAAAAAGTCTATTAGCGAAAGTAAGTGCTATCTTTGGTAACTAATCAATGAGTAGTGTTGAAACAAAAGAGGCCGACTTGAGTATACACTATCCAAAAGATATGTACAGGGAACACTTAGAAGACAAATTTGTAGAATCTTGATCAAATTTAATCAACTTAAAGCTTAGAAAAATTTAAAGATTTTCCATAAATTTCAATTGCAAACTTAACACTGATGGTATGACCCTGTATTTTGATACCCAGCACTACCTAAAAGATACAATTACTGGATATAGTAAACAAATTTATCAAATTATGATCAATTTCAAAACTTTAATCAACTTAAAGCTAAAAAAAAAAATGATTTCAATAAATAAGAATTAAAATTAAAGTCCCAGAACTGCGCTCTAGAGGTAGGGCCCTGTATGCTGATACCCAGCACTAGCCAAAGAGCGGGTATGCCCAACCTTGTAGCTGTCGAGATCGTTGTAGGTCTCGCCAGCAGAGTAACTGGAACGACTGGCCCAGTTCAAGGAGCTGGGACGACGTCGTCGGACGGGCACAGGACCGGCATAGACATCGGTGTCGTCCTCATAGATGTCCGCCTGATTGATGAGCTGTGGTGATGGCCGGAAGCCGTTAGTACCAACATAGTCGTACGGATATTGGGTGTCCAGGGGAGACTCATCGGGTGCTTCCAGTGTGTGAGCGGGTGAGCGTGCCGACTTGGCGCTGGCAAAAGATGGAGGCGGATAATTGTAGCCCTGATCCAAATCCAAGGGTTCCTCCACCGGCGCCGGTTCCGCATAGGCACCATAGCTGGATGTGCTCTTATGGCGATGGTGATGTCCTGGAGCACTATAATGATAGCCCACATCGTCATCATCGTCGTCTGGCAGCTGCTGATGATGTTTGTGATGCTGTGGACGACTGTCGATCACCCGATACGTGTCCACGTGTCCATGCTCGTAATCATAGCTCGGTGGTCGATGCTTCTCCTCGATGATCGTGTACGTGTTGACCTTCTTCTTGGGCGGCGCTGGTAGAACTGGCGCCTTCTTGGCCGTCAGATGCTCGGCCAGTTCCTTGGCATGATTTAGATAATCCGCATGTTCGCTCATATGTAACGGTTTATCCAAATCGGATAGGATGACGCTCTCGAGTAGTGGACTAGTCTTTAGTTTGGGTGCAGGTCGACCACGTGCTCGCTGATGGGACAATGAGGGTGGTCCATGATGATGATAATGATGTATGACCTTTGGTGGCGCTATGGGCTCCGCATCTACGGCGATGCTCGGTGCCTGATCCTTAGGCACGTGCACCTTAATGTGCACATATTCATTGCCAAAGGCCGCGACCATTGACAGCAGTGTCATAGCTGTCAGCACTTTCAACGGCTTTTTAAACGACATCACTCTTTTTTTTTTCTTTTTTTTTTAACTTTTTGTCGGTTTCTTTTTTTCGAATTGTGTTTTAACAAACTCCGTCTATGCCGCGCATTGCCAAAATTTCGTTTAAACCGAAATCTTTCTTTTCTCAAAACTTTATAGAGTGATCGTCAGACGACAAAACGGTCGCAAGCTGCAGCGACTGCGCAGCTTTTAAACGGGAAAAATCGAACAAAAAGAAATAACAATTCAAACGATCGACCGGTTGATGCTCTAACTTCAGTTGAAATCGATTGTAAGGGCATTGTTAGTCAGTTGCAGCCAACTTAACAACTGGTAACAAGATATAATATTTTAAAAAGAACAGCATAAACTATCTACTTAAATAAATTTCTATTGAAAATCGCATATTTTTTTATCCATTTGGCATATGTGCTTCCAACTGACTAAAGATTCGTTTAGACTCCTCGTGGGAAGAGTAGTTTTATTTTAGAAGCAACTGTAAACGTTGGCTGCCATTACAGGGGAAGAGGAAAGGGCTCTCTTCGTAATCGGATGTCTCCCTCCCACCTGCTGGAGTTGTCAGTGTCGTTGTCGCTACCGTTGACGCTCTTCACTCTCGTTTACGCTGTTCAGCTAGCGGTTCTTGTTGTTGCTGCTACTGCTGGGTTTTCAGCTTTTGTTGTTGTAGTTTCTTTCGTTTTGTTTTAACTTTTGTTTTCATTATTATTGAAATGAAATGCGTCGCAGCCGGCAGCATAAATATTTTTCTAGCCACCGGCGGCAACAACAACAAGCACAATAAATGTGTGACTGTGTGTGTGTAAATACATACAAATAAAAACACGAATACATGTACATACCACTGTGTTTGTTGTTGCATCGCGTTGTTTTTGGTCAAACGAAAGTGTGAGATGAAAGGAAAGCGAAGCGCGTCAATTTCAATTTGAATTCGATATCGATATCAAAGTGCCAAAAAGTCGATAAAAAAAAAAAAAAAACACCAACAACAACAAAACATGTGTATATATAAATATTCTAATTACACTCTTATGCAATAGTTTACAAAATGTTGCAAACAATTTGTTGTTGCTTAACGCGAATTTGTAAATGTAAATATTTAATTGTTATGCTAATTGTGGTTAATAGGAAAAGTCCAAACACTGAGAAAGTTGTCGATAAAATTCAACTCCAACATTATCATCATCGTCAGCATCATTGTCATTATCATTATCATTATCATTATGCCATTTCGGCATTTAATTAAACTGAAAAACGATTATGTACGGTCAGCTGTTGATTAAAAATATTTATTTTTAAAACAATTTTTTTTTTGTAAATTTTTCTAAAAGTTTCAAAAAAGTGGATAAAAAATTCGAAATGTTCGAGAAAAATCTTTTTTAAAAAATATATAAATTTTTATATGGAAATGTGATAGATAATAAAATTTTTTTGCTTGTATAGACTTAAGGTCAATAGTTATTAAAAATATTATATATGACTTAATTTTAAAAATTAATTTAGCTATCAAAAATAGATGTCTACATATAAGGAATATGTTACTTTTTCAAATTTTCCAAAAGTTTTTCGATTTTTTTAGCTTTAGCTTTAACTTTCAAACTTAGTTCACTTTCAATTCAAGTAGACTTGATGTTATATATCCATATTTCCCAAGTAAATTTAACTCAAAAAATTTAGTTATCGTCTTAAAAAAGCTGTAATCAAAAAATTTTAACTCCAAACGAGTGAAAATATCAAAAAAGTATGGCAACTGCACTTGAGGATGAAGCACATGGATCTCCTCCACCCAAAAAAGTGGAGTTCCTTGAAATGGATCGACTTGATATACGAAAATTTATACACGATATCGATGAAGATATAATATATGAAACAGATAATGAAACGCTGGTGACAGAACTAACCGAACAGTTGGCAAATCGAGAGAATACCGATATAATCATGCGACAGGGTAAAAATGTCGAGCATTGTCATGCCGAAGTGATGCGACACCACTCGGAACTAATGGAGCATGGACTGCATACAGGTGGATTAGTTGAACTACCAGTGAATAAGGTTTCACCCAGTGTCTTTCCACTGATCTATAAGTATATGATGAGTGAGAGTATTCAGTGTTCGCGGGATAAGATCATTGATCTACTGGATGCTGGACATTTTCTCTATATGCCCGGATTGGTGGGTAGTATTTTTGATTGCCTCAATGATCGGAAAACTTTCACACCCATTCATGCGGTGGAAATGTATTTCGAGGCCAAGGAGAGGCGAAAATACGGTCTTGCCAATCTAATGCTGGGAAAAGTGAGAAAATTCTTTTTACTTATGATCAATACGGAGGAATTTGGTCAAATGGATATAAATTGTTTGTGTAATCTCCTAAGCTCCGATGAATTGGCTGTCCAGACAGAGATTGAGGTATTTTATGCGATGTTCGTGTGGATTCACGTTGATTTCGATGTACGTAAAGTGTATTTGAAACGGATTTTGAAGACAATTCGCTTCAAATTATTACCGCCGGCATTTCTGTGTAGTATTTCAATACATTTACATGAATTGCATTCGGAGATTGCAGATATTTTGCATTCGAAATTACAGAAAACCATGTGGTTCCATCAGGAAATGGCCATGGATGTGATGGGTGACAAGAATTTACCACGTCAACGTTTGTGGATACGTGATCCCATGTGTCCCTATATTGATCTGATCGATCAAAAGATGTATATAGATCATGTTGCCTTTCTGAAGTACGTGGAATCTTTGGATAATGCTCAAGAGTTTTCCACTCGCATTATTGGCGATTTTGAGATCAAGGACGAAACGGAGAAATCATCGTTGACCGACAACGAATTTGCCGAGGAGTTTCAACAAATCTACGAAAGAATTGGTGAAATGCAAGAATCTGATATTGAAACAAGTTGTAAAACTTTAACAATCAATGAATCGGAAGATAGCGATGTCACCGAGATACCCTATGAATCGGATTATAGAGAAGATTTCAACGATTTGGAGGATAGCGATAGAACTGAAAAAACCAATGATTCGGACTATAGCGTAGAATCCGTAGATTCTATGGACAGCGATAGAACTGAAAAACCCAACGATTCAGATGAAGATTCCAATGATTCGGAGGATAGCGATAGAACTCAGAAAGCCAACGATTCAGACGACGATTCCAATGACTCTGAGGATAGCGATAGAACTCAGAAAGCCAACGATTCCCAGGATAGTGAAGATTCAAACGATTCTGTAGATAGCGATAAAACACAGAAAGCCAGCGATTCGGATGATAGTGAAGAATCGGAAAATTCGAATGAAACCATGGAAAGCCATGGAACGGAAGTGGGTTACACAACTGAGGATAGCGATGCAGATGCAGAGAATTCCTCCACAGACTCAGATTCCTAAATATTTTGTTAATTTATTTATATTTATCATATTTTTTATAAAGTGCTTTAGCACCTTTTTGTTCTACACAAAACTGGGCAACTAACAGTCGAGCAGCTCGTCCTGCTGCCTGTCCTTCAATAGTTTTTTAAGCCTCCTCGGCTGCCACCTCGGGCGTATACGTAATTTATGCACATAACCTAGTTAAATAATTTAGCAGCTGAGAAACGAAAACAAACGAAAACGAGTTTCCATGGAAAGCAGCAAAGACATAACAATGGCATAATATTATTCGTGGTTTGTTAATAATATGTATAACGGCATATTACGTATACGTTGCAGAACATAAACAATACAAATACGTTAAAAAATTCACTATTTATTCTTATTTATATTAAGAAATTCAATGCAAATCGTTACGGGAGAAACTGTATTTGTTTTATTTTTTTGTCTACAGACAATAGTTGCAAATGTATGTCAATGTTGTGCAAATTGTAGCCAATTTAGCTAAAACTTGTCTTTTAACAATTTAAAAAAAACATTTATCGATTAAAGTTTGGCGCTTTACAACTATCGATACGGTTATGGCTGCACCAGTTGGCAGCACTGCAAAACAGCTGTGCTTAGTCATTGTAAACAAGGTGTGTGAAAAGTGTGTAATGTATTTTAAATAAAATTGCACAAAGTTATATAAAATATTTATTTATTATAAACTAAGCTTATTTTAATTCATGTCGTGATTTCAATATTAATTAATTTTAATGTAAGCAAATGTGACCTTAATTATTACACCTTGCACCACATGGTTGGTGACACAGTCTGGCAACGCTGCGAACAGCTGCGCGCCACTTGCGTGCCTTGTTTTCTTATGTTTATGCACTGACATAACGCACAATGTTCAAATTAATGAATTAAACTATTAAATAAAATGCTAAGAAGAACAACAAGATGCTTGCAACGTGGCCTGACAATGTTGCAACAACAAATGCAGCCGCGCAGCATGCATACAACCACAACACTGTCGGCTCGCATATTTATGGACTCAGAGAATCAGTATGCGCACAAAATATTGTCGGCTTCTGTGAAGCCTTATCAAATAGCACACGCCATGGAACTGCTAACCAAGGATGCCACTGCCAGTGGAGTACCCACAGGTGTGCTGACACCAATAAGCGGGGAAGTGCAACCCAAGGAATTGTATAAAAATCTATTGGATTTGGTGCAGTATTGCGCACAGACCTCTACACAAATAAGCGATCCGCGATTTGTTGACTTTGTGCGCGTGTATTGTGAGCAAGTGCATCGTCTCAGCGATGAGGAGCTGCTGGGCACGTTAAAAAGTCTGCAACGATTGCCCACACCCGAGTCCACCAAGAGTCTGAACTATATGCAGCTGTGGAATACGCTGGACATTGAGTGTTGTCGCCGCATCGACAGTTGGTCCAGTGCCCAGTTGCTGCTGGTGAGTGATGCCTGGTATCAGCTGGGCCTGGCACGCATTGGCGAATATGTGTGGCTGGCTCTACGCAAACTGGGCCGTAAAGTACGCAAATTACCGCCGGAGCAACTGGTGCAATCCATGTTCTTGTGTAATCTTCTCCGTCGTCCGATCTATGAGATGTTTGATTTCGAAGTGAATCTGGCCAATTGTGTGGAACAGATGACACTGCAGGAATTGGGTGTGATGGCCATGGGTTTCTTTAAGACCCAAACGCAGATCAGAAATCCTGAATTACTGCAGCATCTGTACACACGCCTTCAATCCCAGCTGGACACCGTGGAGGACATCACATTGGTGGCCTTGCTGAAGATTCTACGTTATAGCAGCAAGTTGCCACAGGTGGAGGCACTGAATCAACTGCTGATGGCTTTGCAGCCGCAGGTGGAGCGTGTCTCGCTGCTTACCTGCCTGCACATGGCGCTCCTCGGCTGTGAGCTGCAGACCTGCAACGATGAGCTCGTGGAACGCATACTCCTGCGATACGAAGATGAATTAACCTCCGCCAGACTGAAAGATTTGGAGCGCATTTGCCTAGTGATAGCTTTGTTCAACCTGCAAACTGTTAGCGGTGTGGAGCAGCGTATTGTCCAGCGACTGCCGCAGTTGCTCCGCGAGCGAATCGATGAGATCTTACGGTATCCACGTTGCTTTAGCAACTGCCTGCAGTTCCTGACCATGCGTGGCATTCACGACCTGGAGCTGCTAGGCGTAGCACTCGATCCGCGCTTTGTACGTCATGTCTATCGCAGCGGTCTGCCGGGTCGGGAGTACTTCCATCTGGATGGTTTTGCCCAGCTGCTGGGCAAGGAGTACACAGGTCCATTGCTCACCGAGAAGCAGCGCCAGCAAATGGGTAAACTGTACACACAGTACATACCCGATAGTAACTACAAACTGAATAAAACTGATCGTATTCTTCTCGAGATTCGTGATGCACTTGGCAGCCTGCTGAGATGCACAGTCTACTCCAAGCATTTGTTGCCTCACTATGATCGCTGTGATCTCGTTGTCTGCTATGATCGTAAGGAGCGACGTTTCCTGCCCATTGATACCAACTGTCCGGCGGATTACTCTGGTGTCCAGCTCACCAGACAGCATCTGCTGGGCGATCTGGCTGCCACGCCCCATGTGGAGACCCTTGTCTTTGCCGTCGCCGGTTGGAACAATGTGATCCGGGACAAAGAGCGACACACGGGACAGTTTGCCATGAAGCTGAGGCAACTGGAGCAAATGGGACACAATCCTCTTGTGGTAAGTTGACCGATCGTCGTGGGGAACAATTGTAGAGGGGGGGTATGAGCTTCATTGTATAGAAACATGGGACAAATTTGGCTTCATGTGTAGAAATGCCAGAAATTTTTGATTTTTAAAAAAATATTTTATTGTCATACAAAAAAAAGTTAAAAAACTTATTGCTAAGCTTAAGGACAATGGAACTTGCAGACATAATAAGTGCTTAAAATCTCTCAACATTCTCTTTAAACAACACACACACTCTCATGACAAATGTTCACTCTCTTATACGCTCACTCACTCACTCTCATGCATACACATACACACACATACAGATCTATTGGCACGAATGGCGTGAACTGGAAACGTCGAAGGATTGTCAAGATTTTCTGAAGCGTCGACTGCGCCAGGCGGCAAACATATGATAAAGTCAGAATGGGAGAATGGCGGAATGAAGTATGTGAGAAAAGCAGGCAAAGGATGTGAGAGCGGTAGCACCAAAACAACAGTTAAAACAAAAAAAAAAAAAAAAAATGGTGATGTGAATTACAATACAAAAAGGATTAAAGTATCGACTATCGGCAAAAGCATCGAGTTGATTTTTATACAGAGTTCTATCGATGGATCGATTATTTTGTTTTCCATTTGCATTCATCACTTCCAACAAATAATAATAATAATTATGTTTAACAATAATAGTAATAATAATAATAACAGGTGCCACAGAAAGTCACACGCAAACATGAGTGAATTTTCTTTTTATGATTATAAATATGATTTGGTTTATGTTTGTCTTCTTTTGTTGTTGTTTTTATGTTTTTTGGTTTAGTTTTTGTTTTTTTTGTATTATTTATTATTATTATATTGTTCTATAGTGTTTTTTTGGATTATTGTTTATTTGTGTCGGATGACCGCCCGCGGTCACGGTCGAGCAAACAGTTAAAACTGTTGACGTCACAAACTACATGGCTCCATGTAGCGCCTTCTTAGTATACTCGTAGACAACGAACAATGTGGCGGTGGCGGGAATTGTGCGCAGCACTGATGGCAATAAACCACGATATAGAGCGAGTACACCCTCTCGTCTCACAATATCCGCACCGACTGTGAACATACCCTCATTTAGATTCTTCACCTGTATCCGACTCTTGATCACATCCGCCGGAAATGTGGATGTCCACAGACAGACGCCACCAATGGCACCAGCCACCATCGTACGGAATGGTCCAATTTCATCCTTTGTCTGTCCCTCTCTAAAGTAATAAACATATTAATCAATTGTTTATACTAACTAATTAGTTAGTTACTTACTTGCGCAGCAATTCACGTGTGCCTTCGTAGCTACCGAAGAAGAAGAAATATCCGGGCATTTCCCGTATGAACGTGGAGCCAAGACCTCGATAGAAGCCCCGTATGCCTGTAGAGTGGAATAGGTTAGAAGTTAGGGAATTTAATACTTTTGATTTATTTTTATCCCTTGGGCGGACAAAAAGACTGTACCCGTGACTGTCCGGCCAAGGGAGCTTTCACTGTATATACATATATTTTAATGGAACGAACATAGGGTATCTTTCGATCGGATAATTGCTGTCAACGAAATAGAGTCTATTATCAAAAAATAAGTAATTAATGCGTATTTGTGTCCTTTGTCAAAATATCGATAACTCTCATTGACTAACGGTAAATAATCTATTTTAGATTATATAGATTCCAACATTGATCGTATGACTTTATGTGAAGTGCAAAAATAACGGTTGAAGCGGCACGTGAGGTCGTCTTTGGGCTCTATAAATAGACCTTCCTAGAATATCAGCCCACCCCTTTTGCACCCCACGAAAAAGCACCTCCCGATCCCCCTCCCACCCCTTTCCCCCCTTGTAGTATTGCATGGTCATTCAGAATCTTATCTCTCGACTGACTGGCGTGCCAGGCGCGAATGAAAGCGAGAACGGAACCAACATTATAAGCAAAAACAACTAGCAGAAAAGGTGACACTCACACGAGACGACTGCAAAAGACCCTGTACTTAATATCAAACCAACAAAATGGGGAATCAAAAGATATTTCACTCTATAACTATACTATTCTACCGATATTTAACCGATTTTTTCTATGTAATATAGTTCTCAAACTGTTTGCCCACAAACCTAGCATACCCTTGTACTTCCTTTTCCGTACTGGGTCTAAGAACAAACATAATAACAATCTGTAAAGGCAAATATTTTCCTAGTCAAATGAGAGAAGACTCGACTTCAATGATACTCAATTCTGTCAATCAAAGTAAGTAAAAATAAAAAAAAATCTGTAAAAATTTTCCACTTGTCGACTGATAACAATAAAACCCATTTCGAATCACTGAGCATTACTTACATTATCCAATAGTTAAAAATTAACGAGGGTTTGGTGCCAGATAGGTAAACGGTTGGTAAAGCGATTTTTTTGACAAAGAAATCATTTTTTTACAGCGTTCAATAAAAAAAGTCTTAAAGTAACAAACTTTACTTGAGAAATTCGTTACTGACGAACGATCACCGGATGCTAGAGTCACGTTATACACAAAAAGTAGCATAAACAGTGAAATTCGGCACGATCTGGCAACGCCATATCAGCTGATTAGTTGTTTTTGTTTTGGTTTCTTTTTTTTTGTTGCTTGTTTTTTGGGGTGTGTGAAACGTAGAAGTCGAAAAACGCAAAACTCGCTCAAATCGCGATTAAAAAAAAAAAAATTATTAAATATAAATTATGAGAAACAGAGCAGAAATAAACAACCGAGATAGTCGTACATCCTACACACACACTCGCACACAAACACACACACACATGTGTATGTATTACAATCTAATCTAAAATTTGTATTTTTTTTTTCCCCCGTTTTTTACTTAACTTTATGATTATACACCTATTTTGATATGTTATTAAGACTCACCTTCTGTACGCCAGATGTAACGCGTTAGGGTCCATGGCGTACGTATATCGGCAGTTTGTGTTGGTTCCACAAAATGTTTCATTTCCCTTAAAGCCTGAAGTTTACACTTGATCAGCTCGGTGGGACAGAGGGTGAGGGTGGAAAAACAGGCAGCCAATGATCCGGCACAAGCATTTTCCGTTGTCGTCAAATCGGTGGATACTTCTTTGCCCACCATGTAGGTGACAAACTTTTGGCAGCCACCGTAGGCCGCAAATAATACCGAATTTTCAGCAACATTTGCAAATACCGCCGGTACTGAACCAGCATATAGACCACGCATCACACCATCCCGTTTATAGGTGCTAACAAAACAGTCGAGCATACCCTTATATTTCTCTGGGAATGTCTGCAATTTCACCTTCACCGTATCCAGAGGCTGTGACACATAGACTTGTGCCGCGCCACCTGTTGCACAAAATAGAAAACATCAGTTTATTTTGGGGAGGGGGAAAAAACCATGTGCGACATCATGAGGAAAGCACGTTGGAAGCTTGTGCTTGGCACACCGAAGATCTGATACACTAGCGGAGACCTATACTTAAGTAGGGACTGACTGTTTCTATATAGTTTACGATTCTAACCGATCGAACGACGACTCGTATACTAACTTTACTGAGTAGATAGGTAGAGTTATCAGTTTTTACCACACATTTGTATGACAGCAGTATGTTATAGATCTACGATTCCAACTAAACTTAGTAGAAATATAGAAAACTATACCAAATTAGCAATTTGGCTAAGAAACTTTAAATTTTTTTATACAAAAACCGATTTCACCGACGTTTTCTATGGCAGCTATATGATATAGTGGTACGATTCCAACCAAATTTGGTAGAAATGTAGAAAAGTAAATAAAATAAACTAGCTGTTAATTTGGTTAATTTATCTCAACTGGAACACTGAATTTGAACGATCAGTTCTATAGCAGCTATATGCTAAAGTCGTCCGATTTGAACCAAATTTTGTATATATGTAAAGAAAACTTTGCTAAAGTTGTTTAAGCTCAAGAACAACATATAAACATTGTTAGACCGTTAGTATAACAGCTATATGTTGTCCGATATAGTCGACCGATTTAAATGAAATTTAATCACAATGTTGAGAGTAGCACAAGGTATAGAGATAGTAAGTTTTTGATGATATTTCTCACACAAAAACATAGTTTCGAGTATAGAAATTAGATTTTTGACTGATATATATATATATATAAAACATATATAACATTATTAAACAAATATTTCACATTTTCGTTACACTTTTCATCACAAAATCGTGATACTTCTCATTTGAAAGCGTATAAAAAGCGCGCGCGACAGAAAGAGAGAGAGAGAGAAAAAACGATCGACAGAGTGGGAGGGGGAGGAGGAGGGGGGAATAACTCACCTATGGAGCCGGCGAGAAAGTCTATGAGCCCCTCGACGAAGTTAATATTGTTACCGGTATTGCCTCCATGCATGTCTAAATGCAAAATGAATGACAAGAATTTGCCAACAAACACCAAGAGTCGGTCGCGTAAGACGATAATTGATTTAAGAAATTTGATTATATTGAATTGGCTCTTATTTTTTTTATTTTGCTCTTCCTCTTTGGCAGCCGCAGACTTTTGCTCTTCTTCGCGCACAGCGTTCTCATATGCCTCGGCGATTTGCTCTGGCGTCATGAGCAGCATATCGCTGCCCACTTTGCTGGTGCCGATTTGCGGTGGCAGAGGACGCGACTGCTCTGCCGCCGTTGAGCTTGCTCGTTTTGCTGATTTTGTTTTTGTTGCTGGTTCTGTTGTTGTTGCTGTTTTGTCATTGCTCTTGCTCTTGATACTGATGTCGTTTGTTTTTGCGGACGCCAACGTCGACACCGACGTTGCTGTCGATGCCGTTGTCGACGTTGTCTCATTTTTCTGATTACACGCATCGCCATTGCCAATGTTCTCTCTCAACGGCAACGTCAGCGTCGCTGCTGTTATCTCTGCCGCCGTTGGCGACATATATGAATATAGATGTGTGTGTATGTGTGTATTAAAGTGTATGTGTTTGTGTATGTGTTTGTGTATGTTATATGTGTAAATATGTAAATATGTATGTGAGTTCGCTCTCCCAACTTATCAAAGATTATTGTTTGCTATTTCATTGATGGAGCTAAACTATTGCGTCATGATAACGTGCCCAAGTTTGCCTTCTTCTCTTTCTCCTTCTCTTCTACTGACTCTTCTGTCTCTGTCTGGCCCGTGCTATTGCTTACTACTTGCTCTTGCTCCTGCTCTTGATTTTGTTTTTCTTGCTCTCGCTTGTCGTGCCGTAGATCGCTCTTTAAAATTACAATAATCAACTTATTATCGTTATCGATATCGTGCCTTATATTACTGCCCGCGATATTGCCGACTTTAGTTAATCGCCGTCGTATCTTACTGCCGTTAACGTTTGAATGCAAGTTTAAAACAAAATCGATGTACATTTTGTTTAACAAGAATTTAGAGAAAAAAACCAAAATTATGAAACTACGTACATTTTTAAAATGTGATATAAATATTCATATATATGGTTGTCTCAGTAAAAATAAATTTCAGTTTATGTCTGATCTGACTACTTTTGTCCGTTTGATTTAAATTTATATCGATAGGTTGTCGGAGCACTTGCCAGCGTTGCCACCTGTCTTCCACTATCGATGTTTTTGCATTGCGTGAGTACTCACGCGATAAAAGCGCCAAAGCTGTTTCCATTAGAACTTGCGTTAGAGTGACGGTTGAGTTTGAAAGTCTCATTCAAATTATGGCTAAAAAACCAATTTTATTAAAAAGCTCAATTGTTGATGCATTTTTTGTTGTGGTTATTGCATTGTGGCTGTCTTTTAGACTCTGTACTCAAAAGGAATGCTGGGGTCAATTAGATTTATGGGATACGAAATATGCGTAACGGATAGAAGGCGTTTCCGGCCCCTTAAAGTATACTATATAAATTCTTGATGTTCGGCCGCCCGTTTGTATGAACACCGAGATCATAGAGACTATTAAAGCTAAAGCCACCAAGTTTTAATTGAACGTCCGTCTACTTGACCAGCAGATCATGTTAGTTTTAAGTCTTTTCTACCCCCCCATCCGCCCTACTGGGTCTGAAGAGCTCAATTGGCTTGCCTTATAAGTACAGGGTCTAAATAGCCGAATACACTCACCTTTTACACGAATTTCGAAAATTCAAGAACATGAAACACTTGTGATTCATAGTTTATATTTCGTTATGAATGATTCGAATCCAATGGGGTTTAATAATGATCTTAATGAGATCTGCCCACAGTACAAAGCGCCCACAAAAAAAAAAAAAAAACGTTTTTTATGCGACAGCTCCAGAACATTTTTTTAATTCATTTAATGATTGACTCGGAGTAAATAAATTTACAACTGTACACATCGGGTCACAAAACTAGGTACGCTTCAAAAAAAAAAAGTTTTAAATAAAAAAATTTATTTAATAAATTGTGTGCTGTATTAAGTTTTAAATATATTAAACATGAAAATAAATACATTTTTTTAAAATTAAAATAAATTTATATATTATGTGCTGTGCAATTTTTAAAATATTTATATTTAAACTAGTTTTAAAATTTTATGGAGAACAAATTTAGATAAAAACTACATTTAAAATAATTCAGATTTATAGCCAAGTTCTAATTTATAGCCAAAAGATGCTACTAAGGGCTGAAGGAATATTTCCAGATATATGATTTATAAAAATAGCACATTATTTAAAAAAAAAAATTTTTAAAGAATTTTTGAAAAAAATTTCTATTACAATTTTTAAAAGTTCTCAAAACTTATGTTAAAAATATTAAATATTAAAATGTTAGCCAAAACTAGCCAAAATTGTATGCTTACTTAGTAAGTGTGGAAAATAAATGATTTTTAGCTTTTTTTTCAACCAATTTTTTTTCAATCGATGCCTTTAAAACTCCATAAATTTCAATGTTAACCTATTTCTGTGTCCAGCGCTGTGCGTGTGTGTGTGTACCGTGTACAGTGTTTCATGTCATATGTTGATCAGTTTTTAGCATTTTTGTAGCCAACTGCTGATGATGCTGACACATATTTTAAACGCTGTCGTCAAGCAGACGACGCCCACACACTCTACAAATACTAGATCTATTTGCCTTACTTTGAGAAATTGGCGTATTAAACATCACGAAAAAAAAGCCAAAAAAAAAAAAAACAAAAACAACAAAATTCCATGGTAAATCATCGCAAGCGAATTTTGATTGATTTGCAGACTTGTCTTGGGGGGCAAAGAATTTGGGAATGCCACACGAAATTTATATACACAAAAAAAAAGATATATATCTATATTTATGTCTATATATACATGTGGTTTTAGTACATATACGCACATATAAATATTTTCAACTATATACAGTATATATGTAGGTGTATATATATATATACTCTATTAAGTATATGCAGCTGAACATTCTCGACGGCGACGACGACGACGACGACGCTATGGGAATTTTCAAATTTGTTATTCTTAATTTCATCGTTAGTCGGTTTGGCTTTAAAATGTTGTATTTAGTACACATTTTGACATGCGTTGTTTATACCCCTTGTAGGTTGATTTCGAGGGTATACTGTATTTATTGCAGGCCTATCACAATATATATTCTTGAACAACATAAGCCACAAACTGGATTTGACTTTTATATTTATTAACAGTTTTGCAAGCTAGAAACTTGGCTGGAAATCTAGCTATTTTTTAAATACATACTTTAAAACAGTAAAGTCCAAGGCTTTAACTATATAAATAACATCAAAAAAATTTATAATAATTTTCAAATATTTTTGAATTTTAATAATAAAATATTTTAGAATATTTTCAGAATCTTAAGACAAAATCGTTTGTTTTTGGTTTGAAAAAGGTATAAAAATGTATATTATACCTCCTTCATTTAAAATATTAAAAAAATTTTAGTTAAAAAAATGCTTTTTCTTAATTTTACATTAATTTTGTCTATTTTAAAATTTTATTTAGCTATTCTAGCTGTTAAACTCCGTGAAACTCTGGCAACACTGTTTAAGCTAACAAATTTTGAGGTTAAGTTGAAAATTTCATGTTCTCAAAAATAAAGAAAATGCTAGACTCTTCCAGAATTTATAAGAAAAAAAAAAACACTTTTGATGACCTAAATTGTATTTTTACCTTTAGAACGTTATTTATGACTGCTTCAAAGCCTTAAATTATTATATAGTATAATTAAACTACATTCAAATTGTGTATTGTTGTCTGTTGAGATCTCGAGATTTGGGATCAAAATCTTTGTCGTCTTCAAGGTCGACGATTTTTGATGAAAATGAGTTTATTGTTTGGACACAGTGGCATTAACGGCTTCTCAGCATCCATGTGGGCGCTGCTTGCTGCCAAAAAACCAAAACACCTTAACCGCAGTCGACGTCGACGCAGATGTTGACGTCGGCAGCAAAAAGTTGTCGTCGTCTTCGTTGCTTCGATGATTGTTGTTTTATTTTTGTAATTCATGACTGAATTAATTACTCGTATTTCGTAGATGTTTTTATTATTTATATTTTGTTGTCGTGATCATTGTGTTGCGTGACGATTGCATGCATATTTTATTTTAAATAATATTGTCAAATTAGGGCTGATGACTTTAAGCAGCAAAACATCGATATGTATCTCGATACTTCGATATTGAATTATAGTGTCCAATGTCATCGATTACTCATCACGATTTGTTTACAAACAAATCGAAACGAAAAAAAAAAATGTCGCCAACGTTCCCGCCCACGCACACAATCACACACACACAGACGCTCACGCATTTGTATATTTAGAACGTTAACCACATTTCTGGTATTACAATGTGGTTTAAAAAAAAATGTGTCGTTCTGTGGCCTAAAACGGCAGCGATCATTAAGCTTCAAACAGGTTATTATTTGCCGCTGTCAATTGTTGTTGTTGTTGTTGCTATTACCGGTTACATTTCCACCCACAATGAGCCTAATGCGCGACAGAGACAACAACAGCGCAGCACGGCAGCTCAAAGACAGTGGCTTAAAAACGTATAGTCGCAGCAACCACATAAAGTCGCTGTTAAAGCGCCTAACTTGGAGTATGTTATTTTACCAAACGGTGTACATATACTATTTCGCTATACTGTACATAACTGTTGGCTTATTTTGTATGATTATTTTCTTATTTATTTTATTTTCACATTATTTGATTTGCACTTGTGCTAATTTTTTTCTCATTCTTTTTTTTTTGTGGTAAATAATATACGATATCTTCAATCTAACAAGTAATCTAACGATTACTTCATGAAAATCAGCTAATGCATACAAAGTGGTCTGCGAAATCAAAAATGAAAATTCTAATAAATAATTGTCAGTTGCAGAACTTTGTCAAACAATATTATATTCAAAGTTGATTGACTACCATATACCCTTTAATATAGAAAACAACTGTTTTATTTTTTGTGAGCACACAGCATAAATAATTTCATATATTATTCATTTTGTTTATTATTTTAAAATGTTGTTTAGAATTCTGGCGTCAATTAAATGTGTAATGAACTGCGTGGGAAATAACAGTGACAAATGCTCATTGATAGGACAATCAGGAGAGGGAGCACAATGGTCTTCCTCGCACTCACACACACACCCGCACACGCACACCTATACAAACTCATCCACACTCACATGTCTGAAATCCATTCACTTGTTCTTTGCCGGCGTCAGAGAGAGAGAAAAAAAAGCGAGAGAGTTTAAAAGAGCGAATGGATGGTATTGTTAACATGTGTGGGTATATTGCCATGCCATGCTAACTGTATGTTGTTGTTTTTTTCTTGCGCTCTCTTTCTTGCTGTTACTCTCTTGGTGGCTGTCAAGCGGCTGCTAACCAACGCTATAAAAGCGTCAACACACTGAAAATGCAAAACAGTCGAATAGAAAACTTTGAAGTGCGGTGAATTTGTGCGACACGACGAGTCAATCAACACAAAAACACACACACACACATATATATACAACAAAATTTTTGTGATTTTTTTTGGTTTTGTCTGATTAGAAAGTGAATATATACACAAGCTGACCAAGTCCAATTTGAACAACAATAAGAATTTAGCGGTGTGTGTTTCGTAGCGCGTGAAAACAACCCGAAGAAGAAGCAGCAGCAGCAGCGGTAAAATAAGAAGCAGCAGCAAGAAGTTTTTTTAGTTCTATCTACACACACAAAAGAAATTAAAAATGGCCGAGGCTAATAAGAGAAATATTCCCATCAAATTGGGAGACTTCAGCGTTATCGATACGGAATTCAGCAGTATTCGCGAACGTTTTGATTCCGAGATGCGTAAAATGGAGGAGGAAATGGCCAAGTTCCGTCACGAGCTGATGAACCGTGAAGCCAATTTCTTCGAGTCCACCAGGTAAATAATCAAATATTAAAATTCCACAAAAAAAAAAACATAATTTTACCCAATAAACATGGAACTTGTGCTTTAACGTCTTGTGTGTCTGCTGTGTTTGGATTTATGCGAGTGTGTGTGTGTGAGAATCTAGTCGGATATTTGATAGGGGTTGACCGTTATGTTATTGCTGCTGATAAGAATATAGTGTAGTAGTTCATTTCTTATCAGAAATCTGCCTGTTGTAGATTATGAGCACTTTCAAGTTGGAACTCTGAAAGGCGTAAGAAAAGAAAATTCTTAGAATAAAAATTTGTTAAAGTATTACAAATTTTGATTTTGGATAGGCCGTGACTTTTGGACTGGTTAGAGATTATATTTACTTTGAAATTGGCATGAAAATAAATTATAAATTTAAATGAAATGATTTTTCCACAGCTAATATAGTTTTGGATGTTCCTACAGTCTTTGAGAGCATTATCATAAAATCTTAAATTTAATTGTTTCCAATAGTTAAAATTTTCTTGTAAACTATATAAATCAATAACGAGAACTTTAAGTTCATATTTTTTAAAGAAAAGCTAAAAAATTTATAAAATTTATCGCTCAAAACTTCATTTTCCGATTCCCGCTGGGCACAAAATTAAACTTTTCTCTTCGATTTTAGAATTACGTGAAGTGTCTGCATTTCGACTGGTGTTTTAGGGTATTCCGTGTACATCAAAATCGTATGTACGGCTATAAATAGATATATGGCTAACAGCAGCAGCAACAGCGGCACACAGCAACATCTTTGAACAATTTAGCCTTCCCGCCTCGTCCGACTGACTGGATTACGTACTGGGCTAAGGCCAAAAACATCGCAGAATGCCCCAGATACTCGCACATATCTTATGGCCATGCGCTTGGTGGTGGGGGTGTGGTAGGGGGAGGAGGATGAGTCACTTTTCGGCTATTTTTTTTTTTGCTTTCGTGCCCCACAACCCTCTTATAAGATGTATGTATGTAAATTCTTTTAAATTATCCATTTGTCTGTCTTAAGAAACACAAACACATATGATGAGTGCTGCCAGTTTAGCTTGTTTTTAGCTAGTTTTGGCATGTTTTAAAGCTGTACATTCTTTGAATTTCCAAAAAATAAGTTTTATATCATACAAAAACTGAATAAATATAAAAAAGTTTTTTCTCCAAACTTAAAATCTTCAAAAAAACTAGCAAACTTAAAATTTTTGTTTTTTAAGCTTCTTCTAGCGACTTTTCTTTAACACACTAGCTATTTTAGCTTAATAAATTCTGGCAACTCTGTCGACAATGCCAAAAAAAAAACTAACAGAACCATTAGCGTACATTTCAAAACTGGCAAATATTTCTCGAGTGTTTCTTATTTTGAGTTATTTGTAAAGCTTATGTGATTATACATATACATTCGTACGTATGTATTTGTGTGTCTGTTTTTGACACATATTCTACATACATACGTATATGCACGTAATTGTGGTTTGTTGGGTGTCTCTTCGGATGCAACCCGGTAACGGTACCCATGGTTGCGTTCGTGTCTGCCTGTGTGCGTGCGTTTGTGTGTATTGGCTAAACTAATGCATGCAACAACACTCATGCACACACACACACATTCATATATTCTTGTAGTCATTATTATGATGTAGCGTAACGGAATCTTTTTTTCGTACCACAGAAAAATCTTGCGTACTTGCCAGATAGTCTATCTGTATACACGCACACATACAAAATGCTTGCGCAGACATGAGCACACACACGTGTGTACTAGAGTATATGTATGTGTATGTAGTTCAAATATTTACTAAATAAACAGACAATGTGAAGGCGGCCATTAAAGATTCAAACAAAACAACGAAAATCCTAAAAAACCTAACAGTTGCTCAAATAATTTGTTTGACATAGAAAAATGTTTTCACAAAAAACAAAAGAAAATAAGAAATATGAGCAGTTATATTATTTGATTTTATTTGTAAAAACAAGTGAGCCTGACTTTGAAACACCCTGTGTAAAAATAAATTATTCATTATGTATCATATTGGAGTTATGCTTCAAGTCGTCTGATTGGAACTCGTACTGCTAGGTCTTCACACTTACTATGTACAGGGTCAAAACAAAATTTTACTCATTTCATTAAACATTTCTTTCTTTGCCAACATAATGTTTGAAGCAACAGTATACGCATACACACACAAACGCACAACATACAAATTTATGAATTTGTATTGAGACTAAAGCAAAAATGACGTCGACGCTGCGCTGCCGCAGTCGCTGCTGTTGTCGGCGTCGCTGCGGTTGCGCCTCGCTGGCCTTTCAATCTTGTGGTTGGCGGAGACGGAGACGTAGACAGCGACCGAGACCGTAGTGTCGTGTCGCGACGCGAGGCGTCGCGTGGGCGCCACTTGAAGCGAATTCAAAAACCACTTGGCTTAAAATTTTTACCTTGCGACTCACTCAGGCCATAGACAATGACATAATCGAAGCGATTTGTTTCTCTTCTTCTTCTTCTCTCTATACGCTGCATTTGCATTTGGTTACAAAAGCAAAAACAACAAAAAGAAAACTTTCAAAGCAAAAGTTTGGCAATTAATTTAACCGTTAGATTGCGTGCTGTCCAAAAACTTTCGCATGCAAACTTTATGCTAAAACAAGAAATTAACTTTCTTACTTCAACCTTAACACCAGCAACCTGTCCTTTGACACCCGCCTAGTCGATAGTTAATTTGCCGATAAACAAAGTATGAGAATTGGGGAGGCTGGTCGATGACTCAGCGCTGCAATTAGGAAATCGACGACTATCGCCCTCGTATTAAGGGCAACCCAATGAGCTCTCAGCTGGACAGCGAAAATAAAATGAAACGAAAAATATAATGAATTGTTGAACGGCAGTTTATAAATATCACGATCACGTCATCTGGTACATATAGTACTATATAAATTCAAACACATATACATATACATACTATTGTGCTTGTACAATAGACAAACTAATTGATTTTTCTAGTATGTATGTATTGTCTATAGTCAATACTCAAATTGAATTCCTTTGATTTATGCACCACTTAAACTGTTCATCCGAACTATTTTTCTATTTGCTATATAGACTTATGATGGATATATGTAAACACGTTAATTGCTTTAGTATTGTGTTAGTTTTGACTTACCGAATCAATTTTGGCATACATACGTAGCCAGTGCACACTGTACCTTGGGGGAAATGAATTGCGGATCAGCAGACCGTGCGCTTGCATTTAGCGATTTGTTTATGCAAATAACAAATAAGAAAAAAAAACAGTTTATATACTATAATGTATATATAACGTATACTTGTCTCGACTGCTAAAATCTATTGCATGTCTAAATATGTACTCGGCACTACGACTTGACCAATTCTAGTGTTGTTGCACATTTATGGCTAGATTAATCAGATAATTTGCGGTTATTCATCAAACTATCAGAGTGTGGCTAGAATTTTATACGCAAAAATATTGGAATTTTTATAGCTAATTAGATTTAAAATAAGGATTTAGGATTTGGAAACCCACAAGATTTTCCTAAAATGTATTTCAAATCGAACAAAAATCTTAACTTTTAGCTCACAACATTTATATAACTTTTTCAACTAAGACCATCTTAAATTAGCTAAAATGTCAACACTGGCAAGCCATATCATATTAATCTGGCAACAACTAAACAAGCAACTAATATGTTATTAAAACCAATTTTAGTCATCAAAAAAATTTGATAACATTTTAAGTGACCATTAAAATTTATTAAATAAATTTATAAAATAAATGACAACAAATAAATTCCAAAAACATAAACCTCTAAAACTACCCGAACAATTCTCTGAAGATTTGTTAAACACACCTACAAAATTTAGTTTACTTTTGATATGAAATCACGGATATTATCGATTTTACTTAATATCCGATATGCGAGCAGGAGTGCCGCTATTCAATATAAATATTTACTTATGTACAACATTGTGTACACAGACACATTTATTGTGTGCTTGTTAATTTGTGTTTTGCTAAATTATTTAGCTTTGCGACTGATGCTGATGATAAATAATAAAAACGATAAATTCCTAGATGATATCATGCAAATTTTTAACGTTTTTCGTAAGCTCGCCTCTGTATTTTTCTCGCTCTCTCTTCCCCTCAGGCTCTTTCTCTCTCTGAATCGATGACACTTGTGTGTGATCGTTGCAATTGGCTATCGATTAGCATTTGTTCTTTGTGTTTGTTCGTCTTTCTTTTTGTTTTTGCTTTGTCGACACTTGATACGTGAATTGTTCTTGCTGTTGTTTTTGTTGTTGTGTATTTTCTTTTGTTCAATTTTTGCGCGCAGAGCTTTTTCAATAACAACAAAACACACGAAAAATATGCATGACATCATCGTCAGCAGCTGAGGGCAACCATGGGTGCGAAAGAGCGGAAGAGAGAACTGCCAATTTGAACGTGTGCCATATGTGTGTGAGCGAAGAGAGTAAGAGTCGATGCTTTGAATGTGTGCGTAAATGTTTGGCCAGCCATCAGCAAAGTTAGCGCCAACAACGCGACGTCTGTTCCGGCAGGTGTTGAGACTTCCTCTGTTCAAAGTTGCGCTCTCTTTCTCTTTCCCGCCCTCTCTCTGCCTACGCAGTTAATTGGCAGAAGTTGAATTTAACGGTTTTTCCTATTAGTCACACATGTGTGGGTGTGTTGAGTTTCTTGCTGTTGGTGTATGCATTTTGAACAGTTGCACGTTGGTAGCAAGGTCGTCTGCAAATTGTGACTTCAGCAGAGGCACGTTTACAGTTGATTGCCAGGCAACAAACAACGATGGCACGCTTATCAGCAGACACGCATACATATATGCACATAATTTAATGAATCTATGCGTGTAGGTTAGCGCGCTTGTGTGCGTGCGTGGTCATTAGATCCATGGTGAAACGACTACAAGGTAACTTGACAATATGAAGAAGTAAAATATGAGAGCAGCTGTGGATGCATACGTCACCTTGAGCCCTCTAAAGAGAGCAGCTGTGAAGACATACGTCACCTTATTAGTGAAGGCACTTTGATCAGTTCTCTCTTCGGTTCATTGGTCTTCATATTTTTTTTAGCTAGCTTTGTTTATGTGAGTGTGTGTGTGTGAGAGTGTATACCTTTGTATAAGTATTACAATGTACATTAATTAACTAAATGCTTTATATTATATGCTTTCTCTCTCTCTATTTTCTCTCTTTCTTCACCACCTTTACATGCCGCTTTGGAATATATTAAACTGCAATTAAAAAATATATACATTATCAAAATAATCCTCTTTCCTAACGAAAAGCTCTACTAAAAAAACAACAACTACAACCAGGTATTCTATAATATGCCAAAACAACAACAACAAACTGATTTGTGTTTATACATTTTGTAGAATTCTTTATTGCTTTTAATTATTTTTTTTTGTTTGTAAACATTTTAACACAAATTATCTTTAATTATGGCGTATTATTTATTTCACTTAAATCACTTTCGACACATTTTTAAATGTTCGTAAATAACTTAAATATGTATGTACACACTTTTATTTTTAGTTGTGTACACACTTGGTAACTATGTATTTTGGTTGGTGCACGTCCGTGTGTATACACACTTACATATGTACTTTATTATACATATGTACACACTCTTGACTGACAGTTTCTAGTGTCATTTTAAAAGATTGACAAATTCATATTTTTAACTAAACAAAAATTATACACTCACACACACACACATACACAAATGTAGATACTATTTACGTATTTATGAGTAGCACAAATTCTTTGTTTCATATATGCATATAGCTAGCATAAATATACAAATATTCGCTTTGTATATAAAACATTTGCCAGGTGTATCAGCTATTTTTGTTCTTGGAGCAAAAGTTCAAAAAACTCTAGAAAATTTTTAAAAATTTTATTCTACTGCAATATTTGCTCAGCAGTAAAGATATTTTGGAAATACATATAAGTCTCAGAAAGTTAACTAAACTAAGAGTTTAATTTTTAAATAAATAACGGTACTTTTCAAAGCCGCTTTTGACGTCATTCTTATTATGAGTAGATATATTCTGAAATAAATTTGTTCAATAAATTTAATGGGCTTAAATAGTTAAGTTGACTTACAAAAGTAGCCAGAAATAGCTAATAAAAATTCATGTGCATACAAAAAATTTTAATAAAGCTAAGTTTTCGACACTTTTAGCTTGAAAATTTTGTAAATTGGACAAATAATACTTTTTGGACTATAGTTTGTTTATTTAAACGACTTTTATATATATATTCCAAACTGAAAATGATTTACAAATATTTTAAGCTAAATTTCTAGCTTTTTTAAAGCACAATTACAAATCCAGCTCTAAATAGGCTAAATTGGCAACACTTATCTGCCATAGAACATTATTGTTGGCAGCTCTGCCAAATGTTTGTGCCCATTGTGTCTGAAAAGAATAAATAAATTTGAGTTACAGCAGCACAGATACATTTGTATCTGTATCTGTATCTCAATATACTATATGTATCTGTACATCTGTATCTGTAGCTATAGGGGTCTCAGAATTTCCCCTCCTTGCTTTTGGTTACAACAGCTGCTGAGTTATAAATAAGCGACGCTCCAGAGCGGATATCCAGGCCTATTTATAGAGTTAGGATCTGTTGCGACTTCCACTTTGAGTCGGCTTCAGTTTTGAGTTTCAAAACATTTTTTCAGTTGCATTTGAAACGAGTTTGTCGACGGTTCCAAAATTCTTCAGAATGGAGGCTTTTACACGCACTTTTAACAAAACCTTTCGCACCACAACCACAACAACAACATCCAGAAGGTCTATACTAACCGATTTTTTAGTACCATTATCTTTTTATTTAACCAGAACTTGTACTAAATTCCAATTTTTTTTATTATTTACTTTTGCAGCTCAACGACAAACTCGGCGCTGCCTTCCCGAGTACCAAAGCAACAGAATTATGTTTCGGACATTAGCTCGCCTCTGATTCAGGTAAGGAATCAACTACTATATACGAAGAATCAAAAAATAGGAAATATTTAACTATATAAATATTTTTTAAGGGAAGCAAAGTCTTCTTACTCCCACTAAATTGAGTGACTGATCAACGCACAGGCGAAACTATAAGACCTAAAACGTTGAAAGTTTAAGAAAACAAAATTTAAAATATGTTTCTTAAATTAATAAACTAATTATGGAATTAAATTTATATTATTTAACAGGACGAAGGTGATAACAAAGTGCTGAAACTGCGCTTCGATGTCAGCCAATATGCGCCCGAGGAGATTGTTGTGAAGACCGTGGATCAGAAGCTGCTGGTAAGATCATAACACTCAGATTTATATAGGGAAATACTTAGAGATATATCTTGATTTTACAGGTGCATGCCAAGCACGAGGAGAAGTCGGACACAAAGAGTGTTTACAGGGAATACAATCGTGAATTTCTGCTACCCAAGGGTGTCAATCCGGAGTCCATACGCTCCTCCCTCAGCAAGGATGGTGTTCTGACTGTGGATGCCCCATTGCCCGCTCTGACCGCTGGCGAAACTTTGATTCCCATTGCGCACAAGTGAATAAAATGTGGAATTGAGGCAGCACTTATCATCCCGACATCCCGTAATCCTCCCTACCAATTGAGGCCAGCTAAATATTCAGCTAAAATTCTAGCATCCTACTAAACACAACAAAATCGCACACAGAAGCAGAGGAAACGTTTTCAAATTGGCCGCCTTTCAATCAATCAATCAATCAATCAATTCCCATTTGATTCGTTTTTTTTTTTAATTTTTTGGTTTTTTTTTTGCAATTAAAAAGCTTAATTATATACAATACTGACTTACTACTCATACTTAACTGTAATAACTTAAGTGTAATGCAAATTATTATTAAATTTGATTAATTTAATTCATATTTATAATTCTCGCTATTAAATGTTATTATTTTCTTTGTCGTAAAACGTTTTTTTTTCTCCTTCTTCTTCTTCTTTTTCCCTTAACCGACAAAATTGGATTGAATATAGTGACTAAAGTTCTTTTTTTTAAAAGAAGATTTTTTAAAACTAAAACGGAATTTGATTTGGTTTAGCGGGAAGATTCTGCATTTTGGAGATCAGCGGTTTCTAGCGGTTTATTTGGCTTTTAAAAGGGACAAATTTCGACTTTCTGCAAGTATTCTATAGCTATTATACTCAACTAGTGACAAAAACGTATTTTCCACTCATGGTATACCCAGTTTCGGGCAGTGTACTCCCTAAACTTGCTCTTGATTTGTGATTTTCTTTAAAAATTGATAAATTTATGCAGCGAGCGTGTCATAGCTGGCTGCTATGCTTAAAACGACAAGCTGGTTGCTATGAGGGGACTGCCACATGCTCTGTCTCGGTTTCACCCTTGGCTAACTTTTTGCTTACAAACCAAACTTGATCCAATTTATAGTGTTGGTTAACAGCACTGTCAATTAATCACTTTCTTGAAGAATATAGGTTAAGAAAAATCTGCTAAATTCAGTTATCATAATTTGGTTGGGGTTTTAAGTAAGAAGTGGTGAAACAATTCTGATCTGCGTGCACACAAAAGTTTTTTAAATGCTAAAAAGAAGTTTTCCTTGGTACAGGGTATCACACAGTCAAGCATGCTTTGCATAAGTTATCAATTGATTGATAATTGAAACAAAGCAAAAAATTTGAGATTTTTTAGATGTTTCAAAACTCAATAGATATGGAAATAGTGTGAATGCTTTCTTAAGCGAGAAGAAAGCCAACGAGTGAGAGAGAGAGAGAGAGTGAGAGAGAGAGAGAAGAAGAGTGAGAGAGCGCACATAAACAGGTATGCCGTCTCGCTCTAATGTACACATACGTATGTCAGAGTAGAAAAAAATAATTTTGTTAAAATTTTCTGTTTGAAAGAAAGAAAGAAAAAAGAAATGCAAGAGGAACCAGAGTCAAAGCTGGATCAGATCCATGGGGATGCGGATCCACTGCGTATACCCAAATCCCTATTGATTGAGGATCCGCGCTATCGCATTCGACCCATGCAACAGGTAATATCGGCCCTAATCGGTGGTCTTATTACAACATTTGTTGGTGAGTTCAAATCGAAATCTTCCCAGTTGCCCCTCTTCTCCCTACCCCTCCCCTCTGCCCCGTTTAGTAACACCCTTGGAGGTGGTCAAGACACGTGTCCAGACCCAAGCTCAGAACACTTCTCGCAAGCATCTAGTCGTCTCCAAATTATGCTATGTCTTCCACAATGGACTCATGGCCCATGTCTGCAAACCGAATGCAGCCGATTGTGTGCCAAAGCTTGGGTCCAAAGCCAGCAATTTGCGTCCGTTGCGCGGTGCTATGGTAAGTTTTCTGTACTCGTATCGTGCCGACAGTTAAAGACCCTGTACTTTGTCTGTTTTGTTGGGATTGCTTAGTAAACACACGAGTTTTTCGTACAAATCGTTGATTTTTGACCGATTAGTCCTATGGAAGCTATATGCTTTTAGTAATAGAGTGTTGTATCAGCCAGCTCTTGGATTGCCATATTCACTTACACCGTTTCACTGCTCTCCAGGATGCCTTTGTCAAGATCATTTGCTCGAATGGCGTCACCGGGCTTTGGTCAGGCCTGAGTCCTACGCTCGTCTCGGCGCTACCATCGACAATCATCTATTTTTTGACCTACGAGTATCTGAAGCAATCGTTTTCCAATCTATATACATTTTGGCAACCCCGGGATCGTGTGCCCACCGATGTCGAAGCCAATAAATTGATGAAAACCAGTAAAGTACAGTATGCAACACCATCTATAGTGCCCATGGCGTCGGGGATTTGTGCTCGGACTGTTGTTGTCACAGCTATAACACCGCTAGAAATGGTTCGAATTAAGATGCAATCGGGTTACATCACGTACACGGAATTGTGGCTTGTCATTCGATCTTTGATCAAGTCTCATGGCATTCTGGGATTATGGCGTGGCTGGCCACCCACCGTGATGCGAGATGCACCCTTTTCGGGCACCTATTGGGCCGCCTACGAGTCCATGAAGCGAGTCTGTAATGTCACGGAGCCGACATTCTGGTTCAGCTTTGTCACTGGAGCCGCTTCCGGTGCGGTAAGTTTGACTTTTCTGATTACACCCTGTGCCAAGGCTGGAAACGGCACTCCAAATCACCTTAAGTATATAGACTCGATCAGTTCACGTCTTTAAGCCAGTGTAACTCAGAGCTAGCTATATGAAAACATGAGTGAGAGTGAGACAGAGCATGCGAAATCTCATAGCAGTCAGCTAGCTACACTGAAACAAAAGCATTGCAGCCAGCTATCTTTCTATCTCGCTCTTACCACACACCAAACGGAAACTATCGAAAATTGCAGGCAGCCATTTTGAGCAGTGCATGGGCACAGGGTGTATGAAGGTCGGCTGCGCTCGACTTTGCTTTCCCTTCTTTTTGGTATTATAAAAATACTTGATATTAAATAATTTTCAGTTGGCTACGCTGGTGACAATGCCATTCGATTTGGTTACCACTCACACGCAAATTGAGCTGGGACAGGATGTGCTTTACTCGGATTCATCTGGTCATGGCAAGGGTGGCACTACCACCGCAACTTCAGCAACAGCCGCTGCAACTGCAACTCCAGGCAAGCAGTCGGTGATCTCACGCATTAGCATGATTTATCGTCAACAGGGTATAAAGGGCCTATACATTGGTGTATTGCCACGTATGTTGCGAGTAGTGCCAGCTTGTGCCATTATGATTTCGACATTTGAGTATAGCAAATCTTTCTTTTTTCATCATAATCTCGAGTTGAATGAAGCCTGTAAGTATCCGTTAACAGCATTAAATAGTTATCGAAATCGATCATTGCATTTGCAAGCGACGGCACATGCAACTATCGATAAGTCAAAATATACAAACACAAATACAACTATATCAGAGAACTATTTGTGTGGATAACTTAAATTTTACCAACGCTTTGGCTAATACATACCGTAAACTTTGTTAGCGGCATAAAATATTTAAAAAAAAAATGTATCGATTGCTTTCAATTTACCGGCGATAGTGCGTCGCGCCACAAGGGAGCAACAGCTGTTTTTACAACAGCTGAGCCAACTATCGATAAGAAGCCGAATAACACATGTACGCACACACACACACACACACATACAAACACAACTATATGGAAAAGCTACTTTATTTAGCTTAGACCACGAAAGTTCTCGTTTACTTGCGCATTTTCTTTAAATTTATACTAATGGCAATATATTAACTCAATAACGCGCACATACACAAACACGTGGAACACACACATATACACCACAAACCCACACGCCCACATAAACACACACGCAGCTTACCGACGTTCCCATTGACGCGCCAAAAGAAATCAAGGAAATAGAAGAGAACAAAAAAAAAAGAAATAAAATACAAAAAAATGCCAGAGACAAAGTCAAAATCAAGTGCAACACGACCAGAGCTCAACTGTGGATTACCGGCGTCGTATCAGACACAACCCAAACATACAATGACAGATCCAAGATTTCGCATACGACCCATGCAGCAAGTTGTGTCCGCATGCACAGGTGCCATGATTACCGCCTGCTTCAGTAAGTGATGAAATTTGATTTTGTTTACCCCCAAGCTACAGTGGGTCAAGTAGCTCATTTCACAAGCACACCCAAAACAGTTTAAAATGCAAACTGATAAGATATATGATAATGTAAACTGATTGTTAATAGTGCTATGTCCAGTTAATTACTAGATCCACTGTACATGATAATTTCACTATTAATATTGTGTTTGTGTGTGTTTTTTAGTGACGCCCTTGGACGTTATCAAGACCCGCTTACAGGCTCAACAATCGGCCCTACTATCTAATAAGTGTTTTCTTTATTGCAATGGACTCATGGATCACATTTGCCCCTGCGGTCCCAATACACCCACGCCCACAGCCGCCTCCCATCATGCATTTAACAAACTATCCCCGACTTCCAGCTCCCACTTTACGGGCACAATTGTGAGTATTTACATATGTAAAAAATTATCACATAAATTAGCAAATATTTAACAAAATTTTGTAGAAAAAGTTTACAATTATTTGTAGCAAGACAAAGTCGGACATAATCTAACTTATTTTCTGTCTAAAAATAGTTAAACTATTTTTAAAAATTTAAATTTATAATTTTTCGAATATTTTTGATTTAAAAGATCTGAGAAAGCTATAGTCGACTGAGGATTTTTGGATATCCACTAAATAAAACTAAGATATAAATTTATAAACTACTTTAAAAAGATATCTGATGGAGTTGTCTATACTATCTGAAAAGTTTTTCATGTTTAGTCCAATTCTGTCCATAGCAGCTACCCAATATAGTATCCCGATTTGGTTAAGAAAATGCTCATCAGCATGACTTGACAGTTTTATTGAGATAACTCAATAAACTGATAAGCTTTTTATGCCTTTTCATGCTTACAACTTATTTTTGGCCAAATTTTCCTAAGTCAGCTATATGATATAGTAATCTGATTTGAATGAAACGTGGTCTATATGTTTGAAGTATTATCAATCTTTTCCTATTTGAGTTTGATTGAGATAGCTTGTCAAATAAAACATATTGTCAAACTAATTAAGTAATTATTGAATGATTCTGGCTACAAAAGCTATAGATATAGGTATGAAACTTAGATAAGATGTGGTCAGTATATGTGCTATGAGGGAAACTCTTAATTAAGTCCAAAATATATATTTTCATTTGAGAAATCTTTTCAAAGTCTACATAATTTATGTGATATAATTAAATTACAGGGTCTTTTTGATTTTCCAATGATTTTTCTAACGCAGATATATGATATAGTAGTAGTATAGTTCGATGGAAATACATTAATCATTATCAACTAGTAAAAAATAATTTATTTTCTTTAAGAAATCACATGAAAGCCAATCAGAATTAGATGATGTGCTTTAAGTACAGGGTCTTTTACAGTGGGGTTGCTCTAAACTGTTTAAGTACAGGGTATTTCACAGTGAACATGCTATGTAGCTCTAACTACCAGTTTTATTTTCAAAAATTATTATTTTTTAGTAAATATTTTAAGTATTAGTAACTTTTCTTCTTATTTTTTCTAATTGTTTATAAATATTTGATTTAAATAATAATAGTTATGTATTATTTTCAGGATGCATTCATTAAAATCAGTCGTGCCGAGGGAGTCGGCTCGCTTTGGTCTGGACTGAGTCCAACGCTAATTTCGGCTCTGCCCTCGACGATCATTTACTTTGTGGCCTATGAGCAGTTAAAGGCACGATTTACGGATCTGCACTACAAGTACCTGGCGCCAGTGCAAAGTGCACCATATAGACGAGAAATACCGATGCTCGTGCCGTTATTGTCGGGCGTCACGGCCCGCATATTGGCCGTAACCTTTGTTAGTCCCATTGAACTGATACGCACCAAAATGCAATCACAGCGAATGACAAATGCTGAAATGTTTAGCTCGGTGCGTCAGGTGGTGCAATCACAGGGTATTTTAGGCCTTTGGCGTGGCCTACCACCGACCATACTGAGGGATGTACCCTTCTCGGGCATCTACTGGACCTGCTACGAGTACCTAAAAAGTAGTTTTAATGTCGTCGAACCAACATTTGGTTTTAGCTTTGTCGCCGGCGCGATTTCGGGCTCTGTAAGTACCAAACAGTCTGTTTACAGGGTATTATCAGTTTGTTTTACACATATAATAAGAAGTATAGACGAAATCTGCTTCCATAAAGCATATAGATTCATTGCTTATAGTCATAGTTGTCTGGAACAAACTAATCCCTTAGTCTGCGATTTTGAGCTAATGTAACTCAGGGATAATTGGAGCTAGGCTTACCAAATTTGGTATATAGACTACTTTTATAAGCAGGCAGAAGAGGTTTTTCAGTATTTTTGACTAACACGACCCTTTAGCCCACAAAACGCAAACAAAATATTTGCAAGCTTATTTCAACAGGTATTTCTAATGGAAGACTGATCAAATTTAACAGTTATCTAGATAATAGTGTTGTGTAACGTTGTTGTAAATTTCATGCAGATCGGTCCATAAACAAAAAAGTTAGCCATTTAAATGCATGAGTGCGAGTGAGACAGAGCACGCGCAAGCACATAGCAGTTAGCTAGTTACACAGTACTAAAAGCATAGCAGCTAGCTTTAGCGCTATCTCCCTCTAATCAAAACTAAGGCAGGTTTGAAACACTATAATTTGGAAACTACAAAAGCTATGTCTACAAAATTCGCACACTATGTGTACCTTACTGATCTATGTATTTTAACCAGATTAAAAAATCCATTTTATATAGGGCCCGTAGGAAAAATTGTTGTACAATCCATGATAACTATGGAAATATTCAGTAGAATATCAGTAATTATTATGATAGACTTTTTCTTATTTAAGAGAAAACACAAAAATTCGTCTTCATTTTCTGAAATAAACAATAAAACAGTTTTTTTAAAACTATATAATTATTTTCCAGGTGGCTGCAACAATAACGACACCATTCGATGTGATAAAAACTCATGAGCAAATCGAGTTTGGTGAGAAATTCATATTTGCGGGTAAGTAAAACATAAAAATCAAATAACAATCTTTACTTAACTGAACTTTTTGATTAAACCATAGATAATCCACCAAAAAGTGTACCAACAAACAAATCCATAACAGATCGTTTGGCAACCATATATCGTTTGAATGGCATAAGGGGTGTATTTTCGGGATTGGGTCCGCGACTATTTAAGGTGGCACCAGCGTGTGCAATAATGATATCAACGTTTGAATACAGCAAGGCGTTCTTCTATCACTATAATGTCGATCAGCATGAACAGTCAATGCTGCCGCTGGCAACAAACACAAACACACAAAGTGCTAAGACGAACTGAATGAGAGAATGTGTGTAAAGTAATAATAGTATACAGCCATTTTCCATTTGCCTGTAAATTTGTAAATTAATACCAAAGTTAAGACAAAATTGCTGGGTTACAATCATTATTTTGCGTAGTTTCTTTATTTAACAAAAAAGAGTAGGAAAGAGTTGCGAAGCTTTTGTAAAATTCATTGAGTGAAATAAAAATTTTCTGTTAAATGGTTTTTATTTGTTTTACACTAAAATTCAAAAGTGCCGCCATGTCAATGTTATCGATAAGTGTAAGTGCCGGTAGACCAGAGAACTGTTGCTTGTTGTTGGACTTGCAAAATAAAGTTTGATTCATTTTATAACAAGAAATACAAGCTTTTGCAGCAACTATTATTAATTTATAATGTTTTCTGTTGTAGCGCGTTTAGAGCGTTCAGTATTTAATTTTTTTATTAGCGCGCTCTATGAAAAGCTTGGCAGTAAATTCTTTATAGGCACGCTCTATCGATAGCTTGATTCAAAATATCGCTCAGCTGCACACATCGATAGGCAAGCATATGTTTGCTATCGATAGCGCTAGAAACACGTGCCAGCGCATTGTGTTTTTGTTTAGGTAGCGTAAGTTGTGTTCAAACGCAAAAAATCCAAATAAAATGCCCGAAGACCAAGCAGCTGCCAATGTGGCAAAGGAGGCCAAGAGCCCAAAGCCGGCGTCACAGACAAAGCCAAAGGCCAAAAAGGCGCCCAAACCCGAAGCGAGCATACCTCGCGGTCAGCCCAAATCCAATCGACCATGGAAGACGCCCAAGCAAAAGTAAGTCGAAAACTAGGAAACCATTATTGCGGAGTAAGCATAACAGTCGCACACCCTGTACTCATGCGCCAAACCATTGCCATTACAGATTCAGTAAGATCAAAAAGACGGTGAATCGTCTGACATTCGAGAAGAAGGAAGCACTGCGCAATGAAATGCGTTACATCAAGGAAAAGTCCAAGGAAATCAAAGCCCAGCGCAAAGAAGCCGCCGTTCAGCATCATCAGCGTCGTGTTGAAAACGCTGAGCGTCGTTTGGCCAACGAAAGGCGTTCCGAAATTGTACAAGTCATCAAGAATCCAGCGAAATTGAAACGCATGAAAAAGAAGGCGATGCGTATGATTGAGAAACGTGATCTTAGCCAAGTTAAAGTGGTCTAAATGTGAAAAACACCCTTAATGCTATTACTATAGGATACAATTATTTTTATATATTTGATTTCCCCTGCTAAATAAATCTAGTTTTATAATAATGCGTGTCAGTAGAAAAGTCGAAAAACTATATCATATAGTGCCTATATGAACAATCGGTCGAAAATATCCGAAAAATTTGCTGTTTTTGGAAATGTCTCGAAACTAAACCCACAAATTAGTTATTTTTGTGATTTTTTCTATCAACAGATTAAATTTGATTGGGATCGGAGCACTATATCATATAGTAAATTTAGAAGTCATCAAAGTTTTGTATGGAAAACACAGAAAAACTCACAAATGAGAAATTTAGAGTACTTTTTTAACTACTACTGAAATCATTTAAGAATCAGAAAACTATATCATATAGTTCCCATATGAACAAATGGGTGAAAGTCATAGAAAACTTACTGCCGATTGGAATCAGAGAAGTATATCATATAGTTTCTATAGGAGTTATGAGTAAAAAGTAAGAGATTTCTTAAAAAAAAAACTATTTTTTTTTATTTTCAAAACAAACTTATAGTGTAATTAGTATATTTCATACCCCAAGCTAGGAAGAATCAGTCAAAAATCAAGATTTATATGGAAAACTTTGTAGTTTTTTAAAAAATCCCAACTAAACGGAAGTATTTGGTATTATATTTGATCTACTGATTATAGTATTGCTAAAACTAGCTGCAAACTAAATACAGGGTATTAAACAACAGGTACACCTCTACTATTAACAACAATTGCTGCATGCTAAGAATTTACATTTGAATTTATTCTTTTTGTTTTTGTTTTATGTAATTATGTACATATTAACAATTGAAAGCTTATATAGATTAGAATCTTTAGACTAGGTTTAACAAATTAACATAGTAATCCAGCTGGACAGCAGTATTATCATTATCATTATCATTAAGATTAACATTATTATGATTATTGTTTTGTTGTCGAAAAAGTGCCAAAATTTGTTTACGTTTCGCATTTAAAATGCGACTTTTTGCCGCCTTTGAAATTTGCACATCGCTGGAGTTTTCTTTCATCAGAGACTGTATGCTGGAACGGAGCATTAAATCCAACTGATGGGTTAGGGACTGTAATTGGGTTTGCTTGGGGATTGGCTTGAAATCTTCAGTTATTACTGGACATTGTTGCAGGTATAAAAGAAATTCAGCAATTGCCGTATAGTCAATTTGTTTAAGTGTTAAACTATGGCACTCCCAGTTGTTGCTGTCACTCGGTGGCTCTAGTCGTGCATGCATTGCTTCGATAACCGTTGAGGGTATTGAGCCGCCACGTGCTGCATTTGCTGTCAGACACTCGGAGAGCGTTTTGCATAGAAATATCTGCGCATAAATACAGTTTTTGGCACGACAAAGCTGCTGTAGCTTATAGCGCATGCTGTGATAATAATGATTATCATCGCAGATGATTAAAAACTTGTTCTTGTCCAGTAGTTGTGCTGTGCTGGGCAGTTGCTCCAACTTCTTGGCCTGTATGTTGTCTATATGTTGACTCAAAAGTTGTAGAATTTCCACACGCTGCTGCTTGTACTCCGCCTTGGTCACATAGTCATCGTAGCACAGATGCAGCATGCTCCAGCCGTGGTAATGTTCCTTGGCATTGGCCAAAAGTTGGTGGCTCAGTGTTGTTTTGCCCGCAGCCGGCAAGCCAATCAGTGCAAGCAAACAAATGCGTGGCATTTTGTGTAGTGTAGTGTAGTTTTGTTGGTGTGCTGGTGTGTGTCCTGGTGTAGTGTTGTTGATGTTGTAGTTAACTATCTAATATTGAAAATAACAGTTGTGGCATTGCAGTCCAATCCTCATTTGCCGCCTGCTACAAGGCCAACTTGCCAGTTGCTGTGCCACCTCCAGTTGGCGTTAATACACTGGGCACAGCACCGGCGACTTCTTTTTCCTTAAGCTGCTCTTTAATCAAATCTTCCTGCTGCTGTTGTTCCAGTCTTTTGGCTGTTTGTTCCGCTTCTTCCATACGTTTCGCATTGATTTTGGTTTGCACATCAACGTAGGATTTCATCATATTTTGATTGAAGCGGGCAAATTTCGTTACACATCGATCCACGCAGGTTTTCTGACAATTTCAAATATTAAGCTTTAATTTATATTAATTTACAAAGTTTTGCCTCTCACCTCTTGGTCAAAGAGTTCGCGCGAACTGAGATTATCCACGCAGCGATTGAAGCACAATTCCGTCACTTTGTTGTATAATGTGAGGAAATCTTTTAACTGCAAGCAAATCGTTGTATTAAATTTGCTGGCATTTAAGAGGCATGTTAGTTGCATACATTACGTAAATTCGAATCCATTTGAATAAAGCTAATAACAGAGTTTTGGTTGTTTTTTAATTTATTTTTTATTATGTTTCGTGGTATAAAACTTCAACTAAATGTAATTTGATAAAAATGCTTTTCAATTTGCGACAGCAGGCAACAAACAGCTGACTGAGCGATACAACACTATCGATAGCTCACGCGTAAGCTATCGGTAGCAGTGTTGCCTGGCTAACAAAAAGCGACATAGAACAAATATTAATAATTAAGTAATGTATAAATAAAATGTATGTAAGCCCTATTTATGTGTTGCCATCCATAGTAATCACTGGCATTGCGGAAAATAAAGTTTAAAATCAAAGTCGAATAATTACAGAACATGTTTGTCAATGTTGCGCCAAATTTGTTTTGAAAAAGCTTAGAACTGTCTGGCAGTACTGTTCGTAACACTCGCGTGAGCTATCGATAGAATACTGTGCGATCGATAAGTGTGCACTTTTGCCGGCAATGATTTTGATGATAAAAACAATGTCAATGTACTTGATATTCTTCTGTTTGAATGATATAAGATGCAGTTGTGTAAATAAAGCATATGTTTACAGATAGAAACACACAACCATGCAATGGCAGTGGGAATTTCCACATGTTTGTGCGCTGCACGTGCAAGCTGTATATCGCACATCGCTAACGCGCAAACGAATACGAATAATTTTGGTTAGTGGAAACCAATTTGAATTTGCATGCTATAAATGCTGCCAAAACAAAAGAAATACTTAGGCTGTCTGCGGCAGTACTTCGATTTGAGCTCATTCAAGCCACTGCAATGGCAAATAATCAAGACAATACTGTCACAGCCACGCGGTGGCAGCGATGTGTGCGCCGTAATCGCGACCGGCTATGGAAAATCCCTCACATATCAATATCCAGCTTTCTATTTGAATAAAGTGGTGGTGGTCATCTCACCGCTGATTGCGCTCATGGAGGATCAGGTGAATGCGCTGAACCGACGTGCCACGGGAGCTGATTACGCATGTCTGCTGGGCACAGCCCAGGAGGATCGAAGGATTAAGGAACGCATCTTGGGATTAAAATACAAATTGGTGTACGCTACGCCAGAGTATATTACACGTGGTAATGGTCTGAAATTATTACAGGATTTGGGAAACAATCTGGCGCTCATAGCCATCGACGAGGCGCACTGCATTTCGAAGTGGGGACATGAGTTCCGACCCGCGTATCGTAAGTTAAGGGAGCTGCGGAAGGCGGTGCCGCAGGTGCGTCTGCTGGCGCTCACAGGCACAGCCACCAATAGTGTGCGACTGGACATATGCGAGCAGCTGCAGCTGCGTAGGCCGCTTAAACTCTGCAGCTGCCTGGATCGTCCCAATTTGGAGCTGACGGTGCGTGCCAAATGCCAGGACTTGTGGTCCGACCTCCAGCCTTACTTGAGCTGGGCAAGTGAAACCGATGGCTCAGTCATAATATATAATAATACCATTAAGGAGACTGAACACATGGCTAAGGAGTTAACACGTCGTGGTCTGCCATGTCATAGTTATCACAGCAAATTGCCACTAGAGGTAAAACAACGCCATCAACTGGAATTTAGTAGCAATGAGGTGAGGATTATAGCTGCCACCACAGCCTTTGGCATGGGTATAGACAAGCCTAATGTACGGCTGGTGGTGCACTATGGTGCACCCAGCGACATGGAGCGTTACTACCAGGAGATTGGACGTGCAGGTCGAGATAATCTACCCGCCAAATGTGTGCTCTTCTATGGTGAATCCGATGCTGCCATCCATAAACGCATGCAGCACAGTCAACCGTTAAGTCAGGAGAGAAGCCAGGAGCTGCTCCAACTGGCACGCAGCATGCACGACTATACGCAGACCACTCAGTGTCGTCGTCAATTCATACTTAAGTACTTCGATGACACGCCCACATTGCGTGCCCTGCGGTGGCGTCCAAATTGTTGCGATAATTGTCGCAAATCGAGGCAGGTTCAGCCGGCAAAGGATTCCCAACCGGAGCAACTGGATGTGAGCAGCGAGTCGAGGCTATTATTGGGTCTACTACGTGATGTCAATGGTCGCATTGGATTAGGCAAGGTGATACTTGCTTTGCGTGGCTCACAGAGCAAGTGCGTCAGTCGCGAGTGTCGTCTCCATGATAATTTTGGACTTGGCTCACATCGTTCCATAGGCTTTTTTAAGGCACTTGCTGAGCATCTTAAATCATTGGACTTTATACGCGATGAGTTCCAGCAGAACAGTGGGAGCAAGTGCTCCTTTGGCTATCCCATGCCACAGGTTACACTAAAGGGTTGCTGCTGGCTCGACCAGCATCCGGCATCATCCAAACCCATTATTCTCCAACCGAGCGCCAAGCTAAGCAAACTTTTTAAATCCAAAAAGCAAGCGAAAGTTATGGGAAAAGATTTGGATCTGGATTGGGGTTCCGACATTGAAATTGATCTGCAGGAATTGGATGAACTTGTGGAACGGGAACAGCAGCACACATCCGATTGGGCACCCGACTGGGGACCTGATATCGACATCGATTTCCAACAAATCGACGAAGAAGTCGCCAAATCTAACACCACCACTGAGGTGGACAAATCTTCGGGGCAGGATCTGGAGCTGCTGCTGGCGGATTGCCAGAAGATTCTGCACGAGGAACAGGAGGAGACAACGCGCACTCTCAAGGCTCGCAAGCGGGTATGGCAATATCTGGAGAATAGCTACCAGAAGCGACCTATGATACCAAAGTACAAATACAGTTCGTGTCCAGCGAAGGGCAATTGAACTGTACACTGGCCTACCTAAGGCTACACTGTCCTACAAATCTACATATATATTTTATAGACAAATTTATTAAGTTACTTAGCTAAATTTCAGTCATTTTCATAGTTAAACTTCAATATTTTTTAATTTTAAGATGAAATTAACGCTTAAAGAGAGACAGTGGTACAGTACACTGTCCTACAAATCTACTTATTGTTTGTAGACAATTTCTTGAAGTTTTTTAGTTGAAATTCGTTAATTTTTATGAACATATTTCAATATTTTGTTAAGTTTACCAATGCATTTTGCATCCAACTGAACTATACACTAGTCTACACTGACCTACAAATTTATATATATTTTATAGACAATTTATAGTTCCTTCGTTGAGTTTAAATTGGATATTTTTCCGCAGAAACCTAATTGTTATTCTGTAATTGTTTTCAATTATTATTACTAAGATTTAAGCTAAAAATCTATTGAAAAATCAAAAGAATTTTTTAAAAAACGTTTTTTTATAGCTTAAAAGCTTATTTCAAAATTTGCTATACTTTTGTTATAGAAATAAGTGTTAACAAATCATAAAACTATATTCAAAAACTAAAAAATAATTGAAAAAAAGCAACGGTTTTCACTTTAAAGCTAACTTTGATCATATGGAAGTTGGTTAATCTAAAAGTAATACAGTTTTGAAAAATTACACTCTCTTGGAAAATCTATAAAAGTTGTAAATTGTATAAACATTATTTTATTTTCCTTTGAAATTATACAAAATGATTTAGTTAAAAAAAAATCTTACAAAGTTGATTTTTGGAGAATTATTTTTAAGTTAATTTGTCAAATTATGACATCAAAAGCTTAATTCCAATATATTGTTTTAAAAGTAAATCTTAAAAATTAACTGAACTATAAAGTAAAAGGTTTTTAAAAATGTTTCTCAACGGAGGTTACTAAAAGTTTCAATTTTCACAGACAATAAGCCTGATAAGCCCGTATAAAAACCTGGATCTTCAAGACTATAAGAGCTAGGGCCACCAAATTTGGAATGAAAGTTCGTCTATATGTCAGGCAGATCAAGTTTGTTTCAAATAGTTGCCACGCCCCCTAACGCTGCGGAAAATTGTAAAAAACCATTTTCATAAATGTAAGTAAATATTTATTATATTTATTTTTCATTTTCAATTCCATTAAGTATTTCTCTGAATTGAATGATTATTTTCGATAAGTATATTCCGAAGTGCTGGAGATTATTGAGTCGCCTCGGCTGAGAGGTTAGTTCCATCAGCGGTGGCAGGACGACTCTCGCAGCTGTCTTCACCGCTGCTGGTGGTGGAAGCGCCCTCTTCTGGCGACGTTTTGGCCGCCTCATCCGCTTCCTGCTGGTTGTCCTGGGCGCCAGTATTGCCCTGCCCATTATCCTCGGCATCGCCGCCCTTTTTGTTCTACGGAAGGCATAAAAAACGAGAAAAGTTTTGTGAATTCGAAAATTTTTGTTCTTCTCGGAATTTTCTGTACCTTTTTGCGTTTTTTGGGCTTCTCGGTTTTGACGGCATGCAGCTCGGCTTCCTCCTGCAGGGCCGACTTGTAGCTGGGTGGAAAAAATTTGGATGCCTCCTTGTAGCCTACCACCGAGTTGGGACTTACATAGCTTGGACCATATTCCATCAGCAATGGAATTGTCTCACCCAGCACTTTGTTCACCTTCAGTACGATTTTGTCAGTGCTTTTGGAAGAAATCAAGAAAATTTAATGAAATATTTTTCGTTTACAGAAATCAATTGTATGGAGTTTTGGACTGAATTCTATACTAAACCATGTCATCTTAGTATAATCACGGAATATGTTTAAAATGGTATGAAATACTTGATTTAACTACGATATTTTCCAATAAATATGTTAATTTTTGAGGTTAGGATACACAAATTGTACAGGAATCAAATGGAATCAGGAATCAGATGAGATAAAACTAGTATGGAATACGAACTTGTTAAATTGTGTTTATTTTGGAGCTCAGATGAAACTAGTGTGGAAAAATTGAATGATTTTTCAGCAAATATTTCAATTTTTGAGGTTAGGATACAAAATTTGTATTGAAATCAGATAGAGATCAGATAAAACTAGTGAGGAAAACTTGGTTTAAGTATTTTGGATATTACTATTTGTCTGTGTATAAACTTACGGTACATAGGGCTTAGCGTTATACTTATCCACCGAATTCGCTATAAAAGTCGCTGTTTGTGGATCGTCACTGGAGAAGAATCCATAGAGAGGTATATCATTCCGACAGATATCAACCAAATTCATAAGATCCTTTTTCTTGTACGCATCAAAGGTCATTATGATGTGCGGTGGCTCTGGTGTAGGATCCGGTGGCAAAAAAGTCGAGGTCTGAGCACGGAAATACGTATAGATGAGGGCTGCATGCGTGCGATGATCACTGGGCACCCAAATAGGTGGAATTTTTATAGTTTTCGTTGTCGTCGTAATTTCCTCCTCGGGAGATTCTTCCGTTTCAGGAACATTATCTTCCGTTTGCTCCGATTCGACTTTTTCTGCGTCATGAAAGCACTTTAGATTGCAAATTTATCGGAAAATCAAGTACTAAACTAGTGACGAAAGCCTTTTTAAAGAGCCTTGAAACGCTTTCGTCACTAGTTTGGTGCTTGATTTCCCGCACAAAACCTTTATTATTAGCTCGAGCCCACTTACCTTCAGCCTTAACCTCAATGGTTATTTCAATGGGCGCTATTAGAGGCGGCAGCACAGTTTCCTCCTCGTTAAACTCATCGGGTGGCTTTATAATGTCCTTGGTCAGCTCATGGGCGTACTGCTGGAGCACGACGGGTGGACTTCCAACGGTTTCTTCAACCTTCCAGAAGCACATCAGTAATTCCTTATCATACAAATGCTTTATAACCTCACTTTCCAATGGATTCTCCGCAGCAAAATTAACGGTATTGAAATCACTTTGTGTTATTGCAAAAACCTTGCGATCCTTGCATTGAATCTTGAGCGGATCCGCCGGTTCGGAGAGTTTTTTGAACATATCTCGATTAACTTGCGGTCCAAATACCGTTATACCGATATCGGGCAAATTTTCCATTATGGTATCCGTTACATATCTCAAATATTCGATGCGTTTCTTTTTACACTCCTCGAGCTCGATTTGTTCGGCCAATTGTATGGCAGCATTTTTAACCTGTTGTTGTTCCAATTCGATCGGTTGTAATTCCGTTATTTCGTAGCACTGATGGGGCTCCTTGGCTATAGTTGCCTCCAGTTCGCGAGTGATCATGGCAACCAGCTTGGGCACATCGGTGCCAAACATTATATTGATTGCTTTGCCATTCTAAAGTGAACAAGATTTATATAAGTATATAAGAAAAGTAGGGTTATGTCCACCCGACTTTAATAAAGCTCTTTTATATAAATAAAAAGCGACTGAGCTAGTAATTTCTAGCTATTTACACTATTTAGCTTTTTTTTTTGGAAACTGCCACGCCTCTTTCAATGTCTGAAAGCTTGAAAATTTCTACTTACCGCTACAAACATCCAAGTTGGTTCACTTTTCTTGTTAAATCGCTCCAGATAGGATATAGAACCGGCTTTACACTACACCAAAAAATCTAGCTATAAAAAATTAAATTTATACAACTCTTCACAGTACTCACAATGGCCAGTTGTAAATTATCGCCACCCAATTCTAGCTTGATCTTACGCAAACTGCCGACCATGCCCAGACAGGGACCACACCACTCTGAATAAATATCCAAAACTGTTGGAGAACAAATTATACAAATATTTGGGAATCAAATTTGAGCTCTACTAAAAAGTTTCTACTATAAAATTAATTTATATAAAAATAAAATTAGTTAAAATAATTTAAGCTTCAGATTTCCATACCAATCAAGTAAAATTAAAAAAAAAAAAATTATATAGAAAAAAAAGATTTTTTTGCTGTTTTCTTCGGGCCTTGAACCATGGACTCAGGTACAAGAGATCGCTTCTCTACCAATACGACCACTCTCTGCAGAACTAATTGTCCGATTTTAATTAATTTTCTGCTTTCAAATTTCAAAGTTTTAAAATGAAAATCATATATAGTATTTTGATCGTACCCAGTAAGCCGGGGCGCTGCAGAAACTTTTCAAACTCCTCGTCGGAACTGATGTCCGCCTGGAGCTGTTGAACTCCTCCCTTCTTGGCCATTTCTTGCCAAATGGTTTCTCACATAATTTATTTGAGTTTTTCACAAAATTGGCAAAACTTTTTCCCGGCCATATTGATTAAACTTCCTACTCGCTCCGTGGGCGTGGCAAGGAGTTACAAATGGGGTTGGCGGGCGGCAAAGGTGTTGTCAGGTTAACCAGGTAATAAAAAACAAAACACCAGAACCGGTTTAGTTAACGACCCTACTAAAACTTTGTTTTAGCCGTGTTTTCTCTCACTCATACTCTCACCCTCTCCATCTCCCTCCCACTCTCTACTAGTCTGTCTCATACTTTCTCGCTTGCTCTATCGCTCTTTCTCTGTCGCTTCCAATCAGGGCTAAGGTCTGTACTGCGTGGAAAGAAAATCGATGTTTTAATTAGATTATAATCCGTGCGTGACAAAAGTCCATAGTCGAGTGCACGCGACTCTTATGACCCTGTAGTTGAAAACAGTAACACGCACTTTGTGCTTTCTTCCTTTTTCTGCCTTTGATTTTGAATCAAACTTGTAGTTAACGAGTTTTGTATTGCCTCCTGCTTAACAAACTTAATGAAACCTACATTACAATTTCACTACAGGGTCTAAAAACCCTTTCTCAACGCAAGAACTAGTTAAAAAACTGCTAGAAACTAAATTTTTAAATAAAAATTTGTAGAAAAATGCTCTCGCTATCTCAAAAATCATCGTGCAGCCTAAGCGGTAAGCTATACGAAGTACAAGTTTTTAAGGTTTTCAGATCTCTAAATACAATTCGACTGTCTTTTCTGCCGCTTAGGTACAGGGTCTCAGAGCTTTACCTTTTAAGTTCCCCCCAAAGTTAGTGAAAAGTTGGTTTTGGCATTTCCTTCTTATGTACAGGGTTTAACAGCGACACTTTTCCCACTTTTAGTAAAGCTTCATTTTTCTGACTTTCTCTTCAAATTAATAACAAGTTCTTTCTGCCCCTTAGGTACAGGGTGTAAGACGTCTGCCAGACTTCCCCCAAAATTATTAAAAACTTCTTTAGTTGATTTTTAAGTTTTGTTTAGATCTTTAAATACAATTGTTTCTATAGCCAGTGCAAAAAACGCATAATACGACAGACGTAATACAATTATACACAGCACACACACACACACACACACGCGCACGCACACACACGCACAATATATACATACATTGTCATATATAACTGTTTATATATATATGGTAACTGTTTAGATATATCTAAATTTTACAATTTAAAAATGAAACACATACAAGTATTATGGAAACATAAACAGAAATTGTGTATGATTGTTGTTGTTGTTATCTTGAAATGGACAAAGGACAAAGTTTAAACCAAGAACGGAGGTATGTGTGTGTGTGTGTTTTGTGTGTGCGTGTGTGTGGAAACCGTCTTTGTGCCAGGGAGGAGTGGGAATGATGCTACTTTAATCTCAGTTATAGTACACACACGCACACGCTCGCGCTAGCGCACACACACACACACGCACACAAATACATATACATATATGTATCTATATATATATATATATATACATATATAATCTTTGCTAATTGGTCTCAATTTATAGTTTTGGTTTTGATTTATCGTGTTAAAGCACAAGTGTAAAGCATGAATGTTCCATTGAAATTGTGCTTGACTAGACGCAATGCACGTTGGGATTGAGGTCATTTGATGGCATCCGAAGCCCTCCTTCTATTCCAAGCCCAGCATCCAGTGAATGCCCTTAACAATGAAGAATATCAGCGGTTGCCAGGCGACCAGCCAGCGAATCCAGTCCAGCAAACGTCCGTACAGCACATGCGGTTTCTCCCACCTGCAATAAAAATGTAGAAATTTATTTTAAAATTGATTGCAGTAGAAAATACCCTGTAGTCGTTTAAGATCCCATTTCCTTATACAAATAATCAAATTTGGAAGAATTTGGCCTTTAGGAGCTATGGGATATAGTTGTTCGATCCGAACCCAATTCGGTAAGAATATATAGTATCATGATGTGCACACAATTTGTGAGTTTCGTTGAGATAGCTCAATTAACACTCCACTTTTTTTTAACAACTAACAGTTTTTGACTGATTGGGTATATGGGGACTATAAGATATAGTTGTCTGATTCTGATTAAAATTCATACTATTCACATAATCTTAAAAGTTGATTAAAAAGACTTGAAAAATAACAAAATTTTTAAACAAATCATTAGTTTTAGACATTACATATATTGGATTTAAACGATATAGTTGTCTGATCTAGTATACATTTGGTGAAGGTACAACAAATGGCATCACATAAGTAGCTTCAGTACTTTTTAAGTTATGGTAGTTCGAAAATGTCTTCTACCAACGGACAACGGACTTTATCGAGTGGATTTTTCTAGCGGATCAAGAAAAAAACTACTTTATAGGTCCTACTTCTTTGTTCCCCGATTATACTGACACTTGATTTACTTACGGATTGCGAAACATTTTCTGTAGATCAACTTTCTCCTTGCAATAGGGACACGTTTGCTTTTTGCCCACAATGCACCAGCCTCGTATGCAGAATTCGTGGAATACATGATTACACGATAGCTTATAGGTGTTCTCGATAACACCCTCCTCCTTTTCGGATACTAACAATTGATTGCCGCAAACGGCGCACACGTTCTGATCCAAGTGTCGTGTGGGCATGCCCTGGGGCGTATAGTACTGCAAAAGGAAGGAAAAATAAAAGGGTTAAGAGAGCTGTCAAGCCGATACACGGCTAACTAGACCACTTAAGCTTTAGGAGAGACAAGGACAAACAATAAGTTAAAAGTACTTACACCAATGGCCGCCGCCATTTTATCGGAACAAATCTCGGAAATGTCACGTCCAAGAACACCTATGTACAGTCCATAAAAGCAGAACATCAGACCCACATCCATCCAGGAATTCGGGGGTTGTGAGAACAAATAGTTCATGCCCAGAAAGGCGGCCATAATCACCAGATAGCCAATAATACCCAATCCGTAGCTCAGTTTGTAGATGAAATAGAACCATTTATAGACAAGTCTGAAAAGGAGAATTATTAATAAGACTTAGTACATAAAAATGTACAACTAGGTTTATCAAAAATAATTAAAAAGTCGTGACATAAGCCATAAACTATATATATACTTGTTCAGCATTGATAGTCGAGTTCGTCTATATGCATACTAGAGTGTTAGAGGCTATTAAAACTAGAGACATTAAATTTGGCATGAGAACTATTGGAAGTATCTCAACCAAAGCAAATATATAACAAATAATTTTAAGCTGATATAGGAACAATCGACTCAATTTCACTGATAAGTAAGAAAAACTTAAGCTATCTCACACAAACTCACATATTATGCAAAGAACATCGATTTTATAACTATTAGTAAAGAAATATCAACTATAATATAGCTGATATAGGAACAATCGGTCGAAAACCAGTGAATAGTGTAAAAAACTTGAACTTCCTCCATTAAACTCACAAAAAAAACTGAAAATTATTTGAAACGATTCGGATCGAGATACTATATAGCTGCCATAGGCCAAATCGGACGAACTTTAACCGTTACTACCAGTTTTTCTCACCTTGGCGTTGTGCCTTGAATTGGTTTAGTCACCGCACGTCGCATCACCAGTGCCGTTATGGCTGTGAATATGAACCAAATGATAATGAAGCGTATCCAATAGAAACTGCAGGAGATGATCAATGGTATTAGCCACATGGCTAGCAGTGTGACAAATGTATATGATCTGTAGTGTCGCTTCTTCCATTCGACCAGAATGATTTGGGCAATCACAAGTGTCACTATCAGTATTATGACCATTTCCGAATGCATCGCATCGTGTCCTCTGTGCTTTTCCACCATCAACTGATGCTCGGCGCTGTAAGAAAAAAGGAAAATTGTGAAAAACTTTTGTAAACAAACAGTGTATACAGCTATGGTCGTGAAAATAGCGACATAAAAGGAATTTCCACTTGTATATCAAATATTTACTGCCTTTCCTTAAGAGGAACAAGAAGAAACTATTAAAATTCGATAACATCAACTTATTTAAGACATATTTGTAATACTACTACAGATAAAGAGACTTAAACGAACGGAATCCGGGAATCCCGACACTTTTGCATTATTTTGAAGAGTTTTTGCAGCAGTTTGTAGATAATCCTGATCAGCCTTAGCTGCTTAGGTGCCTACATAAGAAGTATAAAGACTGTAGCTCTTATAGTCTCCTAGTTATAGCTGCTTGCATTAACATAACTTTCCCACAGTCGTATATACGCAAATTGGCTTAGTTTTTACTGCAGAGCAGACATATATATATAAATGTATATAAACGACATGCCCTCGTCTACACATTGCGCTTTTAAACAAACTGCAAACACCATTTTACGCCGCTCAAGTACAGGGTGTAAAACTGATAAGCAGCAGTAGTTTTTACGATAGCAGTCAACAGTAGTTTCATCACTTAATTTCTTACCGCATACGCTCCTGTGGAGTCATCTCGTCCAGCGACTGTGGGAAGAAGGGAGAGAAACATTAGTTGGTTCTGTGGAGCGCCAAATGCATGTACGTGTGTATGTGCCTCTCTGTACAGTTACCTTGTTTAGGTCCACGGGTGCATGCAGATCCATGTGTTGTTGTTGCATGTTGTTGCTGTCACTGCTGCTGCTACGTGCCGGCGTGTACAAACCTGATCGTCGTCGTCTTTGCAGAATTTTGTCAAAAATGCGTGTTTTACAAACATACAATTTATCTATGTAATGTATCAATTCTAAATAGAAAACAAATAATAATGGCAATATTACATATTGTTTCGTGTTTTGCCTATCATTGGCATTGCCACTCGCTGGTTGGTGCTGCCACTGTTGCCACTGCACTGACAACAGTGCACCTTCACAATTTTGCCCATTGATTGTGCATTTGCACGTACACAAGTGCGTCCATCCAATTCAACTTACCACATGCAGCAGCATTCCACAGTGTGTTTGCAAAATTCCTAATTAATTAAAAAATGTGCGCTCCAAAATCCATGTAAACAATTGAAGTAACGTATGTAGCAAGCGTTGCCACGTACGCGCACTTCAGTCACACTACGACAATTGTCAACACTGTCACTAAATAGGAAATATAAACACACGTAACCGCGATAATAGTGGGAAATGCTTGGACAGCATATCGATAATATACTCGTAATGCGCAGCATATCGAATCTCTAATGTTTCATCACTAATTTGAATATAGTTTTTATTTTAAATTCGTACAAAAATAAACCTAATCAGGGTTGCTACGCATCAAAATTGTATGTTTCTGTATGTTTGCAACTCTATATAAAATAGATTCAGTTCAGAGTTAGCCAGCTAACCAACAGTAACAAGAACAATAAAATTTTACAAAAAATAATCCCAAATTGTTTTAAACGAGTGAATTTTTAAACTATTGATTGATTTACATATATATTTTAGAAATAATCTTAAAATCATGTCATTGGCAATCTATGCACGTGAAGGACTCAATGCAGCCATTATAATGGGAGCCGGCGATGTGATCGCCCAATTGGCCATCGAGAAGAAATCGTTTAAGGATTATAATGTGGGACGAACAGCACGTTTTAGTGCAATTGGATTTTGTGTTGTTGGACCGGCTTTGCGCAGATGGTACGTGACCTTGGACGGTATGATAACCAAGGAGCAGCCGAAATTCCGGCGTAGCATTAAAAAAATGGCCTTCGATCAATTTTGCTTTGCTCCGCCGTTTACACTGATGCTGTCGTATCTGGTGCCACTTGTTAATGGCGAAAAGCATAAAGAAATTGTGAAAAGCATACGAGAGCAATATGCATCGATTATGGTGCGCAGCTATATGCTTTGGCCCTTGGCGCAGGTGATCAATTTCTCCATTATTCCTCTAGGATATCAAGTGCTTTATGTTCAGTTGATAGCGCTCATTTGGAATTGCTACCTGTCCTTGGTATTGAACAAGTCAAAGTAATTGTGTACAGGTGTCTTGATTAGTGTAACAAATATTAGTGTAGACTGTTGTTAAATAAACATTTTTTGGTTTTAAATGGTTAATTTTTTGTTAGCTGCTTGATTTAGCCGAGCACATGTATAAAAACGTAAACATAAAACAGCTGTTGCCTTATCGATATAAAGTGCTTACAGCATATCGAGTGCTGCTTTGAACAGAGTTGCCTGATATATATTATATTTGTGGCCAACTTGGATACTTTTTTCAGTTGGTTGATTTATATATTCCACATAACTATTGTTTATTAAAAAAAAATTGCTTTTATTTTTGTGAGAAACTGTACTTTTTTTTTTTATAAATATTTTATAAATGTTGGTACATTTTGTGTAATAGTGGTAAATTTTTAAATCAACAAATATTTATGTCAATTGGTAGCGCTCGTCAAGCTCACCAACATATCGATAGCAACGTCGATAACTCTTGAACTTACAGCTGCGAAAGTTAAGACAACTGCGCGCGTTCAATTGCAATTTATGCCGCATTGTTAGTCATAATAGAATATAGAAAAAAGCCAAGAACAAAATGGAACACACGCGTGAGATAATCACCTTTCAGTTTGGAACCTATGCAAATTATGTGGGCGCACATTTCTGGAATCAGCAGGTAAGCAACAATAAGACCAAATACAAACAGCCGGCAAAATTGTCATTATTGGTTTACATGGACAGGAGGCAAACTTTGTGTATGACGCGAGTGTTGCCGTTGATGGTCAGGTGGATGAGGATCAGTTGCCACAGAATGATGTGCTTTACCGTGAAGGACTCAATGAACGCAATCAAACGACATATACACCCCGAATGCTATCGGTTGATCTAGCCGGCACATTGGGACATTTGCCCGTTGTGGGTGAATTATATGGAAATTATTTGCCAATTTTGGATGAACCAAAGCCAACGGCAGAGCTACAAAAGCTCAAAGAGGTCGCCGAACAAAATCTGCTCTCCACCGGCGGTGAATTAGATGTGATTAAGCAACCGACAGCAACAATATCCGAATACCAATTGGATTTGCTCAGGAATGCGGTGGATCTAAAGGATAAGGATTATAATCTGGCCGAAAGCTGCAACAGTTGGGCGGATTATCTCTATGCTCGATATCATCCACGCTCGTTTAATGTTCTGGCAGGTTTGGTGCGTCAAAGCGACGTACAGACTTTGGCTACTCATGCCCATGGCGTTGAGCTCTGGCAATCATCGGATTTCAATGAGGATTTCTGTGATCGCATTCGACTGTATGCCGAGGAATGCGATGGTCTCCAGGGATTCCAGCTGCTCTTTGACATCGATGATGGTTTCAGTGGTTTGGCCAGCAAATGTCTCGAGCATTTGAATGATGAGTATTCGCGGGCAACGTTCGCGTTGCCGCTCTATTATCCTCGGACTGTAAATTATGCACAGGCAGGTGAGTTATACTCGTTGGGAGGTGGAAGGGTAGGTCTAAGGGGTTCCAGAAAGCATTAAGGTTCTGGGTAAGCTTGAACACACTATTTTATCCAGGCTCTGGCCAATTCTGCGTGTTTACCTTTGTTTTTTCCTTGTATACAGGGTCTTTAGCATATGGTTACTTTCAAAACTGATCAATTTTTCTTCCATCCTCAGACACACGAACCGCCCAAAGTCTGCGCGTGGTGAACAGTGTGCTCAGTTACTGTCACCTCAGCGAACAAGCCTCGATGTTCACGCCGCTATCAACACTGGCGACAATCTGGAGGAATCAAACGCAGCAATCCCGTCACCTGCCAGGCGTCAGCTGGCAGACTGATAATCTGTACCAGAGTTCGGCGGTACTCGCTGCTTACCTGGATACTGTGACGCTGGGCTACCGTCTGCGCCAGACACCGGAGACCCTGTTACGTTTCTGCGACCGAGTAACACCGGCGAATCGGACACTAAGTGCAGCGGGTTTGGCAATGCCGTTGGGCATGCAGCGAGCACAGGATTTAATTGATTACTTGGATGGAGAGCGAAAGGAGAATGGAGATCCAAATGGTTATAGTAGTTCCCTACTGACACAACTTTCACCTGGTTGCGAACCCGGTACTTCCCAGTTGGTGCAGTCGATTGTAGCACGCGGCATACCCAAGTCCCGGCTGAAGCGTGCCATGGACCAGGCGGGTCACCAGTTGCGCATGTCAGCCTATAGCTGTGATAGCGTCACCCAAATGCTGCAGTTATACTATCAGTGCAGCTATCACCGAAGTCAAACGCACGCAGCAGCCACGCCCTTACCCCTGAAAACTCAGCTACCTTTTCCGTATGAAATGTTTGGTAATAACTTCACTGGTGATGGCTTCCAGCTGCCCGCGGGTGAGCAACGGGAGGGGAACACTCGTGTGGACTCTGTGCCCGTTTTGGCTGCTATGCAGAATTCAAGTAAACTTGGTGATCACTTGGATTCGCTGCACACGCAAACACATCGCGTTCAGTTTGCCAAATTACAGATCTACACGCAGGGTGCACTGGAGAAAACGGACTATGAATCGGCGCTGGATAGAGTTCTGGAGTTTAGGGATAACTACGAGGATTCACATTATCTCTAGACACATGAAAGTCGTCCAATATCAATCAAAGAACAATCAAAATACACACATTTATCTAGTATTTGCATTCCAGTGAATGGATTAAAATCATGTTAACTTTTTTAACATAACAATGTTAATGCTGTGATCTATGTTAATGTGTTGTCGTTGCCGTTAACAGTCTGCTAGATCTGTTAATTTACATTTCACGCTAATATAAAACATTTCGAAATAACACATACAATTTGTGTACCCTGTAGTTGAAATTTGAAAGCTATATATGGTCGTGCTAACAAAGTTGGTTGCTGTAAATCGATGGAAACACTACAAAACTGCAAAACTGGAGAATTAATAAAAAAATTTTAAACTAAACTCACAATTTTTTTTTAGAATCGGAGTAACATATAGTATAGCTGTTATAGGAAATAATTAAAAAAATCGGAAAACAGTTATTTTTGCTAGGGATATCTCATAAACAGTAACATTTTCGTATTTAAACTAGATTGATTAAAGAAGTACAGGGTCTTTTAAAGTCGGTGTGCTGTCTTAAAAGTTAAAACAAAATAAAGCAATATTATTACCAGAGGCTACTAATATCAACAATATACATGAACTTTTTTTAATTTGTGTGACTGTCCACGCTGGTGACGAAAGCCGTGCCCACTTAAGTATGCCAAATTATTTAAAATTAAAACTTTTTCGTAAGTTCCTTTATGAAACATCATTACACAGCTAATATAATTTATAAAATGTTGGAAACACTTTACAAAACCCTTTAAAAAAATTATCTTTTTGGAGAAAATATAAACATAAGCTTAAAAAAGGCCAAGCAAAAGAGAGAAACAAATTAAACTAAGCCGAGGTGAATTTGCATAAGTAACTAACCAAATTGTAATATGTCACCTTCTTACTAAACCCACCACACGCTCAGGCTATCGCATGTGTGCATTTGTGTGCGTTTCTTTGCTAGGATCGTCAAGTGGCTGCAAGTCAATAAGTGATTGTAAAAATGTTTAATTGCATTAATTAAGTTGTTTTGCGCATTTATTTCCGTGAAAATAGTTAAATCATTTATCGGCGTTGCTTGGCTAATGAAGGCAAGTTCCAATAAGATAATCGGTGTGTTTTTCGCAAATTAAAAATGTAGCTAGTGCTTACGTTTGTGTGTGCGCGTTTTATGTATGTACGTCAGAATCGACAAGTGCGTGCAAAGTAGTGACAAAAGTAATGTTTTTTTTCCTTTTTTGTTAAATTGATTTTATACATGCATAATGTGCAGTTGTAAGTGTCAATGTGCGTTTATATAATTTTCATTAGTATCTTCATGCAGCCAGTGCGTACAAAATAGAGAAATCTGTGCATTTTTTTTTCATTTTTTTTTTTCCAGTTACTTGGCTGCGTCATTTGAATGTGCGTGTGCATGCCTTTGTGTTAGTGAGTGCTTCGTCAAGATCGTCAAGTGCACTGTGCGTGCGATAGAGAAAGAAGAGTAGCCCCCTTAAGTTAATGTGCGCGTGTGTCAGTGCAGCTTCGTGAAGTGTCTAGTGCGGACAAAGGAGATAGAAGAGTGATATATTTTTTTTTGATTTTTGTTTTCGTTCTATCGCTTTTACCTATTGGCGTATCAAGTGAATGTGCGTGTGCGTGCGCTTGTGTTAAAGTAAAGAAGAAGAAAAGTTAAAGTGCGCGTGTGTCAGTGCAGCTTCGTGTCTAGTACGTGCAAAGCACTATAGGTCAAACGCCCGATTTTTGGACCCCGTACTCAAAAAAAGAGTGGGTTTGTCAGAAGCAAATAATTGGAATTTTCCAAAAGCGAATCGGGGTACAATTCTGTTTGGTCTTATGCATTGCCGACTGTTGACAAGTAAGAAAGGCTACAGTCGAGCGAGCTGACTGTAAAAGACCCTGTACTCTTTCTAATACGCATTTTACCATACAAATTGACAATTTTTGATTTGGCTTTTGGAAGCTATAGGCTTAAGTAATCTGATCCGAACCAAGGTTGGTGAGGATAGTTATAATCCTGATATAGTTGTCCGATCCGAACCAAAGTTGGCGAGGATAGTTATAATGGTACCACACACATAATGCGTGGTGGGGGACGTGGCAAAAAATTAAAATAAACTTGATCTGCCTGACATATAGACGGACTTTCATTTATACGGACGAATAGACAGACAGACGGACATCGTTATATCGTATCGGCTGTTGATGCTGATCAAGAATATATATGGAGTCGGAAATGTGTCCTTCTGCCTGTTACGCACATTTTGCTTCTGACAAACCTAATAGACCCCTGTATTTTTTTGAGTACGGGGTCAAAATATCGGACTTTGTACCCATAGTGCAAAGAATTATAGAAGAGTGATATTTTTTGTGTAAGTTTATATACATATATGCAGCTCAATGGATGCCAACATGGCGAAGTAAGTATTTTTTAGCATTTAGGTTTATGTTAAATTGTTTTTACTTATTTTTGTGTGCTCTCAACTGAAAACGAGTGGGAACCCACCGTAAACAGTGTTAATAGATCCCAAACGTATTAAAAATCACGAATTAACAGCCAGACCTTTATTTGGAGAAACAATCTATAGACTGTAAGAAAAATATGGTTATGCATAGTGGATATTGTTAACGTAAAAGGTCCCTAAAAGTTGGAAATCCATTCAAAATGCTATTTGAACACGTACATTGCTAGTAAAGACTATGCAACTATACATTAACCTTAGGGAAGATTCTTGTTTTCTATATAAATATATTCTATATAAACGTCTTACTTTGTTACTAATTTTTCATTTTGAGCTTAAATTGAAAAACGTTATAGCTTTAGTGTTCCATATAATTGCGTTTAAGTCTAATATTCTTAATTAGAGAAATATATGCCCATTTTTTACTTAAAGATCCAGCTAAATTTTACCAGTAAGTAAGTATTATATTTGTGTTTTCCTTTTCTATTTGTTGTTGGCTAATATTTGCCATTTTTGAGTTGTCGAATTTAATGTAAATATATTTACTCTTCTTAATAAGCATGTTTATTAAAAAATAAAGGAATGTTATTTGCCAGGCTTTCGCCAAGTATCAATTATGATCTACTATAAAAAATTACGTCAATTTGTTTAGGCTCAGCGCTAGAACAGCTGCGAAATAGAGTGAATGAACTTCCAAATAAACATGGAGCATCGAAATCGCTAGGAATAAAAAAAGGCAGACAGTACTGCAGTGAGACATAATTCAGTTTTGGATATCACTAAGTAATATAACTTGAAGAGAAGCAATACCAAAATGCGTGTCCTCATTTTGATCACTCTCCTGGCTCTGGTTGCTGTGGCTACCGCTCATGATTCTCCCGACGTCGACATTGAATTTAATATTGCCCATATACTTGCAGCTTTTCCCAAATTCAAGCCCGTAATTGATAATTCCAATGTTGGTTCTGTTGACGTTGGAAATGCTCCCGTTACACTCCCACCCGTAACGATCCCCACAGTTGCCTAATCGATTGATCATCACCCTTTAAGCTATACTCTGTACACTTTTCTCTAAAGTTTCTTAATATATTTAAATATCACTAAAACTGTGCGCACAATAAAGAAAAAAGAAATTTGTAAATTCAATGAAGTAGGAAGAATGCTTTTTAGTGGCCATGGAAAAGTTGATTTGCTCAACTCAACGTGGCCGGTTCGATACTAATGACCTATCAGCTTCAACAGCGGAGTCTTCTTGACGGAGGTGGTCATCGTGTATGCACTCCAGGGCATCTACACGCTCACTATGTTCCTAAATCACATGAACTGTAGATTTATTAATAAAGAAAACATTGGCAAAACCCAAAGTTTCATGAGTCTTATGATCCATATCAAAATTGGTACAGGTCAGAATACTAGACCATATAGCTCTCATATGCAAGACCTTCACCACCCGTCAGAAACAATTTTGTAAATCTCTTTTTTTTTTCTATTATCAATTTTTAAAGGAACAAGAATGAAAAATACAGACGAGCACGCCCGACTGTATAATACTCTGCATTTTATTCCCGATTATATTATTTTAATCGCTATTGGGGTATTACCATAGATAGTACTTGCAGTTAAACACGTTAAAACAAAAACATTTGTTTGTATGTATGCACATACTTATACATATATACGTTTGACACTATATGTGAGCACATACATAGGTACTTGTATGTACATGTTATATATACAATACTATTACATTGGTCGGCACGGCCAGCGTCCGCGGGCAGCGCTGCCGCCACATAAGCAGCGTAAACGTTCGTTCATATGTTTTTGTCTCGCTGGCACACATGCATTGACAAAGGGTTCAAATATAAATTTTGTTCTATGTTTAACTTTCTTGTTTATAGTCGGATTTTTATGCAACTTTCAGGATAGTATAAGAATATATGTTTTAAAAACGGCATGCAAATTTGAAAATTATTTTACTTCCTATGGGGAAAGGGGGCGTGGCAGCCAAACATTGTTATTCCAAAGTGCTATAGTAACTGAGCTATTCGCCAAAAACATAGATATTTTTCGAGGTGTGTCCAGTTTTTGGCTCACAGTTGGCGAATGGGGCGTGGTATCGAAAAAAAAGACTCTTGTATTGATTGACTTAAAATCAAGTGGATACTGACTAAATTCGATCTTGTAGCTCTTACCATGGCTGAGATCTGTTTGTTCATACGGACGGACGAACAGGCGAACATCGCTATATCGATTCGGCTATCGATGCTGATCAAGAATGTATACACTTAATGGGCTCTGCCACGCCTCCTTCTGCCTCTTACACACTTTTCTAAAACAGAATATACTCTTGCAGAGAGTATAAAAACGATTACTACCGTAAAATAATAGAAAAATACTTAACCATCTCTATTCATACGCTTTATCATTCTGATAAGCTCTAATTATGTTTGTATAAACAAATTTAGTCTTAATGCAATTTCCAATTTGATCAAGGGGTTTATTTATTTCATTTTAAAGGGTATATTTAAATAATTTTTGTCATTATCGTTTTTTTACTTTTGATCAGCATTAACAGCCGAGACGATATAGCGATGTCCGTCTGTCCGTCCGTCCGTATGAACACCTGGATCTAACTAACTTGAAAACGACTGGAGCTAGAGAAACTACATTAACAAATGATGTGTATGGTACCATTTTAACTATCCTCACCAAGTTTGATTTGGATCAGACAACTATAGCCTATTGCTCCCATAATACAAATCGGTCAAAAATTACTTATTTGTATGGTAAAATGCGCACTAGAAGGTGTACGGGGTTTTTTATGCGTGTTAGTTAGAGGACACTTCATCACTATCCTCAGTAGTAAGGTAATCCCTTATTATGGAATACTAAAATTAAGTATTGACTTTTTCAACAAATATTTTAAAGACAGGATACAAGTTTTGTGCTTAAATAAAAAATTTCAAATTTAGTTTTTCATTTAACTGCTTAGTATTTATTTTAGTCTAAATTTTTTAATTCAAGAAATAAATAAATTATATGCCAATTTCGTTCTTGAAGATTCAGCTAAATTCTTAAATTGCAGTCTTCTAATAAGTATTATATTTGCCATTATGGAGTTTATCGAATTTAATGTTAATGTTTACTTTTCTTTATAATGTTAATAATAAAAAGGAATGTTATTTGCCAGCTTTTCACCTAGTCAATTTGTTTAGGGTCAGCGTTAGAACAGCTGCAAAATAGAGTGACTGATCTTCCAAATAAACATGGAGCATCGAAATCGCTAGGTATATAAGAGGCAGGCAGTACTGCAGTGAGACATAATTCAGTTTTGGATTTCATTGAGTAATATACCTTGAAGCGAAGCAATATCAAAATGCGTGTCCTCATTTTGATCACTCTCCTGGCTCTGGTTGCTGTGGATGCCGCTAAATCAAATAAAAATGGAAAAGGAAACAAAGGCGGTGATTCTCGTTCTCGTAATGGTATTCCCTTTGGTCTCGGTTTATTTTTTCCTCCTGGTTTCGCCAACGGTCGCGATGATAGGACTCCCAACAATCTCGGTGTGAAGCCTTCTAACGGTAGCGGTGCTAAACCTCCTAAGGGTAACGGTGGTCAACCTCCTAAGGGTAGCGGTGGTCAACCTCCTAAGGGTAGCGGTGGTCAACCTCCTAAGGGTAGCGGTGGTCAACCTCCTAAGGGTAGCGGTGGTCAACCTCATAAGGGTAGCGGTGGTAAACCTCCTAAGGGTGATAAACCTAAAAATCCTTCTCTTCATGATATAATTAAATATCTGATTGATCCGCAAAATCGTAAGCCCCAACGCTCCGCTACAACAGAAGCCAACAAGAAGAAGACAACAGCAGTGCCTCGTGCAACCACAGCAGTGACTCGTCCTGCCGCAGCAGTGACTCCAATCTCCACCACAGCAGCAAGTGATGCACCTTCCACCGCAGCTACACCACTCTCCACCACAGCAACAAGTGATGCACCCTCCACCACAGCAACAAGTGATGCACCCTCCACCACAGCAGCAAGTGATGCACCTTCCACCGCAGCAACAAGTGATGAACCTTCCACCGCAGCTACACCACTCTCCACCACAGCAACAAGTGATGCACCCTCCACCACAGCAACAAGTGATGCACCCTCCACTACAGCAACAAGTGATGCGCCCTCCACCACAGCAGCAAGTGATGCACCTTCCACCGCAGCAACAAGTGATGAACCTTCCACCGCAGCTACACCACTCTCCACCACAGCAACAAGTGATGCACCCTCCACCACAGCAACAAGTGATCCACCCTCCACTACAGCAACAAGTGATGCACCTTCCACCGCAGCTACACCACTCTCCACCACAGCAACAAGTGATGCACCCTCCACCACAGCAACAAGTGATGCACCTTCCACCGCAGCAACAAGTGATGCACCTTCCACCGCAGCAACAAGTGATGAACCTTCCACCGCAGCTACACCACTCTCCACCACAGCAACAAGTGATGCACCCTCCACCACAGCAACAAGTGATGCACCTTCCACCGCAGCAACAAGTGATGCACCTTCCACCGCAGCAACAAGTGATGAACCTTCCACCGCAGCTACACCGCTCTCCACCACAGCAACAAGTGATGCACCCTCCACCACAGCAACAAGTGATGCACCTTCCACCGCAGCAACAAGTGATGAACCTTCCACCGCAGCTACACCACTCTCCACCACAGCAACAAGTGATGCACCCTCCACCACAGCAACAAGTGATGCACCCTCCACCACAGCAACAAGTGATGCACCTTCCACCGCAGCTACACCACTCTCCACCACAGCAACAAGTGATGCACCCTCCACCGCAGCAGCAAGTGATGCACCTTCCACCGCAGCAACAAGTGATGCACCTTCCACCGCAGCTTCACCACCCTCTACCGCTGAGCCTATCACAGAAGCCACCACACTTGCCTAAACTATTGATCAGCCCCCTTTCAGGTATACTCTTTTCTCTGAACTTTCTTAATATCCTTAAATATCTATAGTACTGTGCGCACAGAACGAAAATAATAAATTTTTTAATGCAATGAAACGAAATACAAAAACTTGTTTTCAAAACATTATACATTTTGAAATTCTGGTTAAAAATGTAATTAGATCAATTTATTATCGGAATAACACCAAAGAGTGAAATGAAAACCCAAAACGAGTCATACGAAGGTCCTTAAGCGATTGTCGCTGCTGTCGATGTTTGGCTTGGTTCTTCGGCGGTTTGGCGTAATTTAAAGAGGCGCCAATTGATTTCAGGGCTAGGACGTGCCACAAACCCTTTGTGTGTGCGACCAAAATGTTCAAGGATTCGTTTTTCAGGTCCTTTGTTCCCCTTTTTGACTACGTGCTCTGCTGTTATAGCTCTTTTCTTCACTCCACTCGTCTTCTCTCTGCTCTTTTCCTTTTTGGTTGTGTGTGTGTGTGTTTGTTTGTTTTTTGTTTTTATACTCTCTGCAAGAGAGAGTATATTGGGTTTGTGAAAAGTATGTAACAGGCAGAAGGAGGCGTGGCAGACCCCATAAAGTATATATATTCTTGATCAGCATCACAAGCCGAGTCGATATAGCCATGTCCGTCTGTCCGCCTGTCTGTCTGTCCGTATGAACAAACAGATTTCAGAGATGGTAAGAGCTACAAGCTTGAATTTAATCAGTATCGACTCGATATTAAGTCAGTCAATACAAGAATCTTTTTTTTTTTTTTGATGCCACGCCCCATTCGCCCACAATGAGCAAAAAACTAGACACACCTCGTAAAAAATTGATGTTTTAGGCGAATATCTCAGTAACTATGGCACCTAGGAACACCAATTTTGATGTGAAGGTTCCTAGTGAAGGCATAAATATAATGCCATTTTTTGGCTGCCATGCCCCCTTTTCTCACAAGAAATAAAATAATTGTTAAACTTCAATGCCGATTTTAAGGCATATGTTCTTATCGTACAGTCTTGTAATTTTAAATTCGTTTGGAGACAAAATATATCAAACTATCCTGAAAGTTGCATATAAATCGGACAATAAACAAACGAGCTAGACACGTAACAAAGTTTCTAATTAACGCTTTGTCACTGCATGTGTGCAAGCGAGACAGAAACATACAAACATGTGAGCGAACGTTTTCGCTGCTTTCTAGCGGCAGCGCTGCTCGCGAATGCTGGCCGTGCCGACCAATTGTGTATGTATAACAAATACACACATACATATGTGAGTGCATACATAAAATGGCAAATGTATATGTGCATACGTGCATACATACAAAGAGATGTTTTTGTTTCAACTTCTTTTACTGCAAGCACTATCAATTGATATACCCGGCTACCAATTTTATTAAAATGATCGGAATTAAAATGCAGAGAGTATTCTACGGTCGGGCGTGCTCGACTGTACTTTTCTTTCTTGTTTTTTTTTTCGTTCCTGTGCTGTGCGAACTTTTCGTTTGCCTAATTTATATGAAAATTTATTGGCAATAAAGCGGCAGTAATTGAAATCTCAGCGGGAGTAAATCACAATTTTATTGACTTGCTGCAGAAACAAAGCTGTTTGCGATAAACAGACTCTGTATTACTGGACTAGAACCCTTGGACTATGAACAAGGTGTGCAATATGATGAGGTTAATAATTCATGTCTTTAAAGGGTCAGCTCGGTTCAAACGAATCCCAAAACGAGTCCCAATCGACCCACATTGTTAAATTTCAATTTGATTGGCACAAGTCCTTAAAGTCCTTCCGACAGCTACTGCCAAAAAGGGACTAAATTGTAGTATCTACACATACAAAGGTTTCAACCCTTCTACTCAGTTGCATTCCATGTCGTGGTTTGTGTCGGTTTTGTTCCACATCTTAAGTCTAGAAATGAGTTATCTGTTTGGAGCTAATCAAAGCACGCGCCAAACGTTAAGCAATTAGCATCGATAGCGAATTAATGTCAAAGAAGTCGGCAAAAAGCGTTAGACGAAAGTACAGCTGCAATTGAGCAGGAAGTAAGGAGTTAAGATGGACAAGAATTGAGAGAACAGGGGTTAAATGCAGGAAGAAGAATATTTGAAGGAGGGAACAGAGTGAAGGTGTAGAAAGGTAGGAGCAGGGAGAAGAAGCAATGAACAGAAAGGTAGGAGCAGAGCATAGCACTGTAGTCGCAGGGAGCAAGAAGTAAGGAGAAGCAACGATCGGGGAGGTAGAAGCAGTAATGGAGAAGTTGGCAGTGCAAGGCAGGGGAAGGGAGCAGGAAGGTGGTAGCCGAGGGAAAATAAGCAGGAATAAGGGCAGGACGGTAGACACACCGAGCAAAAAGGTAGAAAGGTTAAAGCAGTGAGCAAAAAAAATAGAACCAGGCAACTGAAGCTCAACTCGAAGTTGGACACTTTGCATTTTACATGTAATAACAATTACAAATGCGCACTCCACAAATCAAGTAAAGCATCCGGCCGCGGGGTAACTACAGCCGTAAGGAGTTACTGACTTACGGAGTACCGAAGTAAATGAGCACTGTAGTCCGGGGAGTACTAGAATCCGGGGAGTACTAGACTATCCGTAACATGGCAGCTCGGTTGCTCTTGTTGCTTTTGGTCTGCCTGTTGGTTACTGGTTCTCTACTCTTCTCTTGTCTCTCGGTTCTCGGTTCCCGGTTTCCTGTCTTCTGTGTGCTGGCTCCCAGGCACTAATTACAATTCAGGACGCGTTGCACTCGAAAGTTGTTGCTCATTCAACACTCGAAGCGAGTGGCATCAAGTGGGTGAAACAGTGGCAGGAGAACAGTGGCAAAGGAGATTTTGGGTTGTAAAGCACCACATCCAGTATAGTACTTCTTTCTTCCACACAAGCGACCGCTTGTGCTCAACATCAAAGTAGCAATTTTCCACAGAACACTACCCTGTTTTTCACTCCCTTTCCCAATACCATTTCACTGCCCCAACTTTTCTCGACAGCCCTTTGGCCCGTGTTGTTGTAATTAAATTATGTGCCAAGTGACGTTGTCGTTGGAGGAGTTATATAGTCTGGGAAATTCGAGTTACAGGGAAGCCGGGAGTAAAGACAAAGTCGCTTGCTTTTCTTGTGCCCATCTGAGATGTTGTGGCAAATTAAGTTTGCTTTTGTTCTAGATTAAAAAGGCATTGAAATGTCGACAAGGATGATGGCGAGAACGTTTCTTAACAGACTCCATCTCTCTCTCTCCCCCTCTCTCTCGCTTTTCCCTTAAGCTTCTCGCGCGGGAAAGGTGGAGGGATTTATTTCTTAGCCAGAAAGCGATGGCAGCTAAAATGACGCCGTTGGCTAAATTAAGTTAACTTTGTTAAGTTTGTTTTGCTTTCGGCTGTCGGCCAGTTAAGTTCATGATTAACTTCACTCAAAAGTACAAAAATTAAATACGAGTCGAACGAGAAACGTTATCGACATCGAACTGGAAATGATATCTTACAATTCTTGGATTGACTAATGTTTGGTTTTCATATCGTACTAATCAAGTTTTGCTATAAGTGTGTTGTTTTCTATAATCGTTTTAAAAGATGGTTTCTAATAGATTTCTAAGTGCTTTATGATGAAATCTAATCGCTTGGGTAACTTTCTGCTCAACAAATTTATAACCGGTTCATAACCGATTCGCAACCGGTTCGTAACCGATTCGCAACCGGTTCGTAACCGATTCATTGTCGATACGTATGTCATAACCAAATAATAACCGATTCAAAAATAATATTTTTTTATTAAAAAGGCGCTTAAAAAAATAAAACATTTCAAAAGCATTTTTTTTTAAATTACTAATTATCGCTTCAATGACAATTTATGGATCGAGTTTTGTTCAGATTTTTTGTCCGATATTATGATCAGATTTGAAGCAATTGATAACTTAATTTAATTTTTATATTAAGAAGTTTCGTACTCCTCTGAATTCTTAATTATACGTATGTAAAGTATAACACCTTTTTAATATTCCTCATGAAAAATAATGCAATTTTACCCGTTAAAGGAAATTGTTTACCTAATCACTTAAGTATGCTTACCTCGAAGTTTCTATGTCTGGAAATACTGTCAAATAAATATGGATAAATTTTGTGGCTAACAAGCACAAACGTTTTGGGCTAACAAATGCACAGAAGACAAAGATACTGCTCAAAGCCCAAAGTCAGCCCAAATTGACACTTAACCCTCGGTGCCAAAATGTAGATAAACTTCTCTGATAATAGATTTAATGTGCCTAATTTTGCTAATTTTGTCTTTTCCGGTTGAAGCCAAAATAGTTAACACGCATGTGAGCCGGAAATGTTATTAACCTACGACCTCTCCCTCTATACAACACACACACACAGCCTTAGTCTCACCTCCTCTCCACACCAGTCTCACAAATACACACACACACACACACACACGCATACACATGTCGTACCCCATCTCCATCCCTGGTTGTTACCAGTTCCATTGAACCAACCACTTGGCACTTTGTAGCAAATTGCAGGCTGCAAGAATTCTGTATAAAGTTTTTTCGTCTTGAAACACACTTCAAGTTGGAGATTATGACTTTATGTGGATGTTTGAAGAGAATTAATACTGAGAATCTAAGTAAATATAGAAACTGTTTTAACTTAATTGTTATGTATTTGAATTTTTAGCTCTTGTATAAAAGTATTTTCAGTAACATTTAGCAATTACAAATCTATTTTTAATTTCAAAAATGGTTTAAAGAGTATTTCAACTTCGGTTTACTATAATTTCTTAGATTCTATCACCCTTACTCTTGGTCAATACCATAATAAGTTCAGGCAGCAAAAGCAGACACACCACACAGCGCACACCACAGGCAAACACGCACACACGCACACACGCGTCTGTATGTCCACAGTGATATCTATGTTTGTATTGCTAAACCCATAATCTTGTTGTTTTATAACTTTTAATACCTATAATCCTTTGTCGTCGTCGTTGTTGTTGTACTTTCTCATGTTCGTTCCGTTTGCTGGGTTTTCATTTTGTCACCACAGTATTTGGAGGCTTGTTTGATCCTTGTTGTTGTAGCTCCAACAAGTTAACATGTTGTTTGTCGGAAATTGACCAAATAAAATTAAATAGTAAACAATTTTCCCGTATCCCAACCCATCCCTAACCATCATGTTCATGAACAATTGTGGCAACACAACCTGAGGCTAAAAGAGATGCCAACTTATATTTTACCAATAAAAATATGCTTGTTCTAAACAAGTAATCAATAAACCTTTTTCCATCCTAGGTTGCTGGTCACTGTAGACATTGCTGCATTTAGTTATTAATTAAAGGCTGTGAGTATATTTAAACAAATAGAAGAATAAAGTGAATCAGATCTTGATTCATTTTATTGCGTAGTAATTTATATATTCATTTTGTACTTATAATGAAAATATATGGATATTTTTATTGAGAAATACGATGACTTGTCCACTTTGTTGTCCACTTTGTTCGCAACATTGTTGGCAACTTCGTTGTCCACCTTTTTTCACCTTGTTGGCAGCTTCGTTGTCAACCTTGTTGTCGATTTTGTTGCCGACTTTGTTGTCGACTTTGTTGTCAACTTTGTTGTCAACTTTGCTGTCAACCTTGTTGTCAATTTCTTTTAACCACCATGTTGCCCACCGCGTACCAAACTTGTTTGCGTTGGGGCCCTCCAAGAAACCCGATCCTACAATCTGCATAAGAGAGTCATAGTTCTAAAGACAATGACACGCTTTAACTACTTTCTGTGTTTTACCCGTCCGCAAAGGCTTTTAATATTGATTTTTGAGGCTTAACTGTGCTTAAGTGAAAAGTTTTCATCCAAGTATTTTAAGCCATGACCAAATCCTATTAGTAAATTGCAGTGGTGCTTGTGGTAAATGCACCAAATGGAGAACAAAACATTGCTGCTATTCTTAAAGCTAAATGAGACTTTATTAAGAAAACCTTAATTTATATCTTAAAAAATAAGAAAGAATATTTAGTTATAAGCACATTTATTTAATATAAATTTAAGAAAATATTTCATTTAACATGCACTCTCGTTCTGTCCAATGGTTTGCTCTTACAATTCTTAACTAACCACAATGTTTTAATATAGTAATTCCCCAAAATACCTTCGACCCTTGACTTAGCCTCACTTCCCCTTTAAGGTACAGCATCAAATGTGATAAATATCTTTTAATATTTACACATGCTTCTAATTCATAAATTCTCCTTGTTTTATTACGAATTTTGTACATTTAAATTATTTGTAAGCAAACTTGAACTTTACCCGAAAGTCAGAGAGGTATACACACACACACACACACACACACTAACAAGCACACTCAAACACACACACACACACACACACACACACACACACACACACACACACACACACACACACACACACACACACACACACACACACACACACACACACACACACACACACACACACACACACACACACACACACACACACACACACACACACACACACACACACACACACACACTAACAAGCACACTCAAACACACACACACACACACACACACACACACACACACACACACACACACTAACAAGCACACTCAAACACACACTCGTGTTGAGCCAAATGCTTAATTAAGTCCTTTTTCCATTCATTTTATGATTTTTGGCTTAATGCAATTTTGGCCAGTTATTTCTATCAAGTTCATGTTATTATTTACTGTAGTCAAAGTTGATGTAATGAAGTGAGCGAGTTTGAAACGGGAAAAGAGCAGAATAAAACCACTAGCGACTTTTCCACTAAAATTAGAATAGTTTTTCGAAATTTTTCGAAAAAAAAAATCAACAAAATTTCGCAAGGAAGTTTGTGTGTTAAAGTCTAGAGTTAAAGCTAAAATATAAAGCTAAAGCCAGTGCAAGAGTCAAGAGAAAAGTTTTTTATTTGCATTTCTTTGGCATTTTGTTCCAAGTTTTTTTTTTGTTTTTATTTGTTGTTCCGAATCCACAACAACAATAAACATTTTTAACTGTTTGAAGTGTCGTAAAAGCTGCAGGTATGCCCAGGTTTCTGCTGGTCCCTGATGGCAACGCCAGCAACAGCAAACAGTGCTGCCACTTAAACTGGTGTTAGCCACTTTTTTTAATTTTATAAGTCGAAAAGTATTTAAGCTAGAAAGTTAACTTTCTTACTTTAAAGTATTGAAATCATAAAAACTGATGCACAATTTATCGATAACATCGGAATAAAATTTTTTTGATGAAAACATATTCAATTTGTTTCGCTACTGATCTAAATTTAAATCATTTGTTGAACATTTTTAATAAACAAACAATTTTTTATTAAAAAACAAGAAAGAAAAGTACAGTCGAGCACGCCCGACCGTAGAATACTCTCTGCATTTTATTCCCGATCATTTTAATAAAATCGATATCCGGGTATATCAATTCATAGTACTTGCAATAAAACGCGTTGAAACAAAAACATCTGTATACGCACACATATACATTTGACATTATATGTATGCACGCACATATGTATATGTGGTTGACACAGCCAGCATTCGCGGGCAGCGCTGCCGCTAGCAAGCAGCGAAAACGTTCGCTCACTTGTTTGTATGTTTCTATCTCGCTCGCACACATGCATTGGCATTGCGTTCAATTATCAAGTTTCTTACATGTCTCTTTTGTTTATTGTCCGATTTAGATGCAACTTTCAGGATCGTTTAATATATTTTGTCTTCAAATGAATGTGAAATAACAATACTGTACGATAAGAACATATGCCTTAAAATCGGCATTGAAGTTTGCAAATTATTTTATTTTTTGTGGGAAAAGGGGGCGTGGCAGTTCAAAATTTTTAATAACAATGCATTTACGCCGTCTCAAGGAACCTACATACCAAAATTGGTGTTACTAAGTGCCATAGTTACTGAGATATTTGCCTAAAACATCAATATTATACGAGGTATTTCTAGTTTTTTGCTCATTGTGGGCAAACGGGGCGTGGCATTGAAAAAAAAAAAAGATTCTTGTATTGACTGACTTAATATCGAGTCGATAGAGACCAAATTCAAACTTGTAGCTCTTACCATCTCTGAAATCTGTTTGTTCATACGGACAGACGGACAGACGGACAGACAGACAGACAGACAGACAGACAGACAGACAGACGGACAGACGGACATGGCTATATCGACTCGGCTTGTGATGCTGATCAAGAATATATATACTTTATGGGGTCTGCCACGCCTCCTTCTGCCTGTTACATACTTTTTTTTTGCACAAACCCAATATACTCTCTCTTGCAGAGAGTATAAAAAAAAAAATCGATCTACAAATACATGTCACTAATGATCATTATAATATTACTGTAGTATATCGTAAAAGTCAGCATGGTAAGTAACTCAGGGATTAAAGCTTTGTCAGTTTTTAACAAGATTTAAGATTGGATTTATATTTTCCGATTGTTTATTATACTCTCTCTCTCTCTCTTTCTCTGTCTGTCTTTTTCTCTCTCTCTCTCTCTCTCTCTCTCTCTCTCTCTTTCTCTGTCTGTCTTTTGTTCTCCCTCTCTCTCTCCCTCTCTCTCTTTCTCTGTCTGTCTTTTTTACACTCTTTCTCTTTCTCTCTTTCCCCCTATCTTTCTTCCTCTCTCTTGCTCTCACACATACGCAGACCTACATCTGTATGCATAAAGTGAGGCACAAAAACAATTGAAATGAATTTGTTTCCCGTCAATGTTCCGCAAGGCGACACACACACAGACACACAGACACACACACACACACACACACACACATGCAGTGCTATACAAATACAACAAAAAACTTTGCCGACAAACTTTTGACTTTGGTTATTGTTACAGTTTAACTTTGTTGTGCCATGTGCTTTGCGCCTGTCGCTTTTCTTCTGCTTCTTTCTCATCTTCTTCCTCTCTCCCACTTTAGCTGTTGTGCTTGTTATTGTTTACTCGCATTGCCTTTGCGACAAAACCTGAAACAACTACAACACTGTACAACAAAAACGAAAAAAAAAAATCTAATAAAGCAAAAGAAAACAACTTTTCAAATAAAATGATTTCTTACTTAAGCAACCGATTGGGTTACGCCCACAATTTTTGGTTTAACTATCGCATTTGAGTCATCTGCTCAATGGGGGCGTGGTCGTTGGGCGTTTTATTTGGCTCAGACAAAATGTAATCTCAGATTTTCTTTTATGATCAAACGACATGTTGTTAAAGCGTTTCATTCCATTTTATTCCATCTCGTTTCATACCATTTCATTCCCTTTTTAATTGCCATATTTTAATTTGTGACTTCATTTGAACTTCGTTTGTTAGCAGTGGTGTTTCCCAGCAATTATTAACATTTATTTAATTGTTTTAATTTCGCATTTTTATTGTTTACTCCCAAAATAATTCATTATTTTCCATAACACTTAGTTGGAACAGCTGTGTTGCCTATAAACTTCACCAGACAGTAGACAAATATTTTAATAGAACATAATTAGGAGAAAGTTCATTAGCCGATTTTGTCGCCTGTTTAGCATCCAATATTAAGGGGTTTAAAAATGAATAAGTCGAAAAACTTAGTTTTAACTGATTGTTCGTATTCCTTACAAAACCTATAGTTTTTCAATTTCAATTAAAATTCGAAGTTTTAAGAAAATTGTACCAAAATTGTGTAAAATAAAAAAAAAAAAAAAAAAAAAAAAATTTTTATTATTTATTTCGTATCATTTTTAGTAAAAACTTTCAAAATTATTTCCTTAATATTTCTTTATTTTTGTTAAAAAACAACAATTTCAAAATTTATTTTTCACAATTATTTTTTTTTTTTTTTATATTTCTACTCAAAACCTATGTATTTTCTGTCTGTTTGTCTCTTGCTCATTCGTATGCTTTTAGTGCCATCAATCACAGCAATATAAACAGAAATTCCTTGCTTCTATAAACAGCTCATAGGGCACACTGTCAGCATGGGGTCCACATAAACATAATGGGTAATACGAGTCGTAGCAGGAAAGCCACCAGAAAAGATTTCACGAGCATTTTTCGAGCGTCAAAATTGTTTATTTATTGACAATTCACAGCACGCGTCATGCAAAAGATCATCAAAAGTTATTATAGCAAAGGAGACAAAGGGAAACTCAGGTCATAGGTCACATATGTGTTTTGAGAAAACCGCTTTTTCTTTTCCTTTTTCTTTTTCCTTTTTTTTTTGCGACCGTTTTGCGTGATGTTTGTCAAGTGTTTTATTTTTTCGCGGTTTGCTGTAAATAGATACATAAATGAAACTAGCTTCGGGCTTAAACGAAAAGTGAAAGTTTTACATTTATGTAAAGAATGGAAAATCATGAATATAGTGGGAAAGTTAAGTACACTGTAAAAAAAGTCTTTGTAAACTTAAACTTAGAAGAATGAAAACAATAGAAATAATAATTGGTAATAGCATAAAATTACTGTCCTTTTAAAAGCTAGACTTTTAAATATAAAAGTAATTATGGTAACAGAATAAAACTTTTAAATAATTTAAAAAATTAAAAAAAAAAAATTAATTATATTGCATTAATTGTTTTCAAGAGGTTTAATATTAAGTCGACCAAACTAGCCATATATAACTTTTACAATGCTAAAACCAATTGAGAATTATAAAGGCTTGCAAGCAAAAATATTTTAAGTTCATATCTTTACACTTCATGAGCTCCAAATCACTTTGTTTACAGCTCAAAATCCAAACTACTGATCTTAATTAAATAATATAAGTAAGAAGAACAAAGTATGAACCCTGTATTTTTTGCTCAGTGCAGGGTATATATGTATGTGCTTTAACAAAGCTAGCATTGAATTCATTTTCAAGTCTTACGCTCTCTCTCTCACTTTCTCTCTCACTCTCCCTTTCTCTCACTCTCCTTCTTTCTCTCTCTCTCTCTCTCTCTCTCTCTTCATGTTCATCTCCGTGTCAGTGTCTGTCCTCGTCTTTGTCTGCAATTCGAAGCAGCGTTTTGAAATATTCATAAGCACAAGAAAATCCAACCTCGTCCCTGATCCTGGAATCCTAACACACACACACACACACACACACACACACACACACACACACACACACACACACACACACACACACAAGCACACACTTCACTGCTGTCAACACTCACCCGAAACATCTTTTACCCCGCAGGCAGAGAAAAGCGGAGTCATAAAGCAATAAAGCGAAATCATGTGTAGAAATTTTTATAAGTTTTCACGCTTTTCCCTCCCTTTTCCCCCTCTCACCCCATGGTTGTTTCAAGTGCCAATGAGGGGTGTGAATTTGTGTGTGTGTCTCTCACGGTTAGGGGGACAAAAAAACTTTCAACTGGTATTTGCGCAAATCCAGACTGAGAGCTTAAGGTATCAACTGAACTCAACTCGAGTCTTTTTAATGTTTTCTCAGACAAGTGAGAAAGAATTTCTTTATTTTTAGATGAATAAAAATATTTTATAAGATGCAAAATAAGAAGTGAAAGGTGGGCCAAATAGAAATCCAGCTTTAGCAACGTAATCCAAGTTACGCGAAAACTAATTAAATTTAAATATAAATTTTTTAGTTTAAATGAAACTAGTTAGGTTATCAGACTTAAAAAATAATTTAAAATTTTGTTTAATAAAGCAAGATATTGGGGACTAAATGTTATGATTTTTTGAATATACACATGTGGCTTTGAAAACGGAAACAAATTTAATAGATTTTACAATAAAATTTATTTTTTTACATTTTATTTTATACAGTTAAACAAATTTAGTTAATTTCAGAATATAATTTATTTGAAATTATTTTTTAAATTTTATTTTATATAAACAACATACTAATTAAATATATTTCACAGTATAATCTATTTAATATTCATTGTTTTTATTTTAATTATTAAAATCAAAAAAATTTGATAAATTTTATTATTATTATTTTTTTTTTATTATTATTATTTTTATTTAATTTAACAAATTCAATATACTATTTTACAACATAAATTATTTCAAATACATTTTATTTATTTAAATTTATATAATCAAACAAATTTAATATATTTAATTTTATTTTATTATATTTTATTTTTTATACTAAACAATTTTAATTTTAAGTAAAATTAAAAAAATTTTTTTATATACTCAAACAGTTTTAATTTTAGGTATATATTTTTTAAAATAATTTGTTAGTGTTAAAAATACTTAAATTTTTTTGAAAATCTCATTTGCAAAAACTTTCTTAGTATTTAGTGATGTATTTTAAAAGTTCTATTAGCTGTATTTTGAAATTAAAGTTACTTAAAACAATCAGTAAGTTAAATTTCTTTCATCTATTGTTGTTACCAAATTAATATTCTTGGCCAATGACTTTTATTGCCATGTCCAACAAGTTGATGACCCATTGATGTAGTGCTTACATAATGTTAAGTCGTGTTATGTGACTTTTAATGGCATCAAATGCGATTGCTTAATCAGCAAGGCCATATAATAATGAAGAAGAAGAAGAGTGGAAGAAGTGGAAGAGGAAGAAAAAGAGATTGGAAACTTGGTCGAGTTGTTGGGATTTTGACCCAAAAGCAGATCACAAAATTTTAGCTTATTTCAGTGGACCCAAAAAATGAAATGAAATAAAATATAATAGCCAAAGAACAGACACACACACACACACACACACATTAGTGTAGTGTGCGGGGGTGTTGTGGAGTTAAATGGAGAGGTTATGTGAATGTTAGGGATTCCCTTGGGTATTTCAAAGCAGTTTGCCAGAAATGTTATTATGCAAAATAATAACAACGCATCGCACTATGAAATTAAATTTCGAATCCCAGCAGTGAGTAAACTTAAAATACAAGTTATTGCAGCACACACACACACACCCAATTTTCCATGCTTTTCCTTTACTTTACTCCCTCCCTATCTCCCTCTCTATCTCCCTCTCTATCTCCCTCTCTATCTCCCTCTCTCTCTCATGCATGTGTGTGTGCTGCCACATGACTGCCTCTGGCCGAGGCAATGAAGGCTTTCTCTTGGCTGCTTGCCATTTGATACCCTGTTTCTGACCAAGTCTGAGTCTTTGACTTATTTACAGTTAATGCAACTTGTCATAATTATTTCTAAAATTAATTACTAAAACTTATAGCATAAAACATCATTTCAATAGAGTTCAAAAAATATTTATTATCTTATTTTTTTCAATAGAAGTTATTTTATGAAGAGTTCTATCATGAAAGAAGATTATAAGTTACGAAACTAAAACTTCAGTTATTTATTAAACAACAATTTAATTTTTAATTTTTTTTTTTTATAAATTTGAACTATGTAAACTGGTTTATTTAGCATGTTTCGGGTAGAAAGTTCGATAACTAGAAGCTTAGAAACTGTAAGTTTAGATACAAAATGTTTACCAATTTATGCTTAATTGTTAAATACTTATAGTTAAATATAGTTAACAATTTTCTTAACATATTTTAGCTCGAAATTAAAATTGACTTGAAAAAATTTTAGAGTTTTTTCTTATATGGTTTTTGGATTAGGTTTGGACTACTTAAAACCCAATTAAATTTATTTAGACTTTAGAGAAGTCTCCACAAATTGTATCTTAGACTTCAGACTTACTTTGTAATAGGGTACGATCTATTGGATCTTACCTGAATTTCCTATTTTGTTTAAATTTTTTAGTTTATTTTCTAGCTGAAAAAAAGAGCATTTGAAATGCGTTTGAAATAATTTGTGAATTTTGTATTTTCTAATTTTTTTTTGGTGTGCATTTTTGGTACGTTGTTTGTTGCTGTTTTGTTGGTAACATTTTTTGGTATTTGTTGTTATTTTGTTTTATTTTTTGGCTTGTTTTTCTTTCACGTTTCTAGCCCGTTTGCCCATTTGCCCATTTGCCGTTTTGCCGTTTTTGGCTTCGTTTTTATTTTCGTGGGAGTTGGAAGACAAATTGATTTCATGTCTGAAACTTCTTAAGCGCCTGCAACGAGGGAATCCTTTCCTAGGTTCTGCTGCACTTTCTACTTTCTACTTTCTTTTCCTTTTGTTGGCAGCTCTAACTGGGTGTCTGTGTGGGTGTGTTTGTGTGAGTGTGTTTGTGTTTGTGCGTGCGTGTGCATAAAGGTTGATATTATACTTGCACACACATGCAAAAGTTGCATGCACACACACACCCAAAAACACACAAACACACACACGCTGATCCGAGCAAACCCTTTTATTGCCCTGCCGCAGAGTATTTTAATTTTGTACCGAAATATGTAACACTTTAACTCAACTTTCTTCAACTTCATTAATCTGTCTACAATAATCTTGATTATATTTTTATTATAGCTCTTTAATGGACTGATTCATCCCCAAAAATAACTTTGAGTCTTTAGGTCAAATGTAGGTCAAAGTTTTCTAACAATAAATTTGGCTAAAAAACATTCAATTTCAGCCAGTTTCCCATATAATTTTGAACTTGTTCAGATCAATTTTGGTTAATATCGGCCTTCGTTAAGGTATAGCTGTCATTGGAATGATTGTTCAAGCATCGGATCTTAGTCGAACCCTTAGGTAGATTTTTGGGAAGCTTTTTAAGTGAGTAGACGAGTTTTCCTACGAATTAGAGTAACATTTTCCTAAACCATTTCAAAAGTTAAGTAAAAAACTGTATGGAGAGTATCAAGAGTATCAAGTCTTCGGTGTGCTAAACTAATATCATTTTTCATGTTGGCATTTTGTTGTTGTTGTTTAGCTTTAAGTTAGCTTGAAATTGATGCGTCCGTTTGAAACAATATGAGAGCAGCAACAACAGCGACTCTACATGGCATATACATGGCGTATATGGCAACATGTTGCAATTGCGCCACGCCCTCCCCCGCGACACCAAACCATATAGTTTTTCCTTCGCTTTTGTTAGCCCAGTTAGTCGCATGCTTTTTGTGCATATTTTTACAGTTGAAAGTGTTGTGGCTTCTCCTGTCATAGATATGAACGATACATAAGTTCAGAATACAAAAGTCCAGAGTTCTTGAGTCCTTGACTCCCGAACTCTTAACTCTTTCTCGCTCTGACTCCCGATTCCTATTATTGCCAGCGTTCTTTTTTTGACTATTACTCCACGTGTACTGCATGTTCGAGCTACGATAGCTAAATATTTGCAATTTTATTTCTATTCCCCAAGTGTGGCCATAAATTGCCCTTTAAAAAGTGCAACTATCGAAGCACATACGACCTCGTCCCTCGTACTTCGTGTTCGTTTATATTTTATTGTTTTCCTGTTTTACAGTTTTCCCAGTTTTCCAGTTTTACACTTTTACGATTTACACCTTAACCTTTGACCCCCGGAAACTTTCATCATTTTGCAGCAACTTACATAATAGAAATTATTTTGTGTAGTTTCGAGTTATGATTTTACAATAATTTCAGCACAAAGTCGGTTGACTTATTGAGCTCGTGATCAAAAAAAAAAAAAAAAAAAAAAAAAATTTTAATTGAAAAAGTATGAAAAAAAAAAAAAAAATTGAGGTGTCTGCTCAGAAAAGAAGGTATTTTATCGTCAAGTTCATACATCTAAACAACTTATGGTCTTCAATCGTCGAGCAAATCTTAACGTTCTCTTATTCCTATACTTACATATATTTCCATAGAGTCGTTATTTGAAAATATTTTAAGCAGTATAACATTCACATTAATCTTTATGATTGAAATAAGCATTGTCAAAAATATTTAATTTTATCTTTTTTGATCATTTTTTTCTTCTTCTGCACCTTAAGAGCTATAAAAGGTAGAGCCACCAAAGTTAAGATTTAGATGAATATATTTTATATCAGTCAAAGAAACAACTAATCGATAAGCACTAGTCACTATTGTGTTATTTGAATTAAAAATTAAGAAATTTCAATGTAATCTTTTTTACAAATTTGTTTGACTTATGTTTGTGATTAAATTTAAACCATAATCTTATGATTTTCAATGCTCTTCACTAAAGCTTCAGTTAAAATACTGCAATAATTAAGTTAGTGGTTGTTGCTGGCTTATGGTAAATAAATTCTGGAATGATTTAATTGAATATCCCACAGAAATTAAATTGCAAATCCAATTAAGTATTTGATACGATGTCTTGTGGTTAATCTGCTCTCACTTAATCCACAATGTCCCAATTTAATTTACTATATTCCCCTTATTGTTTGTCTTACACATTTTACACCTACTTCTCTACTTTCCGCATTTTCCCCCGTGTGCACACAACTCACTTCACTTTGAATGCAGGTGGTTGTGGAGAGGATAAAAACAAATTCCGTACAATATTTTCAATATCAATAACATGAACGTTTTTAGTTATCAAAACAGTTTATCCATACTAAGTAAGTACCTGCTAGACCCGAAGACCCTTAACAAAACTACCTTCACACCTTTACCCACCTCACTGCTACAACACTGCTGCGCTTTTCCTTGTGAACCTATAAAATGTTGGGTGCAAAAAAATAAAGAGCAGCTAAGCACGTTATTGTTATATTCACGACTGTAAGATACCTGTTTAATCTTCAATTTAAAAATGGAATTAAAAAGTGCTGCATACTTTCAGGCGCCGGTGCTTACTTAATATTTTAAATAGACATAACTTTCGCTTAACCAATAGAATTCTCAAAAAAATTATTTTCTTTCAATATTTAACTTATATGAAGACTATTTATTGCATTAAGGCGGTCTTTTTTCTTATTCTTAGAGCTGTTATATTTTAATTTCGAGATTTTTGGAGCGCTTTGGATGTTTATACTGTTATGAATTAAGTTCAAAAGCTAGAGATATAGCTGAATTGTTTTTGTAAGTGTATAAAACTTATAAAAGTGACACAAAAAAGTTTGGAAATCATTTATGAATCAAAATATGTATAACGATTCATATATATATTTTTAAATCTTAAAACTACATAAATGAAATAGTTTTATTTTCTTAATTTTTAACTAGAATTCGAAGTTTTCATGCAGACAAAAATATTTTGCTATGAAAAACATCAAACCCTTTTTGCTTTACAAGTAATGGGTATCAAAATGGGATAAAATAAGAGAAAAAAAAAGTATTTTTTTTGCGTAGTGTTTTTAGTTTTTCCGCACGCTGTTTGGTTGCAGTTTTTGGTCTTGCCTCAATCCTTCTTCCTTCCACTTGGCCCCTGTCTCTCTCTCTCTCTCTCTCTCTCTGTCCCAGATTCTCTACCTCTGTCTCTCTGTGTTTGCCTTCTCTTTCGATACTCGTTGCCTTTGTTCTGTGCGTGAAAATCCTGGCAACTTGTTAGCTTATCCGGTGATTACATCGATAATGCTACGTGGTGCTTTAGCTTCAAAGCTACGTGCTGCTTATGCCCCAACAACAGTTTGTCAGTTGCAAGTTGCCAGTGTTGCAACACTTGCTCAACCGACGGGGCGTGGCCTTTTGGGCGGTGGACTACCGTCTGTGGCTGGGGAATAGGCAGGTACTAACAAAAAAAAAAAAAAAAAAAAAAAAAAAAAAAAGATATACTGTTGCCATATCGGACTGTGTCTGACTGTGTTTTTCCAAGAGCCCAGAACTTCAACTAGAACAACAGCAGCAGCAACAACAACAACAACCACTATAACAACAACAACAACAACAACTACAACATTTGCAATAATGCCACTCAGCTATTTTTCTTTGTATTACTCTACCAGAAAGTAGTCGTACACGACTTGGTTAACTTTTTGGCGACAAGTTTACAGTGAAGACTATGTGAAAAAGTATTTTAACATATAGTAGGACATTTATTATATACAATTTTATATTAAAGGGTTGTTTATAGCACAGTTCCTCAAAAATTAGCTTGTTAAAAATAAAGTAATGTATTAATAATGAAAATATTTCCTTTTAACATAAAGAAATTCACTACACAATCAATCATACCTACGGGTTAGAGATCAGATTGTGTAAAAAATACTAGAGAAAATACCAACTTTAATATATTTTTCTTTAACTTAATGTTAATGTTTAATATGATTGACATAATTTTGATGTTTTATACAAAAAAAACCATAAAAAGTTTATTTAGATTTTTCTTTAAAGTGAAGATTTTCAATTTTTGGAGTTAAAGAAATTCGTTTTAGGGCTACGAAGTTAGGGAAATCTGGGGCACTTAACATCCCTTTAACAAACCCTCAGGATAATTCGTAATTTGTTTACAGTTTGAATTTTCTTTGTATTCCTCTTACTAGATAGGTAAAAGTGTTCTATTTGTAGACCATTTTCTGTTGTAAGTTTAGTTTCTGTAGAATTCAAAGAGTATTTCAAAGAGTATATTTTCACTATTGTGTGCGATTTCTTCTTCTTTGCTTTGTTCCGATTCTTGCAGTTTTGGCATACAAATGCGCAAAATGCAGTTGAAGAAATTGTAGAGTCTCCTCTTTTGCTCCCTTTTTTCTTCGTACTGCTCCCCGCCCATCTTGTAGTCTCCCTACCCCTACCCTCTACCCTTACCCTCTACCCCTACCCTCTACGTTTTTCGTCTTTTTCACGTCCAAGTCCCACGCATGTTGTACATTTTATTGCCAGAGTCAAGACAAGCTGCGTCAGGGAGTCGACTTCAGTTACAAGTTGCAAGCAGATACATTTGTATGTGCAAACATGTATCTGCTGCAACAGCTACCCCCCCCCCCCCCGCACCCTACTACCCCCTCTTACCACCTCCAACTCTCTGTTGTATTCGTTCCACTGCTGCTGCCATTTCACTTGCTGTTATTCACGTGCTCAATCAATTTTTCAAGTTTTTACAGCCGCAGCCGGCGCCGACGGCGACGTCGACGGCGACGTCGTCGTACTGAAATAATGTGAGTAGACCAATTAGAGATGGCAGCGTGTCGTGAGACTCACGACTTATTCATGACTTTAAGTAACTTAAAAGCAAAAGTATTTACTTCTATAGAATGTTTTTAGCCCACCTTCCCAAGGGAAACTAGCAGATTATTTTTTTGTGCAAACACTAAAATTGTTTAACTGATGTGTAGTACATTTTATATCTGAAATTCATTAAGGGTTTGTATGGGTTATGTCTCTAGTAAAAATTTCACAACTCATTTAAAAGCATGCTACATAAAATGGGCACAAACAAGTTGAGCAACTCGAGTGTAGCGCTCCAAATCGATATAAATACAACTGTGTTAAGTAACAGAATGAGTTTAGTGCGCAAATTGTGTTTCAGATAAATAGTGCTAGTTAAAATATGTCATAACTGTGCCGATTTAGCTCACAAAGCGCTTTCCGTTAGTTTTGGAAATTTAATTTTACTTCCAATCCGTTGACAAACAAGAAATGAGTACAATTTCGATGAGGGAATGCTATATACTTACGCTTTAAGCTTTGTAAAGCTTGAAAGTTATAGATCGAAAAAATGAACTACACTAATAAAATAGAACTGCATTTTTAAACCCAAAGTACTACGTACTTTTCCGACACCTTAAAATGATTTATACAAAACTTTCTAAAGTAACTAAAAAATAAGTATCCAATTTATGTTTAGACAATGAAATTTTTATGTTCCTATATTCCAGCTTGCTTCGTGTCGTGTTTGTCATCTCTAATGTTCCTTGGAATTCGCACAACGGCCAGTACGTACTCTACATGTGCTGCAAGACTCCTTTGACTCCTTGAGCGTGCCGCATACGTTTTGGCCCTTTTGGCCCTTTTGGCTCTTTTTGACCAGGATAGATAGACCATAGTTGGTAGACTTTTTGCTCAATGCATTCAACTGAGTCTGGCGCTAATGATATTTCATTTGGAACTGATTTATAGTGAGTGAGTTTCCATCTCTCTCTCTCTCTCTCTCTCTGTGTGTGTGTGTGGTTATTTCATGTTTTTTGCATTTTTTTGTGCTCTGCTTTGATAAGAGTTGAATTTCAATTCGAAGCTTAAGAAATTTTCTTTTAAGCTAAAGTTAAACACTTATTATTGTTGTTGATATCAACAACAGATGGCGCCACAAGTGTGCCTTAAGTGATCATTATATTTAAACGAGCTTGTAGGTACTACCAACGCTTTGTAGATCATCAGCAGGTGGCGCCACAAGTGTTTGCTTGGTGATACTTTTAATAGATTTTAAACAAATCTAATCAGAAGAAAATTCGTGCTAAGAGCATATTTTTGACCGATTGTTCCTTTGGCAGCTATACGATATAGTAGTCCACTTTGAATCATTTAATTTTCTGTAAATTTGGTTCAGATAGAAAAAGTCATATCTTATTTCATTGCATTCAAAAATTAAATTTATTTTTTATTGTGCGCACAGTTTTATAGATATTAAAGGATATTAAGACAGTTTAGAGAAAAGTGTACGGAGTAGAGTTGAAAGGGTGATGATCAATCGTTTAGGCATCTGTGGTGGGTTCTTTTGCAGGCTCAGTGTCGGGGATTGCTTCACTAGCCACTGTTAAAGAGACTTCCTTACTAGCCTCTGTGCTGGGGACAGTACTCGCTACTGTTGTGGAACGGGGACGTTAATTTGGAGGACCAACAGGACGATCTTCCGGTTTACCAACAGGACGATCTTCCGGTTTACCAACAGGACGATCTTCCGGTTCACCAACAGGACGATCTTCCGGTTTACCAACAGGACGATCTTCCGGTTTACCAACAGGACGATCTTCCGGTTTACCAACAGGACGATCTTCCGGTTTACCAACAGGACGATCTTCCGGTTTACCAACAGGACGATCTTCCGGTTTACCAACAGGACGGTCTTTCGGTTTACCAACAGGACGATCTTCCGGTTTACCAACAGGACGATCTTCCGGTTTACCAACAGGACGATCTTCCGGTTTACCACGGCCTCTCGATTGACCAACAGGTTCACCCATTCGCTCGCTTATACATGAAGCGAAGCACTCGCCTAAAATACTAGCAACGTTACTACGACGAGATCTTTGAGCGGTAGCCACACCAACCAGAGCCAGGAGAGTGATCAAAATGAGGACACGCATTTTGGTATTGCTTCGCTTCAAGGTATATTACTTAGTGAAATCCAAAACTGAATTATGTCTTACTGCAGTACTGCCTGCCTCTTATATACCTAGCGATTTCGATGCTCCATGTTAATTTGGAAGATCATTCACTCTATTTTGCAGCTGTTCTAACGCTGAGCCTAAACAAATTGACTAGGTGAAAGGCTGGCAAATAACATTCCTTTTTTGTAATTAACATTATTAACAAAAGTAAACATTTATATTAAATTCGACAACTCAGAAATGGCAAATATTAGCCAACAACTAATAGAAAAGGAAAAGACAAATATAATACTTACTGGTAGAATTTAGCTGGATCTTTAAGTAAAAAATGGGCTTATATTTCTCTAGTTAAGAAATTTAGACTTAAATGCAGTTATATGGAACACTAAATCTGAAATATTTGTATATTTAAGCTGAAATTGAAAAATAAGTAACAATGAAACACTTAACGTTTATAATAAATACAAAACAAGAATCTTCCCAAAGGTTAATGTATAGTTGCATAGTCTTTGGTGGCAATGACGGCATCACAACGCCTGGACGTCCTGCCATTGTTCTTACCAGAATTGTGATCCATGCACCTAAGTAATCCTCGAAAGTGATTGAACATCAGTTGGATTAGAAGTAGTAAAAACCATTTTCACATGGAACAACCGATTTGCAAAGGGACTTAGATTTATTATTAACTTAGTTTTAATGTAATCATTTCTAAACCGTTGTGCCGCTGTGTTTTGAGTGATTGGCTTACTTGAAGACTTGCACAAGGGGCATATACCATATATTCATAAATCAGCATTACTTTTTCCAAAATATTGCCTAAAAAAACAAGAAAGTATGCTATAGTCGCCTCAAGACTTTAGAATACCCGTTACTCAGTTTAAATATGTTCGTAACAATGGGGTGTGATAATAATTATAATGCAATAGTTTCGGCGATGGACCCTAGTGAGTTTCATTAAGATAGTTTCATAAGATTTTCTTTAAGAGCATTATTCAGACCGTTTGTTTCTATGACAACTATACGACATAGTCGTCCGATTTGGATGAAACTTGGTCAGTATATGTACTCTTCGAACATGTATATACTGTGTACATCTGGTTCACATAGCATAGCTAACAAAAACATGATATTTTTACCTCTTTTAACTTTTCCATGAACATAGAACGCCCTTAAGTGGGCGTGTCAAAAATAAACAAGTAAAAAAGGCTACAGTCGAGCGAGCTGACTGTAAAAGACCCCGTACTCATTCTAGTGCTCGTGTTTCCATACAACCGACCGATTTGTCCTATGGGAGCTTTAGGATATAGTTGGCCGATCTATATCAAACTAGGTGAGGATAGTTATAATGATAACATACACATAATGAATGAATTTGGTCTCTTAAACTCTATTCGTTTTCAAGTTATGGCGATGCGAAAATTGATTTTCACAATTTGTGGGGGCGTTTAGGGGCGTGGCATCAATGAAATATCATTCGAAATTTGGTGGCTCTAAGTCTTGTAGTCCAGCAGGTCCAGGTGTTCATACGGACAGACGGACTTCGCTATATTGACTCCGCTTTCGATGCTGATCAAGAATATACACTCCTCACCACTTGAATAGGACACCCTGTATGCGCTCTTTTCAAATGCTAATTATGGAAAAAACATGAAGGGTCGAACCCACAGTGTGCTCACTATTGCGGACAAGCGACTTATATTAAGAGAAGCTTCCAATTCGCATGACTCTTTGGCCAAGATAAGGGAAAAATGCAACGTTAAAGCAAGTTTGACAACCATGCGACGTGTTATTAATAATGCTCCACACCTGAAGAGACTTAAAATCAAGAAGAAGCCACCTCTTAACCCGGCTCGGAAGTTCCAACGCCTTGAGTTTGCTCGCGCACATGTGACCTGGACTTCGAAGTGGCAACTTGTAGTCTTTTCGGACGAAAAAAAAATTTAATTTGTAGGGACCCGATGGCTACAACTACTATTTGCATGATCTTCGTAAAGAACCACACCATCTTGATAAGTTCCATAGTTGTGCTGGAGGTATTATGGTGTGGGGGGCCATTTCCTACTATGGCACCTGTGACCTTACCTTTGTTCCAACGACCATGAATGCTTTGGGCTATAATGGTATCTTGAAGGAGGCCTTTCCACATTTCCAAACTCTTTTTGGACACCTTAAATGGATTTATCAACACGATAATGCCCCTATACATGTGGCCCGAATTGTTAAGTCATATAACTTTAGAATAGTTTTGTAATTTTCGTCAAATTACTACATTTAAATATACTTTATAAGAAAACAAAAATTATTTTCCTAGATGGCTTGGCTTACCAGCAATGATCTAAAGAAAATCGATTTTATAGGTATCCTATTCAAGTGGCGAGCAGTGTATATACTTTATGGGATCTGCCACCCCTCCTTATCCCTGTTATAAACTTTTCACAAACCCAATATACTCTTGCAGAGAGTATAAAAACACATAAACAGTTATAACTTATTTCATTGCATTCAAAAATTAAATTTATTTTTTATTGTGCGCACAGTTTTATATATATTAAAGGATATTAAAGGATATTAAAGGATATTAAAGGATATTAAGACAGTTTAGAGAAAAGTGTACCGAGTTGAGTTGAGAGGGTGATGATCAATCGTTTAGACAACTGTTGTGGCTACTGTGGTAGGGTCAGTGGCTGCTGTGGTAGGGTCAGTGGCTACTGTGGCTACTGTGGTAGAGTCAGGTGTAGTGGGTGGTGGAGCTGTGGTGGTGGGTGGTGGAGCTGTGGTTGTGGGTGGTGGAGCAGCAGTAGTAGGTGGTGAAGCTGTGGTGGTGGGTGGTGGAGCTGCGGTGGTGGGTGCATCACTAGCTGCTGTGGCGGCGATTGAAGGCACTGCTGTGGTAGCACAAGGCTTTGGTTTGTTGCCGTCGGGACGTTTCGATTTACGTTCACGTTGTTTTTCCGCTTCTTTGCGGATATGTTTCAAAATTTCTTTTATATTAAAATAAATTTTTGGGTGCTCTTCTGAATGATCTTTTTTATGACCATAAATTGTTCGAATTAAACGTATGTGATCATCATCATCGTCTTTTCTGTCTTTACGAGATCTTTGAGCGGTAGCCACAGCAACCAGAGCCAGGAGAGTGAAAAAAATGAAAACACGCATTTTGGTATTGCTTCTCTTCAAGTTATATTACTTAGTGAAATCCAAAACTGAATTATGTCTTACTGCAGTACTGCCTGCCTCTTATATACCTAGCGATTTCGATGCTCCATGTTTATTTGGAAGATCATTCACTCTATTTTGCAGCTGTTCTAACGCTGAGCCTAAACAAATTGACTAGGTGAAAGGCTGGCAAATAACATTCCTTTTTTGTAATTAACATTATTAACAAAAGTAAACATTGATATTAAATTCGACATCTCAATTAAATTAAGAAATACAAACCGAAATAAAAACTGCTCAGAAGTGGGAAGCTAAATCTATACAATATAGAATGCTTTATTCGCCTCCCGACATTATGATATCCGGTGATAGACACTAGTGAGTTTAATTGAGATAGATTGATCAACGCGAAAGTTGATCAGTTGATTATTCATATTTATAGTGTATTTAAAACTGATTCTGAGAAAAACAAGCTAGAAAGGCTACAGTCGAGCGAGTCGACTGTAAAAGACGCATTTTTTATACAAATCAACAATTTGTCCTATGACCGATTTGTCCAATGGGAGCAATAACATATCCATTTAACATTTTTCGATCCGGACCAAACTTGGTGAAGATATATACAGTCATGATATACATATAATGTGTGAGTTTGTCTATGTCTCAACTAACACTACATGTCTATATAAAAATTTTTTAATTTCGACCGATCTGTCCTGTTGGAGCTATAGGATATAGTTATCCGAATCGGATCAAACTTAGTGAGGCTAGTCATAATGTTACACATAATGTGTGAATTTGGTCACGATAGCTTCAGTTGTATCCAAGTTATGGTAATGTGAAAATATTTTTTTAGGGGCGCGTGGCAAGAATTCGAAACAACCTTAACCTGCGTGCATATTAAATTTGCATTCTAAATTTGGTGGCTCTAGCTCTTGTAGCTTAAAAGATTCAGGTGTTTATACGGACGGACAGACGGACATTGATATATAGACTCCGCTGTTGATGCTGATCATGAATATATATAATTTACGGTCTTTTTGAATACGAGGTCTAAAAACGTATAGATATAGTTGTCTGATTTGTATCGAACTTGGTCAGTACATTTACTCACTGGGTATGTACTTCCCGTATAAATTTAGATGGCATACCTAACTTAATGTTATTCTAAATTTAAACATGTTTTTAGTTTTTAAACGCTTTATAATTGTACCCACAGAGAATGCCCTAAGTGGGTGCTTCAAATCTCAAATACCAAGTTGTACTGCTTGGGCACTTAATCTTTTATTTGCAACCTCTTGGGCTCTCTAGCACTTATAGTCTTTGAGATCCTTTTCTTCATATAGCCGTATAGATGAACATGGACATATTGACTCAGCTATTGATGCTGATAAAGAATAAGTACTCTGCTCTACGAGTAACGGGTATAAATATTAAATTTAACTACAAAATGTATTAAATATCATTACAAATTATAACATATTTCTTAAGAAGTTTGTACTGAATCAAGTTATCCACAATCTCTTATCGATCATCCTATTTCCGACTTCGTTTAGATTAGATTAAGTTAAGTCCGACATCGCGACTTATTTTATTCTGTATTGATCAATTTAGCTGAAAATAAATAAGAGATATTTGATATTGATTTCAAACCGATTTTTCAGTTTATACTAATTTAGTCCAATTAAAACCGACAGTAAACAAAATCACTCTAGTTGAGAAGGGGGTCTAGAAACTTAACATGAGTTTTATTAACACACACAATCCAAAAGAGCAAAGGTCTCCAGAAGAGGGGAGGTGAGGTAGTCAAAAAGGAAACCAAAGGACTTGAAAAAGAATTTTATATATAAGAATAAAAACATGTATTTTCATTGCATTCAAAAATTTAATTTATTTTTTTATTGTGCGCACAGCATTATTAATGTTAAAGGATATTTAGACAGTTTGGAGGAAAGTTTACAAAGTAGGGCTGAAAGGGTGATGATCAATCGTTTAGGCAGTTGTGGGGATTTTAACGGGAACACCTGAACCAACAACATCACCAGTAGCACAACCAGTATCACCACCAAGAACAGCGCCACCAACAGCACCAGCAGCAGCACCAGCAGCAGCACCAACAACAGCACCAGTAATAGTACCAACAACAGCACCAGTAGCACCACCAATAGTATCACTAATAGCACCACCAGTAGCACCACCAGTGACACCTCCAGTAACACCTCCAATAGTATCGCTAATAGCACCACCAGTAGCACCACCAGTAACACATCCAATAGTATCGCTAATAGCACCACCAGTAGCACCACCAGTAGCACCACCAGTAACACCTCCAATAGTATCGCTAATAGCACCACCAGTAGCACCACCAGTAACACCTCCAGTAACACCTCCAATAGTATCGCTAATAGCACCACCAGTAGCACCAGCAGCAGCACCAGCAGCAGCACCAGCAACAGTACCAACAACAGCACCAGTAGCAGCACCAACAACAGCACCAGTAGCACCACCAATAGTATCACTAATAGCACCACCAGTAGCACCACCAGTAGCACCACCAGTAACACCTCCAATAGTATCGCTAATAGCACCACCAGTAGCACCACCAGTAACACCTCCAGTAACACCTCCAATAGTATCGCTAATAGCACCACCAGTAGCACCAGCAGCAGCACCAGCAGCAGCACCAGCAGCAGCACCAACAACAGCACCAGCAGCAGCACCAACAACAGCACCAGTAGCACCACCAATAGTATCACTAATAGCACCACCAGTAGCACCACCAGTAGCACCACCAGTAACACCTCCAATAGTATCGCTTATAGCACCACCAGTAGCACCACCAGTAACACCTCCAGTAACACCTCCAATAGTATCGCTAATAGCACCACCAGTAGCACCACCAGTTAAACCACCAGTTAAACCACCAAGAGTACCACCAAGAATACCACCAGTAAGACCACCACTAATACCTCCAAGAGTACCACTAATAGCACCACCAGTACCACAACCAAGAATATCAAAAGTGGCATCCACAGCAACCAGAGCCAGGAGAGTGATCAAAATGAGGACACGCATTTTGGTATTGCTTCGCTTCAAGTTATATTACTTAGTGAAATCCAAAACTGAATTATGTCTTACTGCAGTACTGCCTGCCTCTTATATACCTAGCGATTTCGATGCTCCATGTTTATTTGGAAGATCATTCACTCTATTTTGCAGCTGTTCTAACGCTGAGCCTAAACAAATTGACGTATTTTTTCAAACAAATTATTATAGATACTAGATGAAAGGCTGGCAAATAACATTCCTTTTTTGTATTGACATCATTAACAAAAGTAAACATTAATATTAAATTCGACAACTCAAAAGTTGCAAATATTAGACAGTAACAAATAGAAAAGGAAAAGACAAATATAATACTGACTCTAAGAATTTAGCTTTTCAAAATTCATATATATTTCTTTAATTTATTTTACTAAGAAATATTAACTAAAATGGAAACTACTCAGAAGTTAAGTGGGAAACTAAATTTAAGCTATATAGAATGCTTTAGTCCCCTCCCGACTTTATGATAAGTTAATAAGAATGGAATATGATGATAATATTGTTTGCAATCGTTGAGGTGATAGAGATACTTTGGTAAGCCAAGAAATTGTTCATACTTACTAATTCATATTAAGGGTATTTTTTTGACCGATTCTGACGTAAAAATGCTGTAGAAATAGTTGCCAAACTGGGTCAGTACATCAACTCCCTGGACATGTACTTTCTGTGTCTGTCTGTCTGTTCCTCTGTCCATCTGTTTGTATGAATACCTGGTTCTACAAGAGCTAAAGCCACCAAATTAAGAATGAAAGTTCGTCTGTAGTGTACGCAGATCAAGTTTATTTCAAATTGTTGTCACGCCCCCTAGAGCTAGAGAGATGAAATTCACACATTATGTGTATGGTATAATTATAACTCTCCAAGTTTGATCCAGATCAGACAACTGTATCCTATAGCTCCCTTAGGACAAATCGCTTGAAAATAGGACATTTGTATGAAGACATGTAGAGTTGGTTGAGCTATCCAAGTTAACTACGTTTGATTTGGATCGGACAACAATAGCCTATAGCTCCCATAGAACAAATCGGTCAAAATGAGTACGGGGTCTTTTACAGTCGGCTCGCTCGACTGTAGTCTATCCTACTTGTTTTAAATGTATTTCCTTAGATTTCTGATTGCTCAATCTCAAACTCAGTTTAATCTCAGCCTAATTAGTTAATTAATTGCTTAATGTTAAGTCTTTAACAATTTTCTCAATTTGCCCACTGTGTATGATCCGGCAACGCCGCCATGCATTTTCACTCGAAGTCTTTCTTCCTCCCGAGCCGTTTTGCAGGACATAAATGAAATTTTAAAAAGCGCAGTGCTTGGTAAAAAACAATTTGTGAAAAGTTTTCAGCATTTCATTTGTTGTTGCCATTGTTGCTGTTTAAAGCATATAATTTTTTATTTTTTTTTTTTTTTATTTTTATTATTTGCAGTGAAGTTTTTATTTGTCGACACTCGTTTGCCACGCCCATTGCGTGTTTGTTGGCGGCGGCAAAAGAGATTCTAGGTGGTGAGGTGGCCAGCAGATTGTGGAAAGATGCTGGCCAGGTAAAAAAATAAAGAAAAATAAAAGAATTTGAGGCAGAAGTGGCTGGAAAAGAGACAGAAGTAGAGGCAGAGGTAGAGGCAGAGCCAGAGAAAGACGGTCGCGTTATGTTAACGCAATTATTACGCATTTCTTATGATGTAATCAGACGCAGCTTGGGCTTCCCAAATGGCAATATGTTGGGGGTGCCCAAAACTTTAGCTCCTGTAGAATGCACAACAAATTTTTTTTTTTTTTTTCGGGGGAAGGTGTGTGTGCGGTACGGTAAGGTAGGGCTCTACTGTAAGGACCCAACGTGGCAGCCACAGTCGAAAATGAAGAGAAATAAAACTAAATTATGGCAATTGAAAATGAAAAGCGAAAATTAAGCGCATAATGAGTCGCAGTGTGAGTGGCTGTGGGCGTGGCAGAGTATGTTCTGGGTTGGGTGGGTTTGGGTAATACCAGGGGTAAGATTAAAGCAACAAGCGTTGAAAGGACTCCAACGATAATACAATGCATAATACAATAAACAACAATAAAAAACAACAACAACAACAACAACAACAACAACAATAAACTGCCAAAATATGAAGCATAATTCGTGCATGGGAAGGAGAATTGAAAGTGTGGGCGTGGCAGAACAACAACAACAACAACTACAGGAAAATAAGATGATAAAGAAGCGGAAACAATGAAGTGAAGACTTTTCCATGTGCCACTAAACGAGGGCGTCTTGTTTTCGGGCACTTTTTTAGACCCTGTGCTGAAAGTCACTGCAAAAGGAAAAAAGCTTTAAAAATAACTTAACCAATATCGTAATAAATTCGTACATATTCCGTCTAAATAAGTATAACCTGTAAGTTGTAACTGCTGAAAAAGTACAGGGTCTTTTACAGCCATTTCGCTCGATTGTAGACTTTTTGCTTCATGAACTCCTTAATACCTGCCTCCAGTTCACACACGTGTGCTAAATCAGTTCTTAAGGAAATCGACTTGAGACTTTAAGTAAGCAACAGGAATTCTTCCTGTTTCTTTGTCAAGGCGACAAAATTGTCAATAATTGGACACCAAAAAGAAAAGAAGACTACGAAAGTGAGAAGTTAAATAGCTGAAATTTTGAAGAATTTAAGTAATTTTAATATAGTTGAAAGGGAAAATAAAATTAATTGAGTTTATGTAAATTTTAGAAAGTGGAAAAAAAGTAATAAAAAATTTAAATCAATTAGGAAATTTCTTGGGCTTAAAAATAAATGATAAATAATTACTTAGGTAGTTTTATGTTGACATTTACCATAACAAATGGCGATGTTAATGCATCTAGAGATGACAGAAAATCCAATCAAAGTGTAATCGATACATGTAATCGACAATGGAGTGAAATCAAAATATTTGCCATTTGTATGGATATTATGTCGCCTGGTTGCATTGGAATGCAACACTGTGTATTGTAGTATGTAGTGTATGTGTGTGTGTATGTGTGTGTGTTTGCGTGTGTGGGTAGAAAAACAAACTGTACTGTCACTCAAATCTGACACTAGACAAATCGCATTGCATCGAAGCGAATTGATCGCATCCAATCGGAAACGGAAATCACAGAGCTTTCTAGTTTTCCTTTTTTCTTTCCTCCTCCTCCTCCTCCTTTCTGCTTGTTTTTCCTTTTTCTTTTATCCTCTTCCCTTTATTTTTTTGTTGTTTGCTTTCTGTTTGTTTTATATTGACTTGGGTTAACTTTGCTGCTAGAAAACTACTGTGAATTTTCGCTACACTTCAGCAATCAATTCACAATTACGTAGCGTCAACCAATACCTAACCTCACTTTTGTACCACTGTCTCTATATCGCTGTCTCTTTCTCGCTTTTTATACCCGTTTCTTAGGGGATATGGGTACCTTGAAGGCGTTGCAATTGTTGTAATGAAGATTAGTTGCAAAGTATAAAAGGTATAGCAAAAATGGTTTGTACAATACTTTTAAAGCTAGATTTGAAAAAAAAAAGATATGGCAACTTTAATTGAGTAACGGGTATTTTATAGTTGGTATGTTAACTTCTTATATCTTTGCCTCAACACGATTGCCAAAGTTCAATTCAATCTTTCGATTGTCACCGACAAAAACAAAATGTGAATCGGGCCAAAAGCCAAAGACAGATACACACACACATATGAGTGTGAGTGTGAGGAAGACAGCACTATGCAAAGAGCAGGACTTTAGTTTGTTAGGTTAGGTGAGGCATTTAGTTTAGCTTTATTTTTTGTTTTGTTTGTGCCTTTTGTTGTTGCTTATTTAGAACTTAAGTGTGCGTTGTCTTTGTGTGTGTGTGTGTTAGTGTGTGTGTGTGTGTGTGTGTGTGTGTGTGTGTGTGTGTGTGTGTGTGTGTGTGTGTGTGTGTGTGTGTGTGTGTGTGTGTGTGTGTGTGTGTGTGTGTGTGTGTGTGTGTGTGTGTGTGTGTGTGTGTGTGTGTGTGTGTGTGTGTGTGTGTGTGTGTGTGTGTGTGTGTGTTTGTCAAAAGCATTTGCAATGCGAAATCTAATGAAACGTGTTTAAAACAATTTGTTTCCCATATTGAATTATCCACTTGACTGCATTTCGACTTTCTTTCAACAAATGCGTTTGCTGCCACTTCAAGTTGCATGCATGCTGCCAGTGGGAAGGGGGTGTGGCATATGTGCTAGTGACACACACAGAGCAAAGAGACGGGAGACAGAGGCCGATAGAGCGGGGGAGAAAGAGAGAGGGATAGAAAGCGTGAGAGAGTGACAACCTAGCTGGAAAGCAAGAGGAAGAAAGAGTGAGAGAGAGAGAGGGAGGGAGAAAGAGAAAGGGAGAGAGAGTGAGAGAGAGAGAGAGAGTGAGAAAGAGTGACAACATAGCTGGAAATAAAAGTTTAGCTATAATGATGCACATATTTGCCGAGCATGTAATCAACTTGCCACATGCAACTGCAACGTGGCAGTCGGAGACAGAGATGGCACTTATTTGTCTCATCTTATGCACTTGGATAAGCTGTCACGTACTTACGTGCTAAATAATTAATGAAAAAATAGAATAAAGTTGACGTAAACTATTTAAAGACATAATTAAATTATTTGTTATTAATGATTGAATTTTATACATTTTGAAATATTAATGAGTATAGGGGTCTATTAGATTTTTCTGAAGCGAAATGTGCGTAAGAGGTGGAAGGAGGCTTCTCCGACCCCATAAAGTATATATATTCTTGATCAGCATCAACAGCCAAGACGATAAAGCGATGTCTGTCTGTCTGTCTGTCTGTCCGTCCGTCTGTATGAACACCTGAATCTTCTCAGCTACAAGAGCTAGAGCCACCAAATTTGGAATGAAAGTCCGTCTGCTTCTCGAGCAGATCAAGTTTAACTCAAATCTTTGCCACGCCCCCTACCGCCCCCGAAAATTGTAAAAAACTATTTTCACATCACCATAACTTGAGTGATCAAAATGCCTTTTATATACCTAGCGATTTCGATGCTCCATGTTTATTTGGAAGATTATTCACTCTGTTTTGCAGCTGTTCTAACGCTGAGCCTAAACAAATTTACGTAATTTTAAACCCCGTACTCTAAAAAAGAGTAGAGGGGTTCATTAAGTTTGTCTGAATTAAATTAAAAATATTCATTTTGAATTGTAACACAAGATTTATTTTTACGCAAAACACAATTTTTAAACAAGGCATGTAAGGAAATCTAATTATGTATAAATTTACACACACATATGTAAATATATAAAATAGGCATCAATCTGACTCTTTTTCTTGTCCGGTGTATTTTACAGTCGGCTCGCTCGTCTTGTTACACTTTCTTTTTGCTATCTTAATGCTTGGCACAGCACACACTGCGTATACGTAATGCAATGACTCCAAGCTGTTTATAAAAAAAATGTTGCCTACTTTTCAGCTTACACTAAAATATATTTTCTTCAAAGTTGCCAGAATTTCGTGGCAGAATTGATAGTAATAGATACAAACAGACTTGATATAAATGAAATATTTCTAACATTTTTAACACTTAAACTGAAAATATTCTATTTTTTATGGTTTTTTTAAATTTTATTTAAATATTTTACTTTTTATGTTAAGCATATAACCTTTCATTTGCAACCTCTCGTCTGTAAGATTCTTTTGTTCATACAGTCGAAGAGATGGATAGATGGACGAACGGACATTGTTATATCGACTCGGCTACTGATGCTGATCAAGAATATTTATACTCTTTGGGGTCTGCCACACTTCTCTCTGTCTGTTACATGCATTTCTACGATTGTAGTATACCCTTTTGTTCTACAAGTAGCGGGTATAATAAAGAACAACAATAACAATGTATAAACACATGTAAGCTGGCTGATGTTATCATTGTTGTTGTTATATTTTTGTTGTTGCCAGCGACTGGCGTTGTATGTCTGGTAAACCAAAATTGTTGCTCGTTTTCCACATGAATCACTTGCATCATCATCATCATCATCAAAAGGTTGCAACCCTTTTTGCCTCTGCCAGCTTCATATGAAACCACAGCATTGTAATTGTATATGTGCGTGTGTGTTCAGTCACAGCCATACACACCCACAGACACACCTACACCCGCACACACAGACATAACCGTTTGGTTGTGCACTTTGTAAGTAGCTTTTAATATATTTTGCCACAATCCGAAAAAAAAGAAATGAATTGAAAATATATAAAAAATATATGTGTATATTTTTATATACAGTTATTTTATATATGTGTAAGTTTATATACTATGTATGCATGTGTGTGTGTGTGTGTGTTTGCTGCACTCACTTTTTTGGCATTTTATGCTGTGCTGAAATTGGATTAAAATTAAAATAAAAATACACAAGAGTGATTTTTTTTCAAACCTCTAAAGTGATGAACAGAAAGATACCCTGTAAAAATATTGTCTGTGCAATCAACAAATTTTTAAGGCATATAAAATTGTTTAAATTTTAACACATTTAATGTCAAGGAAACTTAAGTTTGCAGACTTTAAAATTAAATTAATAAAATTAAATTGTTTAAACAAAATCTTATGAACAGAAATAATTTTTTTATTTGGTAAGACTTTGATACATTCTGAAATAATTTTATAGTTTAATTACTTACAAAATATTTAAAATATAATTAAAAATAAAAAATTACTTTTCAAATTTAATCGTTTTTATTCCCATAAATTTCTATATCATTAATTTTGTTAGTTTTCCAAAAGCAGACTTAAAAAGTATATTTTATATTTACAGGGTATACAGTCAGGGTATAACACCCAACACAAGCAAGCACACATACTGAGTAAAAGCTCTGCCAAAGCGCACAAAATTAAATGAAATAAAATATAAAATCAGCGAACTGCAGGCCAAAGGCCAAAAATACTGAAATCAACCGGCAAAATGAAAAAAAAAAAAAATACAAAATACTGAAGTCGAGCAGACTTCCCTGCTCTCCACTTCCCTCTTTCAATATTGCCGCTTTCCCACCAAAACTTTCATCATTTTCTTCTATATTCTTGCTCAGTTTTCATTAGATTGTTTTTCGTTCGATTTACTCGCGAGTTATTAAGTTTTCTAGCCCACAATATGATCGCATTTGTTCAATGTATCGGAAATTCAATCGAATTTATCGATACATAATAATTTAAATTTTATCTTTCCTTCGCACTCCTTCTATTTCGCTGTTTTCTTTCCGCTCTCATTCGCTCACTCTCTTACTCGCTGTCAATTATTAATACATCGCAAACAAGCAAACAATCAAATAGTTATACTTATTCACTCATACAGTTACACTCACACGCACTAGCACAGACACACACACACATACATACTAGCACATATGCATTTGTGTATATTTGCACAATTTGCGGCTCCTCAATTTAATTGTAAATTTGAGGTTTATGCAGTGCGCTTATCGTGAAAACAGGCTAATTTGTTTACGTAAAGAATTAAAGGAAAAATTTCGATTTTATATTTAAAATTATTTTACTAAATTTATTATAATTATACAAATATTTATTATTTTTTAATGTTTCACTTTGCACTGCGGTTGTCAGTTTAGGACAAACTTCGACGTACTAATTTCCATGAAATCTTGTTTAAAACTCGAATACTTTTCCCAACAATCTTAAAAAATCTTTTCTCTTTTATTTTAAACTTCCTTCGCTTGATCGCAATAACTTCAGGCGCATAAACGTCAGCAATTAGTGAAAACCATAGCTCGCAAATAACTGTCGACCGTTTTTTTTCTTGCGCTCTCGTTGCGAGCACAACCGAAAAAGTTCGTACCCTCTCGCTCTCGCTCTGAGCAAGAGACTCTTGCTGTCTTCATTTATGTTTTCTGTTGAGCTGTTTTCATTGAGCTCTTTGTATTTCGGTCTTTCAATGAGCAGTGCGTAAAGAGCGAAACGAAAAGCGCTCGCACAGTGAGACTCAGCAAAAGACCGTTTGACCGAAAAACTCAAAGCAAACGGTCTTCACTTTTATTTTCGTTGTTGTGAAAAATAAGTAATATAATTTTGTTAACAGGAAAATTTAAATTTAGTTTCAAATATTTTTGTTGTTTTTTTTATATTCTATTTAGAAAATCATATTTTCACGATCGATTATAATTAACGATCGCAATTAATATATTTCGTCTGCAAAACAGACACTTAACGATTCGCTTGCCTATGCGTGTGAATGTATACCAATACAGGCGCAAAAGACCGTTTGCTTCATTGAACACGACGAAACGGTCTTGGAACAACCAGAACAGAAAAGAATAGAAAAATACGGTTTCGCTCCGAGCGCGAGCGAGTTCGTTTAAGAACCGATAAATCGGTTGCTCGCTGAGTCTTTTCGTAAAGAGTCAGGAAAAGACACTTATTTGCAGACAACGAGAAACGGTCGACAGTTATTTGCGAGCTATGGTGAAAACTCGTTTATTATGAGCAATTCGCGCATACAGCAAGATATGCAACAACATCAATAAAAACAACAACAATAACAACGACAACAACAAGAACGAAATCAAAGTTGCACACAGATACGAGTGAGTCAATTAAGAAGATACAATTTGATGTCCATTAGATGTGCAACATTTTGAGCGAGGAAACAGGTGTGAGGAGTGCATGAAATTGGTGAAGAATAAAGAGAAGAGGGAGACGGAAGGGGGAGGGGGAATCAAGTGCAATGAAGGACAAAGCAGTGGAAGAAGAAGATGAAGAAAGAGGGAAAGGAGCAGAAGTAAAGAGGGTTAAAGGAGTAAGGGGAGACAGGATAGAAAGGCTAGGGGGGGATATGAGAGAAGAGGATGATGCACAGATTTGAAAATAGCAAAAGGAGTGAGGAAAGGGAATAGGGAAAGGGAATGGGAAAAAAGAGGAGAGCGGAGAGTGTGAGAGCGAAAGATGGAAGTGGAAATGGCTGAATTTGAGTTACAGCTGACACTTTTTTGGTCATTGGTCATGACGTGTACACGCTGACGTTTTATCACATGTATGAACAAAGATGCACATACACACACACACACACACACACACACACACACACACACACACACACATACACACATTGTTTCTGCTTCGCTTAGCATATATACGCGTTTGTTGTTGTTATACCCGTTATGGTTAAAATATTTGACAAACAATCTATATTAAACTCAAAGTTTTAACAAATGTAGGAAATTTTTAAAATATTTTTGGACTATTTGAAGAATTAACTACATCGAAAGGAATGTATTTCTTGGTGGAAAATCCAATTTGTTATAACTATTTAAGCTTTTAATAAATCTTATACTTAAACCGCCCAAAAGTATGCAACAGATTATAATTTAATTAAATTAAAATATTTTCTATTGAAATCCAAGCTGAATGAAATGTATATAGTTTCTGAGTATGAAAACAGCCTAAAAGTATACGTCACATTTTAAAAACTTTCTTATTTTTGAACAAAAGTATCTTTAGACATTTAACGGATATTTATTGGTCAGTCAAGTGACTTAATTGTTGTTGTTGCTGTCGAATGTTTTCGCTGACGTTTGCATTGCCTCTATTAACATTTTAGCTAAGTGCAAGCCACGCCTCCCACTGCCCACTGCCCACTGCCCTCAACTGTCTGTCAGCGAAAAGTTTACGCAATTACTCGCCAAATATTATTTGCTGCTATTGTTGTTGTTGTCTTAAATATTTGAAATTTTGTTGCACTTGATCGTTTTCGAGGCAGAAAATTTGATTTATGTGCATGCAGACATATACGTGGGGTTAAAGGACATGTAGATACAAATGTATCTATCAGATACATGTGTTCAGTTGCTTCATTAATTTGTCATATGAAGCGAAGCATTAAGCAGCGTTGTATAACTCCATGTGACTCTATCGATACATCATTAAGCTCTTCACACACACACCTACACACACACACCTACACACACACACCTACACACACGCAACCATTTGCATTTACAATTTTCAATTAACACACAAATTATGAACTGAAATGCAACGAAAAAAATAAAAATCAAAAATAAGAAAAATAAAATCAAGTAAAAAAGGATAGAGTTCGGAGAGACCAAAAGCAGGAGACCCTGTACCTAACACAAAACTTAAGCCAAAAATATTTCAATCGATCTTTTTGCTTAAAATTGTTGTAAAATTGCTGAAAATTGTTTATTGAATAATTATTGAGTTTATTTACCATTTTGGAAATGTTTATGTATTTAAGAAGACTATTGACTTTAATAAACTTAATGCTTTGTATGACCAATAGACTCTTTGTACATTTCCACTACAGGGCTATAAAATATGAACAATCTGAAATTATGAACATATATACGGTATTAATTTTTTTGAAATGACGCTTAAATTGAGATTTAAATAAAAGTGTCACTCGATTTGCATGCAAAATGTATTGACAATTTCTCGCCGTCTGTGAGAATGTTCTGCAAAACAAAAACGCCAATTTTTTAAGAATTTCAAATGTAGAAAAATTAAGAAATTTAAGAAATATTTTTTTTTGGTTTAAATATAATGAAAAGAAGTTTCAAAGCTTAAACTCCCTATTTGATTCGGCTGTGGAGAATTTCAGGTGAATTACCCGTGATATCGTTTAACGGAACATATGTAAATTGCCTGAATATGGCAACAGGATGACAGAGAACGATGCTGATTTATGTGACTCTAGAGACAAGGGAAAGTGCGGCAAGAACGTTTGCTTTTTGGGGTTTGATGTGAGCTGAAAGCTAGGACGAAAGGCAGGAAAGAGAGAGAGAGGAGTAGGTAGGAGCAGGGGAAGAGAGGGGAAAAGAGGAAAAGAGAGAAAAATGCCGCCTCCTTATGTCAGCAACGTTCTTTATTTATTGTTTGCTCCTTTTTGGTTTGCCGTTAACCTTGATGCCAGCGGCTGATCCGATTTCTCTGCTACATTTTCACTTCCCCCAACCCTAACCCCAACCCCCCTCTTCACAATGTTTTCCCTGATATTTTCCACAATTGTGCCTGCCGTGGGCGACAATTGAAATTATGGATTTTATGTGTCATAAGCTTTTATTGATGCAACAATCAAATATTTATGATGACAATTCCCGCTGACAATGATGACGATAAAAGTGCTTTTAGTATACGTATATTCTCTACAAACACACAGACACACACACAAACACACAGACCACACTTAGAGCTATCTATAGATTTCTATATGATATATATTTGTATGTACATTTACCATTCAGTGAGTGGGAATAGATTTCAGATTTCATTTCATGCACTTTGCCAAAAGGTGAACTTACACACATTTTCTTCCTTTTGTGTATCAAAGGTTTTTCTCCTTTTGAGCATTTTCTATCCTTTTTTTGCCCTTAGTCAATGTGATATATCGCTTTGTGGCACCACAGATGAACAGTCGATTTGAGGAACACTTTTCAAATTGTCAATTTTTTTATGACATTACATCGAGAGTTATCGAGACTTGATTTGCTTTGAGCTTAACTCTTCACTTTGAGTGATAGTTTTGTTGAGTTGAGACCTTAAAGGTCATAGTTTTTATATGAGGGTTAAACCTGTGTAGGTTCCTTTGGGGTAGAACGAAGTTTTTTTGACCTTTATATTGAAATATTTTTCTGTTTCTAGGAATTCAGTTTCCAAAGTTTTTCATACCATGTCTCTTTCGCCTATAATTATTTTATTAAAGGATTCGATTTTTGATAAAAATGTTTATTGTTTAAGAAATTTAGGCCTTTAATTTTAACGTGTCTCAAACTTCGCTTCCTTTCTTCTTTCTTTATTTTCATTTTCACTCGCTTTTGTTCTATGCCTCTTTCTACTTCTTGCTCTGCTTTTTGCCTCCACTTTTTACTATCTTTCTTCGAGTTGCCCACAATTTTTTAATTGTATCTCTCTTCTGTAACAAACCCAAAGGAAATGTGATTAAATACGCTATTTATTAACTCAATAATCGATTTGTCGATTACTCGATTACTCGTTTATTAGCATTTAATCGCATATTAACAGTCTGGCAATTGTTCTAATTAACATAATGTTGCCAGTTTTTTATTACTTTTTTGTTTTTTTTTTTTGTTTTTTGCTGAATATTCAACACGAAGTTAGGCGCAGTTGGGTCAATTGTAGATGTCTGTAAAAAAAAATAAAAGAAGGCGCAGATAATAGTTGAAAATTCGTATAACCAGCTGCCATTACATACAGATACACACTCACACATACACACAGATACACATACACACAGACAGACAGACAGAGGTACAGACAGACAGACAGACAAACTTGCTATAATTTATGTAGAACACATAGACAGAGAGTAAGAGAAACAGGCGGACAGAGGGACAAGAGGACAGCAGGACAGACAGTCAGACAAAGTATTCACCTGGGCTTGCTACAACAGTGTTGGCATTTATAGCTATTTTATAGCCAAGACATGCTATCTTTTATTTGAAGTTTAATTAAAGTTGAAGCTTTGCATTAAGTTATTAAATACTTAAGATTTAAAAGTAATTTGTTGTGTACATTTAACAAAATTTATTCTACAATTGTTGTAAAAAAAAGGCATTAAATAAATAATTATTGTAAAATTTATTTACCTTGTGTTAAGATAGTATTTTTAAATGTCTTCATTAAAGACAGAAAGTGCTTGAAAAATAAAATTTGATTATTAAATAAATTTAAACTTGCTACAAAATTTTTAATACATGCTAAATCACTTGAAATGTAATAAAAAGTGTTTAATTATAGAATAATTATTATAATAATTATAGTAATTATAATAATTAATTGTTAACAAGGGAATTATTTGTTAAATAGTAAAGAAAACTTAAGAAGTCTCAAAATAGTTGCTGTATTTATTTTAAGTAAAGGAAAATAATTTGGATTCTAGAGCGGATAAATTAAAAAAATTTATAAAAATTGCTAAAGTAAAGGTTTTCAGTTTTTTAATCTCCAGTTTCATTAGTATTTTTGCTAGTCTATAAATTACAGATCACTCTGACTTCATCCTATATTCACTGTCAGCATGACGTCATAAAAAAATCAAAATTTCCCCATCGTTTCCATTAACTTTCTTAGACTTTAACTCGAGTACCAATTTCCTCGGCTAAATGCTATAAATGCCACTTCTTTTTGGAAATCTTTTTTCCCATTTGGTGTAGAAAACTTAAACGAATTCTTGTTCTGCGTGCACTCTATCAAGAGTATTCAAGGTCTTGAGTTCTTTTATTCACTGAATTAAGTGGTTTTTAAGAGGATTTGGCACAAAACTGAAACTTCCCTTTGGAAACTGCTCTTAAAACAGGTTTCGATAGAAACTTAAATTAGTTAGTAATTTAAATATAATTAACTTGTTTATATAGCTTTTGCTTAAAGCTAAAATTCGGTTATATTTTGTAATAAAAGTCGAGTTTTTTGTGCTTTTAAAAGCTGACAACACTGTGCCATATACTGTGTCAGTTGTTCGCTCTACCTGCATATCATGTAACCGGACTCAGTATGCTATTCCTTCCGCAGTCAGTACTCCTACTTCTCTTCCTCTTCCCCTACCTGTTTCACTGCTTACCTCCTACTTTAGTGTAATTCTATCCATATGCAGACAGTCAAACAGCGAAATATCTATGAGTGCATTCATTATCCGTAATACACTTACGTGCACTAATGTGCTCTACATTAATGTGCGGGACTGCTTCAAAAATTTAGGTTTTTCCACACAATCTATCTCTTTCTCGAATGCTCTCTGTCTCTGTCTGCTTTTGGGGGCTCTCCCTCTCTCCCTCTCCCTTCTATGCTATAATTCCCTTTACTCAGTTCTCTGTTGATTTCGTGCTCGTTTCCACTTCTTTCTCTTGGGCAACACGTTGCGATTTCCGTTTACATTTTCCAAGCACTGTCCAATTTTCCCTTCTCCCCCTCTATCGTTCTCGATGGGGGCGTGGCCATGTACCGCACCAAAGTGCTGTAAATTGTTTTCATTATCAATTTGTCAAACAAGTTTGTTCAATTTTAAGCGCCAGTTTGTTGGTAAAATTATGTTTAAATTATTACGAAAAAAAATTAAATTATTTATTAATGAATTGAAATTATATGGATATTTTAAGCTTTTGATAGGACATAAATAATGTTCTATTTAAATGTTTTAATGTTTTTACAAACGTAATATTTGCCTAAGTTATTTAATTTGTTAAAAATACAATTAAGAAAAAAATAACTAAATTAAAACTATTATCAAATGTAGAATTTTTTAAAAGGTCTTTAAGACTTGTAATTTTAAATTATTTTAAGATTTATCTACTAAATAAATCTCTGAATTATATATTTTTTTTTATGTAACTTAATGTCATACATTTTTTAATCCAGTTTTTGAAATGTATTGAATACTTTTTGTTTTTAATTGTTTAAAGTACCTAGTTAAATATTTTTACAAACAATATTGAAATACTTCAAATATTTTATTTAAAATGGACAAAAATAATTTCTGCACTGAAAAATAATTCAACTTGTTCATATTACTTTTTTATTAATTGCACAAACAATTTAGTCAAATTTGTTTGACCAGTTAAAAGCGGTAAATTAGTTTTTAAATTAAAATTTTGAGCAAATTTATTTTGCGTGTTTGTAACGTTTTCTCTACGCAAACAAAACCAAAATATTTTAAGTTATGCAAATAGTTTATTAGCGAAATCGAGCCAATGTTTGCCAACAAAAAACTGTCAACAAAAAATAAAATTAAAATAAAAATCAGTGGTGTTTTAAATCGAAATTAAACACAGCTAACGGCAAGTAAATAAATGCATATGGGAAAGCAAATAACAAGGAAAAGTAGCAAAAAAATTACAAGCCAAAAAAAATTTGAGGGAGTGTGTGAGGAAGAGAGAAAATGGGTAGAAATGGAAGGAAGAAAAAGAGGGGAAAATAGAGGGGACAACAAAATTTAATGCAGGCGCAAATATTTTAAATGTTAACAATAAAACATGCGCACAGTAAATAAATGTAACTGAGTGTGGATGTGTGTGTGTGTGTGTGAGTGTGTGTGTGTGGTGTAAACAACGCAGGACAAACGTTGCAAACAAACAACGCAACAAACAAACAGTTGAGCCTAAAAGTATGCAACGCTTTTGCTTCACTTGCTGCTGTCACTGCCGACCATGCCCCACGCCCCTTGCCAGTGTTGGTATTTAAGCTAAATTTAGCTAGAAACCAGCTAGTTTTGTACACTACTTCATTATAAATATTATAAATTTTTTAAATAACTTTGAAAAATATTTTGTATTTTTTAAATCTTTAATTTCATAATTTTAAGTACTAATATTTGAGTCACAGATTAAAAAACATAATTTTAGATACACCATGTTCCTTAAATACATTCGAAAGGCTTAAATAAATATTTTTATTTGTATATTTTAACTTTTATTAATTTAGATAAGAAGAAATTATTTTTGAATACATTTATTTGACTTCTTAAAAATAGTATTTTAAATTTGTTAGTATTTGTAGGTATTTCTAGCAGTATTTGTTTAATCACACTGGCTATGCTGGACCATAAAATTCTGACAACACTGTCTCTCAAACCCTGTGACATCGTTTTCCTGCTACTCCTTCAACCTCTCTCTTCCTACCCCTTTCTCTCTTTCGCTATCTTTTCCTCTGCTGCCCCTTCCGAGGCCTCTTGTGCTGACTGCGCCGCATTCGCATTCAAACAAAAACCGCTTAAAACACTTTACTATCGCATTTTGGAATTGTTCAAATATTTTCTACTTCTCACTCTCTCACCAGCTCTGTCTTTCTCTTTCCCTCTCTCTCTCTCTCTCTCTCTCTCTCTCCTTCCCCCCCCCCTCTCTCTCTATCTCTCTCTCTCACACTATCTGCCTCTTTCTCTCTCTTCCTCCCTTTCCCTCTCTCTTCCTCTCGCTTATTTGCGCTCTCTTTTGCTCTTCTATGCTGCTGCTGCTGTTGCAGTTTTATGTTGCATACCACACGGCGCAGCGCACACTACGACAACAACAAAGCGATTAAAATGCTCAAATATTTGCGTGAAACTGTAAAAAATACACAGAGTGAAAAAAGTTAGTGAAGCAGCAGCAGCAGCAAACAAGACAGGCGGGTGTGCACGGCTGTCAGATGCCCTGCAGTTAACAATGAGGGTTTCAGTTACTGCCTGCCTTGTAGATACCCTATAATGAAAGACCGTAAAGCAAAGTCAAGAAAATTAAGGAGAGCAACAAACCCAAATATGAATTTCATATATTAAGGGAAAGATTCAAAGAGATGAAGTGACAGAAAGAAAATGAGAGAGGGAGAAAGAGAAAGAGAGAGGGAGAAAGAGAGAGGGAGAAAGAGAGAGGGAGAAAGAGAGAGGGAGAAAGAGAGAGGGAGAAAGAGAGAGGGAGAGAGAGATGGAGAGAGAGAGAGGAGGTTGATTTTTTTTATAATTTATAGTATTCAATTCTTGTGTTTGTAATCAATCTGTTTACACAACAAGAAACCAAACTTATATTTGGAAAACACACCCACACACACATTAACACACACACCCACACACACATAAAAAGTGTTAATTTTGAACTTGCTAGAGGCTAATGTTAATATGGATCTGGTTACTGTTACCTACCACAAAGTGACTAAAACAATGAAAAATAACTAAAGGAAAAATTTTAATTAAAATGCGTTAAACAAAAAGAAGTTCAACTAGTTTATACTCTGTAGTCTTCAGAATAGCAAATTAAAACTGAACTAGCATACCCTATGCCTGCCTTTCAATGCCTACAGGGTATCATTAACCGAATTCCTATCCTTGTGGTGTGGATATTTCAACCGTAGAAACTAATTCAAAAATGATATCCATCATTTGAAAAAGGGTAGAAGAAGAGAAGAGTAGAATAGTAGACAAGAAGAAGAAGAAGCAGAAACTACTGCAGTAGAATTGTTAAAATGCTGTCAATGATTCTACATTGAATTTGAAATTCTTTTTCTTTTTCTTTGTGGGATTCAAATATTGTATTTTGTCACACAAAAACTGGTCAATCTACACACAAAAAATACATACACACTTACACCTATTGTCATAGACCACACACGTGCCTTGATTATTGAAAAATAGTGCGAAAAGATAAAGACAAGCGGGGCGGCTTGAAAAGACCCGGTATATATAAGCGATATGTCTATGGAAACTATAGTGAAATACGGCTATAACGACGGCTAAGCGACTGACTATTTAACTTCTTTATAACCGAACGTCGCACTCATCGAAAGGAGCATTCAATTTTCACTTGTGTTTTTTAAATAAAACTAATCTGTTTTCAATGAAAACTAAAATAATATTAACTTAACAAATGTAAACTAACATAACTGGAAAAAATGGAACGTCGCTTTAATTTCGCTAGAACAATGTCGTTATAAGGGGTTCGTCGTTATAACCGGCGACGTCCAAAGCGGAGGCAGTTCCATACAAGCTTTTATGGGGACTTGTTGTTGGCTTGTCGTTATAACCGGATTCTTCTGTATATGCTATAGTTGTGCGATCCGTAGCAAAATATGTTAAGTAGAAGTATATACTAACACCTACATACTCACTAAAGGGGAACATAAAAGAAGTTTTTAATATAACAACAAGAACAATACTGCCAATTATTTATAATTTTCATTTGAACTTTGTTTTGATATTTCATACGAATTTGAATTTAGATTTTCGATTGTTATACCTTTTTGAGCTGAGGAGAATCTGGACTATCGATTTGCATTAAAATATTGTAAAAGATTTCCAAAAATATTTGCAGTCAATTTTTTGAAAAATTGTAAAGGGGTAACATCATGAAATTTGCAAAAATGGGTCGAACGTGATATTTTGAAATTTATATTACGATCGGTTCTCCTATTTGTCTAGAGTTCAGAAAGGTATAACTTTTAAGGTACTACTTCATTTGGCTGAGTTATGAGCATTCAAAATTTAAAATATTATTAATTATAAAAGTAAAGCATTAGGTCAGCTCCCCATCTCCCTTCTTACCCCCCAACCCTCCTAGCATCCTTGACTACTGAAATAATGCGTGCAGTAGAGATGTAAGAAGTGCTACAAATTTGCTAGTCCAAAAGTCCAAAAGATGTAACTGTTTACACAGAGAGCTAACGCATGAAGACCCTTCGTACGTTGTTTTGTACAGGGTCTAAAAACAGAAACCACAATTGTGCAAAGCGGAATAACACAAATGTCGCAATGTGAGGACAATGCACATTGTCATTTGAACTCGATTTGTTTTACAAAAGGATTAATACACACACGCACACAAGTGCACACACACACACACACACACACACACATACATGCATATGGTGAAATCTACAAATCCGCAAATATATTTATTTACAAATATTTTACAGTATGTTTTGTTGGTCAAATGATGGTGAACAACAACAACAACAACAAAAATAACATTCATCAGTCTATCCATAAGTGTGTGTATGTGGTCATGTGTGTGTGTGTGTGTGAGTGTGTTTGTTTGTGCCAGTGTGTGTATTTAGTTTAAGTTGTAGTTACAAAATATATGCACAAGTCTGGCGAAGTTGTTTATATTGTATGCAACGTAGGCATTGAATTCACACGAACTGATCAACTACCACATACCCTATAGTTTGCTAACATTACTAGCACATAAAAAAACTGTATTTAATTCAAAATATTATGGGTTTAAGAAAAAGATTTTTTAAAATCAAATGTTTTCCAACCAAAAATTTGTAGTAATTTTTTAACAATTTTGTTTGACAATAAAAAATTAATTCTCAAGTCAGTTGTACCGCACTGTACAGGGTATGTAAAGACAAGCGCAAAGAGACGAGTGCAAAATGAATAATTTGTGTGACAATGTTGTCTGAGTTTTTTCTGCCTGAGCCGGAGCTAGAGTCGGAATCAGAATCGGAATCGGAGCTGGTTCCTGTTTCGAGTCGTTTTTTCGGGCACTGGCAAATGCAAATGCAAATGGGGGCAACAACAGGGAAAAAACAAAAAAAGTATCTTAACATTTGCATCTTTTACATGTGCATTGTGTGTGTTTTCAAGTGAGGAGCATGATGAGAGGAGCAGGAAAGGAAGATGGTGAGGAGATGAGACGAGAGGAGAAGGCGTGGGAGGAAACTGGAAGTCAAAGATTGTGTTTGCATACAGAAGAGGATGGTAACAATGTGTAGGTTATGTTAACCAGAACGTTGAATCCGAATCAGGAACAGAAACAGAACCGCAATGCACCTGATAGAAGAAGGGGAGGAAGATAAGGAGAGGGAGGAGGAGGAGGAGGAGGAGGAGGAGAAGGAGTCGAAAGTTGTGGAGAATGAGGAAGTGAATTGGTTGATAGGATTGTTTACCTCCCTTTACTTCCTTCCGCTTTTCCTGTTGCTAATAGTTTAAATTCATCTGCATGTCTCTCTCTCCCTCTCTCCCCCTCTCTCTCTCTTTCTCTCTTTTCTGTGCTACTCCATCTCTCTCATTCTATTTGTGTGTCTGGTTTCACGCTTTATGCACTGCTAATGATTTCATGTCGTCTCCAGAGTTGCCACGTCATGCTACTGAAGCTGTGCGCTTTTGTCTTTATTTGACTGAAGAGTGAGAGAGAAAGATGAAGAGAGACAGAAAGATAGAGACAGGGATAGCGAGAAGCATGCATCAAAATTTGAAGCGCTGTCAAAGTTATTCAAGACTTTGGACAAGGTGAATCCATTATTTGCTGATGTCCAAGTTCTTTCTCAAGTTCTTTAGATTAAGAGTTGCTTAAAATTTCATATGCACTCGATATAAAAGTGTTTAAATTTAAATATGTTTGCGTATTAAGTATTTAAAGCTGTTTTAAAACGGGTTTCCAATGAAATTGTGGTAATAAAGCCAAGAATTTAATTATCTTTAAGGCAGAAAAAGGCGTGGCAGAGCCCTTAAAGTATATACATTCATTAAAATTGCATATAAATTGGACAACACTTGGCGTGGAAAACTTTAAGGTATGAATAGTTTATGTTTGTTGGATCAAAAACACTAAAGAAGTCCATAAATGAAAATTTTTTTGAAAGATTTCATCAAAACTCATAAATTTCGTTGGTTATGTACTTTGGCATATCCCAGACAAATTTGATTAGAATCGGATAAATATATCATATAGCTTTTATAGGAAAACTTTAGCTCTCAACTAATTTCCTTACTAGCATATAATGCATTAGGAACAATAACGGGGTCTATTACTAAAGGCTCTCTTGACTACTGCTTTCCTTCCAGTTTCAGTTGAATTATATCGGATTTACATCTATCATATATTCTACTATATAAATATTGTCTCTTTAGCCCACGAATAAATTACGTACAGCTTTACTTACCTTTCTTTAAAGTTTAACAAATATTAATTTGTTTAAAATTATATTTATTTAATGCTGAAATTTTTATCTTAACCCTTCCATTCCCCTAAAAATGTACAAATATATTATTTCGTATGTATTTTTCTTTATTTTGCAGTTTTTTAGTTTTTCACTTAAATTTTCTTTTTTAAATTTGAGTTTTTATTTATACTTTTATTTTTATTGTTAATATTATTTGTTTGTCATACAGTTTGTTGATGTAGTTTTTTTTTTTTTTTTTTATCATTTGTTGATCAGAAATTTACAATACATATAGAAACGATTTTATATACACGAAACTTAAGTTGAAAACCATAGAATTACGGAGCTATTTGTTTTTTTAATTAGCAGATTTTTAAGCCCTTTTTTTTGAAGTATTTTCTAAGTGTAAATCCAATTTTGATTGAGTTTATATATCTTTTTCCTTTTTTCTGTTTTAAAGTGTTTCCAGTTACAGCTTTGAAGGTGTGTCATAAATAGAATTTGTTTTTCCACTAAAAAATTATTAAAATAATTTTGTGAAATTTTTATGAGAATTCCTGTTTTGCGAAGCTTAAAAATTGTTTTGAGTCAAACTTTTAAGTAAGTAAATATTATTAAATGAAAAAGTTAAAAGTTAGTTAGTTAACAAACTGATTTTATGTGAATAATTTAGATGGTTTTTGTTTATGCAAAGCTGAACTGAAAACAACTTTTATATTTTTTTTAACTGTTTTTAGTATTACGTCTTTTTTATGGGGGCTAGAATTTCTGTAGCTTAGACATTGAATGCATTACTGATATTGTTAGTTGTTGTCTTTTAAATTAACTTTCGGTATGATCAACTTAGTCAAACTTAGCTTAAAAACAATCCTGCGTTTATTTTATATATATATATATATTTCAAATTGTTGCTAATTTTGCCATTTTTTTTGTTTTTGTTTTAAATTTAATTTTTTTTGTTGTGTATGTATATTTTTACTTATAGTTGTAACTTTGATTTGCTATGCGATATCATGTTATCCACATCAACATTTCCACACAAAAAAAAAAAAATGCACCACATTATATCCTATATGTATATATATATATATATATATATATATATATTTATATATAAATATTTATTATTAACTTTATTTATTTATTATTTAAAATGTATTTCTTTCATTATGTTTTCTTTTTTTTCTCACTTTTAGTAATACATTTGTGGTACGTATATTAAGTCAGAGTACATCTTGGATTAGTCTGTATTAAGTAGTAAGTAGTAGCGTTTAAGTGGGTTCTTGGGGGCGTGGTTGAATCGAGGGGCACATCTGTGTTTTTTTTTGTATTTCGGAATTATTTTTTTGGAAACTTTTTATTTGGTTTGAGAAATTTATATATGTATTTAGTATATTCATTGCTATTATCGCATATTGAATATCAGAACACACATACATACATAAATATACACATCCATAACGGTATATGCTATTTTTCAGATATTTCTTGTCGTTTTTAAGAATTAGTTTTTGGTTTTAGTTTAAGTTTTAATTTTTATTTTAGTTTTTTTAGTTTAATTTGCATTTGGCACATTTTGACTTGTTTGCAGTTTACACAAAATTTAACAGAGAATAAAGCGAAACTGACACACACACACACACACATATACACGTAGGTGTGTGTGTGTGTTCTTATGCTTGAAGCTTGAAGAGTGAAAGAGAGAAGATGAGGGAACGAGAGGCAGAAGAAGTCAGAGTTTGTATGCAAAAAAATTTAAAATCTTAACTATTTCTCAGATTAAACGCAATTCTTTGAGCTTAACAAAGATATTGAGCAAAATTTAACTAAAATAAAAAGCAAAAAAATAAATTAAATTAAAAAAAAAAAACAACAACAATTCTTAATTGTTAAACAAATAAGAAAAGCAACAAACGATTTCCAACACTACAAATAGGTGCAAATATTTACAATTTTGTAGTCGATAATAACTTATCGATTGTTTGAGCTGAAATATACTAAGTATATATAACTATATGTATATATATATATATATATATATATAACTAGATCGTATATGTATATACAGAACCCTCTTTAACTTATCCATACATGATGAACATAAGATATTGAAAACATAAATTTATATATAGAATATACATATATATAGTATTATATATAATATGTATATGTCTGCATGGAAAGCTTGGGGTTATCGGGTGTTATCGGGTAATATCGGCTTGATTATTTACCGTTATATATGCATATCATACCAGATTTAGTACTTGGAGTAGCCAAAAGCCTTTCGAAGAACCATTTAACATTTAATTCTTTAATATTCAGCTAGTAAAAATATTCTTGCAATTTATTCAGATATTGTGTCGTATCGGAAAAGTTTTGAAAAAGAGCAAAAAAGCAAGTAAATAATTTTTTAAATTAAAAGAAATTTTTCTTTTAAATCTTTTATAAAAAAAACTTTTTAATAAAAAACAATTTTTGGTTGAAAAGGATTTTTTTTTTAAAAAACTTTACATTTTTATAAAGGAGTCTAATGTCAAAAAAAATTCTAAACAATTTTTTTTAGTCGTTAAAAAATGTAGAGTAAAAAAAACATTTTTTTTTTTTTTTTTTTTTTTTAATAATTATTTTGGTTTAAATTTGAATCATAATGCTATGGAGAGTATTGGAAAGATCTTAGGTTAATTTATAAAGGAATTACAAAAATATTTTTGGGAGAATTAACACAGATAATGGTTTTGAATAAATATTTTTTAAATATTTATAAATTTTTTTTAAATTTAATTTTTTGTTATTAAAAAAAATTGTTTTTCTGCAACTTCTTTTAAAAGAAATATATTTTTTTTTTTTTAAATAATAAATAAATCGTTCTATTAGTTACAATATTTTTAAAAAATTTAATTGCAAGAGTATTTTAATATTCGGCTTTGCCGAAATCAACATTTTCAACATTTACTTTGACTTGGTATTGTTTTTCTTTTGTTGTTTATCTTTAGAGATTTTCATCGGTTTTCATATTTTCTTTTTTCTGTTTTTTACTAACGAGGTAACATTTAAACGCTTTTTTTTAATTAATTTATTTTTTTTTTTTTTTTTACCATTTTTGCAATTTTCTTTTAGACTTAACTACTTAACTTTACGCGTATTTTAGTATTGAATTATTGAACCACTAAGTTTTCCACTCCACATTCAAATTTTTGGGAGGAGGGCGTGGTTATTGTGGTTGGTTACTCTTGTCCTTTGGCCATTTGTGTGTGTGTGTGTGTGTGTGCTAGTGTGTGAGTGTGTTTCGTGTGTGTGTTTATTGTTGATGTAATGCCTTTTTTTATAATTACAATTTAATTAAGCTATAATACCAAAGGTTTTTTCTTATTATTGTTCGCCTTTGTTTCTCTTGCACCATTGAACATCTTACAAGTTCCGGAACTTTGAGTGGTTCCATTTTGTATGCTACCTTTTGACACATAGCACCACTTTGTTGTTAACAATATGAATATGGCTAATATAAGTGTGTTTAATAGCCGCATTCCTGTTGTTGTTGCTGTTCTTGACGCTGCACTCTCGATTTCCGTTTCCTGGCTGCGATCCTTGTACAGGCGGCCATTTTGATTGCGAGTACCGTCTTCGTGACGGTTCTCTTTGACCACCACTTCGTTCTTCTGTGGAGGCGGAGAAATTGTGTGTATTGAGTGTGTATAGAGTGTGTGCGTGTGCGTGTGGTGTGTGTGGGTGCTTATGGAACTTACCGTTACTTCATTGAGATCCTCCTCGCGAAGCGTCTTCTTGCCAGGACGTTCCATCTCTGAAAATTGTGCAGACAAATAGTTTGAAATTGGATTAAGTAGTTAAAGGATTAAGTTATAAAAAGAACTTGATAAATTTTTATGAAAAAGAAAATTAAGTAAAAATTAAATTAAAGTAAAATAAACTCAGAAAAACTAAAAAGCTTTTAATAAAAGTCTTTAAAACTCACATTAATTGAAGAAAAACCTTTATCACTTACCATATAGCCTAATAGTGCCTTCGGTATCTCCAATGCTGTTCTTTGAGATACACTTATAGCCACCAAAATCGGTAGATTGCAAACGCCTTATATGAAGTATCATCTCAATCGAATACATATTGTTCTCCTTCTCAGTGAGAGCATAACGATCACCGGCAATTATCATTTCACCTGTGGGAGAGAAAGTGAAAGAAGTTGGAAGTTGGTTAGTAAGGAGTGTACACTGAGGAAAAAATGTCCAAACATTTATATTAAACATAAAGAACAAAATGTTTTAAACTTTAATACATTCATTTTAAACTTTCTCTCCTTAAAGCAGCTTTAAAACTATCTGAATGATTGTTAAACGTTTCATTTGTTCTTTTAGTTTATTTTAAATTTATCTTTTCTTTCTTTTAAGCCTTGCACTTTATTCAAGAAGTACACTAAATTGAAGACCACAATTTAATTGAATTTTAAGAAGTCCTTTTCTATCAAAGTATATAAATGAAAGGTTAACTCAACCAACATTTCGTTGTTGAAATTTAGAAATAAAATAAAAAGTTGTGGGAAATGGAAAGGCTGGTGAAAATGGAAAAGGTGTTAAAAATGTGGAAAACTGTTGAAGCTGAAAATGTTGAAATGAAACTAGAATTTGAACTCGTGCTGTCACGTTTGCAATATACGTCAAATGCACTTGATGTTGCCACGACAACCAAATATTTCAGCATCGAAACACGAACCAAATAAAGACAAATTGCGGCATTGAAAGGTTTATAAACCAATGGCAAGAAAAAGGAGACGAGTAAGACAAAAAGCGGGTTAAAAGAGAGAGGGGAGAGGGAAGGAGAGAGAAAGAGAAAGATAGGGAGACAGACAGAGGCAGAGAGTGACAGAAAAGTGGCGAAAACCTAACCAATAAGCCGATAGGATAGAAAATTATACTCTTGTTAGGCCTCGACTTTCGAAGACCCTGTTTCTGCTTGGTTTCTTCATGATTCATTGCCATGAAAAGTTGTTCCTAATATTACTAACGGGTTTATTATTATATTAATACGAAGCAGCTGAATTTTTAAAGTATATCCTTTCTAAATCATAAATATTCCATCTTAAACTATAAATTAAAAATAAATTCTTTAAATTAAAGACTTTCCAAATTCATTTTTGTCATAAATGTTTCATGTAATTTAAACACCCTTTGTTAATTGTAAAATACAGGGTACAACTTACCATTCTCGCGTTGCCAATAATTGATGGCTTTGGGCGATGCTTCAACGTTGCAAATTAATTTGACATCCGTGAGAACCGGAGCTCCAACCAATTGATTTGGCACTTGAACCAGTGGATGAACTAGACAGAAATAACAAATACAAAAAGAATAGAGAATTAGAAGGAGACAAAGTTACTCATTATTAACTACTATGATCTTGTGTCTCATACAAAAAGTTAAAACCCGATTTTTTGTACCACCGAAATACTGAAAAAATCTATTTTGTTTATAATAACAAAAAGAACTTTTACGCTTTTAATTGAAATTTAATTATTTTTTGGCTGTAAAATTCCCCCAAAATTCCCTCCAAAATCGTTGTCAAAACCAGAAATTTTCACGGTTAGCGGCAAACATTTTTATCTGGCTACAAAATGAGGTATTTTGGCTAAGAAGTTATTAACAAATTATATGTATTTATTATTTATGTGTTTTAAATCTATTCGCAAGCTTTAATCTACAGGGTATCTATGCTTTCGCTTTCCCCTTTTTCCACTGCTTGTTTTTCCCTTGTAAGTTTTAGTGGCAGTTTGAGGTTTTTCCTTTTTCTTTTTCGTTTTTTTGTGGTTTTTTTTGTTCTCTGTTGTCTTTGCCACTGTCTTGGCCAAGTGCTGTTAGCCATGCCGCTGGCCAACATTGTTTTTGGCTTTTCAACTTTGCTACTGGCTACCGTATTTTTTTTCTTATTGTTTTCCAGCTTCTACATTTTGTTTTTCTTTTCTTTTTTGTCCTTTTTTCCCCTTTTTTTTTTGTTAGCTTTCCGGTGTTGTCTGCTTTTTTGGCTTGTCTCCATGCCACGAGCTTTGCTCGGACCATTGGCTGCGTTTGACCGTTCATTATTGGTCAATTTATTGGATTTGTTCATGCCTCAGTCATATGTGTGGTGCTGTCAATTTGGCAGGTTTCTGGCTAGATGTTTGAAAGTGTTTTGGATTTCTACATGAAAGTAAGTCGGTGGAAACCAAACTTCAAAACGACATTAAACGACAATTAGTTAATTGTTAAATGAAAGATTAAATCTGGGAATTAAATTTAATTTAAAATGTATTCTAGTTCAAAAAGTCTGTACTCAAGTATTCCATACTCAGCTTTAAATTCGATTAGTTTATAAAGAGTGGATAAATATTAAAAAAATCGAGCTCGCTTAGTTCTTTTTTCTTCCAAAATATTTGTATTTTTGTGGCCGTTCTTCTACTCTTAAAGTACTACCAACACTGCTCATATCTGTATGTAAGTGTGTGTGCGTGTGTGCACGTGTGTGTTGTGTCTGCTTCCACATAATGTAGCATATGTCATGTGTTGTTAGTGTCGATTCGTGCAGTAATCTTTTGCACCATACTTTTGTCCTCTTTTTATAGTTGTTTGTTGTTGTTGTTGTTTTGTTGTTTGTTGTTTGTTGTTGTTGTTGTTGTTTTGCTGTTGTTGCATTGGCCTATCCCTTATTGAAAATTCAATTTGTTCTAATAGAGTTTTGCAACTGTTGCAACAGCTGAAGTTACAACAACGTCATATGCGGCGTATGCGTAATTTTACGTCACACTAGCTTTAAAGGTATTTCAAAGAAACTGATGCCACTGAAATAATTTGAGGGATTATTATGTATTATAAGAGACCATAAATTAGATACTTGGCTAATAGAAGTAGTAAGATATAATGAAGGGCGAGGAAGAACATTTGTAAAATAAAAACTCTGAAGTAAGAAATATGATATTTTTAAGAAATTATGAAAAAAGAGAATTAAATTAGAGAAAAATGGAAGCTGACTTCTATAGTAAGAATAACTGCACTTCGATGTGCCTAGTTTAAACTTGCACTCTACAAATTTCTAAAAAGAAAGGTCAAATCGATGAAACGATATTGACAGTAAATGTTGGAATAGTAACAGAGAGCATAGGACAAGGCTACAAGAGGTGAAGAAAGACATGTCAAGTAAAGAAGATCTGTTTAGAAAGCTATAGTGGAGCTACTCGACTGTAATATGCCCAGTAGTACGCTTCAAGCGGTGTTAAATCTGATCATTCCTTCGGACAATTGGGATGTCATCAAAACGAGATAAAAGATTTGATTGCAGTTAATTGCAAAGATAAAGCTTTAAGACTAAGTGGGTTGAACTAAGCTCAACTTTTGTACTAATACTTTTCTTAAGAAAAAGGCCAAAAAAAAAGGCCAAAAAAGTCAAAAGGAACGTTACTGAACTTACTTATTTTAAATACTAATTAATGTTAATTAATTTTTGAGTGTTTTAACTTAAGTGCCATTTTTTTGTAGTTGGCAAAACGCTTTCGTCACTAGATTGATGGCAGGTTAAGGGGCTTTGGATATGTAAACGCAGCTTTTGAAAAGGATTCGCATTAAAAGACTTTAAGTAAACGAAGAAAAGCCATTAAGCTTGATTAATTCTAAGCTCTTAAGCACTTTCCACCTGTGGAGCTTTAAGTGTTCACAGTGTGTGTGTGTGTGTGTGCATGTGTGTGTGTGTGTGTGTTTGAAGGTTACTGTGTTAACCCACCAAATAAAAAGTACCACCTTCTACCCAACACACACACGCACACTCCTACACCTCCTGAGCTTTGCTGTTGTTTGTCTGCTTGTTTTTCGGTCTTGTCTGAATGGTGAAAAGAGCCAAAAAGCCACTTAATTTTCTGATTAAAATCAATCAAGCAAAACGCTGAAGCAGCTCAAGAAATCAACCGTTGCTGGATTAAAGCCATCATCATCATCATCATCATCGTCGTCGTCGTTGACGGATAAAAAAAATTGGGGCAACATAAGGTTAAGCCAAAGGAGACGTAAAAACGTTCAAGAAGAAATTAGGAGATGGGAGAAAAGGAGGAGATAGATAGAGAGAGAAAGAGGGAGAAGGGAAGCATTAGAGGGAACGTTGAGGGCTAGGATAGGGTGGGGAGGGCAGACAAGGGGCGTGGCCATGAGGGTAACCATATGGGTTTTTAAATTGAAATTGAGACGAAGCCGTCGTCGTCGTCGTCGCAGCAGCGAACAAAGGCAGAAGCAATAAAGACGAAGCAGAACAAGAAGTGGAGCAGCCAAAGAAAAGAAGAAGAAGAAGAACAAGCACACTGAATGACAGAAAGACAGATAGACAGACAGATGTGGAAGATGAAAATGAAATGACAAACGAAATGAAATGAAACGAAACGAAATGAAATGAAATGAAATGAGAGTAAGTAAAGCTACAGAAATTGAAGCAGATAACAAAAATGGAAATTAATTTTTGCGGCGAAAGAAAGAAAGAGAGAGAGAGAGAGAAAGAGAGGGAGGGAGGCGGAGAGGGGACTAATAGAGAGAGAGACAGACATGTTTAAGTAGGACAAAGCCTTTGAGGTGCAAACATTTTGTGCCGTGTCAATATAATTTGTAGATAAGATCTGTCAACCACCAACACCAAGAAAATTGCACCCTCCTGTCACTCTTGTTACTCGCTTTATACTCTAATATGCGGCATTACAGTTTCCATGCAAAGCTTGTGACGTAGCAGATGCAGTAGAGAACTCTTCTGATTTAAAGTTACTGTTATCTTACTAGACGTAATTTTGAATAGGATTTAATAAGTTAAAAATAGTTATATATTCGGTAAGATATATACTATTTTCTAAGATACATCCCAATCAAACTCATACATTAGGTGTTTGCATTAAATTTCATGCGCTGCTGCAGCCCTAAAGGATGTGCAAGTGCGAGCAGTATGCCAATAGACCTTGGTACTCCGAATAAAGGTAAAATTTTGTAGCTTTAAAGCTGCTCCATTTTTTTTTGTTGCTTTCTTTGTTCTTATTTTTACTACAGAAACGTGACGTTCACACGCCAAGTATGATACCAAGACGCACGTCTAGACTCATTCCCCAGATCGCTGCAGCTCTTTGAAACCCCTTTCCGCCACCCACTGGCACTCCCCCTACTTGTACGCCCACTGGATGCTTTCCCTTCTGAGTTGCTAATGCGTTTGGAAAGTTTGTGTCGACCACGTGAAGGAAAGGTGCCGGAAATCGAAACGGAAACGGAAACACTTGCAGTTCACGTTTATTGCGTTATGCTGCGGTTCCTTTTGTCATACCCGTTAGTTGTAGTTTGATAGGGTATTCAAATATTCATATTTTCAAGTGGCCCACCCTGTATAAAAAATATGAGCAAGTTTAATTTCAACACCTAAAAGCATGCAACACTTTTTCATCGTTCGGGTAGACAGGTATTTGGTAGTCGGACACTTAACCTAATCGTTCAGATTTTTGGATTTTCCGTAGAGCGCTTTACACGCACATCCGTCTTGCACTTATGACTACGATTATTATTGTTATTGTTATGCGAGTACTTGAGCATGAAAAATGTGAGGTTAACTTTAAGTATACTCACAGTGCACCTGTAGCTTCATCCGTTTGCTAACTGTTGGGGGTACTCCATTCGAGGCGATGCACATATATGCACCCATTTCCGATCGCGTGACTTTCGACAGCGTCAACATTTCACCCTCAACTGAAATGGCTGCAAAATATAAAATATTTCCACGATAGACATGCGGTTAGTTTTACTACTACTCATCACCTCTCCTCTCTGCTTCTTCTTCTTCTTCTTTGTTCGTGCTCTTACCTTTGGTTTTCTGATGCACGCCATTGCGTGCAATGATCTCACGTCCATCCTCACGACGCCAAATGATCTTTGGCTTGGGATGGCCGCGTGCACGGCAAACCAATTTTGCGGATCCACCTTCGGGTACCATCATATCCCCGGAGGTTTCCTCGTTGATAATGTCCGGCGGTATAACCACTTCCAGTGTGGCGGTCTATGATGTCAAAATGGTAAGAAAAATGGTTAAGATTGTATAAGAAAAGTAAGGCTTATCCTCGTTATATTATACTTAAGAAGAGTACAGGGTCTATTAGGTTTGTCAAAAGCGAAGTGTGTGTCTCAGGCAGAAGGAGCAATGACCATCTGTCTGTCTATCTTTCCGTTCGTCAGTTTGAACTCCTGGATCTCTGAGACTTAAAGAGCTAGAACCACCAAATTTGGAATGCAAGTTCGTTTATATCTTACGATAACTACTATACAACTATCCCCTATAGCTCATATAGGTCAAACCGGTCAAAAATGGCTTATCTGTATGGAGAAATGCGCACTTGAATGAGTACGGGGTCTTTTAAGGTCTGCTCACTCGACTGTAGTCTTTCTTATTAGTTGCCGATGCAGTCGTAATTAACCTGGCTTGTTGCATACTGGACATGGTCTATTTTTGTTTGATTCTGCTCTCAATCCAGATTGAATCAAGCGAACAAAAGCAAGCAATTTGCAGCCAAAGAACATTTTATTGTTAAGTTGGCTGCACTGCAGCATTTAATGACGTCACAAATTATGCATTGATTCCATTTTAAGACAAATTAATTGATTCGTTTGTTTTCTTGTACTATTGCAACAACGATAAACACAAAGGGGAAGCAGCATAAACAGTAAAATAACAAGTAATTGTGACATTAAGTGAATTTCCTTCAATTTATTTTTATTTTTTTGAAGCCAAAAACGTTTAAATTTGACTGTTGCGTCATAAAGTAAAGAAAAGGTTCCGCGAATCGCAAAATTTAAGCCAAATACGACAAGAGTAAAAAAATAGAATAATGGAAAGGGCATTGAGAGGAGTAGAAATGGTGAAGGAGAGAGGAGAGAGGAGAATGGAGTGTGGAGTGGAAGGGTTAAGAGGCAGATGTGAAATTGACGCCGCCTCTGACTCTGACTCTGACTATGATTTTGATTCTGACTGTGTTTGCATTTTATTTGTCTCATATTTGCTTTTCACTCAATTCGTTTTGTTAGCTTGATTTTATAACATGCCGTTTGCCGACAGAGGGCGCTGCCGTCAGCTAGTTAGAGTCGCTCACAGTGTTGCCAAATTTCATAAAATGGCTTAATTAAATATCAAAATAAGTTGAAAATCAATTAATTGGCTCTTTATCTAAGCTTTTATATTAAAAAAGCATAAAACTATAAAATTAAATTAAATTAAATTTAAAAATTGATCAACAAAAAAAAAAACACTTTTTATAGTAATGAAATATAAGTAAAAGATGCATAAAAATTCCAAGATCAGCAAACATTTGATAGGGTTCCAAACAAAAATTTATTAAAGCTATAAAACAGGGGACTGGCAGAATTTTAGCCAAATGGCAACACTGACGACAACGCGACGCACAATGAGGAAAATGATGAAATGAAATGAAATTGAAAACGCAATCGTTTTGCACATGTCGTGAGCATAAAATGGACGAATTTGAGGCACCAAAAGCAACGCTGCCTCAACTCAACGAAGTTGATGAAACGGCAAGCACAAACACACACAAAACCACACATACACACATACAGGGGGAATCACACACACACTTATACATCTACAAACGCGCTGCCACATTGTTTATTCTTCATTTTTGTCATTAAAGCGCTTTATTGTTTATATATCGTGTTAAAATGTCAGCAACCCTTTATCCCCCCTCTCCCAGCCTCTCCCTCTCTCTCTCTCTATCTTTCCCTTTCTCCCTCTCTTATACATATGCTCAAAAAATGCCCGCAGATAGGCTGGCAACGCTGCACCGTTCCATTGACAACAAACAGTCAAAGGCAAACGACAACTGCAGCTCTAGATTAAATTCATTTTATTTTATTTTATTTTATTTTAATTCATTTCATTTCATTTAATTTTGTTCATTTGTTTATTTGAATTTCAACTATTATTATTACATTCTTTTTCTCGATTCTTGTGCCATTCGAGACTCTGTAAATTAGTAGTACAGGGGGTGTATAGGAATAAAATGAACATAAATCAACTTTTATTTATTTATTTATAAAATTTTAAAAATTAAAAAGAGATTTTGAAATGTTTCCCAAAAAAAATTATGACTTCTTAAAATGTTGTTCCTAAAACATTTGAGGTCCTAAAACAGACATTTAAGCTTAAAATTTGTTACTAAAATAAATAACTTTGAAATATTTTACGTTTTAAGGTGAAAACTTTTTTTAAACATAATTTTTCCCTTATATAGTTTGTCTTTTTGTCTATAAATAAAAGTCGTTTATCATAAGTCATAAAATTAAATTTGTTTCAAGTTTATGAATGTAATAAATACATAACCCTTTTTGGTATTATTCAGTCTCAGTCTAATCAAAAAATATCAATATGTATGATCTTCTTTTCTAAACTTTAAATTCTTACAGTTTTTTTTAAAACTAATGCTTTTAACCCTTTTTAACCCTGTACTTGAACTTAAAAGTTCTTAACAGTCGGAGTATCCAATTTTCTCTCAACAGGGTCGCTTGCAGTCGTGTTCCTTCCACTCTAGCCTTGTTTCCCAGTTGTTATTTGTTTTTATTTTATTTTCTGTTTATTTTTTACACATAATAAAGTTCCACAAAGCGAACTGATATCAACTGATGCCAAGCTCTTTCTGATAAATTGCAATAAAATGAGAAATAACTACACATATTTGAAATCGCAAACAGATTAATTTCCCTTCGGGCACCAGTCACAAACACATATCACAATGTGCATGTGTGTGTGTGTGTGTTTGTTTGTGTATCTGAATTCCCGCATTAAGTGCAGATTACATATTTTAAATGCTTCCGTTAACAATATTCAACAATATGCTAAATTTTTTCTCATATTTGATTTTTTCTTTTTGCTTTTTGTTATTTAAACAGTTTATTTACTAACATTTATGTTGACGTAACAAACATTGTATTTATGTTATGTTTGATTCATTTAATCCTTGGCTGGAGTATGCTATTTGTTTAACACTGTACACTGTACACTGTACACTGTACACTGTACACTGTACACTGTACACCTCTTCACATTTTTTGCATTTTCCTATTCGAGTTTGAAATTGAACTTTTGGTCAGAAAAGCATTCAGTGTCAAAGGATTTTCATTCCATTACTGCCCCTAAAAGTATGCTAATAAAATATTTTGAATAATTTAGATTAAAATGGAAGGAGTGCTGCCAATTTTCTGTTTTTAGCTTGTAATTCAACCGGATTGGCGAGTATTATTAAACTGTTTACAGTAGAAAAATGTGAATGAAAAACTAAAATGTATTAAAGTTTTAATAGAAATGTTCATTTTGAAATTCTACATTATTTAAAATCTGGAAGTGAAATTTCGAAGTTCCTAAAATTTTATTTCACTATTTTTAGCCATTTAACGCTGGTAACACTAAGTGAAACTTGTAATCCGCGTTACTCTAAAGTGAAAAATATAAATAATTTGGGATAGAGGTAAAATAAGGAAGGGAAAACTAGCTTTATTTGTAGTCCATTTTGTATTTTAATAAACTATTTAATTATATATATTTTTGTTTTATTAAAAAAAGTGTAAAGGTTTAAAGTTTCTAAATCAATTATTAAATTATAGGCTTAACGATATGTGTTTATATCTATGAATCAGACTGTTATCGATAACAGGCACTACTTCAGACCCAAAACTTTGAGTAATAATTAAATTATTTTAAATCGCAACTGTACATATTGTGTGATTACAGTATCGTAATTTAGAGGTTTGCTAGGGTTTATCGTAAAATCAAACTGTTTTCGATAAGAGGCTACAGAAATGTAATGTGTATAGTTCAAATACCTAACTGAGCTTACTTCGTCTTTAACTTGTAAAGTCGTCTTCGCCAAAATGCCCTATCATTCAATGTCCACTTGTTATCGATAACAGATTAAAGCATATATTTATGTTCGACTTACTTGCATTTTCATTGGATCCGTATTAACCTGACACATATATTTGCCGGCATCCTCCATTTTGACGCTACGTATGTTGAGGGTCCATGTGTTGTAATCGTTATGTGTCACCGATAATCGATCATTGTTGGTTATCACATGCTCGTGTATGGCCAAAATCGCCTTGGCATCGGCCTTAATCCAAGCGACCTGATGATGGACAGCGACAACAACAACAACAACAATAGTTTGCACAATACCAGTGGCAACAAAAAAACAAAAAGAAACAAGACCAATCGATAACAGTCGATAATTATCGTTTCATTCCATTTCGTTTCGTAGGCGTATAAATTACAGATTTACGTTTGTTAATAGTCATAAACATATTATTAGAGTCATTTTCAAGCGTTGCCAGACAGTTTTTTTTTTGGTCATCATCAACATCATCAACAAACAGAGCATTCAGCAATTTCCGGTTCATTTTTTGTGTGTGTTTTTTTATCGTAAAGGTTTGTTGTACCATCGAAATCGATTTGCGGATGTATTAGAATTTAGTTGAAAGTTTCGTTTTGCGGCGCCAGTTGGCGTTGCCATTCGCGTTGGACAGGCGGAAGAGAAGGTGGAAAGAGAGTGGAGTGGGAGAGCAGAGGATGAGGGAAGCGAATTGGTTTGAGTTTTGGGTGAAGGGAAACGAAGTTTTTGTGTCAACGATACAAAAGTTGGACGTTTGTTGGTGTCGTTTGGTGTCAGTGTCGTTGACAATGCCAGCACCGATGGCAGTAGAGTTTGGGAGAGGGGGCGTCAGGGACGAAGGGCGGGGCATGAAGCATCGTTGCGTTCATCGTCATCGTCATCGCCATCGTCATCGTCGTCAGATGTCAGCGCAATTTGACGCCATTTCCATTTTTGTTGCAAGCCAAAACGCAATTTTATCGTTGTTGTCCCGTTGTTGTTCATGCCGCAAGTTTTTCGCAAGTTTTCCCCATTTGTAGTCGTTGTCGTTGTCGTTGTTTTTGTTAGGATATCAAATCGGGATATTTCAAGTGCAATTAGTGGAATTGGTTTTGTGGTTGGTCATTTGTGTGTCAGTTTGTTTAGTTTTTTTTGTTTGTGTTGAGAAAGAAGAAAAAAACATTTGGCAATTAGTAAACATTTGTCATCGCTTTCATCAGTTTTCTTTTGATTTAAACTGAAGAAAACCCATCAGAGAATAAAACGTATATAGTATATATTTGGATGGGGGCTGGGAAATGGGGTTTTTTAATTTTTGTCAGGTGCATTGCTAACATTTAACTAGCTACTCTACTTACTACCATAAATAAATAATCTCACGCACTTGCAGGAAGCTCAGAAAATCAACTACAGAGCAAAAAGAATACAAAAATAAAAACATCAGCAGAATTAAAGCATAATAGTTGTGGTGCAAAAAGTGTTGCCTACTTTAGTGGGCTAATGTTAAAAAATACATTGCATGTGTGTATGCATGCAGCCCCACACACACACACACACACACACACACACACACACACACACACACACACACACACACACACACACACACACACACACACACACACACACACGCACACACACACACACGCACACACACACACACACACACACACGCACGCATACACACACACACACGCACACACACACACACACACACACACACACACACACACACACACACACACACACACACGAAAGTGTGCTGGACAGTTTTCATTAACGTAATGTTTAATAACAGACTGAGAGGCAAACAGAGAGAACTAGGGAGCTAAAGAGAGGGCGGAGGGAGGGAGAGAGAGAGAGAGAGAGAGACGAAGCTAATCTTGCTCTCGTTGCATTCAGTTGATTGTTATGCCCTGTGTGTGAGTATAACAAGTTTAATAAAATAATATATTTATCTTAGTTGAAGAAAACGACTGAGTTACATAGCAGCCAGCTAAGACGTGTACAAAATAGTTAAAAAGATCTTTAAACTTTACTTGACTTGTAACTCTATTACGTAATTTGTTGTTAAAATTATTATGAAATCGAAAAGCTTTCAGCTCGCTAAAAGGGTATATAACTGTTGGGTGAACTTCACTCTTCTTTCTATCTTGTATAATCAAAACAAACTTCGCATTGCATTTGCAGAAGTTAGAACGAGATGGATTAAGGCTTACTGTCTGTCTCTGTTACGCACTCTGTGAATACATATTGACTGTTTAGTGGAGTGCTTTAAGCCTTTATATAAGCTACCATTTTGTAATGAAAACAAATGTCTATGGGCAAAATTAAAATTGTTTAGAATTAACATTTTTATGTTAACAAAGAGCTGTAACGTCACTTGTTATATAAATGGAACAAAAATCTGTTTTTGAGTTGAATTTGGATTTTATTTTCTTTCGTGCTCCTTAATTGATTATTTTTTTGCTATAAATTGTTTTTATTTATGTTTAGTTAAAAGTGATTTTAATTTTAAAATAGCTTTTGTTAAAAGAAATTGTATCTGAAATTGTTTACTTTGTGTAAACACGACTAGTGTTATCGATTACATAATATGTTTTTTGATATTTTTGGTTCTTATCTTTACACATGTTAAATTGAGTAAATAAAAACAGAAGAGTTAAAAAGTAATCAATTGAAATTAAAGCTATTTTTGTAAATAAATCAATTTTTCACGGTCTGCAGTAGTTATTTACGTTTTAATCGAAATAATCGATAAACGGTAGACTAAAATGTCGTTTTAATGAAGGTATTTAATACTTAAATCGGTAAAGGATACTATTTATCACTTTCCCTCTTTCTCCCTCTCTCTCTCTCTTTCTCTCTCTCACTCTCTCTCTCTCTCTCTCTCTCTCTCTCTCTCTCTCTCTCTCTTACTTGCGCCCTCTTACTCTCACTTACCGTTTCACCTCCCCCGCTTGATACCCCTTCGCCTCATCGAGGTCGTCGTTCCACTCTGTGAAAGTGGAAAAAGTCTGCATTTGACGCACAGTGTGACCAGGTTTTCAAAAGAAAAACGAAAATAAAAGAAGACAAAAGATCTCAAAAGATCCCAATAAAGCTAATGGTTCCGGGCACTTTTGAGAATGCTCGAGTTAACGGGCAAACAAAAGTGAATGCGAACGCAGATGCGACTATCGAGTGTCGACTGTGCCCCGTCCATTGTGTCAATGGTAGAGGCCAAAAAATGCTGTAAACCAATAAATAGCAATGTACAATATACAGAACTGAACAGAATTGAGCAGGACTAAGCCGAACTGAACAGAACTGAACAGGAATGAACGAGACTGAACAGGAATGAACAGGACTGAACTGGTGCCAAAAGGAGGACACTCCCATTCAACGTTTGATATTGTTGCGACTGTCACTTTATTTATTTACTCAATAAAGCAAATTTATTGAGTAATGCTGGGGGAGTTCAAACCTCCCCTATGGGTTCCGATTTCAAAACAAAAAAAAGTAAAAATTTACTGCCAAAAAAGTTAAAAAGAGTGAAAAAAAGCTGATTTTCGAGCCATGCAAAAAAAAGGCCAAATGTAAATGCAAATACAGCGAGCAAATGTCATAAAGCAAGGATATAGTAGCACTAAATACAGCACTACAAAGGGCTATACTACAGAGAATACACACAAACATACACACATACAGCGAGAAACGTACACAAGCACATATACAGGAATATATAGATATATATATACAGATATTGGGGGAAAATGGTGCAAAGTTTGTTTCGGTTTTAACTCGGTGCGCTTGAATTTATTTTTATTAATATTTCTGTTTCTGTTTCTGTTTCTGTTTCTGTTACTCGAAACAAAAACCAAACACAATTCCATAAAAAATACCCAAAAACAAATTAAGAAAACAACAATACACTGAACAAAAAAAGGACAAGAAAAAACAAAAACGTTGCTCAAAAAATTCAATAAGAAAAAAATATTCAAAACTTGTATGAAAACATTGCAACGATTATACGACTTTTCAGTTCAGAGAATCGAATGTGTTATATTTTCCAAAAAAAATTAAAGAAAATACTGTAACAACTATTAAAAAATTTTGTTTTTTTTTATATTTTTTGTTCACCCAAATTCCCATTGAACTGTTTATTTTATGGAAATCCGCTTGTCGAGTTTACTTAATAGTATTAATTTGCTCAACAATTTGTTGTTCATAGCGTTTTATAGTGTTATACGGTTAATTAAGGCTTAAAGTGTTGTAAAGTTCGCGTTTATTTTACTCCCAAAATAAAAATGAATTTTAGGAAAAAGTTTTGGCAAAGTAATGGCATAATAAAATTAAAGACTAATTGCATTAAGTGTGTGGGTCGTACGATGATCAGTTGGAGATTTAGAACGGAATTGCTATATAACCCATACGATTTGATAGTTTTCTCTAACAGGTTTGATAATATTTTTCTACGTTAAAAATTTTCAATTAAACTTTTTTTTTCAATAAAATAAGTTTGAGATTCCCTTAATTCAATAAATATATTTTGAATCGAAGCATTATTTCATTCATTTTTTTTTTTGCATTTTAAAACATAAAGATACAGATAATTTTCTATAAATTTAATTTAATTTATTTAATAATAATTTAAATTTTTATAAATTTATTCCTCAATTTATGTTAATATTAGAGTATTTAATAAACGGTTTAGCTTGAATTTTTCCTTCACTTTGATTTTTTTTGTATTTTCAGTTGCTCGTTTTCCTGTCTACAGCAAATGCAACTTGTTTTAATAAACTGCAAATATTTTATTTATTTATTTATTGTTTAAATAAAATGAAACTGAGTGTCATACTCTCGATGCTCATTTCCTTTCACATGACAACTCTCTCTCTCTCTCCCTCACTCTCTTCCTTTCTCTGTCTGTTTGAGAGTCCTTCTCTGTTTTCTAATTGTTGTGTTGCTTTCGTTTGATTGAAATATCAGAGGATTTATATGAAATGGCGTTTTTATTTATGATGCCATTTCGTTGATTAACACTCTTTGACGTGCGTTGTTCAACACACAAACAAACAGACAAACACATACAGTGTCACACACACACACAAACACACTGATGTGCAGAGAACGCATTCAAATGTTGAAAATGTGTAAACCAAACGCATTTATTGAATTGAACTCGTAAAATGGAAACATAAAAAAAAAAAACGTACAGAAAACACAGAAATCCCAAAACAAGTTTAATTCCGAAATCAAATGGAAAAAGTGTCACATATTCAGAACTCTAAAGTTAAGTACTTCAAACTCTATATTTAATGTCTTCACTTCTCACTTTTAGAGTATCAGAAAATAGTGAATTCTTTTTTGATACGCCCTTTTAAAAGCTTACCTAAACTATTGTATTATTTGTAGAATAATTTATTAATAGCATTTTTGTTACAGTTAAATAATTTATTTGTTATTGTTTAATAACGTAGTATAAGTTGTAATCACCATACATTTATAAAAAGTTTTGAAATGTTTTTAAATATACTACCCAAAATTTGGCAGAAATTTGTCTATTATATTATCATACACAGATAATATTATGCACTACTACCAACCAACTTTTATAAGACTATTTATGGTCGCACCTAAAAGTATGCATCACTTTTTTAGTATACATAATTTTATGTCGCACGACTCCTCGAGAGGGGCTTTTAGTTTGTTTCTTGTAAACTTTACGCTTGCTTTAACTAAATCGTTAAAAAACACGTTTGAAGGATTATAAATATATGTATTTAAACGGTCATTACACACGTTTCTTTGTTTTCCTTGTTGATACTCTTCCTCTTTATTTATTTACATAGCGATTGTTATGTGGTTTATTTATTATATTAATGTTTATCATTGTTGTAACAATTTATTGTTATGAGACAAAAATTAATCGTTAATTTAAGACCGCTTTTTAATAGATAGTGTTTTATATATTAATGTTTTTTTTTGTTCATAACAGAAAGTCCCATAAACTATAATTGTTTACCAATTATTTTATTATTAAAGTTAATATTTTCATGGCTTAATAGTTATGGTTTAAATAATAAGCTTTAAGTATTATGACTTCTCTTGTCGAGGGTAAGTTAATTTTTAATTAATTTTTAAAGTTTTATGAATTTCTTCCAAATATTATTTATATAATTATATCAATAACGATCAAATATTGTAGCTATAAAAGTCAAAAAAACAGAGCCTTTTGTATGCCCTGGGGTATGTCAGTCTTTGATGTGCTATGATCATAACCAAATCGTGTTGTTCGATATCCTTTAGTGTATTGGTGCATTTGGTGCGATAACTATGCAGAGTGCTATTATTATGATGTACAGTTTACATATACATATATAATTATATATAATATATTGGTATATAAGTTATGTTTACTTATATATATATAAAGTATTTCTTGCGATTATTAGGTTAAGGTGCGCTTAAAAGATTACATATTGTGCAGTTTTGTGCAATTTTCATTATCGGATTACTAGAAGAAAAAAAAAGTTACTTAAAAATGGTGCTCTTCAAATTTGTGGTGTGAAAACTGTAAAAGAATTTTTTTGTTTTTTTATCGAAAAAAATAATCGAATAATCAATATCAACTGAAAACGTCGAACAAATTATATGGAAATTATTGTGAAAACACAGATTATTTTTTGGTGTCTTTTTTTTTTATGTTTAATGATGGTTTAAATTGAAACGCCTGCGTTTAAAAACCGATACATACCTTGGGTGGAACTGACGCACCGTCACCACTCACCCGATGACCGCCCAAATTGTTGACCACACACGTGAAGGTCGCGTCCCGGCCTTGGGCAACGGTAACATTCTCCAAGGGTATTACAAAGTCCGGCTCGAATGCGCCCGCTGCGGAGGATTTGTTTGAAACGGAAATATCTTCATTTCAATGGTTGATTGTCATGAAGAGAAAACATTCATTGAACAATTAACGAAATTATCTTAATTGTATTTTGTTTTGTTTTATGTTTTTTTTGTATTTTGTTATCGGCTTTTCAGTCCTACTAAAAGTTCACATTAATTAATTAGTTTATAAATCATCATCATTATTTTATTATTGAGGAAATTTGCAAATTATATAAGAGAAAAGGCATAAGACCGCTTGTTATCGATATTTGTTATCGAGTGTGCGGGGCTAAAGCTTTACAAAGCGCAAAAATAAAATCATTGTTATCGATAGTCGTTGGAGCAACGAATTGAATTAATACATCAAAACTTTATAATGAAATTTATCGACTTACATACGATCAAATACGAAGCAATGTAATCGGTATATTAATAGAATGTTATCGATTAAACTTCAAATTGAAAAGAATAGTAGCGCTGATAACTCACTCCAGGGACTATCGATAAAACACAAATTTAAGCAAACGATATACCGATAACTTGTTATCGATACATTTAAAATTGAACGGTCTGTAACAAAGGAGAGCTGAGTTCAACGACTATCGATAAAATGCACATCGAGGCAAGCTATGTGTCGATAACATGTTATCGATAACAGTTTAAATTAAAGCAGCATACAAACAATGTCAACTCATTCTCCTTCTTGGACTTACCAAAGCAATTGCATAAGAGAAACAACAGCACGAGCAGTAATCGAGTACCACCCGTTGCCACGCCCACACGTACACGAAGAAAGGCCTGAAAATGCGCCAGCTTCTGTCCAAATGTAGATTGATTGTTCTGCCGTTGGCAAATGTTCTCTAATTGTCGCTGTCGCTGTCGCTGTCTATGTTGACGTCTCCACATGCAAATTCTGAAATTCTCGAACTTATCGCTGTTGTTATCGGTGATTTTGGTAATGATTTTGGCGATTTGTACGCCGTTTTGTTGAGCCACCATCATCATAAGACTGATGTAGTTCCCATTAACATTGCTTCACTCTGTTGCTAATGATAATATCGATTATGATGATGATGATGATGACAATGACAATCGCTTGACTTTGACTTCGATTTTGTTTCTGCCTCTCCCTCTGCCTCTGCCTCTGACTGCTGTGAATAGTTATGAGAAGAAAAAAATCAAATTTCCCAAATGAGTTATGCAAATGTTTTTCACTTAACGACAAAGTTTTAACTCGATTTCCTTTTTTTTTTTTTTGTATTGATTGATATGATTGACAGCTCTGATTGAACTTCTGTTTGGCTAAGTTTATTCAAGATTCGTTCTCTGTCTTGTTGTTTGGCCTTTGAAATGTTTAAAAACTTGTACAAATGCATTTTAATATTTATTTTAATTTCAATATTTTCACTTTGTTTCACTTGCAAGTGACAGGCATCAAGTGATTACAATATTAAATTACTTGTTGTAAAAATATTTAATTAATTTATTCAGGAATTTGGTATATCGAAGCTTTAAGTATAAGTTACTAAATTAATCTTAGTGCAATTTATATTGGCTTTAAAATGTCTGTAAAATTTGATTTTGCCATTGATTTTCATGGGGAAACTTAATTTGACAGGCATAAAAATATAAAAATATTTTTAGAGAATATTTTCTACTAACCATTTTTTTGTACATAAAAAAAAAATACACAAATTCAATTAAATATTTGTTTTTAAGTTACAGAAATAAAGACTTTAAAGTCTCCACTTAAACGAGAGTTTCAAATTAGTTCTTCATATTTTAAAACCATCTAATAGAGTATAAATAAATTTATATTAAACAAAATTTTTTTATTAAATTTATAAAGATTAAAAGAATGGTTAAAAAACTTTTCAGCTTTTATAAAAAAAATATCAATAAATTTTAATTACAATAATGAAGTTTTTTAGTGCGAAAAGGCTTTGGTTTTTCAATTTTTAAGCTAACAAATCATGTATAAATATAAATAAATAACTACAACAATTTTAAACCACTCCTAATTCAATATATACAATCTGTTCAAGTTTTAAAAGCTTTTTTAAGTACTTTGTTTTAACAAATGTAATTATTTGTCACTGCTAATGAAATGAACCAGAGAAGAGTACGCGGTCTAACAAAGTAGCTATCAGCTTTTGACACTTAACAGAATTTTTAATAACTTATTTTTTTTATGCAGCAAATATCCCCTTTGGCAAAGAAACTTATTTATGGCCAATGAAGTTTTCCGATTTGGGCAATTTGCGTTCAGTTGTCAAAATGAAGACAAATTTACTGTAGTTGTTTAAAAAACCGCTTAAAAGCGAAGCCAACGAAACAGCAAGCGGAACCAGGGACATGAAAAAGATGCAGCGAGGAAGCAGAAAAGTGAAGCTAAAACAAAAGAAGCAGAATTATATACAGAAAAGGAAGTAGAAAAAGCAGCAGAATGGTGGCAAATAAATAATCGAAATATTGCATATTGTAGCTGCTGTTTGTAAAGCGTCAAAGTCAATGTATCTTGTATCTTGTAGATGCTTTAACTATTGACAAAGCGTTGCATACAAGCGAGGGAAGCGGTGGTGACGGTGACGGTGACGTTACTAGATGCATGATGTTCTGTTGGATTTGCCTTGCCTTTGTTTGGCGACGACAACATTTTTATTGCCCACAGGACAAGGGCAAGGACGAGGAATAGGACGAACACTAAACCGTGGAAAAGGACATGGCAGAAGTAACCAGCTAGGGCAGGACAGTAAAGCACAGGACAGTAGTTGACTGGGCAGAGCTGAGCAGGACAGCACAGGACTTTACTATCCTGCAGTCAGGACTCTGCTGCACGTGCCGCTATTTACATTTGCACGTAATAAATTCACAAGGACGAGCCGCAGGACGATTCGCAACAGGAAATGTGCAGGAAGTGCATATGCCGGTTGTCGTTTGCCTCTAACTTCGCACAGGGGTGTCGACTTCGGGGAACTAAAGCACTTCGTGAGGGGGCATATAGGAACAAATAATAATACTTAAAAAACTGGAATAAATCACCTTAAACTGTAGTTTTTAGATAATATTTAATATACAAGGTGTATAAATAAAGTTATGGCTGTTTTACTTCTTAGACCACTTAAGTTCCTTGAAGTATGCAATGGTTTTTTTTAAGTGGTTCCGCTTCATATGTTGAGTTTGGTTTTTCTTCGTATGCACTTTTTGAATGTTTTCCATTTTTGTGCGATGTTAGAAGTGCACCACCCTGTAAAGTTATGGCGGTTTTAGATCTTAAACCACTCAAAACTCAAGTGCTTAAATTTAATATATTTAGTTTGGTTTATCCTTTTCCTTTTCTAATTTTCCATATTCGCAGTACTTGCCCCCCTTTTAGGACCTACCATGTGCGCCCCTGGAATTACGACTTGTACTTAGACTCTGAGTTGGCAGAGCAAAATTCCAGCTACGTGTTGCATGTTGCAAGTGCAACTCATGCCACCAGTGACTGCGCTCGGTTCCACATATTTACATTGACAAAATTTAATGAGCTCACAAAGCGAACTGCTAACTTGGCCAAATATTTGCGACCGACCAGTGTTGTGAAAGTGTCTTTTGTCCTCTCTTCTGCTCTGTCTCTCTCTCTCTCTTTCGCTCTCTGTCTCAGTCGAAGACCCAGGGGGAAAAAATGAATGGAAGAGAACGGGAATTGAGTACATGCGACGCGTGCTAGCCATTTTATTAGATACGTGTCCTATCTATTTCGTAGCCCATTCAACAGTCCTTCTCAGCCTAACATTGTGCTTTATCCCCTCTTGTTCCCCTCTTGACACTCCACCCCTTGCTCCTATCAATTGTCCGCCCTTGTAATCATCTGTGCCCTTTGTGTGCACTTAAACACTTTTGCCCCCGCCTCAAGGGTGCAGGGTCTTAACAGCTGAGCATCACATGTTCAACAAAATATTGTATAAACAAAGAACTGAGTTAAGGTTAATATCTGTGTGTAAAATTATAAACTTTAAGAGGGTTTTTTAAGAACTTGATTTAAAATGCTTAAAAATTAATTTCTTGCACTTTACTAAAAAACTACTTGAATATATTAGTAAAACCCGTAAGATACTAGTTAAATTTCAAAGAATGTTTCCTAAAATTGTTTAATAAACAATAGAAAAATGCCAATCAATTGTTAAGGAAAAAAAGACTGAGGCCAATTTCAATCTGAACATCTGTTTGGATTGTTTTCCAAGCACGTGCGGCATAAAAGGAAATTTCACTTTTTAATTGATTACGAAAGTGAGATGAAAGTTTACTGAAAGCCAAGAGGAGAGAAAGAGAGTGTAAGAGGGGGGGAAGAGAGATAGAGTGGGACAGCAAGGCAAAAGGCAATTAAAGGTAAAGGCATTTATTTTGCCCCTGAGATTTTCATAGAATTTAAGAAGATCAAAACGATTGAAAACACTCGCATCACAAAACTCACAAAATGCATTTTGTCTGTTATTTTGGCTTTTTGTCCTGAGTTGAATCAAAATTTGCATATTTAAATTTCTCAACTCATCAATTATTTAATGGAATTATTTCAACTGCAGAAACATTCTCCTTGAGCAAAAGTGAATGAATTTTAGTTTTTTAGTACTTCTTTTAATTGTGCTCTATGAATGCTAAATATTTGTTTAAGTTTTTAAAGCTTTCACATTTGTTTAAATATTTAAACTATAAATAGGCAAGTTTTATTCTTTTTAGACCCCGTACTCTAAAAAAGAGTAGAGGGGTCTATTAAGTTTGTCTGAAGCGAAATGTGCGTAACAGGCAGAAGGAGGCGTGGTCGACCCCATAAAGTATATATATTCTTGATCAGCATCAACAGCCGAGACGATATAGCGATGTCCGTCTGTCCGTCCGTCTGTATGATCACCTAGATCTTTTAAACTACAAGAGCTGGAGTCACCAAATTTGGAATGAAAGTCCGTCAGCTTCGCGAGCAGATCAAGTTTATTTCAAATCTTTGCCACGCCCCTTACCGCCCCCGCAAATTGTAAAAAACTATGGTCACATAACCATAATTTGAAAACTACTAGAGCTAGAGGGACCAAATTCACATATTATGTGTATAGTAGTATTATAACTATCCTCACCAAGTTTGATTCGGATCGGACAACTATCATATTTAATGTTCATATAAAACTTATAGATATATAAGCAAAAGAAATTTGTTATATGTTAATTTATAAACTTAATTGTTATAAGAGAATCTTTATAATTCTTAAAGAATTAAATTTTAAATTTTAGCAAATTTTCGGAAAATGGGTACTACTTTCATCACTAGCGTAGACCGCCGTACAAAATTTTTAAGTTTAATAAGTCTTAACTGTTGTCAATACAGTCTATAATAAAAGTTTTGTTCCAAGAAATAAAAATTATGGGTTAAAAACAATTTGCTTATAAAATAAAGCTTAAAAAAGTTTAAAAATAAAGTTATTTAAGATATTCAAGACAATTAAAGTGTAATAATCTTATGTTGAAGTTATGATACTTAAATAATAATAATAAAATTTAGTCATTTCTTAAATATTTTATTTTCTGTCATATAGTGTTTACTGCAAAAGTTTTATCCAGACTGATTTTCAGATACGTATATTTATTTTTTATACTCTCTGCAAGAGAGAGTATATTGGGTTTGTGAAAAGTATGTAACAGGCAGAAGGAGGCGTGGCCGAACCCATAAAGTATATATATTCTTGATCAGCATCACAAGCCGAGTCGATATAGCCATGTCCGTCTGTCTGTCCGTCTGTCTGTCCGTCTGTCCGTCCGTATGAACAAACAGATTTCAGAGATGGTAAGAGCTACAAGTTTGAATTTGGTCTTTATCGACTCGATATTAAGTCAGTCAATACAAGAATCTTTTTTTTTTTCGATGCCACGCCCCGTTCGCCCACAATGTGCAAAAAACTAGAAACACCTCGTAAAAAATTTATGTTTTAGGCGAATATCTCAGTAACTATGGCACTTAGGAACACCCATTTTGGTATGTAGGTTCCTAGAGACGGTATAATTGTATTGTCATCAAAAATTTTGGACTGCCACGCCCCCTTTTCTCACAAGAAATTAGATAATTTGCAAACTTCAATGCCGATTTTAAGGCATATGTTCTTATCGTACAGTATTGTTATTTCACATTCGTTTGAAGACAAAATATATTAAACTATCCTGAAAGTTGCATCTAAATCGGACAACAAACAAAAGAGCTAGACATGTAAGAAAGTTGATAATTGAACGCAATGCCAATGCATGTGTGCAAGCGAGATAGAAACATACAAGCATGTGAGCGAACGTTTTCGCTGCTTGCGTAGCTTAGCGGCAGCGCTGCCCGCGAATGCTGGCTGTGCCAACCAATTGTGTATGTATTACATATACACACATACATATGTGCGTGTATACATATAATGTTAAGTGTGTTTGTGTGTGTATACATACAATCAGATGTTTTTGTTTCAACGTCTTTTATTGCAAGGACTATCAATTGATATACTTGGATACCGACTTTATTAAAATGATCGGGAATAAATTGCAGAGAGTATTCTACGGTCGGGCGTGCTCGACTGTACTTTTCTTTCTTGTTTATTATAATTTAAATCTGAGCTTAAATCGGTTAAAATGGTTTTTGGGGCATAAGCAAGGAAACTGTTATATATTTTTATATTATTTTATTTTTTTTTTAAATTTTTTATTTTTTCAGATTTTTCCTGTTAACAGAAAAATCTTCTTCCGAACAATTTCTTAAATTGTGTTTTTATTTAAAAAAATTTCTGAACTTGTGGAGAGCTTAAAGTAAATCAGGGTCAGGACCAAAAGGAAAGGAAAGTCCTAGACACACACACACACAAAATACACATTATAGAATTGCAGCTGAGTGTGTGTATGTATGTGTGTGTGTGTGTGCGTGTGTTTATTGTTGCTGACATTTAAAATTACACACTTGGGAATGCGGGAGAAGTTTTGCTTGAAAGTAAACTAAATTAAACACAGAGAAACATTGGTAGAGTTGCAAAAACAGACAGGGAGAACAAGAGAGAAAGAGAAGGAAAGACTGAAGAAAATGGAGACGGAGAGGTAGAGGGAGAGTGGGGAGAAAGTAGCTAAGCAGGTTGAGTAAATGACAACTGACCATTGAATGGCGAACGGTAAAACGTGCCACACCCACCGGCGACCCTCTACCCCGCATCCCTCTCTCTCTCTCTCCCTCTCTCTTTCTTTCACTCTCTCTGCCTTGCTTTGTTGACCTGAGGGGGCATGCCACGCCTTTAACGGCTGTACCAAAAATGTTAGCTTCGTTATCCTGGTCAGCAGAAAGTTGTCTAACTGTATTTGTATAAGCTACCCTAGAGAAGCAAGACTAAGGTAGAACGGGAAAGAAAGAGAGGGAGTGAGGAGGCGATGAGGAGAGGGGTGAAGGGCAGTAGACTAACATATACTTACATATATAAATATAATAGACTAAAGCTTAGTTCATGCCCCGTTTGTGTTTCTGCTGATGCGACAGATTTTGAATGCTGGACAAAAGAACATGGGACAGCAGACAGACAGGAGGAGCAAGAGAGTGGGTGAGAAAGAGAGGGAGAGAGGGAGAGAAGGAGAGTGGAGCCGGTGAGGGCAGAACACAGGACTCAGAACTCAGGACTCAGGACATGTGCAAAAGTGTAAATGAGCAGTCATAGCCAACGGCGCAATTGTCACACTTGCACACACACGCACACACACACACGCACACACACACACTTGCATATGCATGAGTGCTCAACTGTCAACTGAATTTGCTATCTCTTTCCCTCTTTCCTCTTCACTCTTCACTCTTGCCTCTTTCTCTATCTTTGACTCTGTGCAGCATTCAGCTTGTCATATTTTTATTTGCACTTCCCCCTTTCGTTTCACTCCTTTCAGACCCTGTAGTTGTCAAAAACACAGACCTGTCTCAGTTTGTGAAGTCACTAAAGGTCTTGAGTAAGCAAACTTGCTGACAAATTTAGTCAGAGCTTAAAAAGAATTATTAATAAACTAGATTTAAAAAAAAAAAACTTTTTATTAAGTTTTAAAGATTAATTTAATTTTTATTAAAAAAATATTTTATTGGGGTGACATTTAAATTTAATGAACTTTTAATCTTCAAATTTAATTGAATTGTTTATTATTTAAGAACTTATTCAAAAATGAAAACCAACTTTTAGTTTTTTTTAAGCTGACTTTAAAAAGTTGTTTCCAATTTCCTAAAATATTTTAAAACTAAAACTTCTATAAAAATAAAATATTTCATTTTTTTTTTTTAGTTTTAAGAGCAATTGTCTTATTTTTGACATTTCTTTCATAAGTAATTTTTATTTAATAAATTTAAAAAAATGTTTTTTAAGTAACTAAAGTTCTTGGAGCAAAAAATGAAGCAAAAGTGTAAGTTAGTACAGGGTGCCACAAAGTCAATCTAGCTCAATGCTAGCCTCTTCAGCTAGTCAATTTTTTTGTTCTGCTGCTGTTGCTGCCACGCCCACAGCTAACCGCCCCCGCCCAGCCGCAGTGTTGCTCTAATTGGAGTGCTTTAGTGAGCTTAGTGCCTGGCGGACATTTTCTGGCATTTTAGCGACTGTCGATTGCTTTCTCCATTTGGTTTTTGGGGTTTGGCTTATGGGTTTAGTGTCATGTACTCTCCCTCTCCCTTCCCTCTCCTTCTCTCTCTCTCTTTTTTCTTCTCCCCTTTTCACTCTTTTTAACTCCATCTCCATCTATCGATAGCTATTCGCGTTCGTTGATAACTGTTCTATACCCACAATTGTCCTCTTGATTCACTTTTAGTCGTTGCATTCTGTCCTCCTCATACTTTTCTCCATTTTTTTCTCTTTCTCTTTGCTTTTCTCTATGCTCTTTTTCTATACTCTGTGGCGTCTGAAGAAGACTTTAGTTTAAACGAGTTATTTTGTACTTTCTTTATGTTTTTTAAGATTTTTTTAAAATATTTTTTTTAACTTTGTCTTTAAGGTTTTGAGACGGTTTCATTTTAAATTTAACCTTTTAGTTTTCTTCAAATTACATTTTTTTTTTTAATTTTTAAGTTCGAAAATAAATAAGTTAAGTTTTTCTTTGAATTTGTGTGTATAAATTGTAATAAGTTTTCGTGTCTTTAATTAACTTGTATCTCATATTGATTGATACAATTTAGGAAGCTATTTAATAAGCTGTATCAATAACTCGGTCTATTAATGTGCAATCTACAGTGAGCACAGGTTCTGCAGAAAATAAGAGACAGAGTGGAAGAGAGAGAGAGAATGGGTGAGAGAGACAGAAAGGGAGTGGGATAGAGAGTGCCAAATAAAGGCATAACTCGATTCAACTCTTTTCCAAGACCCAAAACCCCAAGAAGCCGTAACCCAAAACTGAAGTGAAAGGCCAGCGACCCATTGTGAACCTACAGTGAGACACCCCTACCAAGCACCCTCCCCCATAAAAAGAATAAATAGCAAAAGGATAACGATAGCAAGACTTGAAGAGGGAGAGTGAGAGAGAGAGAGGGAGCGGGAGAATGGTTGGCATAAAGATTGTATCTTGTAAATGGGCAAATAAAATGGAAATGAATATTATAAAGCAGCTTTGACACAGCCTGAGGATACATGGCGCTAAGGACTAAGAAATGAAGGACCAAAGAATGAAGGTCGCTGGTCCAGGGATGCGGAGAGCAGGGCTACAAACTACGGCAAAGTGAAAAGCTGACAAGTAGCTTACGTAAATAATGTCAACGGAACAATAAAAATAATAAACGAATTAGCTGCTTATGCGGTGTGGGAGGGGAGTATTATAGAGAGGGGAGAAGGGCAGAAGGAGAGGAGAGATGTGGGTAGCTCCAAGGCAAAGACACTCCTCCCTCTCCATTCCTTCCCACACTTAATCCCTCTCGAAAACGAAAGCTGACAGCAAACGCAATGGGAAGGAATGAATTGCGGACACGATACAACATGATACAACACGACACGACACGACAAAACACGACACAAACATTCAAATTGACTTTTGAGTCGCTTTTTGTTGCTTTTGTCGCCGTTTCCCGCAACTTTAGTCTATTTGTCGCTGTCTCTTTCGGTTTTTCTTCTTCTTTTTTTTATTTTATTTTTTTTTCTTTATTTTTTAGGGTTTTTTGCGCCGGACTCGACGTTAAGATGTTTATGGCTTGTCAAGGATTATTGTTATCACCAGCTAGCCAGGTATGCAAACATGAACCCCCAAATATTTTCCGAAAAATGAAAAAAAACTTGTCTTGCCCTTCAACTTTGATATTTTTTTTTGAAATGGCTTAAACCGGAACTGCCTTTTTACACCAACTCCAAACTGTTATTCAGTAAACATTTTATTGATAAATTCGATTTTTAAACAATAATTGTTTGGGTAGAATTTCTATAATCTAAATTTCAGTAAGTAAATTCTTTAATCTTTTTAAGTTTTTAAATTTGATATTTTTATATTAATGTTTTATTTGTTAATTTGTCTGTTTATTTCTTTGAGAAGTAACGGAGTGAGCTTGGTAGGCCACATTTGGCTTATAAGCCTACGGGTTGGTACGGCTTGAAATTTAATTTTATTGTACTGTATGTTTGCAAACCAGTTCGCTTACAAGTTCACTTGTAGCTCATTACTAGTTCGCAATTGGTGCACTTACTACTTCGGTCTTGATTTGTTTTAGCAGTTCTCTCCTTAATTTGTCACTAAAAGTTGACTAACTAGTAAATTTGCTAGTTCATAAACTAGTTCACTTACCAGTTCCTTTACTAGTTCTCAAAATGCTTGTTCACAACTTTACTAAACAGTTCGCCACAAGGTCTTTTACAAGTTCACTACCAATCCGCTCATTTATTGATGACAAGTTCAATAAGTAGTTCAAATACAAGTCCACTTGTTCATGTACTAGTTCACTTTCAGGTTCAAATACTAGTTAACTATTTGTTTATGAACTAGTTCACTTACAGATTCACTACCAATCCTTTCATTTATTGCCCACAAGTTCAATGACAAGTTCACTTACTAGTTCAATATAATTATTTTTACTATTTTAAAACAAGTCCTCTGATAAGTTCATCACTATTTTTCTGACTAGTTCACCTACTAATTCGCGACTAGTCCTCTGACTAGCTGACTTACTAGTTCATTACTTATTCATGAGCTAGTTTACTTACAGGTTTACTACCAATCCTCTCATTTAGTTTACTTCCAGATTCACTACCAATCCTCTCATTTATTGCTCACAAGTTCAATGATAAGTTCAATTACTAGTTCAACTACTAGTTCTGTTACTAGTTCACTTACTAGTTCAACACAAGTCTTCTGATTAGTTCACCACAATTTTTCTGACTAGTTCACCTACTAGTTCGCGACTAGTCCTTTGACTAGCTTACTACTATTCCTCTGACTAGTTCACTTACTAGTTCACTACCAGTCCGCACCGTAGTTCGTTCACTTTATTGGCTTTATTTCTGTGCCTTGGTTCCATTAGCCCAAATCTCTGCTCCACCCAGAACCCCAGTGAAGAATTCGGTTGAGTGATATTTAATCTGCCGAGAAGGCAGTGATTGTAGTCCTAGCAACCCCAGAGAGCACCGCTTTCCACCATTCAGATGAACAACTGAAAACGGAATTTATTAGCAATGAAAATGGTTTTTTTCCCCTCTCGTTTTCCATTTTTTTCTCTCGGTGCTTTCTCATTTTTTTGGAGGCAATGCAAAGCTGTAAAGTCATGAACTAACTGTGACAAAAGGATTACAAGAGAGTAACTCTTGTCAGTTGTCGCTTTCCTCGACTTCTGTCTCTCAGTGTCTAAGTCACTCAATTTTCTCAGTCTCCATTTTCCATCATACTGACAGTTTATAGACTAAATAAGATTTATTTAAGGGATTATGTGCTGGTACACACAAAATGACAAGAGGAATTTATTTGGTCTGGTCTGGTCTGGTCTGGTCTGGTTTGGTCTCTTTTGGATTTGGCATACAATTCATTTAAACAGACACCTTTATGCTTATGAAGTTTACCTGTCGATTTATTCAACGTGCAAAATTTATTAGATTAACAGCACAAAATATCAAAATAGGAAATTAACTGTCGTCTGGAAATACGTTGAACTGAAATGGCAGAAGCGTTGAAAGGACAAACCGGATGCTGGACAAGTGTTTCTCACATGTCTGGACACAGGACATACAGAACACATATCAGATACCTCTCGGACTCAATGTTGTCATCGTCCTTGTTGTTATTGTTGTTGTTGTTGCTGAAATGTTAAATGTTGCTAAATGTTGTCAACATTTCTCAAATGCCGTCAAACGCACATCATCAGCATGTAACAAAAGTGTTGCACATTTCAGCTCGTTGCAGAGTTGCCACTCAAAATATATAACACGTGACATCAAATTGGAAGGGGTAGAAAGCATATAGCATAATCATATGCACACATCCCCGACATCCCGACACAAGAACATATAGTTTGCTCCATTTGCCTCTGTAGATAATGAGCTTACGCTGTAATATGATTCACTGGCATGACAAGAATTCCAAAATACAGTCTAAAATACCGGTAATTGTTGGTTTGATTTCAAGAAAACCGTAACTCTTCCATTTAAGAAGATTTGGTCCGATTGAAAAAAAACTGTTGCATACTTCAGGGTCGCTTAAGCAAGCTTAAGAAGATTATATGTTTATTTGGAAATTTATGCCAAGAAATCTTGCTGTGCTCAAATGAGTGGTGGTGACTTCTAATGGGTTAGTTATTTATTTAGTTTATTTTGTCAATATCCACATAAGTTTAAATAATCCTTAAAACTTTTATATAAATTTTAATTTTTATGAATTTATTTTTACGTAATTAATGCGAGCTTTTAAACGAAAATCTTAGAAACAATTGCCAAAGGATTGATATCAGAGTGAGATAAGAATGATCTCTCTCCCTCCCACTATCTGTCCCTTACTTTCTCCCCTCTTGTTGTTGTAGAGGATTACAAGCGATGCAATTGCATTGGGCAATGACAAACCGATGCCAAAGTGTTTGAATCTCAGTGACCTTTGATGTGGTACCAAGTTTCGTCGAACTAAGTTCCGGTTCCAGTTGCAGTGGCAACAACAATTCGGCAGTTGACCAAACAGTTAAGAGCCAACTGACAAGTGGTAAGAGGCCAAAGGCAAGAGGCAAAAGGGAAGCGATATTTGGTATTAGGTATAAGGTAAATAGCAAGAGGCACGAGCCACGTGACAAGTGACAATGTGGCAAGCAGCAATTGACAAAGTGACAGGTGACATTACATTCATGTGCAGTTCAAAAGGACACTCACATTGTCAGCATACCAAAATCCATCCTGTGTGTGTGTGTGTGTGAAATAGATGACGGAGATCAAGACAGAGTGCTTTTTGTATGAGTATCTATATAAAGCTATATCTAAGCCATTGAAAAACTAAAAAAAATTTTAATCATAACAAAATTCATGTCAAGAAGTATTTCAACTTTGTATGCCATTTAACAGGATACTAAAGTGGTGTAAAAAAAGTGTAATGTACTGAACAGAGCGTAGCAGACCCTGTAAGGTATATGTAACATATATATATTCCTATACCTTAACAGTTATGAGACAAATATATGCAAGATAATCGCATCTTTTTTAAAGATAGTCCATATCTCTAGTCCCTCTTATTTTCGTTCTTTTATAGGACTTATTTTCTATAACATTTTCATTTGAAATTTCAATACGCTTTGATGATCAAAATAGAGCAAATTAAGAGAATATTAAATTCCCATTTAATTATAATCGATAATTGACCAAGTTAATAGATGAAATTTTACATGAAAGTTAAAAATTTTTTTCAATCAACTTAGATTTTGAGATGAGATATATTGGTCTAAAAAAACAAACTATAATTGAGCATATTTCTTAATTTATTTGAGTTTTTAAAAATATTTAATATCTTACAAATCTATTCCTGATAAAAAACCTCGATACCTCTAACATGAATTTTATGCTTTTGCTGTGCTAAATTCTGAGTAAATGTTCTTGGGACATTGAGGGAGTGTGGTACTTTGTGAGTGTCAGAGTGTGTGTGTGTGTGTGTGTGTGTGTGTGTGTTTAAGTGTGCTTGTTTGAGTGTGTTCCTCTGCATGTTGCACACATTTTGGAGTCCTTACTGCACAGCTTCAATCACGATCATTGCCTTAAATTAAAGCAAATTTTTCATGCCACAAAAGCACACACACCCAAACGAGTGTGTGTTAAGGTGTGAGTGTGTGTGTGTGTGTGTGTGTGTGTGTGTGTGTGTGTGTGTGTGTGTGTGTGTGTGTGTGTGTGCTGCACGTTGCCCGATTTTGTCAGCTGCAAAGGGTTTGTGACAAATTTTTAAATTAATGACAAAACGAACAAACGCCGCGAGGCACGTGCAAAGGAATTTCAATGTTGACCCCCCCTTGAGAGCCCCGCCCCCAATCACCGCCTGTACCAATCTTGCTGCATGCCACACCCCCCACCCCACTTTATTAAAGCACTCACCATTTTTGTGCTGTTATTCAGAGTTGACTTTCTCCTTTAATTTCATTTTTATTTTTTGGGTGTTTTAATTAAATTTCATGACCAGTTGCAACTGCAAAAACAACAACGATTGCGAACCAGAAGAACATTTCGAGTGTTTTCGCATATTATTTATAATCTGAGACCATTCATACACACTCACACACACACACACACACACACACACACACATAGACTAACACACACATTTCCCATGCCGTTCCCAAAATAAATCTAATGAACAAACTGAATTGACAATTTGAATAAGCGAAATCGAAATGAATCAAATGGAAATTTCAATATTGTTTTGGCCCCATTTTACCACCACACTCTCTCACTTTCTCTCTGCATGTGTGTGTGTGTGTGGCAACCCTGACAACCCTGCTGTTGTCTGCTCTGCTGTTTTCGTTGAAAATTTAAGACAAATTTAAATTTTTGTTTGTAATTTTTGTACTTTCTTAGCGAAGTTTACTTACGAAAAAACTTCATTGTTCGTTTTGGTAGTATTTTTTTTTTGGTATTTTTGGTTTTATGTCGCTTGTTAAGTATTTTATTTAATATTGCTATTTACTTTATTTATGTATTTAAGTACTATTTTCTAAGTACATTCTATTTTAAGAATAGAATACGTTTTAGTCTTGGCTGTGACTAGATTTCAGTGGGGTATGCTCAGCTATGAGACTAAGAAGGCATGAAGAAAGTGAAAGTATTTTGCAAGTATTACTTTTTTTATGACACTAAAAAACTTGAGTTTTGAAAGTTATTCTTTATAAAAACAATTTTTTATAAAAAAAAAAAAAAAAAAAAAAATTTGTTTATTTTGTTTTTTTTTTTTAAGTTTTAAAATACCAACGATGCTCAGTAAACTCATACCGTTAATTTTTTGTATTTTTCTTTTTTCCAAAAGACATTTAAGACCCATATACAGGGTATCTGTACTCTGTTTTCGCTTACTTTCCAGTTAAGCATACATAAGTATTACAGTTGTTGCCCTTTAACATGTCAGCTTTGATTAGACCCACTTTTAGGTAGTAGTAGTATTCTCCGAGTCTTTCATGTTTTGTTTATTTTCTGGATTTTTTTTCTTGTTTGTTCTTTCGATTCGAGAATCGTTCATGTGTGTGCATGTTAAGTTGCAATAAGGCAAGTTGAGCAGATCATTTACATGGAGCTTACGAGTATTACAAAACGCAAATGTAATGCATAAAATACAAAACACACACACATATATATATATGCGAAAACCCTTGAGTTGCTATTGAAAGGAAAAGTGAATGTGAAAAACAAAAAGATATGAAGGAAAAGCAACTCGAAACGAAGCTACTAAACGAGTTGGGAAAGCTCTTTGAATTTTGATTAGGCATTCAAATATGTATAAACAATAAAAAGACAAGCAACAAGACAACAACTTAATGTGCCACAGTCACAGGGTTGCATAAAAGTGTTGTCACGTTCATCCCTGTCCCCCATCCCTAGTCGTGGCAAGTAGCAAGTGACAAGTGGCAAGCAGACGAGCAAGGACACGAGTCAAATCAATTGACAAATTTTACATTTTCCCAAGCAAAATAATCGTTTATTTATACCAGGGCTACAAACATTCTTTCTGAAGAACCAGATAATATATAAACCGTTTAAAAAGGCTGTTTAAGTTAGTTTAAGTATCCAACTTCTACTGCCCGATTTTGCACGATTTCAAAAAATTGAAATTTTGTTCAAATTTTGTTGGACAGAAAAAGTGAAAACTAGGGAAAATTAAATAGAAATAAATTTATGAATTTAAGAAAGAATTTAAAGAAGGAAGGTAATATTAATTTCCTTTGAAATTGCATTAATAATTGTCTGAAGATTATATAAACTAAATGCTCTTGACTAACTGAGATTGACAATTTATTGTACACAAAACTTTAAGGATATGTATAAATGAGCTCTTGGTTCATTTCTCTCTCTATCTCTCTCTCTCTCTTCCTCTCTCTCTCTCTCTTCCTCTCTATCTCTTTTCCTATCTCTTTCTCTCTCTCTCTCTTCCTCTCTCTCTCTTCCTATTTCTTTCTCTCTCTCTCTATCCTTTCTCTTTCTCTCTCTGACATTTATCCTTTTTTTTGCAATTTAATTTCATCGTCTGTTGCCCCGTTTTTTTGGTTACTTTTGATTCGGACGGTATGAATTGGTCGTCTACCTGTCTGAACCACACACACACACACACACACACACACACACACACATACACACACAATGTTCCTCTGGCTCTTCCTTTCACTTTAGTGCATTTTCAGCTGAAATTGCATTTTTGCTCTGCGCACCACGCGACGTATGCGTAATGTACAAAGCTCAAGAAGTGGAGAAAAGGAAACCAAAACTGAAAGAAACCAAATTAAAAGAAACGAAGCAGGTACCAAGCAAAAGGTAGTAAAACTTCCTGATGGACTAACAAATTGCTTTAATGTTTCTCAACCATTACAAATTGTTAAATTGCGGTGAGGGGTGAGTGGCAGAGGGGGGAACAGCTGTCTCAGCTCCTTTTCCTGTCCCGGAACAATCTTTGAAAAGTTTTCTGAACTTTACAACAATTACTGGTAAAGTGGCATATTAAAAAAGACATTTCATTAAACAAAAAACAGTTAGTTTAACAATTGAACAATTGAATTTGATTAACTTTTGCCAAGAAATGATTGGCTCATAAAGTGACTGAGTTCTTTATATTGAACAAAAGAGTTATATTAGAACTATTTGTGAACAGTAAAAATTAATGAATATAACAACTTTAAACCATAAATTAATTTTTTAAATTTTTATTTAAAACCAATAATTAATTTTTTAAATTTGTATTTAAGTAACTTTAGGAGCCCAACTTAAAAGTGTCTATAAAACTCCAAGTTTATTGATAAGAAAAAAATGATCAAAATATCAGTTTAATAGCAAAAGAAGACAGATTCTTTTTAATGTCTGTATAGTATAATTAATTATTAAATTTATTTATAAATAATATTTTGTTGAATAAAAGAAAAAAACTTTATAAATTGTTTTTCTTTAAAAGCTTAAATTTATCAATTTTATTCGCTTTAGAAATATAGGCAACATTTTTAATTGCAAATGAGTAACATTTTTTATACCCTGTATTTAAATACTATACAAATGGTCTTTAAGTTTTTTCCACTTCCATTTTGTGTTGTTATTTTCACTGTTATTATTTGTAGTCCTTATCAAAATTGTATTTTCCTCTCTGTCATCAGTGTGTCACTTTCGCCATTTGTGTTTGTTTCACTTTCCGCTGTTCCCAGTTCCATTTCCACTATTCCTAACCTCACAATTGTTTCTCACATATATGCATATGTGAGCTGATGCGTTTTTAATTGTGTTTATTTCCGCTTCGTTGTGTCACGTCATTTATTAGCTTCCTCAGCACCCGGATCCCCTCCTACTACACCCTTTTCCTCGCCACTCTTTTGTTGCCCTGTATCGAGTTATGATTTATATGCAGTTGCATACAAGAAGCTGCAAAAAAAATGATGTTGTAACTGCAGCTGTAGAAGTGCTTGGCTTAAGAAAGGATTGAGGGGAGAAAGGAGCGGTGGGTAGGTAAGGAGAAGGAGAAGGGCGGGGGAAGAGTAGCGTGTGTTGCGCTTTGTCCACAGCGCTCATATTACGCATACGATGCGTGAACAAGAAAACTTTTCAGTTGCATTATGTAAAAATAATAGCTTAAAAAAAATATTAAGTAGAAACTGATCACAGTGCTCATACCCTGGTTAAATTAACCAGAAATTTGTATTCTAAAAATGATCATAAAAATTGTTTAAACTTTCATCGGTTATGAGCCTCAAATTTAAGCCTCTTTCATTACCAATTTAAAAACTTCTTCTTGTCAATGAAATTGTAAATGTTTTAAGCTGAGCATACCCTGCACTCATTGGCTAACAAAACTACAGGGTATTTGCGCAACAATAAGGCTTTTGTAGAGCTGCGCTTTTGAGGCAGCCACAAAACGCCGAATGCTCAACTCTTGTGCACATTGTGCAGCGACATGTTGAACGCTTTTGTTTGTTGTGGTTCTCGCCAGCTAATGAACACTGTACTTGTTGTTGTTGTTGTTGTTGTTACGCCTGAGTTTCATCATAATTACAGTTTCAATTTCTTTTGTTGTCGGTTTCGCCTCAAATAAACAACGTAAAGGGACACATATGTTACTACCAAAAGCAGCGAGAAAGGGAAGCAAAAGAGGAAGAAATACAGAAAGAGAGAGAGCGGGAGAGAGAGAGGGATAGAGAGGAGAAAGTTCATTCTATTTTCATAGTCGGTTTGGCCTTTAATTGCGGCTTTTGTATTATGCGTTTAAACAAAAGCCTGCCATTTGAGGGGCCTACAAAATTTATGATAATTTGTTTTTAATGCACATCGGATATGCCCAGTTCATGCCACAAATTCATTTTACTCCACCACCACCACCACCACAACCACCAACAACAACAGAAACAACAGCTGCTAATATGGCTAATAAGCCAAAACAAGGCCAGAAACATCAGTTAACCAAATGCATTTCTCATTATCGACTTCAGTTTTGTGAGGCCATCCACTCATCATCATTATTCAACGTGTCTAATTTCTAATTGGCATTGAAAGGTGTTTAAAGAAGGTGCTCTGAAGGAAGATAGCGACAAAAACAGAGAAGCTGAGATACAGAGAAAGAGTGAAAGGGAGGGAAAATATGTGAGATTTAACTACACTTATTAAATGCTTAAGAACTCTCTTTAAAAACTTTCTAAGATTTAAAAAACTACACTTTAGTTAGAAAATAATAAATAATTTTAAAATCGTCTTTTAGAGTCGATTGGTTCGACTGTAGTCTCTCATACTTGCTATAATATTAGTTACTAATTTTATATGCACTTAAGCTGAACTAAACTCAATGTCCACTAGTAGAAGTGACAATTCTTCGAGTACAGATTCGATGAAAGTTTAATTACAATCTTTAATTATTTTATTAAGTATTCCAAGTGTATTTTAGTTAATTCGATTCACATTTTATTAATAAATTTTAAACAAATTCCTACAATTCTTCACAGGGTATTATACGATCGGGAGAGCCCGAAAGTATTTTGTTGCTAAATTTTATTGCTGCTGTGAATTATAATATATTACTGTATTTAAGTGAACGGAATATCTATTTGTGCATTTTCCTTTCATGTGTTTTTATATATTATTTATTAATTTTTTTTTTTTTTTTTTTTTTAATTCTTTCTTTAGAAACAAGTCATTTTTCCCTTTGACTCGGAGCTTCATTGACTTAAGTAATGCATTTAAATACACAGTAAAGTAAAAATTATTTTATTTATGAAATATATATTTTCTTAAACGTTTTTCACACGCACAGCGATTGAAAGAAAATTGCCAATTTCCACTTTTCATTTCACATTTCGTTTCATTTTGCTCTTAAATGCAGAATCTCAGTTTGCATATTTTAAATGATAATGTACTTTACACACACACACACACACACACGTACACACACACACACATGTAGTTGAAATGCAAGTGGCGACTGTGTAAAATTTATTTAATTAATTAATTTATAAAAAGGACGACAAAGTGCGATGGCAAATGATGCGAGCAATACGAGTGTCGAGCTTCATGTCCTGCAGGAAAAATGCACAGCTTCAGCAAAACAACAATAAGAAAATTATTTATACCAAAGGAAAAGATACGATACCCTTTAATTTTCAAGAGCTGGATTTTAGGTATACCAATATGTCTTGGATGTAGAACACTTTGTGTCTTAATCTTAAGAGTGTTAACGAGAGTGATTGGGAAAAATTGGAATTTCCAATTCATTGCTAGCAAAGTTATGTACATTGTAGACTTAATGAAAAAACTCTTGAAGTTCTGAAGTTTCCACAATTGGGTTTTCTAAAAGATTTTCTTAAAGCACCAAAAATTGAATAATTACTTTTTTATAGATCATCTAAATGAAGACTTAAAATAATAATATAATTTCAAGATTGAAGAAAAGAAAAGGTAACTGGAAATTTAATATAATTTTTAGCGATTTTTTTTAAAGATCACAACTTTATGATATTGTCGTATTCTGGCCAATTGTTCAGTGTTATTACTACTAATGTATATCCCCTTTGATAGGGTATTACAAGAACTGTGAACGTATTTTGAGCTGCAAAAAAGCAGCTGCTGCAGCTCAGTTTTATTCTGTCTCTTTCGGTTGCGTCCTGTTTCTGCCTGTCGCATCCTGTCGCGTCCTGCCTCGTCCTGCTGTCAGTCTGCTTGTCATTTACAATTTTAAGCTCGTCGTGCAGTTTAGCTTAAGTTGGCTCCAGGATAATGAGCACAGTGCCAGGATAACGCACTTATCCATTTCACTTCTCCACACTTTACTTCCCTTTCTTCCCTTTTCTTCACTTCTCTTCCCTTCTCTTCACTTCTCTCGCTTGGAGTGAGAAAACAGGCAGCCTGCAGTCTGTAATTAAAGAGGCGTGCAAAATGCAACACCAACGGGGCAAGGAGATTGGCCAGAATGCTGGCAAGCATATCAGGCAGGACACCTGGTTAGGGCCAAGTTTTTAAGCGAGCGCATTTTCATGGCTAATAAATCACTTTTAATATTAATAAAACATAAATCACAGCGACTAAAAAAAAAAAAACCAAAAAACTTGACAAGAACGCTGCTTTAGCTGACTAAAAGGCGTATAGGCGTGGCCTTTAGTTTGGCAACGCTCTTCCCTCTCTGCCCGCCATAATTTTGTAAAAGTTTTGCGCTTAAAAAGATGAAGAATGAATGTGAAATGCGGGTGCCCAGATTCCTCAAGCCGCCGATCCCAAAAAAAAACGAAGAAAACTCGCGTTTAAAAAGGATGAAAAGCAAGTGATGCGAGTCACAGGACGATGGAGTCCTGAAAGCCCAGACAAGCAGCAGGATAACCAGGGATGCCAAGGAAGTCAGAAAAGTCTAAGAAGTCAGGACGCGTCTTGAATGTAACAAGTTGAGTGTTGCACAAGGAGTTAACTCAAATTAAAATCGAGAGACAATGGCTAAGGATAATAAGCGCAACTTTGTGCTTAGATTACCACCAAAGTTTCACCGCAAAGAAAATAACATTTAGAAGTAGAAAACATTAAGATACTCTGGAGTGTGCAACAAAAAAACTTTTATAGAAAATACTCAGTCTCGAATTGCATAAAAACTTATATTTGAGAAAAAAAACTTTTAGAGACACTAGAATTGAGAGAACAAATATGTATTTTCAATTATTAAATTTTTTTATATCAATAATTGATTATAATATATAAATTTTATATAAACATTTTCGATGCATTTTTTTGGTATGCGAATTAAAAAAAGTTCGTAAACTTTTTTTATAAAATATATTTGTAAACTAAACATTTTTAAAGTTTCTTTTAATTTCAAATAAATTTTTTTGCAGAGCAACAAATTTATTAAATTTATTTACTTGATTTTACTTGTAAATGAATTTATAAACTTAAGATTTTTAAACATTCTTTTAAATTTAACAAGTTTTTTTTTTATTAATATTTTAATTTTTGTTAATTTGCCAAAAAAAAAACTATATTTAGTTCTAAATTAGTTTAAAAGTGTTTAAGTATAGTTAAGTTTTAGTTTTAGCATAAACCTTTAGTTTACGTAGTAAATTCGTAGGTTTTTTGATATGATTGGACTTTTAAAGTCAGTGTTTCATTCAAGAGAAATTCAAAACACAATGAAGACAAAGCCTAGAAAAGTAAGTCTTCGAAAATCAGGTTAGGAGATTAGGTAATATTTTGTACAAAATATATTTTCAGCCAAATTTTTTTTAGTAGTTTTTTAAAGTTTTCAAATATGCATGATAAATTTAATCTTTGCCACGAATTTAGTCACATTGATCAAGAAATTGGCAAACTTTTTAAAGCAAAGAAATGTTGAACAACTTGTGAAACGAGCCTAATCAACATTTCTAAATGTTTATATTAAAATCTTTACTGTTTTTGATATAACAAATCATTATCTTATGTTAAAGGATCGTAAACTTTAACCATATTTATGTAAATTTTCTTAACTTGCTCACTACACTTTTAATACCTTTGGCTAAACTGCAGCACAAGAAAACCACTCGCTTAACAACACTGTTTGTTTATAAATTTGCACAAAAAAAATGGTTAACAACTGATTTTAAACACTTAAAAAAAATTAGAAAAGTATTTTTTTAAACACTAAAATTTTTTATGACAAATTTTTGGAAAACTTTGAAAATTCCTTTGACACAATTTCAAAAATTCGCTGTTATTTTCGTAACGGCAATCGTACGTTTTTTACTTTATTTGCTTGAATATTTTGTGTTTGAAATTCGGATGCACTTTGAATATTTTTGGCGCTTATGAATGGCGCCCAACGACCGACCGACCGACGCGCTAGGAAGTTGCCCGAGCACTGAACTTGCCAACATTAAGCGGCACTCGCATTGGGCCAACAAGCACGGCAAGGATAACACAAGCACAGACACAGTGCAGTATAACAGGACCTAACACAACCATCAACTTCTTCGGCCAAGCCAACAAAACACGAAACAAGATGCCGATAACGAAACCGAAATCGTATCCGAACACGAACACGAATCCGCTTACGAAACCGATGCGAATCACGACGAATGAAGTGAACCGAACGGTGAAGCACGAATTGTGCCAACGACTCGTAATCGCATCGTTTCGCATCGTCAAGCAATCATGGGGGCAACATGTTGCCTAAAAGTATGCAACATTGTGACCAACAACATGTTGACAATTTGTGTGTGTGTCGCTTATGCTGCAACAAGTTGCATTTAACATTATTTTAAGGTTTTTACTTAATTTTCTTTTAATAAAATTTTATTGCATTATAAATTTTAATTATTTTGAATTAATTGTTTATTGGGGACTGCTGAGTTTGCGTAAATACATAAATACCAGATTAAAAAATAACATATTTAAAACTTTTTCTATCCTTTTAGAGTGTGAGCAAGTGTCATCAGTTTTAATAATGAGACTTATGTGTTTTTGGTAAGCAATCTGCATTCAATTTCAACTTCAAAATAATTAAATTTGGTTAAAATGTATCTCTAAAAAGTATCATAATTTTGTCTTTCAATGTTCATTTACAAATTTCTCTTAAAAGTTCAATTGAACTCGTGGTTTTTCTAACCACATTTGCTTTTAATGCGACACGGTTCAATTAAGTTTTAAAGATGGCGTTAAATACAATTAAAAGCCCTGTTAACTGAAGGAGGAAGGAGAGTGAGGAGAACGAAAATTGGTAGGTTATGTTTCCTATAATATAATTAACAAGAAAGAAAAGTACAGTCGAGCACGCCCGACCGTAGAATACTCTCTGCATTTTATTTTCGATCATTTTAATAAAATCGGTAGTCGGATATATCAATTGATACTTGCAACAAAACACGTTGAAACAAAAACATCTGATTGTATGTATACACACACATATACATTTGACATTAAAAGTATGCACGCACATATGTATTTGTGTATATGTTATACATACACAGTTGCTCGGCACAGCCAGCATTCGCGAGCAGCGCTGTCGCTAAGCTACGCAAGCAGCGAAAACGTTCGCTCACATGTTTGTATGTTTCTATCTCGCTCGCACACATGCATTGGCATTGCGTTCAATTATCAACTTTCTTACATGTCTAGCTCTTTTGTTTATTGTCCGATTAAGATGCAACTTTCAGGATAGTTTAATATATTTTGTCTTTAAACGAATGTGAAATAACAATACTGTACGATAAGAACATATGCCTTTAAATCGGCATTGAAGTTTGCAAATTATCTTATTTCTTGTGAGAAAAGGGGGCGTGGCAGTCCAAAATTTTTGATGACAATACAATTATACCGTCTCTAGGAACCTACATACCAAAATGGGTGTTCCTAAGTGCCATATTTACTGAGATATTCGCCTAAAACATCAATTTTTTACGAGGCGTTTCTAGTTTTTTGCTCATTGTGGGCGAACGGGGCGTGGCATCGAAAAAAAAAAAGATTCTTGTATTGACTGACTTAATATCGAGTCGATAGAGACCAAATTCAAACTTGTAGCTCTTACCATCTCTGAAATCTGTTTGTTCATACGGACAGACAGACAGACAGACGGACAGACAGACGGACAGACGGACAGACGGACAGACGGACATGGCTATATCGACCCGGCTTGTGATGCTGATCAAGAATATATATACTTTATGGGGTCTGCCACGCCTCCTTCTGCCTGTTACATACTTTTTTTTTTTGCACAAACCCAATATACTCTCTCTTGCAGAGAGTATAAAAACGCAGCTGCCAAATTACTAAAAGTTCTGCGGCTATTCCAATCAAAGTCACTTAATGTACGTTAAATTTTGGTACAAAACTTGATGGATTTACACTGAAATAAAAATGTATTGTTGTAAAAACTTCTTTACTTAGAGAGCTTTACTAAACTTCTTGATTGATCTTATTTAGACCCCAAAAAGTAACCTTTGTGCAAATAAATAGAAAATAGATTTATTTCCGATTTAAAATATGATTAATTTTTTTAAGTGTACCCCTAGTTTGGCAGTGCATCTTTCAGAACATCACTTACACAAATCAAGGAGACCAATAAACTCAAAAGCGCCAAACTCTACACGTGTGTGTGTCTTCGTCTGTGTGTGTGTGTATGTCTTTTTGTGCGTGTGTGTGTGTGCGACCGCTAGTTGCAAAGCACTTTTGCTGCTTGCTTTAATGAATTTCACTACGTCAAAGTCCATGTCGCTGCTTTTTATACACTGTGTTCATAGAGAATAAAGGAAAAATTACTGGAATAAAAATATTTTTAGTTTTTTGTATGAATACATCGATCTCTGTAACTATAACAGCCAGAAATACCATAAACTTGAAAGAAATTTCATTTAAACAGAAAATAGATATATTTTCTTAAAAAATGTGGAGTGACACGCCCTAGTCGCCCATAGAAGGTTGAGGAATGTAAATATATCAGTTTTAAATAAAATGTTCTACATGAACTCTTGCCTGCTAAAGTTAGAAACTCCAAAATTAGCAAGAAATTTACGGAAAACAAAATAAAATGTATTTGAAACTTGTATAAAATTTAATTGGACACGCATTTTAGGACTTTTATTTTGTTAAATTAAACTAAAAAGTATCTTAAAGTTCAAAAAATTACTTTCCAATAAAAAGTTTTAAATGGGCGCTTAAAAGTATGCTACAAAATTTTCCACAAACAACTTTAAGATTTGTATATATGAATAAGTTGTTTAAAGGGTATCTGCAAACGACTATACCGCTCTGGTCTGCTACCAAATGAAGACGAAAATGTTCCTCAATGTTAAACTGTAGATGCCACAGAATGAGGCAGGTCTTGTGGCAGCCAGCAGCCAAAGCCACGGAACTCACTTTCATGCTTCATAAGTAAATTCATTTGCCACGCCTTTCTACGCCTCAAACACACACAGACACATAGACACACTCTCTCACACACACAAATAGACAAAGGCACGCCTCTCTGCCTGCGTTGATTTTAATGAAATGTCATCAACTTTGAGGTGTTTATTGCGCTGACAAGAAGACAAGAGCTCACAGGGGGAGGGGGCAAGGGCAACAGCCTGGGGTAAAAAGGGGTAAGAGGATGAGAGGGGTAAACAAGTGTTATGATGAGGGGAAAAGTTGGGGCATAAAGGTAAAGGGACACACAAAAACCCTTTGAGGCGGCAAAAGTAATCTTTGAGTCTTAATGTCAAACTTCTCTCATCTCATACACTTTGAGACAGAGCAAAGGGGCTGAGACTGGAGGCTGGGGGCGTGGGAAAGGGAAAGGAACATTTTCATGTATCATAAATTGTCAAACACTTAAAAAGTGATTACGTGTGCGTGGCAACCCTAAAAACCCCAATGTAAAATCGCAACGCAATCCACAATCGGTACATTAATTTATAGACTTGACTGAAGGCCGGAAAAGCAAAGAAAACAATAGACAACTGCGGGAAATGGAAAAGAGGTTGTGTTTTTTAGGGGCTCTACGATGCGTAGGGGGTGTGGCAGTCCTTGCTTGTTGTATAGTTGCCACTTTAGATAAACAATTTTGTGCAAGTTGTTAACTTTAACGATGACTCATTAATTTTGTAGATTTTACACGCGTAGTTTTATTCATCCTCCTCGAAAAAGAGGAGAAAACTACACTTTATAGGGTATATTAATTTTTGTCCTTTTGGTGATTCGTTGTTTATCGCTTCGTTCGGTGACCCTAAAATGTTGATCAATAAAATTTACATCGAAATTTTGAATTCAAACTCAAATTTTGAGCGGATAATAAAAGCTTGTTTTTAGTTTTATTGTCTTTCAAAAATGTTTATGACTTTTTCAGTTTGGTATTGTACTTTTAAATCTTTTTGATGTTTTTTGTTTTTTTTGGTGACATAAATTAAAAATGTGTGAAAATTTAAGAAAATTATATAACCATGATAAAATTCACATTCAAATACTAAGTAGCTATATGATATTCTTGTATTATAAATATAATAATAATTCATTTTAAAATAAATTATTATTTTAAATAAATTGATTTATCTTTCTAAATAGAAATTTTGTAAACCTTAAGAAATTTGAAAGCTATAATTTAATGCTTGTTCAGTTCTGCACGTTTTAAATATTTTTTTGGTTAATAAAAATATATAATAAAAATTAAATAAATGTCAAATATTTTTATAGTTTAAAATTGGAAATGATTAAACAATAGTTTTTTTTAAAGTGCTTAAAATTTTTTTTTAATATGGTTAATAAGTCAAAATAATCAAAAATATTTCTAAATTTAGTTTTTCAACATTTTTCCTTTTTCTTTTCTTTCCCTTTTATCTTGCTTTCCTTTACTCTCCTCATTTTCATTTAATAGTTTTTCGATTATTTTTTATATCAGCTCCAACTAGGAAATACTTTAGGTTTTAGCTTAAGAAGTGCTTGCCACACGTATCTGCAACAATGCAACATTGTTTGTTTTACCTGTGCAAACAAGGTAACCTCCTTTACTTACCAACCCATCTCCTCGCCCCAATCTCTGATCCTAAAACATCGGCTACTCCATTTTGTTTGCCAACAAATTTTTTTTTCTGCTCTTGTTTAATTTAATTTTTTTTTTTTTTTTTTTTTTTGTTGCCTGGTGTTGTTCGACAAATCGGTACAAAATGTAACTACTTAACAACGTCAACATTGCCACATGGAAGTGGTAGGAGTGGAGGAGATGGGTGAGGGGTGGAGGGGTGGGAACGAGGAGTCAGACGGTCAGACAGGCAGCCTGGCAAATTAAGGAATTTCTACTACAAACACAAACACAAAGCGAACAAACTGCAAGTCACGCAATCATTTGCCTCCAGAGGGGTAGATAGGGGAGCTTAGCGGGCTGCCTATAAGGGGGAGTGGCAGAGGGGGCATAGACGGCACTGCAGTTTGTCCAGACACGAACAAACTCGCGGCATGTCCATCAATGAAAATAAATGTTGAACAACAATTGTTACTTCTGCTCTCTCTCTCTCACTCTCCTCTCTCTCTACCTGCTCCATCTACCCCTCCTCTGGGGGCAGGGGTCTGCGTGCCATCCACTTTATTATTTCTTATTGAATAATTATGGCTCATTTGGTGTTGCGCTGCGCGACATGGGAGGGCGTGGCATCAGCGATAGCATCACAAAAATGGCCACAAGCGTCAATCGTCAACCAGGAAACATTACCTACCAAAGCACAGTGGGACAAAATGCAATTTTTTTTCAAGTAAAGAAATAACTGGAAATAATTTAATAAAGACTACTTATTATTTGAATAGGAAGAGTTTTTATTTAAACTAATTTAAATGTTGAAAATTATAGTTAACTAAATAAAAGGCACAGAGAGAAAAATAGAGCGAGGAGTGAGATTATTTGATAGAGACAGTGATAGACAGACAGATAGACTAAAAGACAAGTTGGTGAGTACGAGTATAAGCTAGAAAAAAGCTATATTATCTGCATATTGAATACTGACTAAGCTCTAGCACTCCACAATATAATACTTTATCATTTTAAAACTAAAAATTTACTTAAAATTTTATTTTAAATTTAAATTTTGTCGGCGTAATCAGCATGTTTCTCCCACTGTACATGTAGGGTGATTGTCATAGTGGAATGAGAAATGTTAGCTAGGTGTTGGTTGTCGGGTGTTTGAAGGTTTTTTTTTTTTTTGGGTCTTGGGGTCTTGGGTCTTGGGGGCCTGGAATGGTTGAACGCTTCACGTGCTTATCTCGTTTCCGTTGCTTCATTTAAAAGTTAATGACTGCTTTCACTGCCCAGCTGCGACAACGACGTGCCTTTATCACCCCCCGACGTTCCCTATCGCCCGCCACCGGCACGCCCACTACGGCTACAAAGCCAAAGGACATGACCAGAAGGAAATACTTCTTCGCGCAACCCATCAGCTTTGACATTGGGCTCAAGACCAGGGTCGTCGCAGGGAGCATGTCACCAGACAACTAAATTGATTAGGTTTTCCACCAAAAACAAGTAAGAAAGGCTACAGTCGAGCGAGCCGACTGTAAAAGACCCCGTACTCATTCTAGTGCGCGTTTTACCATACAAATAAGTAGTTTTCGAACGATTTGTCCTATGGGAGCTACAGGCTATAGTTGCCCGATCCAGGCCAAACTTGGTGAGGATAGTTATAATGGTTCCATACACATAATGTCTTAGTTTGGTTGCAATTGCTCAACTATAACTTCATGTCTCCATTCAATTTACCCATTTTCGACCGATTTGTCCTATGGGAGCTATAGGCTATAGTTGTCCGATCCGGACCAAACTTGGTGAGGATAGTTATATAGGTACCATACACATAATGTGTGAATTTGTTCTCCCTAGCTCTAGTCGTTTTCAAGTTATGGTGATGTGAAAATAGTTTTTTACAATTTGCGGGGGCGGTAAGGGGCGTGGCAAAGATTTGAAATAAACTTGATCTGCTCGCGAAGCAGACGGACTTTCATTCCAAATTTGGTGGCTCTAGCTCTTGTAGTTTAAAAGATCTAGGTGATCATACAGACGGACGGACAGACGGACAGACGGACAGACAGACAGACGGACAGACGGACAGACGGACATCGCTATATCGTCTCGGCTGTTGATGCTGATCAAGAATATATATACTTTATGGGGTCGGAAAAGCCTCCTTCTGCCTGTTACGCACATTTCGCTTCAGACAAACTTAATAGACCCCCATACTCTTTTTTAGAGTACGGGGTCTAAAAATGGAATGAGAGAAAAAATCATTGCATACATTAGGGCGTATCTGGAGGGGCTTTGTTGTTGTTATTGGGTCGAAAGCCCCAAGCGTTAAAAGTGAAAACAGTTGCAGATAACAGGGTATGACTGACAGAAGCTACCTTGTAAAATAAGTATACTGCATTGATTGACAGTAAAAGTAGCTGATTGATTGCTTGATTGAGCGACTGATTGAGCAGTGCAATTCGATATTTTGCAATGACAGCGACTGATTGATTGTTTGATTGAGCGACTGTCTAAGGGAGTAAGTGATTGATAGGCTGATTAAATTATTTACTTAATGGTAAGTTCAAGCAGTAAGCTTGATTGAAAAATTAAAGGATTGATGGATTGACTATGCACTTAAATCTTAAAGCCTTTAAGTTTTATTGATTGATTGCTTGATTAAGCGGCAAGTTATATTTAATTAGAGTACGTTATATAATTGGTGTCTTAACTTATTGTATAACGCTTAAGTCAATATACAAGTAAAACTAGTTTGTATTTGAGCTATAAATGATTGATTAAGCAATTGATAGTGTAAATGAATAAAGGAGAAAATGATTATAATGAAACATGCATTGATTGATTTGTTTTTGTTTGAGGAAAAGTCTTAAAAAAAATTTCTTAAACAATTTTCCAATAATAAAAATAATTTAATTATATTTATTTAGTTCATAAATGTAAACACACTGATAGGGTCTCACATCACCCATCATTAGCTATAGGGTATAAGAATTTTCTTTTCTTAAATTTATCTTCTTTTTCTTCTTTTTTTTTTTTTTTTTTTTTTTTTTTTGATTTTGAAAGTCACGCAACAATTGAACAGTTTTCATTGCTTCCTCGTGCTCGCGACTTTCCACTCATTTCCGTCCATCAGTTTTTCCAAAGTGTCTCCTGTAACGAAAAGTGAAAGTGAAATTGTTGTGGTCAGATCCCCGCAGTTCTTCAGTTGCTACACTTTGCCCAAGTTCTTGAAGCGCTTCTTGCAAATCCCATTAATGTCGCTTGTCTCGCCCTCTGTTGGCCATTAAAGGCAAATGTTATTGAATCATTAACACCTACGTGGGACTCCTTAGGAGGTACAGTGGGACGAAGGAAGGAAAAATCGGCAAAAAAAACCTTATTTACATATATAGTGGAAAAGAAATATTGATTAAGCTCGACTGCGAGAGATCCTGTACTGGCTTTTAAAAAAGGTATTCACCAGAATGAGAAATTATAGTAGGGGGAATTTAAATAAACCAGACTGTTAAAGAAAAACGTCTGTATTGTCTACGGCTTATAGGAACTTTATTAAAAAACGCCGAGTTATCAATATTAGACTTTTTAGCTCTCATAGTTTTGTAGTTATAGGTGTTCACATGGTTAAATCTGGCTTTAACGATTCACTTTTATTGGAGTGCTTTATAAGTTTTTCGAATTTCTTGTTTTCTTTTATTTTAAATTTCCAATAGACTTATACCCCTTGCATGTCTTTGCACTACAGGGTCTAAAATGTGAAAAAATGATGCCATAAAGTTTATTAGAAGTCGCTTAATGGCAACGGATGTGCGAGTTTATTACAATTTGTAACGAGAGCTCTCAAAAACTGTTGATTTACATACACACACTCACTCACACACACATGCATACACCCAGTAGTGGGTGTATAGGTGTGTGCGAAAGAGAGAAAGAAAGGAAATGAATATTGGGAAAGAGGGAGAAAGCACTTATAAAATATGCAGCAGTCGCGTGTCTATTTCCAATAAATACTTGCAAACCAACTCCTCCACCGACTACGAAGTCAAGTGCTCATTAAGTGGAACGAACGTTTAGTGATGTCACTGCTGCTGATCGACTGGGAAATACCCTGGAATGAGCATTAGAGGAGATAGTTGTCGAAATCTAGCAATAAGCTTAAGTTATTTGAATATTTAGTTTAAAAATTAAACCAAGAAAATTACATTTAACTAGCTGATCGACTTGTAGATACCCTGGAGGTGCTAAAATTGAATAATAAGAGAAGAATATGCGATAAACTTAACATGTCTTAAATATTTTCTTGAGTAAAATAAAACACAAATGCAGTTGACAGGCTACAAGATACCCTGCAGAAAGTTAGTTAACTGGCAGAAACTTGTATTATGTAAAAAATTATAATTATATTGAAAAGCAAAACATTACTTAGAAAGTTTGGAAGGCTGATCGACTATTGGATTACCTGTATGGGCAGCTTAACAAATAGGCAAAGACTAATATTTTCATAAACTATTAGCACTATCTAAAAAGTTACATAAATAAATGAAATTGAGCATACCCTTTAATTCTTGAATACAGGATATAACTTACCAATTTTGACCAAGCTTTAGAATAGGAAAATTCTGCACTTTAACCAATCTAAATGGTGCTAATGACGGCACAGTGAACCACACTAGGAAACCAGAAAAACAGGGAGAGAAGGAGAGAGAGAGGGGGAAAAGAGAGAGAGGGAAAGACAGACAGATGAAGGAAAAGAGAAAGAAATTCGTAAACCAAAAGTACCAAATTTTACGGCTAAAATTGAGAAATCGGTTATTACGTTGGCCTTTTGAGTTGGTCAGTTGCAAATTAAAGTGTTGTTCCAATTAAGGTAGGAATGCAATTATACCAGGCTGGCAAAAAAAAGCGGCTCATGTCGTTTCGACTTGTTCTTATAAAGGAAAGATGAAATTCACTGTAACGGAGAACACTTGAAACTTCAAAAAGCAATTCTATTTTTTTGATACATCTATTTTAATTGCACAACCAATGTGTATCACAGCATTTGTTATAGAATAGTTATAATTTAAACATGTAAAAGTAATACTCAGTTAAAAATCACGTGTTGGTATATTTAATATATTTAGTCTTAACTTATTTAGACCAATCTAATGTTGTCAAAACCTAAAGCTTACACTGGTCAAATAGTGATCACCCCAGGAAGAAATTGTTCTAGGACTAAGAGATTCTTAATATAGTCAATCTTAAGTTTGAAAAGTTAACTAGAGGGAGAGAGAGGAAGAGTGAGTGAGGGAGTTACGACAAAGACACCGTCAAAGGTAATGCCTAATAAGCTGATCATTATTATTCTACTGACCTTTCTCAAGAAGTACTTGAAGTACAGGAATATAACCTTTAATATTGAATGCCATCAAAATGTGGGTGAATCACTGGGCCACAAGGGTTATAGATTTTGACAAGGCTGTGGTAGGTGGTGGAGGTAGTGCCGGAAAGGTTGGGGGAAGATGGGGAGAGGGGTAGTCGGTGGTTAAGGAGGGCAAAACATTTTTAATGCTTGCAACAATTTTTAAGTAGCGCAAAACTCTGACGGCAAGACGGCAATGAGGGCAATAGGAGCAGAGTCGTATCAGGCAGAGCCACTTGCTGTCCACTCGAGTACAGGGACGAAGGGTGTGCGGTTGTGGTCGAGGGAAGTGCTAGAGTGGGGGTGTTTGGTGGATACGTCAGGTCGTCTCCGGCGCTTGTACTTCGAGTCCATCGCCGTTGCCGTTGCCGCTGCCGTCGCCGACGCACGCTTAAGCATAAGTACTTCCGACTTTAAAAGGATGTCACATCCGGTTTTGCTTGTCGAGCGTGAAGCGCAGCCCGGCGACGCGATAAGAGTGTCCCTTTCTTCACCCCTTTTCACCCCATTCCACTCCTTCCCACCTTTCCACGCCCCCCCCAAACAACCCCAAAAATACGTAGCTCCATTTGGCAGCACGAAACTTGTGGCAAGCACCACAAATTCAAGGTGCAACAACAACTTTGGCAACACAATGGAAAAAGTTTTTGCATTCGACCGCAAGACGAAGCAGCTGCATTTGCCAGCAGAGCTGCCCACACTGCACAGTGGGACAGAAAGACTTTTTTGTGAATATGGCCAATACTTTAATGATTAATCAATTAATTAATAATAACATTATTTAACTATATATAATAAGTATATAACAAGAAACAAAGTACAGTCGGGCTCTCCCGACCGTAGTATACCCTGTGAGAGTATAGGAATTGGCTCGGATTTGTTAAGTAAATGTGGATCAAATTAACTAAGACCTCAACTTGACCTCAACCCTTTCATAGCAACCATAGTGGTCATTGTAATGAAGTTTTCTAATAAAAAAATTCGAATAAAATCACTAAAAAGATTATGTTTAACAAAAAGATATGTGAAGTTTACTTATTTATATTGTTTCATTTTAAAACATTTAGCTTTTATTTACAGCTTTTTCAACACTGAATCAATTTGTCAGTATTGAATCAATAGAAACTTTGGATTCTAAAGTGGGGTACAATGATTCCCATTTAATGTTTGATTATCCAAAATATTTGGGTTTCTTACATAACACAATTGAGAGCTAATTGGTGGGAGTCGTGTTTCGCTTGAATGTTTCAGTGTTGTCAAACGTCAACGGAAATACAGAAACCATTAACCAAAAAAAAAAAAAAAAAAATAGATAACAAATGTCAAGAAGAAAAAAAAGCATAAAACTGTGACTAATGATGATGTTTTGAGTGCAGTTTGAAGAATGAGTCTATGGAATACTTAAAACGGAATACGAAATACGAAATACGGTTTACGGTTTACGGATTTGGGATTGGTACGGAAACAATGGCTGACAGGGCAGACAATGCCTGATGCTGACATTTATGTAGACATAACAACTGCAAAATTGTTCTAAGCATCGTGAATGACAATGGCGAAGAAGGCCTGCACCTAAACATCAGTCCTACCACGCCCCTTCCAATCCCTATCTGAGGGTTCCCTCCGACATCTGTTGGTTCTAAGGCCATAAAAATGGGCAGCAGGAGACGAAACCAAGATTGATGAAAAAGCGCTTGAAAAAAAAAAAACAATAAAATGTATCTTAGGCGTGGATAAAAAAACAAGGGGTATGCTCGACTATGAGATACCGTGTAAATTGATTAATTTTTTGTGGAGGAGGAGGGAATTTTTTAAGCAGGGGGAAGAAGACACATACGACACTGTCAATACTTGTGTCTGTATCTGTATTTAAGTGAGCCTTTGACGAATCAAAACTATATATACATATTTATCGGCTTGATCTTAAACCGATTTGCTCTGTACCATCAACTTTTTGCCCCTATTTTAGAAAGTAATTTTTATTTAGAAATTAATTTTAAATTTTTTTACTTAAAAATATTTAACACACAGTTAGAAAACCCTTTTACAATTAATTACAGGGTATACAAGCTCAACTATATGCATCTGTAGTTATAGCTTTAGCTCTAGTTCAAGCTATATCTGCTACTGTATCCGTTCTAGCTGCATTTTGTGACAATAAGTGTAAAAGAAAATAAACGCTAAAAAAAGTAGGTGGCAGATGAGGAGGAGAAGAGAGAAGAGGAGAAAAAGGAGGAAAAGAGGGAAGCAAAAAAAATGAAGGAAAGAAACGCAAAAACCAACGACAACGTAGACAAACAGAGCATTTAAGAGTGATGGCATAGACAGAAGGAGGGAGAAAGAAGGAGAGAGAGAGAGAGAGAGAGAGAGAGAGAGAGAGAAAGGAGGGAGATGGGTATAGAAAGAGAGGAAGTGAAGGGTAGCTATGATTGTAGTTGAAACAATACATTTGACAAAAGTGGAGTCAACTGCAACTGCAGCAGTCACACTGTAAGGCGGCCCCAAAATTGACCGCCTTACATTATCATTTTGGTTTTATATTATTAATTAATAGTTTTAAGAATGGAATATTGTTTAATATTTAAGTTTGTTTTCGCGCCATTGAAGGCGATAGTTGTATAGCAGTTAGCATTTAGACTTTGTATTAAGGACGCGGCGCCCTCTATCGGCAGCGCGGGGAGCGGTCGGGTGCAACTCTGCACGAAAGCTCGGTGGTAAAGAGAGAGCTTTCGTGGTGGAGTTGTGTTGCGACAGCTTCCGCGTTGTTCGATCGAGAGCGTCGCGTCACTTTTCGATCGAGCCTGGGAGTGAGCAGACGTCGCGAGTTGGCGCGTCTGCCAACAGCAAAGTAAGTTGGCGGCCACGTGCCGATAGGATTTCGTTAGGCGGTGCAGCAGGGCACCGTAGGGAACAGTTGTAACAATTAGCATAAGAATAAAGAATTGTATTGAAGATAACTAGAGTGCTTTCTTCCTGCTCTCTCTACTAACTCTAACCACTTTCCTAGTAGATAGGCGAGGGTCTCTTCCCGCCTGCCGTGGGACTATCCCGGCGCATTGAATTCTATTTTCTTTTCTGTAAACAGGCGAGGGTCTCTTCCCGCCTGCCGTGGGACTATCCCGGCGTATTGAACTCTTTTCCCTTTCCCGTAGATAGGCGAGGGTCTCTTCCCGCCTGCCGTGGGATTATCCCGGCACGTTGCCCATCTAATTGTCCCCAGCAGCATCCTATTCTGCAGTTGCTCTTACTCTTTCCCGTATTTCCCGCACCCGAACTGCAGCGTCATTGCATTAAATAAATTTTCTTGCAAAGAGCGACCCTGGGCAGACTGAGATCTGTACCCCGGCTGGGAATCGTCTTTACAAGTGGCGCCCGAGCAGGGACGCTGCAGTTCTGAGAGGCGTTGCACACAGGCGACATAAAACCCCGCCAGCACGTACAGACAAGTGCGCGATTAGGAAAAAAAAATAAGAGCAGCTACAGTACAGTACAGTACAAGCATAGAATAGCATAGAGAAAAGGCAGTAGCGAAAAGTTTGGAGGCAAGGGGTAAACAAAGCCCACGGGGGGACGGCGATCGAAAAGTGTCGCGACAAAAGTGTGAAATTCGGCTGACGCGTGCTCACTCACACACGCGCGCAAAGTACAGTTGACGCGCGCGCAACGGCGCATCGAAGAAAAACAAATGAAACAGAAAAGAGACATGCAAAACGCATACAGGGTGCCGCGGTTCGGTGTTGAGTGCGTGGTTGATAACGGCTGCGCGCAAGCAGCGCAATATTTGCACAGTGGGCCAGTGGCCAATGTTTAGTGCTCAAAATCGATTTTTTAAAAAGACAGCGCAATATCGGCATAGTGGGCCACGGGCCACTTCAATATTTTTTTTTTGGAAAAATGAAAGCAAGAACGGTGACATGTTTGGCACAGTGGGCCAGGGACCGAATTTTATGGACAAAAATAAAAAAATAAAACAATAAATATCGAATAAAAAAAAAAAAAAAAAAAAAGACGTGTGGACAGCGGGCCAGAGTCCGAATTTTTAAGAGGAAAAAAAAAAACTGTTTTCTGGGAAGGAAAAAATAAGAGAACGAGACAAGCGACGAATCTGAGAGACTCAGAATGGAGTCAGGTGAGTCAAAGAATCCCGGGGTCGGCGTGCGCTGGGTATATTACAGGCGCAGAGAGGAACTAATGACGATGTTCCGGGAATTCGATTTGGAGGACGTTGGCCGCGTGGAGGATCTACGCAAGACATTCGCCGCGTTCATACAGGCGGGTGGCCACTCTGCAGAGGTGTGGGCACGACTGGCGGAGCTGGAGGCCCAATATGCCAGGCTTCAGGAGCCGCCTCGGACAGGCGCGTTGCTTGGCGTCGGTGGCGGATCGCGGCAACGGTCAGAGCCCGACCTACGGGGTGCACGCCTGTACGGGCATGCGGAGCGGCCAGCGTGGGAACCATCATCGGCGGATACAAAATTCCCGCCTAGTATCCGGGTGGAAGATGTTCGCGGATTCGGCAGAGATGTCTCTAGGCCACCGGATGGCGCTGGCGCGCATGGAAGGCCGCAAGAACGCATGTGGCCCGTCTATGAGGATTCCCGCTCGTTGAGGAGCGTGGCGGACCAGGTGCGAAAGTGGGACATGCGGTACGACGGGCAGTCGGACCCGCTCGGGTTTATTGCAACCCTGGAACAACGAGCGAGAACATATGGGATTGATCTCGCATATATGCCAGGAGCAGTAAGCGAGGCGCTGAGCGGAAAGGCCGCTACATGGTTCCTCATGAGTGGATTGAGGGACGCAACCTGGGCTGTCTTCCGGAGGGAATTTTTGGAGTTCTTCCTGCCTCCCCGGTACTTAGAGCGTCTGGAGGACCAGATTAGGTGCCGTCGCCAGCGACGCGGGGAAAAATTCAAGGACTACTTGGTAGAGATAAGGCTGCTCATGCGTCATGCTAGATACGACGCAGCACAGGAATTGCACCGGATATACGAAAACTCCTCCCCGGAATACCGATTGTATATCCGGAGGCAGGATTTTGCGTCGTTGCAGCAACTCACCCAGATGGCAGTGGAGTTCGAGAGTGTGCGGGATGAGGAATGGGCGTTCGCGAAGGACAGCGTTGGACGAGTTGAGCGTAGTTCACGCTATGGGTATGTAAATCGGCCGCCGGTACCCGAAGAGCGGCAGAATAACCCTTTCAGGTCGGCGATAGGAGGGCCCTTAGCGCAGGCATCCTGCAGAGAAGCGCTTCCAGGGACGACCCAGACAGAAGCCGTCAACCAGAGGATGACACACGACGATGGAGCAAGGTACGATCTGCGTAGAGCGTGCCATCGATGTGAACAAACGGGGCATTTCGCTCGGGAATGCGAGGATCACCTTCGGCCGGGTCTGCGGCAAACCAGGCAAGAGCAGTTGGGAGTGCTGCGAGCGCACAAGAGCGTAAAACGACCAGAGGCGTCCCCCAACGCGGGAGGGCGACGATATGGAATTCCGGCAAGGAGTTCCCCATTGACGATGGAGGGAGGCAAGATCGCCGCGAAGGTGTCAATTGGTGACCATGAGATTGCGGCCACAGTTGACACAGGGGCGACGAGGAGCTTCATCAGCGGAGATTGGGTGAAGCAGTGCGGAGTACGAGGAGATGTGGTGGAGGAGCGCGCGCGAATCCAGCTGGCGGATGGGTCGGCTTTGGATGCGACAGGCGCGCTTAAATTGAAGGTCAGCTTCGCCGGAGAAAGCGTATTATTAAGGATGTTGGTAATGCCCATCATGTTGGATCATGCCATTCTGGGCATGGATTTTTTGTGCCTCATGGGCACCTCAATTAGCTGCGGACGGGGAAAAATTATATTAAGGAAGGAAGAAGCAGACCAGTGTGGCAAGCCGGCGTTTCCCATGGAAGAACGCCCACCGATAGAAGTTATCCCGCTCTCCAAGCAGGGATTGACCGCTCGGGCTCGCACATCTGAGGAAAACGAGAAGAATATATCGGAGGAACAGGCAACGAAGGGCGGAAACAGGTCGCCGAAGGCCGGAACAGCGTCTTCACCTGGAGTACGGAGGATAAATATTGAGGAAGCGAACGAGAAGAATGGATCGGAGGAACAGGCAACGGAGAGCGGAAATAGGTCGCCGAAGGCCGGAACAGCGTCTTCACCTGGAGTACGGAGGATGGCAATTGAGAAAGCAAGCGAGGAAGTCACTCCCGGGTCGGCCGCAGTCCAGCTGGACCCGAGGGAGAAGGAGGAAAGGATGAAGGAAATCCCCGATGTAGCTCGGGGCAATCGTCAACGGGCATCGAAGGATCAGAGAAGGTCCTACAAAAGCGGAAGAAGAGAGTGGCGCCCTGGGATTGGAGATGCGGTCTGGTCGAGGCAACACCAGCTGTCTTGTGATGGCCCCAAGTATGGAGGGCCCTGCCGGGTGGTACACTTTATTTCCCCCAAAATCGTGCGACTCGCCCAGCAAGGCGAGCGTAAGAGAAGGGTGGCCAACCTAACCGCTTTAAAGCCTTTCTTTCACAGCACGGATGAGGAATACCCAGATCCCCCTGATAGGGCGAGGCACAGCAAGACAGCAGCGAGGGTGGCGCATCAGGAGAGTCAACGCAATGGACGACGAGGGCGAGGTACAGCGAGGCGGCGACAGAAGGGAGCAACTGCCGCCGCACGCACTTTAAGCTGGACGACGTCGAGAGGATTTCGAGCGTGATCATCACCAGAGCAGGAGCGGTGATGATCAACTCTGCGGAGAAAGGGGGGGGTGTAAGGCGGCCCCAAAATTGACCGCCTTACATTATCATTTTGGTTTTATATTATTAATTAATAGTTTTAAGAATGGAATATTGTTTAATATTTAAGTTTGTTTTCGCGCCATTGAAGGCGATAGTTGTATAGCAGTTAGCATTTAGACTTTGTATTAAGGACGCGGCGCCCTCTATCGGCAGCGCGGGGAGCGGTCGGGTGCAACTCTGCACGAAAGCTCGGTGGTAAAGAGAGAGCTTTCGTGGTGGAGTTGTGTTGCGACAGCTTCCGCGTTGTTCGATCGAGAGCGTCGCGTCACTTTTCGATCGAGCCTGGGAGTGAGCAGACGTCGCGAGTTGGCGCGTCTGCCAACAGCAAAGTAAGTTGGCGGCCACGTGCCGATAGGATTTCGTTAGGCGGTGCAGCAGGGCACCGTAGGGAACAGTTGTAACAATTAGCATAAGAATAAAGAATTGTATTGAAGATAACTAGAGTGCTTTCTTCCTGCTCTCTCTACTAACTCTAACCACTTTCCTAGTAGATAGGCGAGGGTCTCTTCCCGCCTGCCGTGGGACTATCCCGGCGCATTGAATTCTATTTTCTTTTCTGTAAACAGGCGAGGGTCTCTTCCCGCCTGCCGTGGGACTATCCCGGCGTATTGAACTCTTTTCCCTTTCCCGTAGATAGGCGAGGGTCTCTTCCCGCCTGCCGTGGGATTATCCCGGCACGTTGCCCATCTAATTGTCCCCAGCAGCATCCTATTCTGCAGTTGCTCTTACTCTTTCCCGTATTTCCCGCACCCGAACTGCAGCGTCATTGCATTAAATAAATTTTCTTGCAAAGAGCGACCCTGGGCAGACTGAGATCTGTACCCCGGCTGGGAATCGTCTTTACAACACATTGCACAAAGCACAGCGGAAAACGAGAGAAAGGAAGAGAGACAGACAGTTAGGAAGAGGTAGAATGAGAATAAGAGAGAGAGAGAGCAAGAGCGAGAAGGCTTTGGCTATGAGGAGGCAATGTCGCCGCATAATATGTGTTAAGCCAAAAGGATTTGTTATTCGAAACCGAGCGAAAAGATAAATAAACAAAAGCAGACTTCTTACCATGCCTCCTTCTAGCCATGCCCCCACCCTTTTCTACCCTTCTACCCCCCTAGTCCCTGGTGGGCGTGCAACACTGACAACGGCTAGCTGTGGTCCCAAGGATGCGGCAACCACAGCAACAATAACAACAACAAAATAAAAAATAAAAATAAAAACAACAGCAAACCATAACAGCTTACACCAGTAAGGACACAAAAACATGAGTAACCGACTACCAAATACCCGTACCTAAATTAAGCTTAGTTCCTGAGTTGTTAGCAGTAATTCACTTTTAGCCAGTTTGTAGCTGAATTTAGATATGTTTTAAAGCAAAATGTGTTAAAAGTGTTGTTACTTTTAACATATCATAATATAAAACAAATTGTATTGCCTACTTGTAGGGGCTAGCGTCGCGCAACAACTTTAAACAGACATAACATTTGCTATGTGTATAATAAAATAGAGGTTATAAAATGGATGAAAAGAAATACTTTTTAGACATTTTTTAGATCTATATTAGAAGATGTCGCTCGATATTCTGGTATGAAAGAGACTTGAAAAGCACAAAAATTTACTCCCTCAAACTCCAAAAGTACTCCTTACCCTTTTTCACATGCTATAAACCCCTATTCAATAGATAACGGGTATAAAAAGTAACCAGAAAATTTTTAATAAGTGCCACAATGCAGCAGGATAAAAGGAAAGAAGAAGCAGCCGTTGCAATAATGAATGCTTCCAGCTCGAGCATGTGTGTGAGTGTATCTGTGTCTGTGTGTGTGTATATGTGTAGTTATGCATGTGTGTAGATGTGTGTATATACGCTAGAGGCTAAAACCCAATCCCAATTCTAGATGTAACGTCAGCCAAAAACGTTTTTGAATGACATCAAAAGCGAGAGAAAATGGGAAAATTGTTGTTAAATATGTGAGAAAAGTCAACGAGTGAAGAGCTTAAAACGTGATCAATTCTTAAATCACAGTCACGAATTGATAATTACAAAAAAAAAACTGCCAAAAAGTTTCACCAAATTGAAAACGGATTTTCAATGCTCCAATAAAATCCAAAAAGACACTAAAAATAAAGCTGAAAAGCTGATAAACAAAAGCTAGAAAAATGGAGTCTAGCGTGTGAGTGGAAAGTGGGAAATAATAAAAGAAAAACTGTTAGTGTAATCGAAAAAAATGGAGTGAAGAATAACTAAATAAACAGCTTTAGTGCGAGATATGTGTAAAAATCAAAAATTAATATTGATAAACAAAAAATCGGTTTACAAGTCAATTATACAGATTTTGACAAATAAGTTGTAAGTTTAAATAAATGAATTCCTAATTGAATTTTACTTAACTTGAACTATTAGGGAAACTACAATTTGTATCTTTTTATTCAATGGAAAAGATTCAAATTGGCAGTTTAAAAATATCGATTTTATCGATAATAGTTCGACTCATGATTTCTTGACTATAGATCACCGTCTGTAATACCAGAAGTTTCTTATAAACTTTAAAACTTCCAATCCCAAAATCTTCCCACCTTTTTGTACTCAGATTTTTGCTCTCACAATTAAAAATAAATTTAAAATAACATATCAATTTAAATCAACATAACTGTATAAAAAAAATGGTTAATTGTACTTTGAACTAATTTACGAACATAAGTTTAAATTACATTAAACAAACAGAGGAATTTTTTTTTGTGTTGCGATATTTTAAGCAAATAATCAACTTATTTATGTTCATTAATTTTAAAATTTGCGGCGATGCGGAAAGTGGGCATATTAAAGGCGATCAACTCAAGTGTAGAAATATGATTTTTATGAAAAATGTCTTAAAGAACAATTTAAAATATTTTAAGCAAAGGACCAAAAAGAATTCTAAATGGAAAAACTACTAGACTAAAAGAGATACACAAAAGTTGTATAAAAAGACAAATTTCTCAACTAAAAACTGTTTACAGGATATGTTTTAGTCACTTACTCCTCAAACAGATTAACAACAAACTGAATTTTTTTAGTACTTTGACAAATATGTTAACAATTAATAATATTTTACAAAATTAATAACATGAAAAATGCGGTGTAATAATATTGTGATTAATGCATGCGACACACACACACACTAACACCCACACACACACACGCACACCAGCACATAGCCTATAGCACTTTTTGTGGACAGATTGTCCAGTTTTAAGGTTATTTGTTAATTTTGTAATTTTATACAATTAAATTGGATGCGAGAGTGGCTGGAAAAAGCGAGTTGTGCTATTGACCAACAAGTTTACATTTTGTGGTCAAAAGGGGTTTTTACCTGTACGTGTGTGTATGTGTGTGTGTGTGTGTTTATCTGTGTATTTGTTTGTGCAACAATATTCACATTAATTGTGCGGGCTCTAATGATGCGCACTCGCAATTCACTTTAAATTTAATTAATGCGCAATTTTCGCTTTTAGCCCAGTTGGCGCTTTTCCAACTGTCTACACCTGGCCAGGTGGGCGCACCAATAGCCCTGCACACCTCCCCTGGCCCGCCCACCATATCTCTACACTCATTGAGTGCACCTGCGCTGTATGCCCTTTACTTATAGAATGATAGGGTATAACTATATAATTTTTATTTATTTTACTTATTTAAGGACATTCAAAACTTGTTTTACTCCTGAAAAAAGAGAAGTCCTTTAATTTATGAATATCATAAACGTTCAGAAGTACCAATAAATCAATATCAAGTTGTGACAGTTTACATTTCGAAGCAGACAAATCGCCTGAAAGTATGCAGTAGTTTTTTTAAACACAACAAATTTATTGTATTCTTATCATATAGTAGCCCGATTTTGTTTAGTTTTCACAACATTTAGTCTGCTTGTGTTAACAAACTGTTACAGTGGAAACTCTCATAGGCGGACAGCTAAATTTTGTCTGCTAAAAAAGGGAAGTTTGTCTATGGAAAAGGTACATATGTAAGTGTTCAGACGCATCATCAAGGTTTGCGAAATATTGACAGCATAAGAGGGGCGTCCGCTTATTAGGGGTTTCCATTAAGAGAGGTTTCGCTATTTTATTAATAGAGAGCGGCCACGCCCACTCTGCTTAGTGATGAAGTGTCTTAAAAGCAAAAGACTACAATTAGTAGTTAATTTGAAGAAAGCTTATAAGTTATGGCTAAATTTTATAGGGTATTTGATAGTCTAAGCTTTGTTTCTTCTTTCCCATTATAACCCACACACACTCGGTGTTTGGCTGTAGTTGCATTCTTGCTGTTTTTGTTGATTTTCAAATTGATGAATTACGTTTAATTAGCTGCGCGTAATTGCACCACACGATGATGTAGCTGGCATTCGGTCAGTTTTTCCCTGTTTTTCCACCTCCACCACCTCCACCACCTGCACCACCTACACCACCTCCATGCCAACATTTTCCCGACTGCGGCTATGGCTGTGGATGAGCCGATAAGCAGAGTTATAGCCAGAGTATCAGTAGTGTCAGAGTCAGAGTTCAGAGTCAGAGCCAGTATCAAGCCTATTGCTGGGATTTGCAGGGTCAGTTTGCACATTTTGTGTGCATTATGGCATTACGAGTACGAGTACACTTTGTTGATGGTCTTTACTATCAATTGTTTTGGATCATCAGCCTAATGAATATTCGCAATTATCGCAATGGGTTTTGAATGAGTCTATTCTATTCGAACTTTATGAGAGTCTTCTCTATTTACTGTAATAAATTGATTTTTGGTTGAACTTGTTTACACCACAATTTTATTAGTAAAACAAAGTTAAAAGACCCTGTAGAAGCGACTTTAGAAAGTATATAAATATACAATAATAGATGAAATTAGATTGCGAAATAAATATTGGCTTATTGATATAATTACACTTTCGTCACTAGTTAAACAAAATGTATCTCAAATTTGATGTGAGTTTAAGATTCGTTACGAGCGAGTATCTTCCAGAAACGTACACTTTCGTCACTTTACGGATGTTTTATATCTTATAGAGAAATATACACTTTAGCCACTAGATGAAGGACTTCTAAAAGGGTTTTAGGGAGTATAGGTATGTACTATAGAAAGGTCTGCTTCCGTCACTAGTATTGCTGTATATGATATTGAAACATTAGTCTATAAATTATAAAATAAGTACTTAAAACCCAATATCTGTTAACATTATTAAATTTATTCCCTTAAAGCATAAAAAAAAGTACTTAAAAACAATTGTTTTCCACCCAAAAGTTAAACACTAAATTATCTCGGTAAATGGAGTAACTAAATAACAATATAATACTAATATGATATGACAATTCAATAACAACAAAATAATCGCAATTGAATGACTAATCAAAGAGGGGAGAATCCAGGGCTAGAAGAGGGCGGGGCGGGGTGGACTATGAGGGGTAGGAAGTGAAACGACCAAAACATTCATTTAAAATCATTTAATAAATTCGCACTAAATTTCAATTCTATTTTCATTAAATGCCACATAAATTATACGCACCGTGGGTTAGAGAGGGGGTTGCCAAGGGGTGATGGGAGAGGGGAGTGCTGTGTGTGTGCTACTTAGGGGTGTACTTCGTTTGCAGGGTGTGTGTGTATGTGTGTGTGCTTTTGGTTCAACCAAATCGCGTTTTACCATATTTCGAATTCATTTTAAATGGCTCGCTCCATTTGGGCATAAAATTCTTTTAATTTTTGCTACATTTGTTTCTCCGTCTATCTTCTCTCTCTTTCTCCTGCTCTTCCTCTGCCCCTATCTATCTCTACCTCCCTTCTAGCCACTTGGGCACATTTTCAATTCGACCTCAATAAAATTTACACAGCGTCCCCTAAAGGTTGCGTATTTGCTAGCGAAAGACAGAGATGGAAATATTGACAGAGATAGCAACAGGCGGCGACTGATGTAGGAGGAAGAGAAGTAGAGATAGAGAGAGGGAGGGAGAGAGAGAGAAGCTTTCATAGATAAGCAATTTGGTGTGTAAGAGTTTTAAGAGTAGAAATTGCTAAAGTTTAAACACAAATTGCTTATATACCCTAACATAGGGTATTGCTTATTATACCCATTACTATTCGTAGGGTGTTTAAATTAATAATCAACTGCAATCAAGTCATTTTTATTATTTTAAGTCAGTTAACGATAGCTTAAAATATTTTCTGAGTTTTTCACACACAAATTTTAATCAAACTTTTGTCAAATTCTATAAAACACTTCCTATCACATAGTTAACAGTTTTGTTTGCCACTACAGGGTATGCACAGTTCTGCCCAAATCATTATTTATTTGTAGCTGTTATTGCAGCCGTACGTACTACGGACACGTGTGTTTATTGTAACTTCGCAACGCGCCATTTTGGCCAAAAAGTGTTCATTTCCTTTTTCGCCGTGTTATCATTGCCACTTCCGGTACAGCAGGGCAAACGATGGAGGATGACATTGAGTGCTGACTGTGTAGCTGTCTGTCTCCCTCTCTCTCTCTCTCTTTCTCTCCTTCTGTGTAAGCCAGCAAATAACTCAACTTAAATGCAACCATAAATTATTTAAAAAATAAAAATAAATTTTAACAGAGAATGGAAAATGGAAAACATTAATCTGTAGTTAACTTTAAAAATGCAAATTCTAAAAAAAATAAAATACTTTGTTAAAGCTCAGACAGCTCGATGACCTTGCAATGGATTTTCTTCATTTTCCAACCAAGTTTTTCCACTTTTCCCACATTTCCAAGGCTCCACAGTTCTGTGAGGCCAGAATGCAAATAAAATTTCTATGTGCCAGCAAATCGACTAGAAAATGTTGTACAGTCAAAGAGTGAGAGAGAGAGGTAGGGATACAGTTAGAACGAAAAGTGAAGTAAACTTTTCACTTAATCGCTTTTTCGCAGCGTTTTGAAAGAAAACAAACACAGCTAATTTGACTTTATCTCCTTTTCGCAAAAGTTGGCCAAAAGTGCGAAATGTCCAAGAGAGAGAAAGTAAGCGAGTGAGAGAGAAAGAGAGAGAGAGTGAGAGTAGACAGGCGTTGGTGGGGGGCCGTGACCAGTTCAGACACTCACAAGTCATAATGAAACATCATTACGATCATGTTCATTCAGCATTCAACTAGTTATTCATAACGAATATTCGTGTATTTATCGAATATTATGAATAACTTGTAGCAGAAAAGAGCAGACTGAAACATACACTTACAGAGCTAACTCTTTCTCTGTTATTGATATATACAAAATGTCGTAGTGTCCACAATTTGTGCTTGAATGTAAATTTTTTGATGCATAAATTGTCTTTTTTTTTTTTAAATATATTTCTTATTTTCTACAGTGTATTATGCTAATAGGACACCTTCGTTAACTTAATCAGCTTAAAAGAGACTGGGATTTATTTCAGCATAAGCCAAAGAGTTGCAAATGTGTTTTCTAAGTAGTTAAGATACTCAGATACAAGTTATACACATGTTTTCAGTATGTTAACAATAAGAATTCACTTTAAGAATTTACCTAAGATAAACTCGTATTTGTTTGGGCTTTTATCAATACTTTCTTTGTAAACAAAGATTTTGTTGTTGAAGTTGTAGACGAGGATTTAACTACGGATTTATTTTTACTAGGAAGACTCTACTTTTAGAACTTCACTTGTATTTAATTGTATCTTAAATTGTTAAATTGTTTTTTTTTAAATCATTTCAGAACTACTTTTGAACCATATTTTACAAACATTCTGATATGCAAAAAAAAACCAGTTGTCATTATGCCATAATTCTTAACACTCTACACCTATAGACTGACTTTTCCTAGCACCTTTCACCCACTCCGTTCCTATCTTAAATCATCAAAACTTCTACCGCGACCACGCCCACAACGCCCACAATTCGCAAATGCTTCACAAATGTTTTGTGAATTTCGTAGCCGCGTTTTTGAAATGCACTTGTGACATTTGACAGTTGTGACTGTCCATTTGTTGTGCGTCTGTTGGTGTGTGTGTGTGTGTGTTTCGTGTGTTCTGTTCTAAAGTACATATATCACGCCAGACTGTGTGTGAGAGATGGAATCTGTGTGTTCCTGTGGGTGTGCAGAGCTAAACAAATGCTAGATATAGCCAGATAAATGAAAAAACCGCTAGAAATAAAAAACATTCTTAGTTTTAAATATGAGTGATTACGGCTTTATAATACCCTGAGCCATTAACTGGATTAAAATAATTATTCTTTTTATATTTAAAAAAAAAAAAAAAAAAAAAAAAAAAAAATTGAGCTTGTTTTTGCAGGACTTTATGCTTTGACTATTTATCTGCATATTATTTAAAATAATCCAGTCAATAATTAAACTAATTGGACATTCTAAAATCAATAGAAATATTTAATTGTTTTATTTCAGCTTAAAATAAGCTAAAGTGTCAACACTGTTTTCACAGTGTTGCATGTTGATTTTTGGTCGAGTTGTTGCATGTTGCACGTTGCATGTTCCATGTATTCCATTCATTCACGTGGCGCCCGTCAAACTTCTCCTGCTCCTCTCTCCTGCTCCTGCCTCCTGCTCCTCTCTCCTGCTCCTCTCTCCTGCTCCTCTCTCCTGCTCCTGCTCCTGCTCCTGCCTTGTGTTCTCATCAGTTGAGACGACTCGTAAATAAATTTGCATTTTTGTCAATTTTGATAGCAACCACACACAAACACACTCTGAGTATACACACACACACACACACACCTAGAAATACTTTGCCTTTTGTATTTGCGTTGAATGAATGAGCGCAAAGTATGCAAAATTTATTCATGTTCTCGAACATTGGCATTGCATTTGCAAATATGCCAGGGATGTAAAGCATATTTGTTGTCCGCAGCCCTTTTGAGTAAATTAATCAGACAATACCGAAATATTTCACATGAAAATGTAATCTATTAATAAAGAATCCAGAACAGTAAAATGTCTGTGAAAACTTAACTAGAAAAATATCGTTCTGAAATATAAAATAAACTTCAAATAGTTTAAGGAAAAACAGAAAGTTATCTGTAAGAAAATAAAGAAAAATTTAGAGAGTTAGTAGGGGAAACCCCGACAGTAGGATATGGCAGAAAAGTAAACTATTCAAAAAATCAGAAAAAAAAATTCTGAAAATTATTTAAGCACTAAATATAACTAAAGAATATTTTTTAAAATGGTATAACCAAATTTTCAGCTTTTCTTGTTGGTAGAAACCCTTTTCCTCAAATCATAGCTATCATAATACCGTCTTGCATTGGAAACTGTTGACTTTTAAGGTTAAAGTTGAACTTTATTTTTATTTATTTTGGTGACTGAAAATTTTTGAAATTTAAGCTAAAAATTTTTGAGAACAATTTAGCTAAATTTGAAACTTAATTTTTTATTAGTCACCGGTTTTTTTGGGTTATTTTAAAACTGAAAACTTTTTCTAGGCAAAATTTTCACTACTCAAATCTAAAGTTAAGGAAATGCATCAGTCTAAAAGATTAAGTTTGGTAAGAGCTATACATATATAATTTATAGACCCTGTAAACTATCCAAATACAGGAACTACGAAAAATCGAAAAGTTGGAGATGATAATCCAAATGGAGAGAGGGAAATGCTGGAAGGGGGTAGAGGTGGGAAAAGCGGGGTGGGAAAACAGCAGCAGGCAATGACAATGACAATGGCTTAAAATTCTGTTGTTGCAATAGTCACAAAGTTGCTGACTGCGTTTTTGGTCATCATTTTGTCGTCATTTTTGTGGTTAGCTCATTGCTCGCATTGTTGTTGTTTTGTTGTTGTTTTTTGCACCCTAAACACTATTATTGTTGCTTTGTGTGTGTGTGTGTGTGTATGTGGGGGTGTGGGTGTGTGTGTGTGTGTTGGTCAGCTCTTTTTTTGCTACTAAAAATTAATTTGCATAATGGCACACGCATAGTATTACAGCTCTGGTCAAATTAATAGGTGCAGTTACTGGAAATACATTTAGAAATCATTTAATAGCCGAAGTGTTCCAAAAATAATGGGTTTAAAAATTATTGATTTCGAATTTTTAGCTAGTTTGATTAAAATTTGCTTAAAAAATTACTGCAAAATTTTTCATAATTCCTAAAATGCTAAAAATTAAATGAAATTTAAATTTGTACTAATTTATATTTCTTTACAAAATGTCAAGTGTTTATATTACTTTGACCTTATGTGTAAATAGTTGCACATGTGGCGGAAACACATCACAAAACAGTTGCATTGTCGCTGGGAAGAAGAGGTGATGCGGCGATGGGGCAAAGGGGGGGGCGTGGTCCAAAATGTGGTTTACTCCTATCACACATTTCGAAGGGCAACAATGACAATCACACTAAAAATTGAATTTGTTGCTAAATGTATTTAAAATATTCACCGAACGGAAATAAATTTTTAAAACAAAGCTGCAAAAACAGCAACGAAATCCTTTTGAATTCAACGTAACGTAATAAACTAATGACGTAATGGCATAATGACGTCATGTAGTGATTGAACACCAACACATAAATATCCAACAATTTCCATAATTAAATTTGACAGACTTATTATTAAACAACAATAGAGAGATGGGAAGAGAATTTAAAGCATTGGAAATTTATGTAAAAATTAAATCAATCAATTAATTATTTATTTAAATTAATATAGTATAAGACTTATAATTTAAAAATTTATAAATAATTGATTAAACATTTTTATTTAATCGTTTGATTAACTTTAAAGTTCTACGCTACTGCAATAATTTATTTAATACTCTTTATAAGCACATTTAATAAATTTTTCACTGATTTATATTTTAATTTGTTCAGTTTGAAAATTCAGAAAAACCGCATTCAAAATTATTATGCTCAACGTGCTAGAAAATGTGCTGGAAATAATGATTTAACATATGGCAAGCACACACACACATGAATAAATATTTGATATGCACATGTGTGTGTGTGTGTGTTAGTATCTGTAAAACTGTATCAGAATGTTGTGCAAAGTCAGAAATGACCACACAGCACCAAGTTGCAAAAATATTTACAACATTCTTAAGCGCAACCGAAACGAAAACTTATGAAAAATGTTATGAAAATTTGAATTTCTTGCTCTCACTCCTTCTCCTCTCTCTCTCACTCCCTCACACCCTCACTCTCTCACTCTCCCTCCCTTTCTCTTTTCTGGTTATGCCTTTGGGCATGAGCTGGAGCTGAGCGCACGCTGACCAAAGCTCCGTGCTGCGAAAATTGGGGAGTGTTGCTCATTTTAATTGAAATAACTTGCAAAAATGTTTTTGCAACTATTAAAAATAAAAAAGGAGTGAAGAAAAAAGCTAAAAACCAAAAAACCGCAAAGAGAAAAAAGCAACAAAATTTATTTCATAACAAAAAAGTTGTTTGTTAAATAAACCCGAAATTATTGATGAACCACTTTCGCGCAGTACGAAAAGTCTCATTAAGGGCAGCGCTTTAAAAACAGCTTTAAAAATTATATTTTATTTCTCAATATAATGAAATTGTTTAAAAGGGAAGAAGGAAATCTATTTGTAAGTGTGCTAATAATACCCTGTACTTAAACAGGGTACAAACTTAAACACAGGTTTTTGAAATGATTAGTATAAAAAACATAGTTTACTGACTTGGCAAGTAACTACAGGGTATTAAAAGCGAAATTCCAACTAAGGTCTTCTGAAGAAAACACTTTTATATATCTGACTAAAAGTGCCTTAAGTAAAAATTTGATGAAGCTTCTTAAAAAACATTAAAATAAAATTACTTATATATTTTTATATAAATTCTGACGATTCTTTGGTTTATTAAAAATGTAAAAAAACATATTTTTAAAATCTAAATAATTTGATGCTAATTTGAAATTCGAAAAAAAACCTATAAGTATGACAATTCTCAGCTGATCTCACAGCGTTTTTAGTCACTAGTTCAGTCACTACTTCTGCTTCTTAATGAAACGTTCACGATACTCGTCCAGGGAGATTTTCTTCTTGAGGATAATGGGATGCTTCGGGATTTCCAAAGGTGGTTTCATCAACTTCGAGGCTGTGAGAAAATAACATTGCAATGAATTGATAAATGAAGTATGGAACAAGTAACAAAGGCTACAGTCGAGCGTGCCGACTGTAAAAGACCCCGTACTCATTCTAGTGTGCGTTTTTTTCATACAAATTTTCAATTTTCGACAGATTTGTGCTATGGATATTCCACAGAATATAGTTGTCCGATCCGGATGAAACTAAGTAAGAATAGTTTTAATTATACCATGCACATAATGTATGAATTTAGTCCCGTTAGCTCTCGTCGTTTCCAAGTTATGATGTTATGAAAATAGTTTTACACAATTTTCGGGGCGGTAGAGGGCGTGGCACTAATTTGAAATAACACGGTCTGCTTGCGAAGCAGACAGGTTATCATTCCAAATTTGGTGGCTCTAGCCCAAATAGTCTCTGAGATCCAGGTGTTCTTACGGACAGATGGACGAACAAACCGAAGGTAATCTCCAGTCGGTACGTTCAAATGTAGCCAACTGCCTCGTACTCACCTGTTTTAACCGGCAGCTGCTTGGGCAGGTATTGTTTGTAGCAGTCCATGGGTTCCACCAGATACTTGCGGGTCTGAAGCGTTGAGGAAACTGCGGGTTTGACAAAGGTCGTAGAGGAAGAAGAAACTGGAATGGAAATCAAAGCAGAACTGGAGCCGACTTTCTTAGAGTTTGAGTTATACACATAGGGCATGGCGCGATAGTCCTGAATGAAAGTGGCCCTGGTCTTGGCGAACTTGTTGACCATTCCAATGGGCTGACGAACTGTGCTCAATAACTGACTCTGCGATTGAAGTTTCGCATCCGTGATGGCCTTATACTTCTGCTCCACAATACGCCGCGAGGGAAGCTCAAAATTATATGCTTGCCACATGTACTCGAAATCATGTAACTCTGCCGATTCATAATAATTGTTGGCCAACTGATCAATAGCAAAAACTCGGGGACTACTGTCGAGACGGAGGATCAATGTGGGCACATGACTGGCACGCAATTTACCAAATCCTTGTATCTGGGCCACCCTGTATCCAGCACCAAACTGAGCACGCACGAAACACGATTTCACCAGACGCTGAAAATCTGGACGATTCGAGAGCAATTCTACGGTATGACGGGGTAAAAAAAGCTTATGCAGATTCATTGGATCCTCCACGAAGTTGTTGAAACTGCGTTTGCCCAACTGCAGTTGTTGTTGCTGCAACTGTTGCTGCTGTTGCTCGTGTTGCTGCTGCTGTTGCTGCTTTTGGTACTCACTGTGTTGCTGCAATTTCTGTTTCAATTGTTGCTGCAACTTAAGCTGCAGTTGCTGTTGTTGCTTCAGTTTCTGTTGCTGCTGTTGCTGCTTATGACTTTGCTGCTGATGTTGCTGCTGTTGCTGTAGAACTTTCTGTTGCTGTTGCTGCTGCTCCTTGCGCTGCTGTTGGTACTCCTTTTGTTGCTGTTTCAAGAGTTGCAGATTCTGTTGCTGCTGCTGCTGCTGATAATGATTCTGTTGTTGCTGCTGCAACAGTTGCAACTTCGTCTGCTTAAGTTGCTGTTGCTGCTGATGTTTCTGCTGCTGCTGCAACTGCTTTTGCCGCATCTCCTCGTGCCACTTGTGGCACATGCGTGTGCGCCATTTGTAGTCCACACTTCCAGACATGATCGACATTAACATTCGATTTTATTTCTATCAACTTGCTTGTGGCACAGATAAGCGGCAACTGTCGTGTTTGTGCCACAACTTACGTCTCTGGTTAATTCTGGCTCCACCTACAAATCATTTTTTTTCCTTTCCGAGCTTTCATTCTTAGCTTGCGCTCTCTTTCTCTTCGGTGCTCTCTTTTGCTCTGCGACAGTTATTTACACTGTTCATCATAAAATCACAACACGCGTATGAACTTAAGAAAGCTTTGAAGCCAATGAAAACTTTACATAAATAATTGTTTATTAGTTTTATTAAATTAATGTTAAAAACAAAAAGTTTATTTTAGTTCCAGAAGCAAATATTTGCTTAATATGATAGAATATGTTTGCTTCTCCGTGTCATAAAAAAATAATTGCCGCAAATATTAGAATTATATTATTTGCTTTTCCAAACTTGGAGCAAATATTTGCTTTCCAAAATTGAAGCAAATATTTGCTTTCCAAAATTGAAGCAAATATTTGCTTTCCAAAATTGAAGCAAATATTTGCCTACGATAAACGAAAATACTTTACTTACCAGTTGCTAGCAGAAATAAAGATCAAATATTTGTTTCATCTTTTGTCTTTATTTGTCACTGAGCAAATATTTGCTTCAATATTTTCTCAAAAGCAAATATTTTCTATTGTGTTTAAATTTATTTGCTGCAAATAAAATATTATATTATTGTAGTACTTTGAACAAGTGCATATATTTTTAAAATGTTGGCTGATTAGTGTTATAAGCCGCTTTGTCTATTGCCTCAGCATTTCCCTCCCGTAATTCTCAAAGAGCAAACGAAGTTTTTGCATTTGTTTATTATCATTAAAATTATTATGGAAATCTGTTTGTTTTCTTTCTGTTCAGGCTGGGCGCCAATCATTAAGCTGACTGGAATAGAAACTATAATAAATACATAAGCCTCATTTTTATCGCTTTTCAATCGTTGCCAAGGTTGCATTTTGTGGAAGAAAAATGTCAGCCGCAGCCAACTTAACTAGGTCATTATAAAGTACCCTTAAAAAAGCTTACAAATTTTATTTGTAAACAAAATGTATATAAAGAAAGTTTAATAAGATTTAATGTGATTTTTAAAATGGGTGAGGCTGATGTATACCCTGTAATATATAATTAAGTTATGTATTCTTGAATATATTTTCTTTGGCAGTCGTTATCTTTCAGCAGATTTTCATTCCATTTCCGTTATGTTTCTTTAATTTCTTCTCAACTTTTCTGTCCCACAGCTCAGTTTTTTTGTCATTTTTTCCAGTGATAATTCTATAGCTTACAGAATTTTATTTAGTTTTTGTTGTTCAGTTAGTTCCGTGATGATTAAGTATAAGCGTTTCTCTGTATTTTAATATATTTAACGAGATTTTATTCGTTCTTTCTTCATCTCTTTCATTCATTCTTTTTCTTTCTCTTTCTCTTTTATGTCTTTTATTTACCTATCGAATTCTATTAAACAAAGTTCTAGACAAAATATGTCTCTTATTTATGGACTGATTGGTGTTTGAAGAAATAGTTTCTAATGACAAAATGAATGGAAATTTTACCTCGAGAGCTTTGTAAGTTCCACTTGATTACTTCATTGGTATTTCAAGTATTTTATTTATTTTTTCCAACTCTTCCTCTATCAGTTTGCTGCAATCTTTTGTTTATTGCATTTCCATTCATTTATTTTTTATTTCTATGTCCATTTTAAGTGTCATTTTGCAGTCAACTTCTTCTTTTGTTGTTTGTTTTAAATAATGTTTTTTTTTCTGTTCTCCGAGTATTTTTAACACGTTCTTGGTGTGCGTGTCAAAGATACATAAAACTGTCATGTCTTCGTCTTGGCTTTCGCACTTTCTCCCCACTGTGCAACATGCAAGGGCAGTGTCAGCACAATGGTACAAATGTCAGCGTCAATGCCACAGCTTCTATTATTTCCAGACTTGGTATAGGAAGGGAGTCGCACAACAGATCCATAACCAGAACGACGCATCATTTGAACCAGGGGCGTTATGTGGGAAGGAGCATGAAACAATTGGACTTGGGACAATGGGATAAAAGAGCGATTTAGGGTAAAAAAAACATCAAATTATTTTAAAATTTAAATCATAATTGGCTGATGAAGTGCAAGAATAGTTTTTTAATAATTAATAATTAATTTTATTTCTTATAAATTTAAGCTCACAATTTCATAAATTGTCTTTTTTGCCAAAAACTTGTGCTGTTTTTACCACTGTGCACGGACTTGTGCCCAGGTTTAGGACCAAAATGCGTCTGTGGTTAAGGAATTATGTACGTCATGCTCAGAACGTTGTGTCAACGGCAACCAAACAGTAAACTACCAAGTCTTAGCTAAGTAAGCAAAAAGCCGACTGTGCGATACCCTGTAACTTAGTGAAATCTAAACTGAAAGATAGAAATTCAACATTTAGCTATAAATTAAAGGGTATTAAAGGAATAAGCAAACTTGGAACTTAAAACGGATGTCTGCATCAGTAGATACCCTGTAAAATAATTTAAAGTTTGTTGCAATCCTCTAACAGATATTTAATTTATCAAAAAGATATTAATTCAAGGTTATCAGAGGTAATTATATAATATTGTTAATATCGCTTTATTAAATACCCTGTAAAAATATTTGGAGTGTAACAATCTTTCAGAAAACTATGAGTTTTCCAGTACTTAGCATTTTTTACAGAATCACCTTTTATAAAGCCCTATTAATCTTTCATAGAAAACTTAAAACTCTACAGTACACGAAGTCTCCACATTGACATACCCTGTAAATTCAAAAGAAAGTATTTAATTAGAAACACAACACACAACAACGCGATTTTATAAAAGACTTAACAAGTACAGGGTATTGACTTCTATGTCAACGAAATAACCGTCTAACTTACTGAGTTACTAGCTAAAGGATCAGGGGTTAGGAAAAGGATTCAGACTGACGGAATGACGACAGAAGTTGGCCAACTTCGTTGACTTGTCTGACTGTCAAGTTAAGTGCGACGCGTGCTCACATGTTGTCGGCCGTGTAGTTTTTGGGGTTTTTATATACCCGTTGCACGATTAGAAAGAGTATAGGTAGTGCTTAAAAATACTTACACTGGAAAAAAATCGGAGTGAAACCTAAGTCCAATTTAGTATGTAACAAATTATTGAAGTTTAACATTTATGGTAAAATACCGAATACTCCATTTCTAACGGGTATGTTAAAGTCAGCAGCACTGAAGCACAGCTATACCCTGCCTACGTGCTGCTGTAGCCAGTATATTTATTGCGGCTGGGACTACCCCGCCCTAACAGAGGGCAGGGTGTTCTGGAAACGCTGCCGCAAAACACAGTAAAACGCGCGCATATTTATAACGAAATGCTCAATTTAAATTCCCATCAATCTTGGTCGAATGCCACACACACACACTACGAAGGGTGTTCTTTTGGGGGGGTGAAGTGGGCGTAGTGGAAGTGTAGGGCGGGTGGTAGGGTAGGGGGATTGTCATTGTCTGTACGCTTCGCTTTTCGGATGCTTCCTCACAAATGCCACTGCACATTCGAACTAACTGTAGTTGTGGCATCAGTTTTAGGGCGTGGCAAGTGTCGGATCTCCGCAAAGGCATCTGTGCTACTTCCCGCAAATCCCTCATCACCCTGCTCACCCCTCCACCACCCATTTCATTCCTTTGCTGCGTTTTAGTCGCAAAAATGAAAGAAAAGAAGTGAGAAAAAAAAAATTACGCGCCGGCAAACCGGAAACGAAACGCGCCAGCAGCTTATTGAGCGTTAAATTAAAAAATTCTTATGGCAAAAAAAAAAACACCAAAAAATGGAAAACGAAAAAAAATGGTAGCAAAAAATGTGGGAAAACAAAAGGAAAAACTTTGAATTTATTGTAAGAAAATTTGTATAGTCACGAATGAGGCATTCATATGGCCATCATTAGGCGGCGAATATGTTTTTTTTTTGTGTTCCTCATTGAATACGTATTTTCGACCAAGACTGTTGGGAAATAACTCAGCAAAAGCTCGATTTCAAAAGATCTACTCCCAGTGAGTCTTGAAATATATACCGATGGGGCACATAAGCAAATCCATTCACAAATGGTTCCATAATCTTAAAAATATTCTTTTTAAGATATAGGATACACATCTTTAATCTGACCATTGTATTACTATAGGACCCAAAACTTAAGATTTTCTTGAGATCATTTGTTAAATATTAACAAAACTGCAAACTGTTCAAACTATTTTTGAAGCTTAAAATTTAATCTGAAATTTAAATGGAAATACTAGATTTATTCATTCTTTCCAAATGCGATTTCTCTAGCCAAAATTTTGTACATATAAACTAAAATTCTTATATTAAATTTATGAATATTTTATATATTTTTTTAAATTTAAATGGACACATTAAACTTATATTTGTAAAACTTCGAAAAAAGCTTCCTTTAGCTTCACTTGAACACTTTTAATTAACGTTTGTAATTTTGTCTTTGAAATTGTCACCATATTGGGAGGAAAGTGGGAAGGAACATCTATAGTTAATACTCTAAATCAAATTAGATATAGAAGAAATGAACTTGTGCATTAACAGTTGTAAATGTGAAGGGGATTGCTCGAGTTCATCTTGTTAAACAAATATGCTTGAAACAAAAGTTAAAATCATTGTACTCTGGTCAAAGTGAAAGCAACGCATCACTTGGTACTCCTGTAATACTCCCTCTTTTGCTATACTCCTCCAGTAGTACTTCCCCAATTCTCCACCCATTTTTCTATTCCACTTTGTCACGCTAGGTAAATACTAGAGGAATCCAACAACATGATGACTAAAAGTTGGCTTCGTAATTGAAATTGAAAATGAAATAGTTGCACTAGATGAAGAGCGATATAAAAAAAAAATAGGAGACGAACCAGTATAGGAAAATGCACTTCAACTGTGTTGCCTCAGTAAGCAATACAGGGTAGCTGAAAACGAGTAACAAGTAGCGAGTAAATAGTACTGAGTAGTAAGTGTATATTTTACCATATACATTTAGATACACTAGCAGTAAGTAATAAAAAAGGTATAAAGCACTACTATTGCGGAGTAACGAGTAAAAAGTAACGAGTAAATATGAACGAGTAGTAATTCAGTAAGATACACTTCATAAATACAATTTTAAAATATAAGTATATAAAGTGGTGCTTCTGACGAGTATAAAGTAAAGAGTAACGAATTAAAAATAACGAGTGTTAATATCAGTAATTTTTAAACATTAAAAAACACTCCAGGAGAGGCTTAAAGTAATGTATAAAACCGTTTTTTTTTTAATATTTAAACAGACTACAGCAGAGGTCAAAAGAAATGTATAAAACGGTCCAAGTACTGAGTAACTAGTGACGAGCAACGAATAGTAAGCGCACAGTTTGCCTTTTATATTCAGATGTACTGCATAGAAATATTTAAGAAATATAAATTAAGCTATAGTCTCCATTAAAACACTAACGAAATTGATGCTATTGGCGAGCGACGGGTAAATGGTAACGAGTAGTAATAACAAAGTGTTTCCAAAACACTTAGATTATCTACAATTGAACATTAAAATAATCTTTAAAGCTGAATGTAAGTGGGATTACTTTATACAATGCCGGTGCACGTGATAAGTAAAGAGTAACGAGTAAAAAGCAACGAGTAGGAAGCACCGAGTAGGAAGATTCTAATTGCATTTACAGGGTATCCCAACATCCACGTGCTAGAAATAGTTTTCGGTCCAGCTTCCTCCACACTTTAATAAACACACAGAGACAAACGTCGCGCTTTTCATTATAGACTACACTTACAAGGACCGTACTTGACTGTCTGCCTGACTGTCTGTGTGTGTGTGTGTGTGTGTGTGTATTTAGGAGAGTATGTGTGAAGAGTTTGATGAGTGTATCATCACTTTGATCTGTGATGCAGATGCTCTGGACATTGCAATTCTATTTTAATTGCAACAACTTTTGCAGCTTAATCATTTTATCTTTTATTTTAGACAAGTGTTGTGTGTATAGGTGTGTGGGTGTGTGAAGGTATGTGTAGGTGTATATTGATGAGCTTTTGCGGCATTTACCTGAACTGTTTATAAACTTTACGAAATTGAATCGTTTGCATTTCTAACTATAAACTTCTTTTTTTTCTTTTCACTTCTCTTTTTTGATGATTTATTTTTTTAGATGATTTTTTTGCACTTTGGCGTCGCAAAGTCGCGACGAATTGTAAAATAATTGTTTATTGATATCTCTGCTGGGTTAGCATTCAGTGTGATAATCAAATAATCCAATTGATGATCATAATAATAATGATGATGATGATGACAAACAATTTTTATCAGTGTTTGTTTACTCAAAAGACTCAAGGACAAAGTCAAAGTTATGCTAAGTAAACAATTTCGGAGAAATGAGTTAATTAATATTTAAAGTAGACTTATATAAATTTGACTCCGAAGAAGACAAAAAGAGACAGAGAAAAGTGATAATTATATAAAAAATTATTATTATATTATTGAAATCACTAATTTAAAAATCAGTTAAGAAACATTTTTCGCTGCTTTTTATAAAAGTTTCATGAGAAGTGATCTTTGCACTATGGAACAAATGACTATTTTTTCTAGAAAAAAATTTACTTATAATTAAAAGTATTAAAATTAATAGAACAAAAGAAACTTCTGATGTAAAAAATAATTGAAACAGTCGCTTTACTATTTATAAATACTATTAACTTTAAAAGATACGATAAATAATAAATCTAATTTATTTTTATAAAGTTCCTTTTTCAAACTATGAAAATATAAGCATAAATTTGTTTTTATATTTTATAATTTTTTTTAAATATTTCTAGAAACTTAAATAAATTAATTTAAAATTCTCAGTAATAAGTTTAACATTTTTCATGAAAAAATTCTTTAAAAAACTTGTAAACTCCCAACTTAAAATGTATTTGTCTTAAGACTATAAATTTTAGTTTTATAAGTAATATATATAAAATATTTAAAGTTAGTTTGTTGACTTAACGATTGCTGCTTTTCCATTTTCTCAGCTTTTCGCCAGCAAGAAAAATACGAAACCGAAGAAAATGAAATAAAAAAAAAAAACAGATGAAGTAAAACTAAAATAAAAATTGAAAGCCAAACAATGAAGCGACATGTAATAAACTGACTGCAGACAGTTGATGGGGATTGGGGTGCGGGCTGAAAGGGGAGTATTTGGTTGTAAAAGGGGTCGTAGAGGGAAAAGCGTTGACTTAAAATGCCTGCGCGAGAGATGATAACTTGTTGGCCGCATCTTGGCAGTAGCATCCTCAAGTGGTTCACAGCACAGTTTATGCATAAGCAAACATGTCAAGCGCAGCCACGCCCACTGGCCTTAACGCCCAGTTAACTCCCGTCGCTTAAACATGCACCCGCGTCTATATTTTGGGTTGAAACATAATGTTTATCCAGCCGGCAAAAGATGTTTCGCGTGATTTGAGCTGAGACGCAGCTAAAAGAAGTGAAAGACAGAGAGAGGGAGTGAGTACAGAGGGGGTGGGGAAGGGGATGAAAGGGGAACTGGGGTGCTTGGGGGTCGGTGGTCGGGGGTGAGATCATTTCGGGTTAATGCCGTACAGGATGAGCCTCAGGATGCGTGTGTCCTTACAGATTTCATGTGAGTTATGGCCTCTCTCTGTCTGTCTGTCTGTCAGCCATGTTTGAATTTCCAACGGCATTCAACACGCTCTTCCTCTTCCTCTCCCTCTTTCTCCTTCTCCCTCTCTAGCCCCTCCTCTAGCTGCCTAGCCACGCCTCTTGCGCCCAAACACACAGCAAAATTGACAGAAAATTGAATTTGCACATTTTACTGCACTTAATCAAAGCATCGTGCGTTGTTCTAGGGTGACGGGCGGAGTTATCGTCTGTAGGCACAGTGGGCGTGGCAGTTTACAACTTAAAGCTGACAGGCAACGAGACGTATGCGCAATATATTTAAATATTAATTTGTGCATAGGCAATAAGTGTATTTTAAAAGGTCCTTTGTTTATAATTTAACTAATTTTTCTATAAACATGATTAATTAAATTTACTACTGTGTCCAAAAAATAAGGTGACAGATTTTAAACTGCGCGCTTTGAAGGATTAGGAGAATTCTTTTTGTTTTTAGGTTGGTAGTACTGTGAGTGACATCTATGTCAAATTTCATGTGAAAATATTCATTACTGATTGAGATACGCGTCGTTTTGTGAGCTGCTAAAAGTGAGTTTCTCGTTTTTTGCAATGTCGAAATTTGTTGAGCAAAGAATTTGCATTAAATTTTGTTTGCGGAATCAATTTTCTGCTGCGGATACGTTGAGGATGGTGATGAGGTGATGAGGCTATGTCTAAAAAAAATGTTTACAAGTGGTATAGTGAGTTCAAAGCCGGTCGTGAACGTGTCGAAGACGAAGAGCGTCCTGGGCGACCATCAACCTCAACTGACGAAGCTCACGTCCAACAAATCAAAGATTTGGTGTTGAAAAACCGTCGATTAACGATAATAGACCTTGCTGATGATGTTGGCATATCGAAAGGCTCAGTCAATACCATTTGGAAGGATGTTTTGGGCCTCAAGCGCGTCAAATCTCGACTGGTACCGAAAACATTGAATTTTTTGGAAAAAGGGCGTCGCGTTGAAGTGTGTGAAACGATGCTTTCCGACTACCAGGATGTCATGAAACGGATTATAACTGGCGATGAGACTTGGATCTATGCTTACGACCCCGAAACAACCGATCAATCGAGCGAATATCGTGCCAAAGGAGAGCCGAGACCAAAAAAAATCGAAAAACGAAGACGGAACTAAAGGCCATCACGGAAAGTGACTACAACCAGTGTTTCGAAAATTGGAAAAAACGTTGGCAGAAGTGCATTGTGTCGGGAGGAGATTACTTTGAAGGGGATGAAATTGATTTGGAAGAATAAATAAAGAATTTTCAAAATAAATACAATGTCACCTTATTTTTTGGGCACAGTAGTATAGAAAACAAATATTATTTGATTAGTTAATGAAAACTATCGAGTTCTGACAACTAATGTCATTCTAAACAACTTAGAATCCACATTTCTAGGTTGGAATATCTTGTGTACACTCTGAATTTAAAGGGTATTCAATAAAGTAAATGAAAAATCCAAAAATAAAACTTAAAATAATTCATAATTATATATAGATTTCAAATCTCTTTAGATTTTGTTTCTTAACAAATTAAATTTCAAAACAAATGTGGAAAAATATGACATTACGCATACGCCACGTCTGTCGCTCGAGTAAAGGGAAAAGCAAGAACGTAAACGGCAATTATTTTCAATTTTCTGTGCCAAAAAAAATGGAAAAAAAAAGAAAATCTGGAGCTGTTTTTCAACACACCAAACGCAGGTGTAAGTGAGGGTAAGGAGGAAAAGGTGTCTGAGGAAAATGTCTGATAAAAGTTGTCAGAAGTCAGTTTGTTTATTTTAAAATTCAGCGCGAATCATTTTGTTGGAAAATGTTGCACATAATTCTTGTTTAAGTATCTTGTAAATTGCTTAATAACGCCAAAGGGACTCACACACACACACACCACGTCACGCCCACCTCGAAGGAGGTGTTATGGCAATTACCCCTTTTTTGCCACAGCTTTTTGGCAACTTTGTATTCAAGTGCGAAGTGAGCTTGAAAAATTCAAGACAAAAACTTTGCAAGTCAAAAAGGAACAACTGCAAAATTAATGTGTGTGTGTGTGTGTGTGTGTGTGTGTGTGTGTGTGTGTGTGTGTGTGTGTGTGTGTGTGTGTGTGTGTGTGTGTGTGTGTGTGTGTGTGTGTGTATGGTAAGTTGGCACTTCTTTAATTTAATAACAAAATAAATGTTCACGAGCACGTAAATTTATGAGTTGAAAATGCTCTCGCAATGCACACATTAACACGTACAGCCACGCCCAATTTTACCAACCACCTACCCCCTTCACACCCCCTAATACACACGCACACTCCCACACGCACAACCCGCCAAATTGTGTGCATATTTGAGGCATAACTCTTTGCCGAAATTCAAGAGAAAAATCAACGTTTGCTGTGGAAATATCGCAGCGGGAAAAAGAGCTGAAAAACAGCTAGAAAGGGGAGAGGTCGAAGTCGGATTCAGAGTCGAAGAGATTGCAATTGAAATTGCTTGTGGCATGCCGCTTGAAGCTTGAATCTAGCTGATTGTTTGCCTTTATTTGGGCCAACAAAAAATTATTAAATGGGAGCCAAAAAGAAAGGAAAAACTTCATGACTTTTCTGCTAATTTTGAAAGAAAGAAAATTTTGTAGCACAGCATGTGTCTAGACTTCTATGAAAACAGTATGGAAAACGTCCGAGTTTTTAATTAATTATGACAAACGATTAATTTCCGGCAATTTTCCACAAAGGCTGCTAATTTTCCTGAACTTACACTTGTGTTGCACTAAAGTTTTCATAGGAAATTTTTGAAGCAGCAGAAATTTTATACAACCCCATTTGCACACTGTTTACAGGGTATAATTAATAAATAGCAAACATGTCGCCAGCGTTGAGTGTTGAAACCCAAACTTTAAATGAAAATCAACTTTAGCTGAAGAATTCGAACCCAAAATCCGAGTCCAAGACGAAGCTCAGCTGCAGTCGACGTTGACGTTGACGTCGACGTTGTTATTATCATTAACAGCGGCACGAACATAATTGTTTGTTGGGGTACGGGGCAAGGAAGGGGCGTGGCAAAGAAAGTAAGGAAAAGTGGGGGAAAAGCTGAAAAAGGAAAACTGCGAAGGTTGTTGCATCATTTTGTTGGCATGCCGCTTCAAATTATGCAAAGTGTTTGACAAATTAGCAAAAGAAACTTGTTAAAAAGAGGAAAAGCGCATGCATAGTAACGAGTCGCGTATTAAATGAAAATTTTGAAAATTGTGCACATTTTTGAAACTGTGAAAATTGTGAAAATTGTTTTCATAATTAGCGTTTGCAGTAGGCCGACAAGCGATAGCCGAATGAATCGCAATAAGTACTTGTACTATGGAATTATATAGAGAGAGTCACAGACATATACACACACACACACACACACAAACACACCCATATAGTGTAAAGAGTTGTTTTGCTCAGTCAACAATTATATTTAGAGATGTACAAGGGCGTAGGCAGCAAGGGGGTGAATCATGGCCACATCCCCTTTATATATTACTGTACATACCCATTAAAATATTTTATACAATGTGCTTTAATCAATCAAATATTATTTTCATCCTTTATGGATCAACAAACTATATACAATACCTCTTGAATATACAACTATATACAACCTCTTGAAAATTAACAAACAAAAATTTCTCGACTATTATCGTAACAAAGTCCATTTTTGTGTTCACTTTGCTAATAATCAGTCAGACACAGTACCCAAAAAATCACTTTTAGTTTGTTAACGTTTTAAAGCATTTCTTATATATACCGATAAAATTTTTTTAATAGTTTTAAAGCTAAAAAACTCAAAACAAGATTATTTACCACAAAAAAGTGAAGTGAAAGTCTTAAATTTGGTTGTCTCCCACTGTATCAAAGAGCTGTCTACGCCTTTGGTGGTAAGAAATGCAAACAGTGTGCCAGAGATACATGTGTCTGTGTGGTGTACATGTGTGTGTGTGTGTGTGCCAGGCAAATCCGCTCAAGAAGTCAACTGTCAAATGGGCAAAACTCCAAACGCATTGCCATCAAACGTTTATCGTCATTTCACAGAATTCACCTCAATAGCACACACACAGACAAACTACACACACACACACACAGACACACACACATACAGGCACACACTCTCATACACACACTTAATGCAAGGCAGTTGAAGTCGAAACTCCCGTAGCGCTTATTTGAAAAACGTTTTATTTTTATTGCAAGTCTCCCAAGCGACGAGTGCTCAGTGTCAGTGAATGTCATTTCAGCTTGAATCCAGCTACAGATCCCAAGCCCCAAGTCCCAGACCCCAAAAGCCAAAACCAAACTCTGACCCCCGACCCCCCCGACCTCCCGCCGCAGCCCTTTTTGAACCCACGCCCCGCATCCTAACCTCAATGCTGAAGCTCTGGAAAGCCCGGAAAAGTGTTTGAGCAGTTCCGAACGCTTCCTTTTCGCGTCCCTCTTCATCAGTCTCCAAAACGCAGTCCTCAAATCGATAAGAGAACGAATGCCAAATACGCTTTCAAAAGAAGGACTATGAAACGAAATAGGAGAAAATTAGTATAAGAAAGGTAAGTGAGAGAATTACAGGGAAACTGTCCATTTTGCCATTGATTGTCTAACTTTTTACAGTTTTTATGAAAAAGAACTTGAGGAAGAAACTGAATACTGAATGGAAAAAAAAATAATTAAAAATCTGCTTTCGAAGGGAAAAGAAAGTTATGATAAGGACGTGAAAAAATAAGAAATTTTTTTGTAATGCTAAAAGAGGAGAGGATAAAAAAGTGGAAGGAATATGAAACATAATAGATGCAGAAGCAAAAAAGTTAGAAATAGTAAAAAATATTCAAATTGAGACAAAAGATAAGAAATATAGTAAAAATAAAAAAAATAAGTTTTATAATTTCAAAAAAAAGGTATAGAAACGATTGAATGTATGGAAGTAGAATATTTATGCGACATAAAATGATTTGTACAAATGGAGAAAACCAAAAAAGTTGAAGAAGAAAATCGTAGAGTCTTTTCTTCTCCAACCGTCTTCTCTGTCTTCTCCAACTTCCAATCACTTACATTTATCGCTAGCACAAAATGGATTGAAGTGTTAGCTGTGCCTTAAAAAGTTAGGGTATAAACGAAACCAATAGCAAGGCATCACTCACACATCCACAAACACGAGCTCACATGAGATGAGATGCACGTCTCTCTCCAACACTCAAGCACCAACACTCTTCTTCTCTCTTCGTCTCTCAATCGCTCCCTCTTAACCTCGCACTGTCCGTCAGTCGCATTGTCATATTGGGTGTGTGTGTCTTCTTGTGGGTGTGTGTGTGTGTGTGTGTGTGTGTGTGTGTATGTGTGTGTCTGTGGCAAGTGTCATGGCTCGTGAGGCCATTGATGACACCCCTTTTGCCTTTTTTGCATAAAAGCGAAAGGGAGAAAGAGAGAGAGAGAGAGAGAGAGAGCGAGAGACAAAGAAAGTCTGTAGTAGGTAAAGTACACTGGTAAAAAAAAATGTTTTAAATTTAAGTTTAAATGTTTAAACTAAGAAATTAGTCTAAGGTTAGCTTTGAAAATGAAGGAGTTTGTTCTTTAGTTTAAGACCATAGTTTAAAGCTGTAGTTTCATGTATTTAAAACTTATTATTTTTCTCAGTGTAGACGAAGTGAAAGGCGGACGTAGAGAAGCACTGGTGAGGCTGTTTGTCTGGGCATTTGGCAAATCAAATGCGGATCAAGGCGAACAGGAGACTCATGAGTAGCTTGACAGCAGCGGGAGACACGGAGCAAAGGAAGAAAGAGAGGGAGAAAGAGTTAGAGAGAGAGAGAGAGAGAGAGAGCGAGTAAAAGGGAATTGAATTTCTGTCGCTAAAAATATTCAAAATGAAAATGAAAATGAAAATGTTGAAGGTTAATACGATGCGATTTGCTTCAACGCCCCAACAATTTCAACAGGACTCAAATTCGTAATCCAAGTAGGAATCGGAATAGGAATAGGAGTCAGAGTTGGAGCTGGAGTCAGAGTTGGCGTCAGAGTTGGAGTCAGAGTTGGAGTTGGAGTCGGAGTTAGAGTTGGAGTTCATGACAAGAAGCGACAACTGGCATGCGATATCGTGTAGATATATGTATATAGCATAAGACATAATACACTATTCATGTGCTGCTTTAACCTGCTGTTGACTTTCAAGCAAATATTTTATTGCCAAACTGGATTTGGGCTGTTGAAGCCTTTTCTCACCCATCTCTTATTTTTTTGGTTGAACTGTAAATGCAAATTTAAGTTAAACTTGGCTATTTGCCAGTGTAACGGGAAATCAATTTTGAAAATGTTTACCTTAAAGTATCGTCAAGCAGTCAGTCGACTGTGAAATCCACATAATTCCATTTACTTAAGCTAATTTCACGCCATATTCAATTTGCCACATCATGGAATGGCCATTCATTATTTATTCACAACATGTAAAATCAATGGGCACGGTCGACAACACGTCGAGCAACAACAGCAACAACAGCAGCAACAACAACAACAGCAGCAACAACAACAACAGCAACAACAATATTGGGTAAAAAAATGAATTGTTGAATGTCCGTGCTTGGCAAAGGAATAAAAAAAACGACAAGTGCGAACAGAAGCGAATCAAGACTGTATGTTAACGACATTGAGATACCCTGTGCTCTGAAACTTGAATAAAAAATATACATCTCGAAAATAAAAGTCTTAAATTTAGAAAAAGTAGCTCTATTAATGAAGCAATTGCTAGACTCCAAAAGGAGATAAAGGATAAAAAATTGTTTAGAATTTTATAAATTTGATACTGCAGATTGAGAATGAACCGAAAAAGATCGTAAAATAAATCTTTAGAGTATATACTTCCTCTATCATACCCATTGCGCAGCAGTTAAAGGGTATAACATGAAAGAAATGCAACTCTGTGTGAGCCAAAGGCGACAGAATGGACACTTTGGTAGGACGACCCTCAGCCATCAAAAGGCGATGACGTACGCTTAATTTGGAGCGTTGAAATAATTTATGTACAATGTAGCTATATATATGGGTGTGTAAATGTGTGTGAGTGTGTGTGTGTGTGAGTGTGTGTAAGGCAGATGTCCAAAATACAGACAATCAAAAGAGGATAAAATAAAGAAGAAGGAATGAGCACAGGAGGAGAATAATGAATTCCAACAGGCATCACTATGTACACAATAGAGGAGAGACTAAGAGAGAGAGGGAGAGAGTAAAAGAGAGAGCGAAACTATTGGAGGGAAAAGTTGGGAGATCAGTTTGGTCGTAAGACGTGTGGAACGTGCTAAAAAACCGCGATGCAGCAAACAAGTGCGAGACGCACTCTAAAAATCCGAGCGAATGTGAAAATTCACCTGTGATAACGGTACGAAACCGGAAATGCTTTTAAAGGGTTCGAGTTCGGAGTTTAGGTTGGATAAGTGAGTCTGTGGATAACTCTCTTAATTGTCAACATTCAAATTCATGGGGAATGGAGAAGTAACAAATCAGCTGATTGCATTTGTGGTCTCATGTAGCGCTTGAAATTTTCGTCCCAAAAAAACAAAAATTGAAATTGGAAACCTGAATATTCGGGCATTTACCCAGACAAATGGCGTTAATTTGTCAATCACACATTTTGGATTTCACAAATAGTCGCAGTCATTTCCTGCATTTAAAACCAGTGTTGCATAAATACCAAATTTCAGAGGTTAAGTTCAACGTATTTATTTGGGAAGTCACATAAATTTGAATGATGATATTACTGGTCACCTGCATTAGTGATTGGGTTCATTCATCCTGATTTTGTAGGATATGTCTGTTAGCTGAACTGTATGATACTTATTTGCTTATATAAATCCAATAATTGTAAATTGGAATATCAATCTTAATCTTTCTTTTTCGCTAACATCTTTTACATACAGTAGTCTATTGAAATGTAGAACATTTGCTTAAGTTACGCGACTAATCAACTAACCAATTATTCAGCTAACTAAATATCTTTGCCAGTAAAACATACATACGACTATCATGAGCTCTATATCTGCTCGGGTCTTATCTAAACATGTGACAGTCCTGCCACGCCCCGTAGTGCCAAGCAGCCCACCATTTCAAAGATAGAAGTACTAACAGGAAGTGAAAGCAAACACATACACACGCACACACACTCACACAGCAGGTGTACAGGTGTAGATGGATAGTTGGTTATGGGACTGAGGCTAAACCTGTGGACAGGACGTTGACGTTAACGTTAACGTTGTCGCGTTACATTTGCGGCTATAACAGTAATGGTAACGGTAACAGCACCAAATGTTTGCCTGGCCGTCGCTGTGGGAGCTGTGCCAATATTTGCGTAACGTGTTTGACAAAGAAATGAAAACTGAAAGCGCCAGCTTGGAAAATCAAATGAAAGACCTGTCCAACCAGGAGATGTAGATGGTACATAGCAATTGGATCAGGGAGTGGGAAAGGGCCTTCAGTTCATATAAATAAATTAAATAGAACAGTCCATAAATAAATATATGCACAATATATAAGCAGAATGATAAGATTTATCCTAAAAATAGGAAATAAGAATAATAACAATGACAATGACAATGACAATGACAATGACAATGACAATGACAATGACAATGACAATGACAATGACAATGACAATGACAATGACAATGACAATGACAATGACAATGACAATGACAATGACAATGACAATGACAATGACAATGACAATGACAATGACAATGACAATGACAATGACAATGACAATGACAATGACAATGACAATGACAATGACAATGACAATGACAATGACAATGACAATGACAATGACAATGACAATGACAATGACAATGACAATGACAATGACAATGACAATGACAATGACAATGACAATGACAATGACAATGACAATGACAATGACAATGACAATGACAATGACAATGACAATGACAATGACAATGACAATGACAATGACAATGACAATGACAATGACAATGACAATGACAATGACAATGACAATGACAATGACAATGACAATGACAATGACAATGACAATGACAATGACAATGACAATGACAATGACAATGACAATGACAATGACAATGACAATGACAATGACTATGACTATGACTATGACTATGACAATGACTATGACAATGACAATGACAATGACCCAATGTCCCCTTCACATAATCTTCCACTTTTCCAATATGTAACTGGGATTTGGTCAATCATATTTCAAATATGATATTCCCATTGGAAACCGAATAATCGACTTCATTTAACTGAAACGCAGCACAATTTCTTCTGTGATGAGTGGACGGATTTTCCCTTGAGAAGTTATCTCTACAGGAGTGAGTGGGTTTGTGCTGGTGGGTGGTTTGTGTATGGTTTATCGATGGCATTACGCTGTAATATTGCATTATATGATAGATTTATTCCCAGCACAATTTTAACTGCCACTTTTGGCGCTATTTCCGAATTGAGCAACGCAATAGTTTTCCATTTTTTTTTCGCTTTTGTTTTCTTCTTCTTCTTTAACTTAGTTTTCAAATACCCGTCAGTCGTACAGTAAGAGAATAATTTTCGGAATCAAAGCAATTTTTGTACACAAGCCTGTTTAACTTGCTTTTAGAGTATAAGAGCTAAAGACTTAAGTTTTTGGTTAGCAGGGACTTTTAAAATTTGATGAATTCCTTATTTTAACAATTCGAAAGTTCATTTCACCAAAAACACCCAAAAGTATGCTATAATTTTTTTTCACCCCTTTGACTTTTGATATGATATACTTTTTGACCGGGTATTTGTTAGTCGATGCCTTGATCGCTTGAAGATTTTACAACGTCCGCTCTTAGTTTTTGGCCCATTGCCGATTATGTCCTTTGGGTGCTTTTGCCTCAACTTTGCCAGTTCCTTGTCTCTTTCCATGTTTCTTTTCTTTCCTTTCCTTTTTTTTTTGGTACCACTTTATCTACTTGAGAAATCTGTATGCAGAAAATATTTGGTGTCGAACCACCGCAACATACAGATAGAGATAGATAGAGACAGAGTGGGAAAGGGGCAAGTGGTGCGAGGGAGGCAGCTAACGGACGTTGAAAAACTTTCAGCCGAAGTGAAAATGATAAACATCTTTGTGAAATTCTGTGATTTTCCTTTTATGCTAGCAGCTCAAGCAGCTGACACAGTTGCTCAACAACAACAACAACTGACGAAGGAAAGGAAAAGATAGTAGAAAAGAAGAAAGAGAGAAGGTGGATGGAGTAGGGGAAGTAAGAATGTGGAGAAAGAAGAGCAACTACTAACCACAGCTCTGCCCAAGCATTTCATCCTCTTTTGGCCACAACTGCTCAACTATTTCTGTGGCTTGTTTCCGACTCTCGATTCCCACTGGGGTCGGGACTTTGAAAGGGGAAAGGGGGAGTTAGGGAGGAGTGGAGGTGTGAATTGTTTTTTTTTTTTTTTTTTGGGAGAGGTGGGTTTGGGATTGTTCGTGTTTAGGTTCTGGTTCGATTTCGTCCCATGATCCATTTGTCCAGCGGACACTTCATCAATGTTCTCAGTGTGAAATGTAACAGCCACTTATTGTGATTGTGATTGCGATTGTGTGGCTGTCGATGGGAGAAGGATGCAGTAGCAGCCACAGTACCGTAGAAATACTACGATGTTCGTTGGCATATCAGATAACATGTTGCCACGCCTTCTTCTCTACTCCTTACCCAATCTCCTCCATTTTTTTTTTTGTTTCCGAATGGTTCAAATTTTTTTCTGTTTCTGTTGCCATTGATGGTTTTCGTTGGCTCGTCTTGTAATTCGTGGTGTCCCTTTCAGCGATTTCAACACCATTTACACACACACTCACACACACACACACTCACATGCCAACTCACACACACTGCGGTGTATTTATCAATCAAATTGAAATCTATTTGTTGTGGCTTTGTTATCACACTTGCTTTTTGGGAGCTCCCTATACAAAAACTTCATCTCTTTCTAGCACTTTTCTTCTCTCCACCCACTCTCTCCCTCTTCTCATACTGCTCTCTCTCTCTCTCCCTCTCTTTCTTCCCTTAACATAATTAAAAAAAGGAGACACTAGAGTGTATTGAGAGGTTACTCTTCCGCTGTTCGTTTAGGAAAATAAGTTAAAATTAGTTAAATAATTAAACTTTTAAATGTTTTATTTAATTTTCAGTTATTTAAGTTATATATAGTAGTCAGTGCCTTTAAACGTAGGCTTTTTAAACTGTCATTTTTACCAAATTATTTGGCTTGTTTTTTCCCCTTTGCAGACTTCTTAATTTTCGTTTTTAATTTTTTGTAAAAAACATGTTTTTTCCCCCATAATTCAATTAATTTGCTCAATTGGAAAAATAAATGTAATTATACGAAACGTTGAAGCTTTTGGTGTAAATTACGTATACGCCCCGTAAAGTGTGCGAAAAATGCCAACAGACTGAAAATTATGAGCTGGAAAAATATGCATTAAAAATGAATTTAAAAACATTTACATAAAGAATAATAAAAACAATTTCATATGTTTGAATAAGTGACTCTTGTTAAGAGATAATAAATACTCAGTTTGATTTGGTAAGAAGTTGAAAACTGAATATGAATATAAAGCAGAAAATTTATATTCGATATGAATATTCAGCAGCTCTCCATAAGTTATGTAATGTAAGTTTGGTATATCGGTTAAAAGATGATCTTATTAAATTTTTTTTGGCTAGCAATAATATTTATTGACAATCCATCTCCAATTTTTTAATTTATAAAAATTTTGAAATATTAAAACTTAAATAAAATCAGAGTTCTAGCATTGATTTAATATATTCTTTCAGAGTTTTGTCTTAAGATTCAAATAAAAATTTATTTAACGAAAAAAGTTGGCTTGAAATATGCCAAACGGATTAAGAGAAGCATTAAAATGCCAGAACTAAACAGTTAATCTGCATATGTAAGATAGAGAAGAGAACGCTATGGAAAAACCAACTGAGTTGACCTTATGGCAAGGACATATGGCTGTTAGTTGGCCAGGACATTCAGGGTTAATGTGACAAACGCATTGGTGGACAGTTGCGGGCGATGCCACAGGCAAAACAGAATAGAAGCACAACCACAATGGGTTTAGCCATTATTTAAACGAAGCTCGCAGAGAGGGAAGAAGAGAGAGAGTGGGAGAGGGAGAGTGGGAGTGGGAGAGGTGTGGAAGAGATAGAGAGACAGTTAGACAGGCAGGGACATACAGGACGTTGGCGCATATCCTGCAGCACAATTGAATTAGGTTAGTCATGCTTTAATGCACATCAACATACGTGCAACCAGGCAGCACACACATGCATGTGTGTGTGTGTGTGTGGGTGTCACAGTGGGTGTGCCTGTGTGTGTTGAGGTTCTCTCATAAATCTCATTGTCAGTGTTTAACTTTCTTGTTGGTTTAACTTAACTTGAAGCAACAACAGCAAAGGCAAAAGCAAAAGTCATTTGTCATTTCTGTTGGCAACACACACACACACACACATACAGACAGACACACACCCACAAGCCAGTCATATGCATATGCATTTCTATACTGTATCTTATATTCTTGCCACAAATGAAATGTAGCTGCTAGAACATGCAAGATGCAACATACATGAAACAGCTAAAAAAGTTAGTTTTTACTACAGTCAAGGTTCGCTTAACTTGACTTACAGCTAAAAAGCAAATAGATAAATTTATTTTGAATTTAATATAATTTTGTAGAACTATAAAATAATGAAATTGTTTATTCCAAACTCAAAACATTTTACAAATCATACAAGAAAGAATGCTATAGTCCCCTCGGGACTTCAAGATACCCCTTGGTCAGTTTTAATACTAATGGTGTTAACGATAAGGGAATAATAATAATATTTGTGCTATCGTATATAGACTAACTTCTATCTATATACGCTATAGTAGTCCGATTTGAATGAAACGTGGATGAAACTAAACAAAAACTAAAAGATACTTGTACTTCTTGGGCATTTCATTTGCGACTTTTAGTTCCTTTCTAGCTCTTATAGTGTCTGAGATCCTTTTATTCAAACAGACGGACAGACGGTCATGGCTATATCGACTTGGCTATAAATACTGATCAAGAACATATATACTTTGTGGGGTCTGCAACGCCTCCTTCTCCTTCTCCTTCTCCTTCTCCTTCTCCCTGCTCTGTTTTTGTTTTACCCCCCGTTCGACATAGCAAAGTAAGACTGTAGTGTGCAGTTAATTAATTTAGCACTAATCAAAATTTTATTTAAAGCATAGGAATGTAAATTACAAATACCTAAAACGAATGAATAAACAGCTTTTAGGGTGGCCCAAAAATGTTCAGTAATCTGTCTTGTTTCATTATTCGTTTAAAATTCTCAACTGATTGAAGAATAATTTACATGTATTTCGTCCCCAGAAATTCCTTTAGTTTCTAATTACTCAAGTATTTAACACGTAATTAAATAATTTATTATACACTTTAAATCATTTATGCTTATGAGTGATTTGCATTATCTTTATACTAAGTGTATATCAAAGTCGTTAGTTATTCTATTAACTTAATTGCATTGTTATTCAATTTGTTGTTGTATTTGTTGCTTAATCTGTATGCTTATGTCTTGGCAACAAGCAGTCAACTGCAATAAATATTAAGTTAAAAGGATGTTTGCCAGTTATTCCTTGGCATTTGCAAATACTCAAATGCATTTAAAAAAAAAAATGCTAAAGCCTTGCAAAGCAGTCCCTGACTCCCTTTCTCCCTCTCTCTCTCTCTCTATCTCTCTCTCACACACACTCTCTCCCCCCTCTCTTTCACTCTGTCTGTGCTTTGCTCTTTTACTGATTTAGCTAACGTTTCAGAACCACTTGACTTAATTAGCTGCAAATTACTTAGCTCTCTTAACATTAACTTAATCATCATCAACATTTGTTGCGGTTGTTTTTCATGCTTCCCTCTCTGTCTCTTTCTCTCTCTATCTCCCTCTTTCTATCTTGCTCTACAACTTGTCGACAGTTTAATGCTTATTAATGCATCTTCTTCTGTTGCAACTCATGTGGCATGCACCTTGCATCATTTTACTACTTTAAGAGTTAATTATAGTAAGTTATTTATACTAATTTTAATGTCTAGAAAATTTATTAAAATGAGATAAAAAGAAACTTAAAAAAAAAATGATTTAAATTTTTAGAAATTATAATTTTAAAAAAGGAATTGATATTAATAACTTCCTAAAATTAGTTTTAAATTAATTAAATTAAATGGAGATTTATAAACTTAAATTTATTTTATGTTTTAAAGTAGCTAAATTTTAAGGCTACAATTAAAAGTCGCCCCAGTTAATAAATACTTAAAATTGTCAAGAAATAGAAAATTATTAATGTTACTTTTAGTAAAAAAAAAAAAAAAAATTATTTTAAAACTTATATAATTTTAATTAATTTATATAGGTATTAAAAAAAAGGGTAAAAAGGCACAAATGTCTAGTTTCTAATTTTATTAGATTCCGGGATCTGAAATTCAATATTATTTTCGCTTAAAAATTTATCATTAAAAAAAATATAATCAAAATAAAAAAATTTATAAATAGCGATTAAAACTATATAGGACATATATTATTTGTATAATGAATATAAAGTAAATTAAATTTAAGGCAATATACTTAACTTTCCATCAAATTTCTCTTTGAGGAATCTGAACAATAGAATCAATGCTCCAATTTGACTTTAAAGAAAAAGTTTATTTTGTATAAATTAGAAACTAGTAAAAACATTTGATATATACACAGTCAATACAGGGCATTGTTACCATTGTTATCTTAACTTTGTGATCTCAGTTATATTGTTATAGTATTATCAGCAAAATGGTGAGAGAGGGACAGGGAGAGTGAGAGGAAGAACGAGGGAGGAAACTCTATTTTTGTCTAGCTTATGAAAGCATTCCCAATGGATATTTCAATCATGTAATTGAGCCACAATAAATGGGAACAATGGAAAACATTTCTATATGCCAATCAGGGCATTGTGTTGGAAAACTCTGTGACTCGCAAAGGTTTTTCCCCCCCAAAAAAAAAAGGCTAAACACTAACCACTGAAAGCCCTAATTCGAACTGGCCTTAACCCTTTCTCGACCAAACAAAGACATTATCATTGGAATGGTAAGTAATCAGTTTTCTATATCTATATAGTGTATATATATACTTTTCTTTGCTATGCTAATTACCTGTAACACATGGAATCTGTGAAAATCACGCGACTTTCAAGCCGTCTGATGGAAATATTAGCAAAAGTGTTCGATGTCAACAAAAAGTTCAAGTTTCCCTGTCGCTTTTTTGGACCCCAAAATAGAAAAAATTTAGAAAAAATATAGAAAAAGGAGTGGGAGAAACTTTTTCGATTATATGCTCGTAAAAGTTTCTCGATGTTTGTGGATACACGCCCACAACCGGGTATAACCGCAATTTAACCGCAAAACAAGAACGACAGCAGCAGCAATAACAACAATAGACAGAAGGGTAGGAAGGAATGGAGTGTATTCGGCTTTAATAGACCATTGAAACATACAGTTTTTTAAGCCAAAATTTTTAAGAATCATTTACTTTATTTGAATGTTTTTTTAAGATAGTTTAATTTAGCCACACACACAAACTGTTTGCAAAACTCCATAACTTGAGTAATATTTCACGAATTTTGCCTATTTTATGATTTTAAATATTCTGGCTATATTTGTTTAGAATCAGCTCACTGAAACATACAGCTACCATAGGAAAAGTCAGTCCAAAATCAATGATTAGTATAAAAAAACTAGATTTTTTATATCATTATGAATATATACGATAGCTTCAGCAAAACTACTTGGTCTTTTATTGCCAGCTCACTCCACTGTAGCCTTAATGTTTCAGTCTTTGAGAGACATTCTTACTAAAGGGCTTACCTTTTGCATTTATATTAGTACAGGGTCTAGCGACAACAACAGTGGACACTAAACCACACGATAGTGCTGTAGTTGTTGTTGTTGTTGCCCTTGATATTGGGAGTGATAAAAAGCGGTGCCAAAGTAAACCCAAAATACCGAACCGTAGATTGAGGCACAGTGGTGCAAGGAGCTGTGAGAGTACAGCTGTGGTGTCCAGTGTGGGTTGTGGGGTGTGGGCTGCGGTGTGCGGTGCAAAGTGAAGTAAACTCGAAAAGCAGCTCGTAAACAAGCAATAAAATTGTAAAAAGGACAACCGACAACCGTTGCCACCAATTGGCATTGTCAAAAAGGGCAGAAAGAGACGCAAAAAGTGTATGAGAGTAAGAGCAAGAAGTGGGCAAAAAGAGGGAGAAAAAGAGCGAGGGAGAAAAAGACCGAGGGAGAGGGGGAGAGCGGGTGAAAATGAACGCACTTTGGCCTCTTCAACCTTCGTTGGCCTTTTCGATAGTTTTCGCTTTCGCATACTTTGTGGGGTCAAAGGTTAACAACAACAAGAAAAACCACAACAAAAACAATAACAACAACAACAAAATGGAAATGCCAAACAAGTCATGTCAAGTGCACAGTGGTTTAAAATTCAAGCTTGTAGAGTAAAAGGGTAAACTAATCGTCGGAACGTATGTAATAGGGAGAAGTAGGCTTTTCAGACCCCATATAGTATACTATATTCTTGAGACTATATAGCGATGTCGGGCAGACCGTATGAACGCCTGGATCTCAAGGACTATAAAGACTAGAGCCATCAAATTTGGTATGATAGACCGTCTATAGTAAACGCAAATCAAGTTTATTTCAAAATTGTAAAAAAAAACAATTTTTATAACACCATAACTTGAACATTATATGTATATCATGTTTCTAAGTGCGGAGAACTATATCATATAGCTCTTAGAGGCCAACCCCGCTCGACTATAGCCTTTCTTACTAGTTGGGTATAATATGTATGCTTTTGTCACCACTGTGCCTTAAGTTCTGGTCACATGTCAAACTATTATTAAAAAGCGTTTTCTTTTTTGTTATCTACACACATACACACATCAACACACACAAACACCCACACACTCGCACTGCTTACGTTACGGCCAATGTATGAGACCCTTGGGATTTTCTTGTAAGAGTTGTCCAACTATAGTTGTTGTTATTATTATTGTTGTTGTTGTCCTTGTGCTGTCCTGTGCTCCTCTGTGTAATTCTCAGTGACGTGCACTTCAATATTTTAATCAAGGACACGCCACAATATTCAAGTTAATAGCCAAATGCATTCTGACCAAGACATAACTCAGTTAATGCCATGATGAGGACAGAGAGGAGTATTAAAGAGGGAGAGAAGGAGAGAGAGGGAGAGAGAGAGATGTCTTGCTGTTGCTGTCAGCGTTGCCTAATTGATTAACACCTGCAAATTGTTTCATTATGAATTCCCCGCCGGGCAAACCTGACACGCATCTTGTCTCCATTTTCATTTCCATTTCCATCTCCATTTTCAACTCCATTTTCATCTCCATTTCCTTTTTCGTTTTGTCACTTATAGAATTTTGAATTTAAGCTCTCATCTTGCATCTCTTTCTCTCTGTATTAAGCTCCTCCTCCCTTTCTCTTTCCTTGGTTGGCCACAAATCAAGACATTACCTGTGTTTGCCACGAGCTTTTCTCGCAATCTCTCCCTCTCTCCATTTCTTTCACTACCTTATACCTCCCATACCTCTCTCTCTCTCTCTCTCTCTATCTCTCTCTCTCTAAATGTGTCATTAAAAAATTAAAAGCAAATTCCTGCACGAAAGATGGCCAACGACAACATTGTTGAAGGCACACACATACATTGAACACGGCGACGTGGATTTAAAAGGTCGCCAAGGATCAGATGCGCATCCTTGTGGCTTGGCCATAAAGCGGCCACAAAATGGCGCCCAAGAACCCCAGACATTGTGGCACAATGCAATGCGGCAATTTAACAACAGCTTGTAGCACACATTCAATGGGAATCGCAGTTCTGTCCAGGAATTTGCTACGGATTAAGATGGATACTAATGGATGTAGGAGAAAACTATAGATATAGAAGCAGATACTGGTAAAGATAATGGTAGAGACAAGGGGCTAGAGAGGTATAGAGATAGGGTTACATTTCAAAGTATAGATCTATTTTTTAAAAAACCTAACTTACAATTAATTAAACTCCTCAAAGAAATATCTGAAAACTGAGATTTTCTCAACCAAAAATCAATTACAAAAACAATTGCATACTTTCCTGCGTTATCGTTGTTAGATAATTTTTAACTAATCACAACTTTGTTGAGTTCAGGAATAAATTATTAATATGCAGTCAGGACGAGTTGGCTTTAATTTGAGTAGTCGTTACTATAGTTAACCCTGTACTCCAAATATAAGTATAGTCTTAAGTCTTTAAAATCTGTCGGATTCTAGAAGTAAATCACACCTGAAACTCTGTTTAAATTGCAATCTCCGTATGTTGATTATTTTGAGCTCTTTAAATGTGCACTTAAAAAAAGGTGACCAGATTGAGCGGATTGAGCGGTACTCATGCTCAATTTATTGACATTCATGGGGCTTTTGTGTTGATTTCATGCGAATCGCTGACCGCAAAAATTCATAATTAATTCAATTAATGAAATATTTTAAAATCATAAAAGCTGAACAGTGAGTGCAAATAACCACGAACATGCAAATAAATAAATACCCACAATTCCCACAGTCTCCGCAATAAGTTGCCCAACAGTAATGTATATGAAGTAAATTCATGGAAACATCAGAGTTTGTCTAAAAGCAATCAATGTCAAAGCGGGGAATATCAGTGGAATTATCTATGAGAAACAGATAGAGACAGGCATAATAAGAGAGAGAGAGAGGGAGAGAGGGAGAGTGGGGAGTGCTAGGACTGAGGCAGATTGAGTGAGCGCGACAGTTACAGGTAATTTGATTGTGGACACGAGACACATTTAACGCCTCTGACAGTCTGACAGCTATTTAATGACCAAACATTCATATAAGCCCAGTTCGATTCTTGTTAACGCTTTGATTTCCAATCGCATCGCATCGCATCGCAACGAATTTGCATTGAATCCGCAAATATGCAAAAAATTATAAACAAATTCAGACACCATAAATTTCTTTTAATCCACTCATACAATAATAATAAACTTTGGGCTCAAACTGTTCAGTTAGTTATTTATTTCTGACAACTTGTGGATCAGATAACGAGAGAGTTATTTTGCTCATGGGTGCAAAGTTTTCTTTGTCTGTAGACCACGTACACGTGAGTTGAAGGGTATTTAAAGTATGTCGTTAAAGTTTATCTAGTATGCAGCTAAAGTCACTTAAATTTAGTCTGAAACTAGAATTATTTTAATGCCACGCCTCTTACCACCGCCTTTAATTCCTGTTAAAAATGTTTCATAAGTCGTAATTACATTTTTTTGGAATCGAAGAAGTATATCATATATCTTTCATAGGAACCCTCAGACAGAATTTACTGATTAGCATAGAAAATGTTTTTGCTTTAAAAAAAATATTGTAAGTTTTGCATTTTTATATTAATTTTATTAAATATTTTTAAAAAACCTTTTTTTTGTTCAATAGACAAATATCTTAAAAATATTTTAAAACATTTTGGAAAAAAACATGCTCAAATACATTTTAGCGTGAATTTAATTTACTTGCAAAATGGCAAAAGACAAAATCACAAAAAGTGTCAGAAAGTGCGAATCGAAGACAAGACGTTGCAAGACTTAGGAAAGAGTTAAAAGAGAGAGAGAGAGAGGGGGGGAGATGGGAGAGGGGAGTTGGAGAAGGGGTAGGAAAAATAGGGGACAACTTTTTTGCACTTGAGAAAGTGTCGGGAAAAGTTTCGATTTATAATTAGCATGACACACACTCCAAGTGAAAAACTGTGAAGAAGTCTGGCGAGAAATGCAAACTTTAGAAGTTCCCCTCGCTCACAAACCGTTGACTTCGGACAGTCGGACAGACAGGCGAACGGAAGTTAAAAGATAGCAACAGTAAGGGGAGTGGGAGCGAAGGAGATAGCAGTAGATACACTGTAAAAAATAAAAGAAAGATTTTGAAGTCTTTTCTTAAGAATTAGAGAGTGGGAACAAAGAAGAAAGCAGTAGATACACTGTAAAAAAAAACACATTAAATATTTTAAAGTCGTTTCTTTAGAATTAATTATTATAAAAAGAAAACTCATATTGTATGTTCATTTTATAGTGACTCTTTAAAATTTCTTAAAACATATTCTAATTTTTTTTCTCAGTGTAGACTGAAATCAATATTTCCGCAGGACTTTAGCACTGGCGTTGGCGAAAGTTTGCAATTTTCGTACCTCAATTGGTTTTGTGCTGGTGACGACAGCAACTTAAAGATGCTACGCTTAAAATGCACATAGTTTGATATGAACGCACTTAACATACCCTAGGAATTTTAAAAAATTAACAAATAGATTTAGTTACTTAATCAAATTGTAGATTTATGTGAGTATAATTTTGAAAGTGTAGCTTTTAAATCAATTTATTTACTCCTTTTCTAAAGCACGACGTTTAAATACCCTACAAAAAATGAACTATTTAATATTTTGTAAGTCTAATAACTTCTTTTTAGTTACAATTTAATGGATAGTATATTCTAGAAGCTATAGCAAAATGGAGTTCTTTTTTTGGAAAATAAATACCCTGGAAAAAAGGCTTTATCTTTTATGTAGATATACTGATAAAATCTTAATAATTAACTGATAAACAAATCTAAAATCTACCAAACAGAATCTTAAGTGTTTACTACACCCTATACAGTTATACTAAAATCAAAGCATACCTGAGACCTATTTGAGTACTCCACTTTAAGGGGTATTTTGGCTTGCTGCCTTTAAGGTTTTAATTACAACTTCGATGATTTCGCGCCGCGAGACAAATTCTAAATTTGGCAGTCGGAGCCAGAAATCAATGGTTATTAAGTGAGTGTAATGGTTAGCAGAGGACTCAGAGAACCTCCACCTGAGTAACCCGAGGAGTCTTAAGTCGTGTACACCCGCTGACCCCTGGTCTGGGGCAAAATCGAGCGTAAACTTTATCTGGACAAAGTCGTCTTCGAAAGCATCAAAGATTTGAGGAACCTGTAAATGCAACAAAAGCAAAAGGTGTGCACAGTTTGTGGAAAGTAAGGAGAAATGCGCTTAAAAGTTTATATATTTAAAAATATTCAAGTGTTTTATTGGCACAGTGTTGAAGAAAGAATATATTTTCTAAAATTATGTACAGGGTATATTTACAGTCGTGCTTACACGCCTCTAGTGATTCTAACTACTTAGTTTGGCTTTTTATTGTGTTAGTTTTCATCTCGTTCGTTCCACTGTCCAACTATCTGTCCGTCTTAGTTTCTGTCCGTCCATTCCTTTCACTGTCCCATTTTCTTTTTGGGTAGTTTCTTAGTGTCTTAGTCCCCCACACCCCCTGGCACCGCCATCTTCCCCTCCCCTTGCCCATAGAGCGGCATTTAAAACTTTATCTAGCGCGGAACTGCAAACTGGAAACTGAGGCTTTATAGCTTTTCCTTGGGAATTTCCCTTGGCTTTGCTTTTGGCAAAAATAATTTTATTACTTCTTTCACTTCTTCGCTTCGCATTTACAGTTATTTTTTCCGCTTTCCACTACTTCTACTTGTTGTTCTTGTTCTTCTTGTTCTTTTTGCATTCCATTTTAGTTTTGACTGCATTGCAACTTTGCTGGGGAATTAAGGAAATACTTAGACTAAGGCTAAGAGTCTGAAGGGGGAAGGATAGAGAGGGTGAGTAGGTTTTGGAGATACCCCTTCAATTCCGCTCCAATTCCCCCTTTGAAACAATCCAGCAGCTTTTGACTGAATATTTATTTATAATTCGATTTTGCTGATTGATCGCTTATGAGAATCGCGTTTCAAATAAGTTTAAACAATGAAGGAATCTCAGAGTGTATACCCTGTAGTTGTCTAAAATGGGTAGTTTGTGAGCTGTTATAAGGAGTAGACATGTTGTCTACTAAATTTGCAACTTCTTTATAAAAATTAGGTATTTGATAGTCTATCAATTGCATTATGTTATCAATCAGCAGAGGGTGTTTTATAGTCTATCAGTGGCTTCTTTCTTATCAGTGCTGAATTTGTAAACAGATCGCGATGAAAATTGCATTGTCATCGCTTTCGAGTGCTTAAAGCTGCGACAGAGACAGAAACATCGATCAGTGAGAGAGCATGAGAGCATTTTGAAAGAAGAGAGCAAACTAGATTCCAAGAAAGAGAGAGAGAGTCAAAAGAGCTTAAAGCTTACACTCTTAAAAGAAACTGTTGCATTGAAATCACGATTAAGTTAAAGTCTTGAATAAAACAATTATGACGTCACATTTATAGGTAAAAAAGATTTAAATTAAAATAAAATTTAAGTATAAAATTTTAGATTAACTATTTAATAAAACTATAAATAAAACTATTGGAAATCTTTTAAACAGAAGTTTTATTACTTTTATTTTTGTAATTTAAGAATGAACAATATCACTTATTAAATTTCAATGGGTGTACCACGATCAACACGAATTTTTATATGTTCTTTGATTTTTTAAACTTTAATTTAAATAATTTATAGTTCAGTTTTATGCTTAAAACCTTTAATGCCTGAAATCTCATGGATAAACAAAAAAATCAAGAGAGCTGAACTCAGAGAGAATTGTTATACTCTCTGCAAGAGAGAGTATATTGGGTTTGTGCAAAAAAAAAAGTATGTAACAGGCAGAAGGAGGCGTGGCAGACCCCATAAAGTATATATATTCTTGATCAGCATCACAAGCCGAGTCGATATAGCCATGTCCGTCTGTCCGTCTGTCCGTCTGTCTGTCCGTCTGTCTGTCCGTCTGTCTGTCTGTCTGTCTGTCCGTATGAACAAACAGATTTCAGAGATGGTAAGAGCTACAAGTTTGAATTTGGTCTCTATCGACTCGATATTAAGTCAGTCAATACAAGAATCTTTTTTTTTTCGATGCCACGCCCCGTTCGCCCACAATGTGCAAAAAACTAGAAACACCTCGTAAAAAATTGAAGTTTTAGGCGAATATCTCAGTAACTATGGCACTTAGGAACACCAATTTTGGTACCCAGGTTCCTAGAGACGGCATAATTGTATTGTCATCAAAAATTTTGGATTACCACGCCCCCTTTTCCAACAAGAAATAAAATAATTTGCAAACTTCAATGCCGATTTTAAGGCATATGTTCTTATCGTACAGTATTGTTATTTCTCATTCATTTGAAGACAAAATATATTAAACTATCCTGAAAGTTGCATCTAAATCGGACAATAAACAAAAGAGCTAGACATGTAAGAAAGTTAATAATTGGACGCAATGTCAATGCATGTGTGCAAGCGAGACAGAAACATACAAACATGTAAGCGAACGTTTTCGCTGCTTGCTAGCGGCAGCGCTGCCCGCGAATGCTGGCCGTGCCAACCAATTGTGTATGTATAACATATACACACATACATATGTGCGTGCATACATATAATGTCAAATGTATATGTGTGTGTATACATACAATGAGATGTTTTTGTTTCAACGTGTTTTGTTGCAAGTATCAATTGATATACCCGAATACCGATTTTATTAAAATGATCGGGAATAAAATGCAGAGAGTATTCTACGGTCGGGCGTGCTCGACTGTACTTTTCTTTCTTGTTTTTATATTGAAAATTTATGTCAAAAAATTGACAGAGAGTGATCTTTAAGATGCTTTGAGAATCAGCATTTATTTTTCAAGCAATATTTGATTTCAATTCAGTCTTTGATCTCAGCTAAATAATCACAAACGTCGCGTAGTGCACTGAAAGTTTTTTGTTTACTTAGACCACGCACTCAAAAAGTGTACAGGGTCTAAGATTGTTTTCAATTAAGAAATGTGAATATATTGTCGAAGTAACCAAAAGATATGTGATATAAAAATAATGTAAAAAAATAAGTTAATTGAAGAGATAATTAGAGCAGAGTGGGAGTATGCATTGCACTAGAAATGGGTATAACTTTTTCAAATTTGTAAAAATTTGTAAAATAAGTATGTTTAAATTAAATGAAAAGTCATTAATTTTAATTTCAATCATTTTTTTCCATTTTCGACCTACTCTGATAGCATTTCAGACGAAATAATGATTTATTTTCGATTTTATATAGCAGTTCCAAGAAAATTTCTTTCGAATGTAAAGTCAAGTAATAAATTTATATTACGTTACTTATAGTACATGACAGATAATTTCTTACTTAATTCCCGCAAAAGTTGTGGTACTAGTTCCTAAAGTAAAATAGTTCCCGGAACATTGCTGGTTCCTTGCTCTTCATTAAATGATTTTGCTGTAATTAGCTAACTGCGAATTTGCCACCTCTCTTTTCCACATTGACTGATTTTCCGGGTAGCTACAGCAAACAAGCACACACACAAGACACACACACACACACACACACAGTGTTCAGTGATTTTTGTAGGCAATGCTTTAGCACATTTTCTGACAGCGTTGCCCTATCAGCAAACAAAATCAACAAGCAACGAATTTTCATTGAGGGATTTCACTGGGCATTGACCAAAGGGGCGATGAACGATGGACGATGGAAGGTGGACGGTGGACGGTGGACAGTGGTCTGTAGGCGGGGCACACTGTGCCTGGATTGACCAACAAACAAAAAAAAAATGAGGCATTAGTGCGCTACGGCCTGAAGCTATAGAATCGGGGACTTTGTCATGAGGGACTTGAATCAATGTGTAAACAAAAATGAAACGGAATGAAACGCGTGAAGAAATCTATTATGACATTTGCGGCTTGACAACTTGACGAAAGTCATTAGGGATTAGGAAAAGAGGAAAACGAAAATAGGGAAAGGAAAAGGAAAAACGACCAGCTAAATTATTGTGTACTAAAATTAGATCACTTTTTTTTGTGGTTTTCCAGCTAAAATTATGAAACAACCACAACATAAACAAAGCACAGCAAAAACAAGGCGTGAAAGTCAACATGACCAACAAAATCAGAGAAAAAAGAAGTTAACAAATCAAGTGCATTAATGAGTGTTAAATTAGAAAGAAGAAAATCTGAAGGGAATTATGGGAGAAAGTAAAAATTTAAGACTTTAATAAAACTAATTTTGTTTTCTAATTAAAATATTAATCTCTTTATTTTGATAAAATGTAGAGCTTTAGTGGAAATAATTTCTAAATCACTTATTTTATTTTTTGATACTTTTTTTTGTAATTTGAGTGGGTTTTTTGCATATTTGAACACATATTTACACGACTTTTTTGTTTGGGCGTGAGCTTTGAGGTCAAAGGTTAAGTGTTAATGTGTTTAAATTCGGTGTGCTCACCCACTGACTAACTAATAAAAGGTAATTAGAGATTTAAAAGTTCACACAGCATATAATTCAGAATTTTAAAATGAAATAAAAACATTTTTTCGGTCAAAGGTCACTGTCAAACAAACGTGCTTGTTTCGGGCGAAGGTCTAAATGAATTTCCAGAATTTTTGTTTTATAGTGTATTACAGTTTTTTACCCGTCTACATTAGGATACCACTACTACATCATATAGCTGCATAAGAAAAAATAAACCTAAAAAATCTTCAACTTTTGTTGTAATGTAAAGAAGGTCATCGACTATGGGTTTGGTTGTGTACCACAAATTTTGACTTATTAAGGGTATGACTACTATATCATATAGATAAAGAAAATTTCATAAAAAATAAGTTTCTGCTTCTCGATATGTGGAAACCACAGCTTCTGTGAGTTAAGCGTTTGTTTAAAAAAAAATACTTTTTGAGATTAAGTTTTTAATTTGCATAAAAAGTCAAGTTTTCTTAAGAGTTGTTTAGTGAGTGAATTTTCACCCAAATTGTTTTGAAATGTAGATCAAGAATGTATATATCACCAGATCATAATAAAATCATTTGTTTATAAATATTGCTAAAGAAATCAAATAGTTTATCTGAATTCCATTAAAATTTCGCTTAAACATTCATTTATAATAATTGATTTTTATCTAAGGATTTCACCAGAATACTTAAAACAATCAAGCGAAATTTTAACACACTTACTTTTTTATAGAAAAGTATTAAATTTAATGCTTTTAATACCAAATCTAAACAATAATACTAAATAAATATGATGTGAGCTGTACGATTTTGAGAGCACAACTTCAAAGACTTTGATTTGTTGTTGTTGTGTTTTTGTTGTTGTAAAGAGTGAATCACTTTTTTACTCTCTAGTAAATTTGAATCCTTTCGCTTTTCATTGAAGCTGCGACTTTGGAGGTCATGGGAAACAACAACAGGAAAACACGCGATGTTGTCCTAAGATTGAAAACGGTGCAAGTTTTTGATCTTTTGAAAAACTCTTTTTTTTTGTGTTTACTGGTACCCAAACTCACAGACACACACATGTCAGAGGTCAGGGGTGAGTGCTCCTTTCATTTTTTTTCGCTGAAAACTTAATCGGATTTGGCGTGCGCTTGTTTTCCTGCTCCCTTTTTTGGTGTCAAGGTAAAGGGTATATTGATTTTAAGAGGCATTTCGTAACCATAAAATTGATTAATGTATTTTGTTAAGAAATTTACTATCTAGAGAGTATTTCTTTTGAGAGACGGCTCGAAAATCAAGAAATCTTTTAAGAAAAAATTTATGTTTTAAATAAAAAATACAAAAAAAGTCGATAAAGGCTAAAGAAGAGTATTAATAGCTCGATATATTGAAAATGTTGTTCAACTGTTTTCAATTGTTGTTGTTGTGTTGTTTGGGTGAAATGGGAAAAATTTTAAAATTCAACCGGCATAAATCAAACACTGAGAACGGCAGTTTTTTCAGTTTTTTAGTATTTTTCGTGCGATGCCTGAAAGTGTGCCGCGCATAAAGGATAAACAGTCTCAGGCTCTTTGGCCCTTAAGGTCCTGAAGGTCCTTTTGGCAGTTGGCTGAAGGCATCGGGAAGAACTGGAGTAGGAGTAGTAGGGGTGGAGTAGCAGAGGAAGAAGGAACTGGAAGAGACAGAGGATGAGACAACTGATGAAGAAGGATGCCAGGATGGATTCCCGCCAGGCAGCCACAAAATATTTACGCCTCAAAAAACTTTTCCTTTTATACCCTTGCAGAGGGTATATTCTTTTTGTCACGAAGTTTGTAACACATTGAAGGAGGTGTGAGAGACCACGACTGTTTCTATGCGAACTATTACCTGAATTTTAAAATGGGCTAGATTGGACTACTATATCATATAGTGACCACAATTAACGCAATATACTTAGCTGCAAGGGTATTTAATCTTCGGTGAGTCGAAGATAAACTGTTCTTTTTTTTCTGGTTCCAAACTCATATTTAAACTTTGCGTGTGGGCTATATTTCGCGAAAGGGGCAAGAAAGGGAGGGGTGAAAAGCTTTAGGACTCCCACTAATGTTTTTTGTAGTCAGTCATGTGTGTGTAAGAGTGTGTGTGTGTGCTGTGCGTGCGTGTGTGTTTGTGTTGTGCCTTGTATTGTTGATTTTGAAAATCTAATTTTGATTTAAATTGATTTTTACTTGCACATTTTTGGGTCTTCTTTCAGAACTGCCCAGGAGTATTGATAGTGTGGGGCTGTGCAGTAGTTTAGATGGTTTATTGTACGTATTTTCTTAAAATCAGAAAGTCAGAGCTAATATTAATTAAAAGAAATGCTGCAAAAAAAGAAAATAACTAAAAGATTTCGGAGTAAAAATTGAATTTGTTATTTTTCCGATTTCCATTTAAAAATATTTGTTTGCTCTTATGTGTGTAGGTGTGTATAAGTATCAATTAAGCAAATCTCAAGCTTTAAAGTGTTTTCTAAATTTTAAAAATAGCTTAATTACTTTAGCAAATTGTGAATTTCTTTCGTTGTGGAAGTTTAAGGATTTAAAACAAATTTCATTTGCTTGTGATTTCATGAAATTGTGCTGAATCCTTTGGCATCTACAATCGAAACACCATTAAACAAACATAACTTAACAGGTGAGTCAATAATTTCTAGCTTTAAACTGAAATTTTGTCTAAAAGCTTACTTTGCGTATACGTAATTTTTAGTTTATATACCAAGTTTTCCACTGAAATCTCTGTATAATATAATTGACCTCTTTTAAATAACCAATTAGGTCAAAACTGATACTTCAATTGCCCTCTTATCAATCCAAATAATGACATTTTATTCTTTAACCCAAGTAAGTGTTTCAACTTGAAGAAATGCAGCAGACAAGCATTTAAAAATATCAGATCAGTATCTCAAATATACCACAATATACCCTGTACAGGGTCTAAAAACGTTTCCCTCTTTAGAGTACCTTTACTACTTTTAGTACTAGTACTAGTACTATTAACCTTCGAAAAAAACACAATTTTTTTAGTGAATATTTTGAAAGTACCAAAAAAATACTAAAGCCATGTTCTAGTATTCAGGTGTCGACTATTTGGAGACGCTAAAAATGTCTTAAAAAAAAAAACATGAATACAAAAAAATACAGCGTTGAAATGAATAATTGAAGAGCTATTTTTTATTTTTTTTAATTTTTTTATTTTTTGTATTTTCTGTGTGTGGATTTGCTGTAAAATTGCACAAAAGGTGCAAATAATGAAATTCTTGGCATGTGGTTGTTGCCGTGGCATGTGGCGTGTGCCGTGTGGCATGTGGCATGCGGCAAGCGGCAAGCAGCAAGTGAAGCGACCTGCGCTTTGAATACCAAGTAAATAAATGAAATGAATACAACACCAACAACAACACCAACACCAAAAAGTGGGCTGAAAGGCAATTTGAAAGGCAGCAGGTCGCCAGTTCAGCAGTTCAGCAGGTCTCCAGGTCGTTGGGCCGTCGAGTCGCCGTACACAGTCCCCAATGTGGCCAAAACAGTTCTTAGACCCTGTACTTAAAACACTGTGTGAAGCGTTCATTAATTTTTAGAAAGTTCAATAGTAAAAACATTTTCTTAAATCATAAATTGTGAATCAAAAATTTATCTTAAATCAAGACCTTTTTGTTCTAAATTAGAAAATAGTTTTAAGTAACTTCTACTTAAAGTCACTAGCGTTAATTGCTAGTCACAGTGACAAGCTCTTAAGTTTACACAGTAAATGATGAAGAAATATAAAGAGTATGCGTTTTTTATTCATTACAGATGCAGGGTCATTTACAGTCGAGTACGCTCCACAGTAGTTCTTGTTGTTCAATTTTTAGCAGCCACAATTTGAAATATTTCTCTAGCATATTTGACAGACAGCTAAAGTTGTGGTGTTCTCCTGTCCACAACATGAAATAGAAAAGAGACAGCAAGTGGGAGACCAAATGAGAAATGGTCTAGAGAGAGACATGGAGAGAGAAAAAGAGAGGAAAGCAGAGCGACTGACACTGACACACACATTGCAATGCGGAAGGTAGCGTTACCAGCATCAGTTCCTACTTCTCCAACGGCTCCGGTTCCTGCTATAGCGCTAGTTCCCACTCTCACTCCTCTTCCCGCTCCCGTTCCAGTTCCCATTCTTTATCCATATATGTATTTTCCTTCCTCTACGTTTACTGCCAAAGTGTGAAAAGTGAATGTGAAGGACAACAAGTGAATAACGTCGACTAATTCCATTGTCTTCTCCTTCTCACTATCTCTTTTACTCTTTTCTTTCTCTATCTCTTTCGCTCTTTTGATGCTGATTATGCCATACCTTGTTACCTTATAGATAATATATATTTATTTATGTTTTTGTTTAGGAATGCTTTCATATTTTAACTAGAAGCAACAATTAAAATTAATTTTATTTAAAATGTTTATTCCTTTGGTATTTTATTGGTATACTTTTAGAGGTTTTCGGTATTATTTTAGTAGTAAATTTCATTCCCCAACGATTTTCATAGCAATTCATATTTAAATCATTTTTAAACTATTATTTAAAAATACAAAAATAGATCGGAGAAGGAATAGTATTACAATAATTGAAGTAAAGCTACTCTTACTCATCTTACTCTTACTTATCTTCAATGAAGATGTATGCCCAGTTCATGTAACTTTGCGCTCACATTCACATACAAACATTAACAAAACATGATGATTCCAGGTGTCATAACAACAAACTTGATTATTCACAAAAACATAAGCTTCTAATCCACTTTTCTAACTGGGCTGACAAGAACAAAGCATAGACAATAGAGCGTTATAATGAAGTAGGTTCTTTATGTCAACATAAAGGAACCGGAGCACAGAAGACGATAAAGAGAAAACCAGGAGAATTTGAAGATTTAAAGATATGGGCGGAGGGAGGGAAACTATTTTCTAATGTGGGCGTGTCAAAAGCACTACAATAGCCCTAACGAGTTGGTCCAGGGGACAAACACTCGACTTTATGTGATTTTCGAGCTTAAATTCTTAGAGTCAAACCCACGTTACACCTCAACAAATTTGCCTTCTTTCCGCATTACCACTTGTTGCCCCCTCACTGTCTCTCTCTCTCTTTTCCCCTTCCACATACTTCATCTCTTTCTTTGACTTCTTTTTGGTTTATTTCCACGTCGGAATGTTCGTTTCGTTTCGTATTGTTTGTTTGTTTGCCTGTTTATTTGTTGGCTTATTTGCTCATCCTCCATCATTCCCAATCACACACATATGTAGAAATGTGGGCAAGAAGAAGAGGAGGAGAAAGTGGCAGAAAATTGGAGAAAAAGGGAAGAAAATCAGAAAAAGAATGGGAAAATTCTCCTCAATTCACATTGTGTGAAATTCCTTGCTTCCACTTCATTTGGCATTTTGTGCCAGGGACACTGAACAAATTCACTCGACTTGACCAACATAGAAAATATTTGCGTTTTTCCCTTTCCCCTCTTCCCTCTTCCCTCTCCCCAATCCCCTATCTCCCCCCTTTTCTCCATCTCTCGTATCTCACTTCATTCTCATTCTATTTCTATGTTTGGTTTTGGTTTTCTCATATCTGGACTTACATTACGTGTGTAACAAATAAGTCAAAAGTCAGATTTATACCAATTTCATTTCAGTTTTCCCTTTGCATTTCTCTGTGGTTGAAAGCACCGACTTTTCTGGCTAGAAATTTATTAAATTTTTTAATTTCACTTTAAGAAAAGAGGACAATTGTGGTAATAAAACAAAATGTTCTAATAAACTTGCATCACTCAGAGACAGACCTAAATTTTAAATACAGTATCACTAGCTTAAATAGTTTCTAATATACACACATGCTGATCCAGATTATATACCTATATACTTCATATGCACGACCACGCCTACTACAGCCTACAAACTAGCGTGACGTAGGAATTAAAATCGCCAAGAATTTGCAGCTGCTGTTGAAGGTCAAAGGGTAGACCATGAAAGGTAATGGGGGAGGTAGGAAGGGAAGAACAGAGGTAGGTTGTGGGTGTGGTACAGAAAAAAACTGAATCTGTTTTCGAGCCCATGATGAGCTGCATTTTGCCGTAGACACGAGTGAGTTTCAGCTGAAGTTGTGAACCCGTTAGCCATGTGCATGTGTGTGTGTGTGTGTGTGTGTGTGTGTGTGTGTGTAATATGAGCAAATGAATTTTTAATAAAAGCTGCACATGTTGCCAATATAAGTGCAAATACAAATGGGAAATGCGCAGACCATGTCAAAGCACTCCATTTCTCCTGCATTTTCCTGCTGTCTGCTCTTGTAGGCCTTCTCTCTCTCTTTCTCTCTCTCTTTTTCTCCCCTTCTTCCCTCCTTCCCTCTTTGGTCTACATTTTGCCATTCAGTCACTGCACTGACGAGCCATTAGTGAATGACTTTATGGGGCGCCACCCAACGACAGGTGGTGCCACTGTCAGTGCCAACATATTCCGCAACCAACTCAACTCGACTCGAGTCGACTCGACTCCGGGCATCGTTGCCTTTTAATGTTCCCTCAAAGCGTTTTGTGCTCCATTTATCTTATGCACATTTTCCACCCAATCCCCAACACAATTCCAATCCCAATCCCAATCCCAATCCCTGTTCCAGACCGTATTCCGTTGCAGAAACCGTTTCGTTGCCTACTTTTTTGGGCTGCTTAAAATTTGTACAAGAATTATGATGACTGCAATATGTAATAAACTTAAAGAGCATCGCTTAGTAACTTTTGCAATATGAACAAACAAAAGCTAAAACCAATTGGGAATTATATGAGTTCTAGACAGACTGTGTGCTATAGGTACTTAAGTAAAACTTCCTAAAGTACAAAGACAGAAGAAACAACAGATGTGTAAAACACCTCTTACTAATTCCAAAAACAATCACTTTCACTTATGCCAGTTGAGTTCTTCTGAAAAATCAGATATAGTATGAAGTTTTTCATGTGAATTATAGGATAATACTTTCCCTTCACCTACATGATACAACTATTTGATTCTGCCAGCTTTAATAGGAAAAGGTAGCACACTTTAGGTAACTAATTAAAAACTGCTTCTTAAAAAGTTGACTGGCTCACCAAGCTCCTACCGTTACTTTGTTGTAGTACTCCTTTAAGATTTACAAAACAAAAGTTAACACAAGTTTTCCACACAAGCAACCCAAAAGTGTTTTAAGCATAACTGTTATTAAGCTACTTAGGAAAATCGAATGGATTTTGTTTAAGAAAGGAAAATGAATTGCATTCATCTCGTAATTGAATTGATTCTTTTGACCGCTTTTGGCCGCTTTTCCACTCGGCTCATCGCTGATTGCACTTGAATAGCTGCGGGCAGCGAACTGAACTTTTCACTTTTCCTAAAAGAAAACCCGAATGCACGAAGATAGCAGGAAAGCGGGAGATTGGAAAAGGGGGATTATGGGGGCAGGACAGGAAATGGAGGCAGAGGTATTGTCCTGCGATTGCAACAAGGATTTTTTTCCAATGCTGCGTTAAGGATGCGCTTAAGCGTAAAGAACTTTTGGTTTTCATTTTTTTGTGACCCTGTATTCAAAAAGAGTTGAGGGGTGTGTTAAGTTTGTCAGAAGCAAAGTCTGCATAAAGGGTAGAAGGAAGGGCAAGGTGAAGACTACAAGGAAGGTAGAAGTAATTGGAAAAAAAGAAAACATTTTTATAATGCCATAACTTGGAGACTGTTTGAGCTAACGCAATCAAATTTACACATTTTGTGTATGGTAGCATTATAATTATCCCCACCAAGTTTGGTTCGAATCGGATAACTATATCCTTTAGCTCCTATAGGTCAAGAATTTAAGATATTGGTACTAGAACAAGTGCAGGGTCCTCTAATGTCATCTCCCTTCCTCACTAGCTTTCTTTATAGTTTTTTCCCCTGTTTTCTTTTAGTCTTTTATTTGATGTTTTTTTGTTTGTGCACTTTTATGTTGGCACAATTTCCGCCAAGTGGTTTTTCCGGGCGGCATCTTTCGATTTCGGCAGTTTTCCAAGCGATTTGCATTTGAGAAAGAAATAAAATTACAGCAAAAATTTTTGTGTTTTGTTTAATTTGGGGACGGGGAGTGGGAATACATTGAAGGATAAGGGTGGTGTGGGTGTGGGTGTGGGTGTGGAAGGGGGACGAGGACAAGAAAGAGGATGGGGATGGGGATGGGGGAGGAATGGGTAAAGGTTTTAATTTTAGTTTTATTCAATGAACCAATTGTTGAAAATACAGAAATTGTGATTATTTTTATGATTAGTATCGTTGGAACCATGTTCGCAAACTAGCAGGAGTATATATGCATATATATATATATATAAATATATATTTCTACGCATCTATATATATAAATATATATATGTGGAAATCGTGAGCGAGCGAGATATATGGGACGGGTGGTGAGGGGTGTGGTTATAGGGTTTGATTTCTTGGTATTGGATAACTACTAAACTGATATCTCCGAGATTTCTGGTATAAAAGGGGGAGTTATGGACACTAATTAAGGCGTGGCACATTCTGTCGCAACCAGTGACCGAAACGCATCCAGAAAGTCATGCGACGACGTAGTTTAATATCGGATTGCTCCTCGGATTCATTGAGGAAATCGGAAATGGGTTCATCGGGATCCGATAGGTTGCCGCACTCCTCATAGGCTTGCAAAAAATCAAAATTCTCGTGCGAATCCTTTTTGAATTTGGTCAGTTGCATTATCTTTTGCTTGTTGTCCAGATTTTGATCGGAAAGCAATTCATTTTTAAGGTGACGATCGATGTTCTTGGACGTCAGTTGTCCCGTTGTCTCGTGTCCCGATGCAATTATATTACTATTATCATCATTATCATTATCATCATCATTAGCATTTGTATTATTATTGTTTGGTTCATCATCGACATCATTATTTATGTTCTCGTTATCGTTCTCGTTGTCGTTATCGTTATCATTTTCGTTTTCATTGCCGTTATCGTTATTGTTATCGGTATCGTTGTTGGTAGTAATATCTAGGTCGCATTCATGTCCAGCGGCTGCTCGCGACTCCACAGCGTAGATATGTATGTGTAGGCTGGGCAACTCCTTGACCAAAATGCTGCCATTATCCTGCACCTGAACATTATAACTGGGACGTCCCATTACCACATCCACCTCAATTCCCGCCTCCGGCAGGATCTCAATACGTTGCAACGATGTCGTCAAACTATTTAACAATTCTAGATCATTGATACGTTGCTGCAGCATGGCCTCACCCATTGCCTGATCCATTGGCATCAATTGTCCCATCAATGGCCAATCGAATATCGATGGTAGCAATCCGCTTTGGACCAGTGAGACGGGCACCTCAATCGGATATTTGCGTGCCTTCCACGTGGACCGCAATTGGTCCACCTCAACTATGCCATATAGCTTACAGTTCTGCTGCATATCGTTCACCAGACAAAATTCATTGTTCATGACTGTAAATAGAATAGGAGAAGGTTACAAAAATAACTTCTAAATATAATTCCGTTGAGAAAAACTACTAAAATTAAATTTAATATAATAAAAAGAAAAATTAAAGCTGATTAAAAAATTATAACTTTATCCAATAAATTTAATTTAAAAGAATTGTACACAAAACTGGCTTGAAGCATCTCATTAAACGTAAAAGTATCTGAGAGATACAAAGAGCAGTATTTACAGATTTACGTAGTTACTTTAACAATTCGATTGCAGTCTGCTGCTGAAATGCTGCGTTGACAGCTTCAATTGTGTTTATTGTATTTAAATTAACTTATTTATTGTTATTGCCTATGGGCCAAAAGTCCGGAAACCCAAAAAAAAAAAAAAAGAGAAAACAAGAAACAAAGAAGAAGAGAGGAGAAAGATGGAAAAAGGTGGCACAAACAAAAGTTGACAACGAATGTAATAAAAACTGAAATTTGTCGCCGCTTGTAAATGGAATTGTTTAAAGGTGAAAGCAACAACGGCAAACAAATAAACAAATTAAGAGTCTGCAAAAGAGGCAAGGGATGGTAGACGGAGGATGGAGGACAAGGAAAGTAGAGCAGAGAATCCGCAACGGATACGCATTATTTTTGCCAGACCAACGAACAAGAGAGCCTCCAGAAAGAATCGGACGCCGCAACAACAAGCCAAAATCCCCCAAACACACAAAATTGCAAACGATTCAAGGGTGTGTAGAGTCAAGAAGGGGTTGACAAAGGTGCCGGAGACTGGGTGGAGGGGGGAGAGAGAGGGTTCTGCTGGGGAAAACGTCTGGGAATTGCAGACGACAGCGACGGCGGCGATGGCGACGACAGCGGCTCATGGCGATTTAATCTTTGCAGACATTTTTATTCAAATTTATTTTAATATTTTCTTTTTATGCTGCGGATGTGGACGCACAATGCACGGGAATTATGGCAAACGACAAGCAGAAAAAGTGCCACAATCAAGCAAAGAGAAGGTAACAACACGCACACCAAATACCCGTTATTAAAAAAAGTGTTGCATACTTTATGGTGTTTGTTTTTAAAAAGCTATAACTTTTAAACATTTTGAGTTTGTCTAATGGTGTTTAGAGACTCAAACTCTTACTTAGCGTAGGATAAATGTAAAAGAAAAGATCAGTAATTAAGTATCAAAAATCCTCCTCAACCCTACAATTTAAGATAGTTTGACTAATTTTTCTGATAAACTATTTTGAATAGGAGTTATGCTGATCAAGAGAAATTTGAGTTCCTAGAGCACAAAATGTAATCAAGTTTTAGTTTTCTTAATCTACCCTTTAAGTCTACGCATATCGGGTGTACAGAGAACAAGACCAGGTTAGAGGTTGCAGGTAGGAGCTGAAGTTGTAGAGAGTCTCTTGTCGACAATGTGTTGACTTTATCAGCCAATTCAAGTTTAAATTCGTTGAGTTTTTCACGCCCACTCGAAATGTGGTTATAATATTTTTGTTAAAGATTTTTGAAAATTTCACTTACCGCTTATAGAGTTGTTCCTGTATTTTGAAGTATTTAGGGGTTTTCCTGTTATTATTTTTGCTCAAATAAAATGAACAATCGCTGGTCGCTTGTATACTTAAAATTTTGAATAGTTAATCATTAAAAAGTAATGTTAGAATAATGCAAACTCCATAAATTTATGAATCGATCTCGCTTTCTCTCTATCTCTATATCTCTCTCCCTTTTCCTCACTCCCTGTTGTTGCTGCTTTTTGGGACTTGGTAATTACAAACACATACACACACAAGTAAGCACGCTAATTGGGTTTTTGATCACGATCAGTTTCAAATCTGGTTCAATATCAGGCAATATGTTTGAATATAATAATTAATAGGTGAGTCTCGCTCGAGACTCACTGAAACTCTAACAAAATTTTGATACGACTAAGTTCAGCGCCAAGTTGATTCGAAGAGATTCGGAATGCTTAAAGAAATGAAAGAAAGGAAAATGTTCAATTAGATTCATATATGAAAAATAACAACAAAAATAATTATAGTGAAAAACTAGTAATGATAAATAAAATAGTTAAAATGGTAATACCACTTATACTAATGCTAATGCTAATGCTAATTCTAATGCTAATGCTAATGCTAATGCTAATGCTAATGCTAATGCTAATGCTAATGCTAATGCTAATGCTAATGCTAATGCTAATGCTAATGCTAATGCTAATGCTAATGCTAATGCTAATGCTAATGCTAATGCTAATGCTAATGCTAATGCTAATGCTAATGCTAATGCTAATGCTAATGCTAATGCTAATGCTAATGCTAATGCTAATGCTAATGCTAATGCTAATGCTAATGCTAATGCTAATGCTAATGCTTATGCTAATGCTAATGCTAATGCTAATGCTAATGCTATTGCTAATGCTAATGCCAATGCTAATGCCAATGCTAATGCTATTGCTAATGCTAATGTGCTTATAAATGTGACTTTCTTTCATCTGATCTCACTCTTTAATGTAATTCAATCTACATTTGTGTTATTAAATTTATTTAATTTGCTACATGCATTGCCCAAAAGGCTGCTAACATCAAATGTCGGCCATAATGCGCTTAAGGGTATGACAGTTGGCAGACTTCAACACAAAGCAGCTGTAACACCAAAGATTTTTGTAGAGCTGGACAAAAAATAAAATCACAACATACAAAAAAAAGTAAATTAGGAAAAGAGAAAAGTAAAATTAAAAGCAACTATGAGGCAAAATATTGCAATACTCTACTTAAGGCATATAAGAGATATGGTATATGTAATTTAATATATAGAAAAATGAAAATTGAATCTAAAATGATATGAAAATCAAGTGTGAGAACAGTTTTATCTTTTCCTTGATAAACAATGATATTGAAAAGAAGACATTTCAGTTACGGTGACGAGTACAAATGACAATACTATACTAAGTATTTCAAATACTTTACCGAAATCTCTTTCAAGTATATAAAAGAAGCTTTCCATATACTAAATGTGTGCAAAATTACACTAGATTATGTATTTGTCAGAATCAAGCGAAATTTATTAAAAGTATTGTACTCACGTCCTTATTTCTTCAGAATTTGTTGCAGCAATATTTTTGGATTTTCAAAGGTCAAATAAAATGATATAGAAAGTTTCAGATTTGTTCACAGACAAATGACAATTTTCGAAAAGTAATAGAGCAAACGAACATTACATATGATTTTTTTGGTGTAATAAAATCAAAAAGTTAGGGTATGTTGGCAGCATATCAGTTATATGACTGAATAGAATCTGTTCACGGTCAGAAAGTAATGCTCATATGTTGTGCTCTTCTAACTTAAATCTGTGGGAAACAGAGGACCCTATGAAGGGAGAAAAAGGGGGTAGACTGTTGGTCAGACATGTTGTCAACTCGGCAAAAAGCGGAAGTTACAAATTTCACAGTGCGCTTCGTTCTCATTCTCCTTGTTGTTGTTGTTGCTACATAGAATTCATTACGGCGGAAAATGTAAAAGGCATAAACAGCATCGCACAACATCCGCATGTCCACTACACAAACAGTCACACACACACACACACACACTTGCACACACATCCGGAATAGCCGAGTGCACAGTAGCGAGACGAGAATGAGAACGAGAATCAGAACGCGTCGCCCAAGAAGAAGAAGAAGAAGGAGAAGAAGAATCAGTGCAAAGGAGACTATGAAACCAAAGTCCGGATTTGTTGTTCAGTTTGACTTCAGTGTCCGCCACTTAATATGTATGCTAAATGTTGAAATGTGCAAACTTGTCTAAATTTAATACAAGTTATGACCTCCTGGTCAAGTTCCGAATCAAGAGGTCGTCATTGAGGCCAATGCACGTCACAGTTCAAATCGTTTGGCTTTTGCTAAAGCTGCGTTACGAATCTCTAGGAAGTTCCTGCTTCAAAAAAACATTAGAAGCATTACATTTAAAGTGTATTTTATTCTACATAAAGAATAAGAAGAAAACTATGTTACTCATTTAAAAATAGTATTATTTTTAAGTGCTTAGAGTTACTTATAACTTTTTATAATAATCCTACATAAACCCAAGAAAAAGCAAATATTTGTAATCAAAGTTATGGCTGATTACAATTTAAAGCCATGTGTGCGCTTAAAAGTATGCAACAGTATGCATTTTTCCTTTTTCTTTCGAACGTCCTACAGGGTAATTGCTAGTCAAACTACTTAGGCCTTTACAAAATCTGATTATGTTAAGTAAATGCTAAAAGCTATTTATCGATTGAAGTTTAACTTGGAGTCAGAGTTAGAGATGATGATGTCGTGCGCAGGCATCGAAAACAAGCCATAAACGTGGCATCGATATCCCGTTGGAAAAACGCACACATGCTGCTTGCACTGCAAAATGGAAGTGAAACTCCCCACTGCTATCCAGCAGTATCCGACGTTCTTTATGCAAATGGCGGCAAATTGTGGGAAAGCTAGAGAAGCCAGTGAGAAACTCAAATCGAAATCGAAATGAAAATCTCGTACAACTTGTTGGCGGCGAAAGGCGAAAAAAAAATCTGTTTGTTAAAGCCAATATTCTTCCTGTTGTAGAAGTTGTTGATGGAGTATTTGGCTAGGAGAATGCTAGAAAGAGAGAGAAACAGTGGAAGAATGGGATGGAAATAGAAATGGAGGCAACTCATTGCTTGTTGTTATCGATGCCGCTATTGTCAGGCTAATTCATGTGTCGCCTGCAGCAATCGAAGCTGCTAAATCGATTAAAGAGTCAACAGACTTCAGATTCCCAGTGCAGACTGGGCCGCAGGACCTGAAATATGCATAGAGATTTTGCACAGATACCCAGAGACTGGTTTCCCCCTTTCCATCCAACTCTTATTGTCATTATTGCTGTGGCATTGCCAGTGGGCTGACAAGCGTTTGGGGGCTGAATCATGTACAGATTAGGCGACAGTTAATTGCCAACGACCCCCACAAACCGACAAATTCAATGACATTTCCACGGAATATTATGTATGTAAATAAAATGAAAGCGACTTTTCAAATGCATTTCAATTACAATAATAAACCGCAACAATTGAATTCAAATGTCATAAACATAAATACAATTAAATCTACACATGTGTTTAACATATTAATTTTTGTATTTAATTGTAACCGTTTATTAGCGCAATTGTTTTGTGTGAATAGTTTCTGTAAATGACGCTATTAATTTAACTGCCTCATTAGTTATATTAACAATTATACAATTAATAATTATACAAGTAAAAATAAACAATGACAATGACAATGACAATGACAATGACAATGACAATGACAATGACAATGACAATGACAATGACAATGACAATGACAATGACAATGACAATGACAATGACAATGACAATGACAATGACAATGACAATGACAATGACAATGACAATGACAATGACAATGACAATGACAATGACAATGACAATGACAATGACAATGACAATGACAATGACAATGACAATGACAATGACAATGACAATGACAGTAACAGTAACAGTGACAGTGACAGTGACAGTGACAGTGACAGTGACAGTGACAATGATAATGACAATGACAATGACAATGACAATAACAATGACAATGACAATGACAATGACAATGACAATGACAATGACAATGACAATGACAATGACAATGACAATGACAATGACAATGACAATGACAATGACAATGACAATGACAATGACAATGACAATGACAATGACAATGACAATGACAATGACAATGACAATGACAATGACAATGACAATGACAATGACAATGACAATGACAATGACAATGACAATGACAATGACAATGACAATGACAATGACAATGACAATGACAATGACAATGACAATGACAATGACAATGACAATGACAATGACAATGACAATGACAATGACAATGACAATGACAATGACAATGACAATGACAATGACATTCTTATAATATATTCTTATAACATATCCAACACACACACACACACACAGAAACCTTAAATACCACATTTGCTCTCTTTTTCGCCTACTATCTCTTCCTCTATCTAGTCTGATTTTATCCATGTTGTTGTCAGTTTTGCTTTGGCCTTTTGCTCGTGGCTTATTTAAAAAGGATCACATAAGAGTAAGAGAGCTCTTGAAAAACAGCATACCCATCCCACACACACACAAATTGCATACACGCAACACATACACACACCCACACATGTAAATGTGCGACAGGTAAAAATATAAATCCGCTGCTTTTGTGCGCGTCAACAGCATTTTTAAAATACTAATTAGTCTTTTGTAAGATTCATTATCATAATTGTAATTAACAACAAAAACGCGCACAACAGCGGCTTTAACGGGAGTAGAGTAAGGGAGAGGGGCGTGGCGGGGTATAGAAATGTTGGTAGTGAAAAGGTTGGCACAAGGACTTGGCATATTCGTGCTCGCGGCCAACAAAAACGATTGGCCAAAAGGACACAAAAAACGGCTAAGAGAAGCACAAACACATCGCCCGTTGCCCTTTCATCTCCCCTCTATCTCTCCCTCTATCATTCTGCCCCTTCACTCATCCCTCTCACTCTTTTGTACTTATTTTCTCTGTCTGTGCTTGCGGTTGCATAATCCTAGCCAGCTTTGCTTCTAGCCAAGTCGCAGTACCTTGACTGTAACATTAACTAACAAATCACATTAATCCCCTGATTGCATTGACTTTACACCTGCAATTTTGTTAAAGCCGCAATCTTTTATGGCCACCTTAAGTCGATTGCTTTAAACTGGGCTCAGAGAGAGCTTAACGCAATTTTTATTTACTTTTCAATTCAGGTTGCTTAGAAGTTCTACAAAAAGTCTTAGAACAAAGTTGCGAAGATTCTAAAATTTATGAACCATAAATTTAAAAATAATATATATTTATTTTAATGAGAAATTTAAATCTTTAATTAGATGTAAAAATAATTTTTGAATGGTTTTCGTTTATTACAAGTTAAACTTGTTGAAAACCTTGTTAAGTTATTAGTTTTTAAAAACTTAAATCTGAATTATTTTGAACGTAATTAAAGATTATTTTTAAGATTTCAAACCAAAACCAGGGGTAAATTAAATTAAAATTACATTTTATTCATCGCTATTTAAACTTAATATTATTAGGTTAATATATATTCAGGATTATAATAAACTTCAATTTAAATATTTTTAAGTTTCAATGAATTATTTCAAAAATTTTATTAACTACAAATTAAACTACAATATTTCAGAATCTTATACAGAAATTAAATGAAATAAAAGCTAAAAACTGTTTCCTTTCTATTTTAGCTCTTTTTCCCCCAGTATCGTCTATCTCTTTCTTTTTCTCTCCCTCTTCACTTTTCTCTTTCCCTTTCTTGATTTGCTTAAGCATTTAACTATCTTACTTTCGCGTTGCGGTTGCGTCGCTTTTTGTCTATGCCACATTAATGCTGAGCTTAAAGCGATCCACTTTACCTTTGCGGATAGTACGAACGGGGGCTTTGAAAACGAGGGCGTGACAGCTGTAGCTGTAGCCCTGAGACGACAGCCAAGTGCATGGTTTATGAGCTACAGTTTCAATTAATGCTTTAATTTGTGTGAATTTGTTGAATGAATGTCAAGATGAATTTGTTACCTTTTCAATTAAAACGTTGACAAGGGGAGGCCAGAGAAGAAGGAAAAAGTCACAGGAGAACCAAAAAGAAAATTAGAGAGAAAGAGAAGGAAAGCTGGAGAAGGACAGAAAGAAAGATTTGAGTTAAATAAAGGAAATCAAACGGGAGCTTGATGTTTTACAGAGTGATAGAGAAATGTTTTTACTCAACACGAATCATAAGTTGTACCAGAGTTGCCACATTGAACCAAATCACCAGATGTGCTGCCACTGTGTACTCCAAAACGAAGGGTTGACATCTTGTGCAGTAAAGCTACATATATGTTTCTTATCCATCATTTAGGTTTACACTTAAGCAACAGAGTTGCCATATCGATTTGTTCAATTAATCACTTAGAAAACTTAGTTAGTTGTGTGGCAACGCTAATCAACAGCAATTAAGCTCAACATTACGCATTACCTGTCTCCCCTAAACAAGGGAGGACCTAATTGGTGTCCTGCCCACCTGCCACCCCCTCCCCTAAAAGTTGAACTGAACAAATGGACAATCAAAAAATCCGCTTAGCTGCAAATGATATTTAATGTGGTTTATTCATAATTACGAATCGAACAAAACGGATTAAACACATTTTAATTTGTCCATTGGGTGGGTGACTCTGTGTATGTGTGTGTGTGTGTGAGTGGGTGTGGCATTGACATTAGCTATGCATATTACATATCATTCACAGCCCTTGTTATCTTTGTTTTTGTTGATGACATGGAAAAACAATCAACGAGCATATGCGAGTGCATGTGTGTGTGTATGTGTGTGTGTGTGTGTGTGTGTGTGTTTGTGTGTTTATTCGTATTTCGAATACTCGCACGATTATTCATTTCCATTGACATTATTCATATGCCATTCATTTACGATAATTTATTATGTAATCGCTTTAATGAACTCTAATTGAATTACAGTCTCAGCCTGGATTTGTATACGCGATTACTTAAGTAGTACCGATATGAGTGGTGTTAAAGGTCAGGCGACAATATTGTATCAATAATCTAAGAATTTTTTTAAACAAAAAATTTTGTTATTGTTTGGCTTTTAACAAAGCAACTGTAATCCAAAGTCTTGAAGTTTTTCCATGAAGTTTTGTTCTTAAAACCTTTTCAATTTAAGTTCCAATAAAATTTATAAAATTTAGTATATCAAACGTTTTACAATATGAGTTCTGTTATTAATTAGTTTATAGTTAGATCAATATCCATTTACTTGTTTTACAAGTTTTTTCTAATTTTCTCACATGCTATGGAGAACTTCTATCGATATTCCTTAAGATATGAACAAAACTAACACTTGTCCTTAGAAAGCTTAAACAATCATCATCAGTCTCTCTGTCTCTCTTGTGTCCTTTTTCACCTACACCGGCTCTTCCTCTCTTTCAGTCACTCAGCAGCTATCTCTTTCTATGGCCAAGCCATAAAATTTCAATTAGGCAAAAAACCATTGTAGAAATTAATTGACAAAAGGGGGCACTTCTTGAGTTTTCACTTTGTGGGCGCCAAACACACTCAATTCGATACCCATCTTCTTCTACCCACTCTCTCTCTCTGTCTCTCTCTGTCTCTGTCGCACGCATACCCGCTAGCAATCTCATTTAATCTATTGCCGTCTCTGTTGCTCAACGCAATTTTCAGCTTTTCAACATGAAAATTAATTTTCGACAATTTACTGCGCAATCTTACGCAAAAGTTCAACAAAAGCGACGCGCTCTTAACTCGAGGAAATCTTCTCCCCTGCTCCCATTCCCACGCCCACTTTCTCTCGCCTCTTTTCGCTGCCACACCCCTTCAGCTTGCCACAGTTAAACCAAACAATCTGCAACTGCGTGAGGCAAGTGAGCGGCATTTAACGGCAAAGCGTTAAAATTCCTTTACACTTGGACTGATGCCGCGAGTGCCAGACAAACCGACAGACAGACGAAGACAGACAGAGACAGTCAGAGAAAGAGATAGAGATAGACCGAAGGTATATGGGAAGGGAAAATGTGTGGGAAAAGGTTCAACAACAACAAAGAAAATTGCATAAAACTTGTTGAAAAATTGTTGAGCTTAAAGCGGGTAGCATATGAGTCAAATCTGCTTAAACTCTGATGCCAGAGAAAAATAGTCAGAAAGGCCAAAGTCAAGAGAGACGGCTGTAAAAGACCCTGTATTTCTTCAAGTGTTCCTTTCTTTTATATAAAAGACCGATTTTCACCAAGTTGGCCTATGGGAGCTATATGATAAAGTTTTCCGATCCAAACCAAACAGGGTATGGATAAATATAATTTTACCATACGCACAATACGTGAATTTGGTCACGATAGCTCACGTAGTTCGCTATATCGACTCGTCTAATGATGCTAATCAAGAATATATATACTTTTTGGAGTCGGTCACGCCTCCCTCCACCTGTTACGCACACTTTGTTTCTGATTAACTTTATATACCCCTGTTTTTTTTCGGAGTACGGGGTCTAATAAGGAAGAAAATAGTCCCCCACTCTGTCCCTTGAAGAAAATCATCCGCATCTATCTCCGCTTACAACACACTTGAATTTCTACATCCACCAGTGATCCCACCTACCCCTCCTTAGCCTCGGGGGGAAAGGGAGGGTTTGGGTATAGCTTATGCTCCTTGGCTTTTCAACTACATTGTCATTTAATTTTGGCAATAAATGCGAGTCCCAAAACTCCCGAAAAATTTCCTTGCTACATTCAGCTATAAGGAGACTGGAACAACATTGTGTGCAAACTGTCTGATAATCGTCTTCCGCCTATTTTAACTTTAACTCCCTGCTACCCCTCCCCTTTCTCCTCCCTTCTTTCCACCTTTTTCCACATTTTCCTCTGCTTTTCGCGCACATGTGCGCTTTTAAATTATTCAACGGAAGCTACTCCAACTTAAGCAACGCCTTTGGTTTTTTTTTTAGCCTTTTTTCCTCCGAACACATTCCTGCTTTCTCCCTTACACACCATCTTTCTTTCTCCCTCTGCTATCTTTACTGTGTGTAAAATATGATATTATGGCGCTCAAATAAATTACGCGGAAAATTATTATGGCCGAATCGCAGCTTATTCCGGCTTCAGTGCCACTCTCAGTCACAGTCCCAGTCCCTGTTCCAGTTACAGTCGGAGTCTCAGTCCCCTTTTAAGTTCCAGCTTTATTTCTAGATTCATGCTCGTTTTCTGCAGTAAGCTCATGTTTCAGTCTGTTATCACATCATGTGTTAAGAGTTCTTTTATTTTATTTCCACTTCTTAAGTTTTATTTAATGCATTGTCCTCTTTGTTTTGGGAATCAATTTGACTGCATCAATTGCTGATTTACTTCATCTTGGCAATGTAAACTGTATTATCTGTGGAATAAATTTGTGATTAAACAAAAAACTTGACTTATTTAAGGGGAACTTAACCTCACTTTACTTAACTAAAGCTGGTTTGTAGTACTGAAATATAAAAACTTGAGTTAAACATAGCCAATTTTAAATAAAGAACTAGCTCATTAATCTTTTATTTATAGCCATTTAATTATTAAATTTAAATAATTTTGATAACTAGTTTTCATTACAAAGAAATCAAACATAACCTCAAAAAAACATCTTTTATTTAAACACTTACTCAAAACAAACCTTTAACATAATTCATTCCTACTATTTATCTTAAACTTATTGGGTTTAAAGCTTTATTTCTTAATTATAAAGAAAACTAACCTCACTTCTTAGGCACATAACCTCACAATAAGTTAGGTTAATACATTTCGACTTGTACATGCAGCACATGGACTAGGAGAATACAGTTTTTAATAGCATTGAGACCCATTAGCTGTATACATCACTTTAAACAATGGCTAGATCTAGCTATAAATAAGCCAAAGAGCCAACACTGGCCATGAGCCTTTTTAAGTGACTTTTCTAACTGGAAACTCAATATAAATTGGATTTATTACAATTTTGTGAATGTGTTGACCCTCAAATTTTTTTATTTTTGGAATTCTTGTATCCACAGACAGTTTAAAATTTTTGGGCTGCCCATTAAACTGCCAGCACAATCAAATATTAGCTCAAGGGTTACACCGAGGGTCGACAGGGTGAGCTTAGGTGGGGGTGGGTAGAGCAGACTGAAGGGGCGGGGGTGGTGAAAAGAGGGGGAGTGGCACACAAGTGCGTTTGGCATGAAATGAGCTGCAAATCCTTTTGGCAACATTTCAAGTAAGGTGGTGTGGGAGGGGGAGTGGCAAAGCTTAGGGCCGAATGTCAAAGGTCAGGCAAAGAATGACGGTGGGTACTCGAGGGTTAAAGGTGGCTGTATGTTTGGGGGTCGGGAACTCGAGGGGCTTTTGGGTGTCTGTGTGCTGCTGTAATCTCAATGCTTACGTCAGTTTTTCGTTGTAGGCCCAAATGCTTTAGTTAGCAGCCTTTTCCAGCTGCTTTTCCGGCTGATTTTCCGTTAGCTACCAAGAGCAGTAAATATTTATGCTTGTGTTTTATTTATTTACATTGTCAAAACCAATTTTGCCCAAGGGTTCAATTGTTTTTCACTTTAATGCTCGACCATGCCCCCCTTTCCCTGCCCCTCCGCAGGGGGGTGAAGTCTCCATTTTTGTCAGCGACACGCATGCAAATTTTGAAAAGTATTTCCTTTGCCTCAAATTCTGTAATGAAAGTATTGTTTATTTTCAATTAAAAATCCTTTGAAGGACATCACATTCTTCTGTCCCATTCAACTAATTCCGTTTTTGGTCTATGGGTCACGGTCAAAGCTTAAACAGCTAGATTAGTTTCTAACTTTAAACTTACTCAATTGTATTTTGAGACATGAATTTGAGAACATTAATGTCTAAATTTTAAATTGTCTAAAGTTTAAATTTATAATAAGTTCTACATTTAAATCGAATCAAAACCTTGCCTTCAGTGGCTATAGTTACTCTCTTCTCTTCTAGTCACTTCTCTTCGATTTTTTTACTAATTTATTTTAGACTCTTCTGATTATCTCCTCTATTTTGCTTTGCTTTTCTTTTCTATTCATTGGCTTTCTATCACCTAGAGTAGCACCTATTCCCAAATTGTTTTTTGTGCTTTAACATACGTAACTCACAACATTTCTATTATTTTTCAATCCAATTTACTTAGAATTCTGCGCAGAGTTAAAAAGTTGAGTTCTGCATTCAGTACGGCAACACAAACTGTGTGTGTGTGGGTGTGTTTGGGTGTGTATTTGGCTGAGTGTACATTAGGCTGTTTATCAAGTTTAAAGATTGAATGGACTCTTCTGAATAGCCACAAAAGACAACTAAAGCACTGGGACACTGTTTTTTGTGTTCTATACAGTGGCAAGAGGAAGAGCATGATGAAGAGGATGAATAGTAGGAAGAGGAAGAGAAAGCATTTGTCCATCTTGAGGCAGTCGCATGTCAACAGGAATGCTTTTCAATTTATTTAATAATGACCCCAATCAGTGGCTTGAAGATTCCAGCTTAAATCTCGTCTCATTTTGCAGACCGTTTTCTTTGTGCAAGTGGAGACAAAGAAGAGGAGCAGCTTTATAGAAAGAGAGAGCAAGAGAGAGAGAGAGAGAGAGAGAGAGTGAGAGGGAGTGAGAAACAGTGTGAGCTCAATATTTAAATGAAAAGTTTTATTAATGCTTCGTGTTGACTGCTTTAGTCTACGCAGTTTAAGTTTCTGTTGCTCTTCTTATTCTTCCTCTTCCGCCTACCCAGTAGGACAACTTCTGCAGAAAACTATGCAGAGAGGGACTGCAACCTAGGGGAATGGAAGTATCACCAAATAACTGCAAACTTATTTTTTTAATTTTATATACTTACTCAAATTTGAATGGAATGAATTAAATTCATAGGAACAACCGGTCGAAAATTAGAGATTTTAATGAAGATATTTTTTATAAAGTATATCATAAGTCATATAAAGTATATCATAAGTATATGTAATACGATTACTCCCAAAAAAAACTTACTACAGGGTTTTGTATAATCTTCTCACTGGACTTTCACTACTTTGTAATAGTTTCTAAGGTAATACTAGACCTTTTAAATAAATCAAGATTTGTCTAGTTTTTGAGTCAGATCCAAAACAAATCATGCCCTGTACTTTTCATGTGTAAAACATGGATATTTTCTTAAAGAATTCCGTTCCGAATGGGTGCTGAGAAATTTACTATGCGTCCGTCAAGACTCGTGCAACGTTCAATGTGCAACATGCACCGCTTTAATGCAGGCATCAGCTTCATTATGAGCCTCGAATTATGCAAGCAGCTTTAATCCCTGGCAACAGGCAACAAGATATTAGCACTTGGCTTCACTACAGACAAGAGCCCACTTCCTCCACTTCTTCCACTACCTCCCTCTGCCCACTCTTCCCCCTTTCCTTCTGCTGCCCTTCTGCCTCTATCCTTCTCAACAACCTCCACCATCCCTATCTCTATCTAGAACGCACTTATGTGCGACTTGCTTTATGCATAAATGGCGCGACTTTGTCGTTGAAGCTTTCGCATTCAAATGCCTGAGGAGGGTGGAACGAGAGGGTAAACTGATTTGAATAGGAGACGAGTATAAGTGGGAAGGGGAGGGAAAAGCTGGCGGGAAATTGACGAGATGAAGCAGTGTTGGTGCTCATTTAACGCCAACGGCAGTTCAAGTTTCAAATGAAGTGCAATGGAATTTCTGCAACTGAATGCACTTAATCAATGATTTAGCTACTCGCTATTATTACTCGACACTCGTTTCATACAATTTCATTCAGGCACTTCATTTTCTGCTATTCCATTGAACAAGTTTAGCTCTTTGGTGATTATTTAATTGCCATTTTAATGTGAATGCTCTTATTACTCGCTATTATTGACTACTCGTTATTCGCTCAATTACTTAAGTACGCTTAAATAGAGAAATTTGCCACACAATTAGACAAGGAAATGGGAAGTAGGTTAGCAAGGAAATTTACGTCTCGTCACTCGCTCGTTTGCGTTTTCAAGTACTCGCTACTCGCCAGTTTTTCAAGATTTATGTGATTTTAAAACGAGCTTTACATTCCTACTTTCCTCTCTTATTTTATACTCGTTATAAATTACTTTTTATATAAGTTACTCTCTTTATACATGCACTCGTTAAGCTTACAAATACTCTCGTTCACATTGGCTCTCGTCGAGAGCTTTTCTAGTTTACAAACTACTCGCTACAAAATGAAACTATCTTATTCAATACACTTTCTATACAGAATTTTACTCGTCGAGCTTACAATTATTCTCTTTGTACACTTAAAACCCGGTACTTTAATGTTTAAACTCGTTACTCGTTCCTTTTGATACATGCTCTCGTCAATAATCCAACTTCGAATACTGTTAAGTTCAATCTCATCATATTTGCCATATTGAATTCGTTGCTTTTAACCTGGTTAGAAAGCAAGCTTAAAACCATGGTCACAGAGCATCCGAGTCAATCCCCGGATACCCCGTTTCAAAGGTTAACAACTGTAGGGTTTGAGTGCAACGTCATCGGCTTGGGCATCAGCATAGACAGCGTCGTTTGGCTCAACCAAAATGCAATTAGTGGCCACAATCTGGTGAAAGGGCCCAAACGGTGAGTGGTGGGTTTTTTTTTGTTTTTTTTTTTTTTTTTGGTTTCCTTGGTGTTGGTGTCGGTTGTATTGACGTCAAAAATGTAAATGGAAACTGAAAATGAAAGATGGCGACCACAAGTTTCAAAAATCACTAATGGATTTTTAATACAATAAATAATATGCATTGACAGTAGACGGCGTAAGAGCCAGAAAGAAGAGAGAGAAGGAGAGTAGGAGAGAGAGAGAAAGAGAGAGAGAGAGAGAGAGAGAGAGAGAGAGAGAGAGAGAGAGAGAGCAGATCTAAGGGAAGGTGCAGTGCCATGGCTAAAAACACAACGGATAGGTAATGCTACAGGCGAGGGGGCCCAACTGTTTGTGACCCTGTACTTGAAAATTTTCTCTTACTTGATATTAATAGCTCCTAAGTCTGTTTAAAGGCAGACCACACTACATTTTATAGACTTAGTAATAAGCTTCAAGACCCCAAAACTATGACTTACCAAATAGTTATAGACAAACCAAACAGTTATACATACCAGACTTGGTGTATGTTTTCCATTTAGTGCCTGTAATCTAGCAGACTCTACACACATACAAATCGCTTCCACTATCCGACAAATTGCGTATACCCTTTTGAATAGAACAACTACAGAGTTTTTAAAATAATAACACAATTTTACTTGTCATCCCTTAAAAGGATACACAACAGAAGAGTTGGGCTGAGAGTAGTGGGTTGTAAGAACTTGATGAGCATGTACCTCTACACTGAAAAAAAAAAACAAGCTTTTTGTTTCAAAAGTACACATAATAAACTTAAATCACTAAGATTTATAAATCTTACTTAAAATTCTTATTTTTTTCTTTTTTTAGGTCTTTTGAATTTAACTTAAACTTTGAAAGTATTTACTTTATATATACAACTTAATCAATAAATTAAATCGTGTTTCAAATTTTGCAATCTTAAATAGATAAAAATATTATAAAAATATATTTTTTTGATAGATTTTTCTTAAACAGTGTATGAGAAATTGGTTTGCCCTCATGGCAAATCGAACGAAGGTTCAAAATTGCGGAGTTTTAATTTAATAGATGTGACTTTATTGCCAGTAATATGTACTATAAAGGACTCAGCACCATCACACACACTCACATATTTTCATATAGAGATAAAATGACCACAAAAACCGCACAAAGCTTTTGGTCCTGAAAATCTGAACATAAAAGCAAAGACGAATAGTTATCAATGCTCTTCACATAAATTCTACTCGCTAGTTGTAAGTCAACACTCGCCACTCGTTGCTTGTTACTCGTTACTTGCTACTCGTTACTCGCTACAGTGGCCAAAATATATATTCAATGTTAAGCTTTTTGAAATTTTGGAAGGTTATTGCTTCAAAATTTGCTCTTCATATGAAATTTCTAAAAAATTATTTGAAATAAAATACTTTAGAGAAGATGATCAAGTCATGAATGAAATGTGTCATTTTGCAAATTGAATAATGTTATTGATTTTTTAACTCTTGTACGGTAGTGCATTGGTTTATTTCTGTGATTTTACATACGATTTTGATAGGAATTTGGTTCGTTTTTTCATCTTGTTTTCTGTAACAATTCCAATTTTAACGAAAAACTATAATTTGACTATTAGTGCTTTGCTTTATGCTTAGTTAAGTCACAATTATATTTTTTATCTTAAGTATAAGTATACACGAAAGCAAAAGGTTAAAATTGTTGAATGTATTGCTATTAAAATTTCAAATACTTATTCAAAAATACAGTACATACATATATCTTGAAGGGTTAATTTATTTTAGTTATTTTTTAAATGATTTAAGCAGCATCAAAATATAAATTAATAACCATTTCAAAAAGTTTTATTTGCACACAAAAAAAGAAAATAAAGTATTTCAATTTTAAAAATAAATTAATGTATAAATTTCTAAACGGGGAACTCAAATTGGTGCATAAATTTTTAAAAATTAATAAGCTTATTATTTAAGAAATATTTTATTTCCCTTCATTTTCCAAACTATTTTTTATAGAGGGTATTTAAAGTGCAGTTTGTGGTTAATTTTGGGCAATGCCATTAAATTGAACGAAATCAATAATTCATTAATATAATGTATGCATAAAGGATGAATATTTATGGTTATTCGACAGGCGTAAGCAGCAGCAAATAAACTATACAAATATATAAATATATATATAAAATTCGTACACATATATATATATGTGTGTGTGTGTGTAGGTGTGTGTATTTGTGTCAGCTATAATCTCCAACAATGTTGTTACCAACTTGCCAAAAGCAGACAGCAGCAAATAAATCTGCTGAGCAGATAATAACTAGCAAAATGTTAACAAAATAAAAAAAACAAAAGAAAATGGGGAAAACGATGTTTTCCAGTGCCTTGAAGACCTCGTATCATTTCAGTGGTCTTTCAAGTGCAATCAAAAATGAAATGAAGAAGATGCTGAAAAGCTGCGCGGGAAAAACAATCAAGGAAGCACTTAACCGAATGAAACACAAGTAAACAAATGAAAGTAAGCAAAGGCAAATAGACAGTGCCAGACAGAGATAGAAACAGGGAGAGAAAGAGAGAAAGAGAGAGGGAGTGAGAGAGGGAAAGAGGGCGAAAACAAAGCAAAAGTCGGGAAGGCTGTTTGGTCAAAACTAAAGCAATGAAATAAAATGAAAATGAAAATGAAAATGCATTAAGAATGCAGATGCAAATGGAGTTGCAAGTTGCAAGTTGCAAGTTGCAAGTTGCCAGTTGTTGTTGCTGTTGCTGTCTGGTAAATAAAGACGCTAACGGCCATAACGATGCGAAGCCAACAGACTGCCACGCCTTCCCCCCTCTCGCCCCACACGCCCACATTCGTCCTTCTTCAAGTTGATACAGAGCCAAACACAGAGCTTGTCACTCACTCACTCAGTCAGTCAGTCAGTTAGCCTGTCTCTGTCTTCCTACCTCCCTCTCTCTTTCTCTCTCTCTCTCTCTTTTTGGCTTTCTGTTGGCACATAATGCAACAATCTGAATGCATTTAAATCATTTCTATAGCCAACATTGGCAGCAACATGCCACATGCCACAAGCAACTGCAACTGAAACTGGAGCATCAAGACTTTTAAGGCCCAAAACACACAAAGAACAAGTGACAAGAATCGTCCGAGTTTCAAAATGAGAAGCTGACAACTCGGATATTGGCAAACGATATCAAACTATATATGTTAACAAGACAGCAACAATGAAAAGATACAGATTGAAACGATATGGAAGAAAATAGGGCAGAAGATAAGGAACAATTATTACTGCATTTTATAGAAAACCCAAATAAAGAAACAAAAAGAGTACAGGGATTTGTCGAGACCAAATTTACACATTATGTATATAGAACCATTATAACTATCCTCACTAAGTTTGCTTCGAAGTTGGCCAAGTTGGTCGAAAAGAGGAAATATGTATGAAGACATGCAGTGTTAGTGGAGCGATCGTGACCAAACCTACACAATATGTATGTATATCATGATTAAACTTAACTGCACCAAGTTTGGTCCGGATCGCACAACTATATCATATAGCTCCCATAGGACAAATCGGTAAAAATTGCTTATGCTGTATGGAAATATGCGCACTAGAATGTGTACGGGGTCTTTTACAGTCGGCTCGCTCAACTCTAGCCTCTCTCACTTGCGTAGAAACCATTTAAGATATTTACCTTTATGAATTAGTTAGGTTCGGATCCAATTTCGTACGAACTGATTACATTTTTACAAGGCCTTTTAAAGTCGAGGTAGCTGTTGTTAACACAAAATTTAACTTAACCCATAGCTGATTTTTCTAGCAGATGAAATGACCACTCCTCTTTGTGACTGCTACGTATAGTTTTCCCATGAATCAGGCTCGTCTTAAGTACAGGGTCAAAAAAGCTTAAATTTGTATACAAATTTCAAAAGCTCCTCAAATTTTGACTTCTTCTTTATGTTCTTGAAGATATTCGCAAATGACAAATGTGCATAGGCGAAGATAGAAATTTTACAAATACCCCATTACGATAATTTATAGGGTATTAAAGCAACGCCTGATGCTGTTGCTTACAACTTTTTCTATTAGCGCGATTTTGCGATTTTGATAAATTCTGATGCGTCTTTAATATCAGTTTGTCATTGTCGTCCCGAATTCCTGTTGCTGTTGTCGTCCCCTTTCCACAACTGATTATCATCAGTTGGAAAAGTGGAAAAAGCGGAAAATATCGACAGCTGTTGTATCTCTTGATTCGATGTGACGCACACCCTAACACACACACACACACACACACACACACACATTTTCCTGATGAGTTTTTCACACTGTGTAAACAGTGGCAATAAAATATTACTAAACATTTTTCAAACAACACTTTGTAATTTTACTTAAGTATTCCCCTTCTTCCCTCTCGTAATACTCCAAACTCCAGCTCTTCTTCTTGCTCCTTCTTGCTCTTCCTTGCTCCTTCCAGCTTGTAATGCATTAAGCTCAAACGACTTAAGAACTATCGCATTTCAATGCAACCGATTTAGCATGAAATGATTTGAACTTTGAGAGCAGCTTATCCCACAGTTAATACTTTTGAGAAGTTTTTCAAGTAACTTGAGACATTTTATAGCAAACTTGTTTTCCCTTTGAATTACTACGGAAAGTAGAGTTAAGCTCTGAAAGTAAGACTTGGAATACATTTACAGAGAAGCTTAAAATGGAACCATAACTTAATAAGTCAAATAAATAATAAACAATTGTAAAATTTATAATTATTTTACGTTTAAAAAGAATATTGTTCAGTATTAAAAACCATAAGAGTTTGTAGTTTTTTTTTTTTTTTTTTTTTTTTTTTTTTTTAAATAAGAATAACATCTTTATTTGACGAAATATAAACTATTAGCTCTCTATTACCAATAAGGCAACTTAATCTAATAGGAATTTGGTTTAAATTGGAATCATAATGCTATGGAGATCTAAGGTTAATATATAAGGGAATTACAAAAATATTTTTGAGGGAATTAACACAGATAATGTTTAAGTCAAAACCCGTATCAGCAGGTCATGAGGGTGGTGTCGCTTTAGTCTTCTTCTTATGCGTGTCCTTGCCGATCTTTGGGCTGTAGTTTGTAGTATAAATAGTAGAAACTGTTTGTATATATATAGTCTTTTTATAAAAAAATTTAACTATTTAAAAACTATTTTAAAAAACGTTTTTAGACTTTATGAAGCAAAAATTTGTTTAAGCTGATTCACTTTAGAAGAACTATAAGTCATTGAAAACTTAAGCATGAATTTAAAATACTTTTGTTTTAAGAAAAAATAGACATTTTGGTAGGATTTTCAACCGATCAGGCTTAGAAGGGTTATTGATTTTTCTATACCACAGATAAATACTAAAATGTTATCGAAAGTTTCTGCCAAACTATTTGTATTTGATCCTTATGACAAAACATTGACTAGTGCAGTCAACTACTGCTGTAGCTTCAAACTTGCCAAACTAAATATACCCCTTAACTCAAATTGTTCCATGCCAAATTTGTATAAAATCCCTGTTCTTGACAATACCATGGCCTTAAACTTTAGCTATTTTGAACTTCCTTTTCGCGTTTAAAGTCAATTGTGAGGCAGTTAATTGATTTGGACTCTGTTTAATGTTGTTTATTTAATTGCGACTGGTAATGAAGAGAAAATGGTGAAAGTTTTTGGAAAATGTTCTCAACTCCTGAGCAGAGCTGGGATGAGTTGAGTTGAGTTGAGCTGAGCGAGAATAAATCAAATGCGGCCGACGTTGATTGCGAATCAATGAACTCGACACCCAGAAATCGACTTTGAGCAACCGAAGCTGAGACCAAAACTAAAGTTTTTGGGGGGCGCAGGTAAATGGGTGGTAAGTGGCAGGTGGCAGGTGTCAGGTGGCAGGTGCAGTTGTGCCGCTAATTTACTAACGTTAATTAATGGCGAAATCGAAAATGTTCGCTTTGAACTTTGAGCTTTTTGCACAACCGCCGCGACACCGCCACTTAAAGAGGTTGCCACCTTCAAGCCACAGTCGAAACCAAAGTTGGGGGGTAATACCCTATTCTGGTAATACCCGTTAGTTGTAGAGTTGAAGAGTCTGTAGTGTATGACAAAGGGTAGTTTGGCTTGTGAGTTCTTAATCACTTTTTTTATGATCACAAGATTTGGTGGACTTTGGCACAACTTAAAGAAACTAAAGCATTCAGTTTTGGGCATTCATTGCGTTAATGTCGAACCTTTAAATAAATAACTAAATAGATAGTAAAAAATGAATCAGTTGATACTGTTCCAAACTCAGGATTAACCAACCTGCACACGAAAAAAGTTATATGCGTTTTAAATTCTTATGCGAACATGCGCCTAAAAGTATGCAACATTTTTTATAAATTTTAAGAACAAAGAACATATGACTTAATGAACTACCGGGTATCATTCTAAGTCGGTAGCTCGACTCGAAAGCCTTTTCAGTTGGATCTGTACAGCGCTACACAAAGAAAGCAAACACTTTTGCCTCAGTTGCTGCTGCGGTTGCGGGAGAAAGTTGCAAATTGACTTGGCCAAACGAGGGAAGGAAAAGGGAAAGGAAAGGGGAAGAGGAAAACGAGGGAAAGCCTTTTAGTTTGCCACGCAATGCGCCCCAAAAAATCGAACTCTAAATGAAATGGAAGCTGGTAATTTATGCCAAGAAAATAGAAATACTTAATAGAGAAATGGGCAGGAGGCGGCTAAAGCAGACGATATCGATATCGATATGGGATAATGCACGCTTTGAATCGTAAAGCGATTTCCAAGTCGAGTGCCGGAAACGGATATCAGACAAAGGAAGGGGTGGAGATGAAGAAGAAGATGGAGAAGGAGATGGAGAAGGCTGTTACTCAAGGTCTTGCCAAACATTTGATTTGACGCTGGTTCATGTCTTTTCAGACGAGATTTCCAGACTAATTTTGCATGCAGCGCACAAAGAAGCAACGAATGTCGCCGGCGAAATAAACTCGAAACTCGGTAACACAAAGGTGGACACTCTGCACTAGAAAGAGACGGTAATATATACAGTATTCAAGTGTGAAAGAGAGAGTGAGATTCAGTGCGAGTGAGTGGCATTCACAGTCACGCAGACGATTGATTTGGAAACGAACCATTGTCACGCCGTATACAATTGAGACAGAGAGAGAGAGAGGGAGAGAGAGAGAGAGGGAAAGAAAGAGAGAGGTAGAGTGAGTAAGAGTGAGAGATAGGAGTGAGAGGGGTTGATATTCGCCTTGAATCCTTAAAAGGATTCTCGCTTTAAGTCAAGTCCAAGTCCGAGAATTAAAGCCTTTGGGGACAGGGCTACATGGTAGTGCACTAATGTCGGTAGACTATCACCAACACGTACGCACTGGCTATGGAAACATGGCAGTGTGAAGGAAACTAAGGTGCTCGACTGCAGGATGCCCAGTTCTTGAACATTTTGGTGTCAAATATTAATGAAGAATTAAAAAAACGCTAGATTTGAAGAGTCAGCTTTCTTCAGCTTTCTCCAGATATAATACTCTGAAGTAGTTATACTCCAAACAGATATACCCATTTTCGAGGCACATGCTCCATGGGTATGCGATATAAAAACAGACAGACGGACACATTCAAGCACTCAACACACCAGACACACACACTCACTCACACTCACTCACGCACACACCAACACACACACACACACACACATGCACACACAAATATAGCAAAGTCCAGTGCAAGTTTGGTAGTTTGAACACGAAATATTTTATTATTATATATAATTTGCTATTATGATGATTATACGTGGGATGTGGATTTGGATTTCGATTGCCATACGAATCCAAAACCGTATCCGAATGTATTCGAATTCCGTGAACGTCTCTCACCACCGATCTCCCCCTCCTCCCCTCCTTCCTCCTGCCGTACCAAACCCGTCTGGTCACCATTGTCGGGTGTTGCATACTTTATGGCGCTTGGCGCAATCAGAGCCAACTCTAAAATGAGGAGAGTATAGTTCGGTAGCAACTCCATTTGGACAGTGTCTCGCACCAATTGAATCCATAGATTTTCACCCACGTTCATGCACTCCAAAAAGCACATGATGCCGCCATCGACATAGGAAAGTGTGAGAAGTGGGTGAAAGTGGAGGAAAAGTGAGAGAGAAGTCAATGCTCAATTTGGAAAAGAGCATGGACATGAAATTTCAAATCCAACTTCAATTCGAGAAGGTTTCAACGGGAACATCTCAACTGGTTAAAGCTTAGGACTTGAAAGACTTAAATTTTAAAGCAAGAATTTTTTAATTAATTTAAAAAAAAACTTAATTTGTAATCTATAGAAGCTGAGTCTTATATATTCCCAAGTTTGGTTCATATCGGTCAGCTATAGCCTATAGGCTATAGAAGCTGAGTCTTATATATTCCCAAGTTTGGTTCATATCGGTCAGCTATAGCCTATAGGCTATAGCATCCATAGATCAGTCATCATCATCAGTCTAAAATTGGACATTTTTTTAACATATGTGGTTTTTATTGACCGATCTCAACCAAACTCCCACAATCTATATAGGTATATCATGATTCTATATGCATTTACCAAATATGATCCGGATCGGACAACTATAGTATAATATATAGCTCATATTGGCCTAATCGTTCAAAAAAATTTGTATTTGTTTGGAAAAAGTTGCTTATTTTTATGAAAAAGTGTGCACAAGAATGAGTACATGATCGTTTAAAGTCTATCTTACTAGTTTTAATTAATTCAAGCTGATTATTAGCTAATCCTAGAGACATTTACCAGCAATCAATTTACTCCCATAGAGTTTTCTACGATCGAAAGAGCCCGAATAGGTTTTATTTTTTCTTCTTCATTATCTATAATTTCAGTTTTCTTAAATAAATGCAAGCAACTATGTAAATTGTGTTATACTGAATTACGCACTGTCTTAAGTTTTTAGTTTGGATTATATGTACCTATAAATCCTTTAGAGAACTACTCCGTGAAGTAGGCTACATACATACATTTCAAGTCTTTCAATCGATTTTTTTCAAAATGTCTAAAGTTTTAAATTTTGATTAAATTTTAAGCTTTTTTTAAGTATGACTTTTTTGCTTAAACTATTAATGGCACGACATCCCTCTTTCTCTATCTCTCCCTCTTTCTCTCTCAGACTCTTTCACTCTGTCATTTGTTTGTCAGCGCTTTGATATGCACGTCATTCTACAGTAGAAAGAATGAGGACAGGAATCGCTTCACGCATAAATTAAGCAGCTAGCAAAAGGGGCGTGGCAGGGGGAGGGGGGGAGAAGATGGTTGAAAAGGGGTATGTGGTGGGGCAGGGGACGGGAGAAGGTTAGCGGAATAAACTCAAGTTGCACTTAATTAACTGCAATAAAAAACTGAAATTAACCCGAAGAGAAGGCAAAGTTTTTATCGTGCCACACAGTGCAGATAATGAATCTAAAGCTGAACACAATAATGATGAAAATACTAATGATAATTATAATCATAATGAAGATAATGATGATGGAAAGCACAACAAAGAAGCGCAAAGTTTGCACTCGTTTGGAGCCGCATAATTCCGTTAGCTAATTTGCATCGTTAGATTTAAATGCGAGCGAAAGAGAGGCAACAACAAAGGAAGAAAGAGATAGACAGCGAGGAAGAGCAAAAGAGAAAAGAAGTAACAGAAATTGCAACAATAATTGCGTTAATAATTACTAATGGGCAATCATTCGCAATGTCAAGTGACTGGCAACAAAATAAAAGAAAAGAATTTAAAAAAATGTTGTGGCATGCAACAAATTGGGTTGGCAACATGTTGCCAATGCAAATGCTGGCAACGCGAAGCCTCATCCAATTGGCAGACATTGTCGTTGGCAACACTTCATCCCATTCGCTTCGTCTTCGCCTTTGGGTTCGTGTCGCTTCGTTTCGTTTCAAGTCCTCGGCTTGCCACACAATGTGGCAGTGCAACAATTGAGCAGAGTTTAAAAAAAAGAGAATTAAGTATTTTAACCATATAAAAAATTTTGATATATAGACAATTTTGTTGTTGGTAAACTTTTAATAAATTAAAAGAATTTTTCAGACATCAAAATTTAAAAAATGTTAAAAATTTCTAAATTATTTTAAAAGTTAACAAGTTCCAATAAAACAAAGGCACTTTGAACAAATTATGTTTAACAAAAAAGTAATGAAAAATATTATGCGAATTCTATTTTTGCCAAATTTATTTTAAAAAGCTTTTAAATTATTAAAAAAAATATTCATTAAAATTATTTAACTGTTTAATAAATAAAAGAATTGTTTTAAAAATATAATTAACTTAAATATTAAAAATTTTCTTAGTAATAAATTGGTGTTAATTAAGCTCATCTCATTGAATTTTACCCAATATTTACTTCCAATTTGAGTCAATCTCGCTAGAACGCTTCAATGGCTACTTATTAAGTAGTAATTTATATATAAACGAAGAGAACTTTACTATAATTAATACCCTAAATTCTGTATTAAAATTTGATTTCTTTAATTCTTAAATTAAATCAGTGAAAATTATTCAATAATTATTTGCAAAAATAATTTATTCTGCTCCCGATAATTGAAATATATTGGTAAAATCCAGAACTCCAACTCGGTTTGAAAATATTCAGAATAAGTCAACTTCTGTCATAGTTTAAGATAGGCTTCACTATTATTTTAATATTATTAGAAAAAATATAGAAACAAAATCCCCGAATTCTGTATACATTTAGTATAAAACAGAGTACTTAAATATACTAAAGAAACTATTAGACGACTTTTGTTTATAGGCATAAGAAAAGGTATTACGTTTAAAGGCGCCAAAATTGGACAATTTCACTTTTAATGATATCAATTATTAAGATTTAAGGGTCAAAGTATAAAACTTGATGAAAATCACGAACGAAAATTAGTAAAATAAGTACATTTTAATGCATTTTAATTTTAAAGAAAATTTTGCCAAAGGATCAGTTTCCTCCCACCTGTCCACCCACCTCCCCTCCTCCCCCCTCTACCCTTTGAACTGCAGTTTCAAATTCAGTTTGAGTTTCAGTGTCAATTGAAGTTTTCTATTTTGCTTGCCACTTTTGGTGGCAAAAGGCTTGGCTCAAGTGCCAAGCCATTCGAATTGTGAAAAAATTTGAAATATTTTCCTGCCTGAGTTTTCCCCAGAAAGTCAAAATAGGCATACGAAACGGCCTTTTAGCATTCCGCACATTTCCCAGCTCGGAAAACGGATTCAGGCTTACAAACAAAATGCCAACAAAGAAAAAGAAAAACAGAAAAACAACAGAAATGGAAAGGAAATACAAGAAAGAATCTATGGGAAATATACACTTTTCTTTGCCCACAAGAAAACGATACGAAAACACACAACTGGTAAAACTCAAACAGAGTTTTTCTTAACCTTTAACCCCAGCCTACCCAAGGGGTTAAAAGTATTCCTCTCTCTCTCTCTCTCTCTCTCTCTCTTTTTCTTTCACCTGCCTTTGTTATGTTGCTTCTCCGATAGCTTAAAGCAACTGCAATCAAATACAATTCGCTTTGTCTCTCTTTCTCTCTCACTCTCTCTCTGTCTTTCTCCTTCTCTTTCTTTCTCTTTCTCCCTTTGGCTGCATTCCCAATTTCAGCATCTCTTTAGGCTGACATTGAAAATCCACAAAAAACAATCGCTTTTTTGGCTTTCAGAATCCACTTTCGCCGCAGTTTCTTTATCTTCTTTATCTTTCAGTGCCTTTGTGCATATTCATTTCACTTGCCCCAAAATTTTCATCAAGGAGATTTATCAATTTTCCAGTTGCTGAAACTCTAAGTGAAAATAATTTTCAAAATCGCACAAATTTATTCAAATTACTTACTAAATTCGTAGCTTTTATATAGTCATGAAGAGTTTCTATATATGAGTTGAGCAAATGCACATAAATCTTAAAGTGTTATCTAAAATGAAACAACTAAACTATAATCTTTAAAAAAAACTTGTTAAATTTAAAAATTTGTATTTAAAATATTTAAATTTTATAAACTTTACACTTTATTATTTTATAAGAACTTTTGTTCCATATATATTTTTGTATTAGTTCAATTATTTATAATGTTTGCCATTAAAATTTTGATTGCTGGTTTAACCGATCATGAAAAAATAAAATCACTAAACATTCAAAATTTTATTACTATTTTTTTTTATTTAATTTAATTTAATTTTAATTTTTATTTTGTTATTTAAAAATATTTTTAAAATAACTGTAATTTTAATTCTACTTTGATATCGATTTATAAATAATTTACTTGAGTTATTTATCAGATTTTAAGCTTGAGATTTAAAATGTTTAGTATTTAAAAAAAAGGTTTGATAATTTCCTTTACGTTAAAAATTAATTTTGTATAAGTCTGTTTAAATAATTTTTATAAACTACTGTTAAATAAACTGTTTTATTGAACTTCTTTCAATAAATTGTATAATAAAGCTACCATAAAATATAATAATATTTTAATTTAACTACTCCTTAAAAATTAAATTAATATTTATGTAGCATGAAACGTAATAATTTAAATAATTATTTTAATATAAAATGATAACTAAGTAATTAACTTGAACTACACTTTAAGATATGTATTTATTTTTTTGTATTTAAAAAAAAATTAAAATCATATTTGCATTGGATAAATTTAATCAAATGAAAAGACTTGGTAATCATGTCTGCTAAATATTCCGTTGCAAAATGGATAAAGAAACAGACAAAAAAGAGAAGCTAGAAATATATTAAAAAGAGAGAAAGAGAGAGAAAGGAAGTAAGAGAGAAAGAGAGAGCAAATTGTTAGCCACTTTGGCAATTTAAACTGAAAGTAATTCCACTAAAATGTTTTAACAAATTCAAATACAAAATGGCAATGGCGCAGAGACAAATAAAGACAGAGAGAGAGAGAGAGAGAGAGAGAGGGAACGAGAGCGAGACAGATACAGGTAGGCTGACAGACAGTTAGGACGCGAAACAGTTAGGATAACTGTTTGTTACGTATACGCAGTGTTAGCAGGACTAAGGACGATTCGCAGGTGAACCGAGACAAAAACGATTGCGAAAACTCAAAACTGAACGAAGTGGAACAAAATGTTGCGCATTGTTTACCCTTCACCGTTGTTCTTATTCTTCTTCTTCTTACTCTTCTTGTTGTTGTTGTTGTTCTTGTTATCATTTTCCACACCGATTTTCAGTGGAAAAGTCGTCTGAGCAAGCAGACGAAAATTTGAAAGTGAAATCAAACAATGCGAAAATAACTTATACAACAATGTCAAGTGTTCTTTGGTTGTGCCTTTTTAAGATTACCACAAAATGAGCTAAATAATTCCAAGTACATCTTTGCACCATGAGAAAAGCACAACAACTTTTATCACTTCTCCCCAAAAAAACAAAAATAATTTATTTATCTTTAACATTTCTGAAATATTTTCCATTTGATTTGCTTGTTTTCTCAAGTAAACATATTTATTAATTCTGTAATAGTTCATCGAGTTATTTGCCGAACAAGTACAAAGTCGGTAATGGAAAGTTTTTAAGCAAAAGTATTTTAAGTTTTTCTTTGTTTCACTTTTTGCAGATATTTATCTTTGAGAAATTGTTTATTTGCTTCAAATATTTCGCATAAGAAATTGTTAATTTTAATAAAATAAAAATTAGTTTCAGCTTTGTAAATTTGTCATTAAAACGACTTTGATCTTTCTGAAAAGTCAATAGATGAAGTATTTGATTTGAAATTTTGTGTGCTTATTTTAAGGTATTTGAATAACCATGAAGCATTATTAATTTTAATGGCTTGAAAACTACGAAAAAAAAGATTTCTTCATGTTTTGTATACTTATGTTTGGTTATTAAAAATAAATTCAATAACCAACATCGATTTAGGCACTTAGGAATAATGTGCGAAATAACAAACTTAAAAAAAAATAATTTATTAATTTATTATTTATATAACTTGAAAAAGAGATAATAAAGTTTGATTTGTAGAACCTGAAATCGGTGGAAACAATTTTTTTATTTTCAGTTTGTTGTCCTTAAAATGTGATAACGATTCGGGAACTGAGAAATTCTAACCAATTTGATATACAGTTCGATAAATGCTCCAAACACAATCTATGCAAATTAAAATACTTAATTTAAGCACTTTATGGCTTTGCTTATGTAAAAAATGTAATATTTTTATATTCCCTACTTAAGCTGAAATTTGTCACAGTGTAGACGCGTTTTATTATATGTATATGTTTTTGTTTTGACGTGGCCCAAAGGCTTTGGCCTGGCCTTAGACTGGCTTGTCGCTGTCGTCTGCTGGATTTCAGTTGGTTTGTATATATAAGAATATATATATATGTATATATAGACTTTAGTCTGTATTGTGTTGTGCTGCAACAACCGCAACAGTTGCGGTGACACTTTTGTCGCTTTGAAGCGCCAGAACACTTGAGTCAAGTGCATCCTGGGAACGTTGATAGAAACAGGACAAAGAGTCAGACGGAAGTAGGAGGAAGAACTTGAGGTACAGTGGGAGTACCGACTTGGACGACATTTGTGCCAAAGGTAAACGTTAAATGTTGATTCCATTCTGCGTTTCATCGCACTGTCAACATGAGGGTGTCTATTGGACCTATGGGGGGAGGGTGGGGGGCAGGGGGTGTAGCCATGATATGCTTTTGCAGTGAAAACTTCCTTTTTAACCGTGTCGTTGTCAGGCAAAAGTTAACTTAAGCAGCTGCCAAGTGACTTGAAAGTACTTGAGCGCATCCTTAAGCAGGATATCAACTGGCAAAAGCCTTGAAAGGAGCAACAGACAGTGTGTGTGCGTATCTGTGTATCTGTGTGTGTGTGTGTGTAAAGCAAGCGCACAAATCTCAGCCAATGTCAATGAAGCAAACACAACGAATACACCGCACAGCATGTGTCCGTATCCTGCACACCAAATACTTGCACTAGAGGAGGTCGAATATATCGATATACAGTCAACCAAAAATGTCTTTGTTCACTTGTTAATTAAAATTGTAAAAACAAATATATAAAGTTATTGATTTATACCACCACATTTTTATTAGTGAATTTTTGTTGCTATTTTCAACGAAAAGAAATAAATTTAATTTTTTTGCTCTTTACTCCTGGTCTTATTATTATAAATCAAATTTAAAAAAAAAACAAGTAAGAAAGGCTACAGTCGAGCTAGCCGACTGTAAAAGACCCCGTACTCATAGTATTTGCAATAAAACACTTTGAAACGAAATAATCAGTTTGTAATAGGGATGCAAATCGCCAAGAAAATGCCGATATCGATATTAATTAAAATATCATATCAAATCAAATATCGATATTATCTACAACTGAATTCATATACGATATATCGCTATAGATATAGACATAATGACCAAATATCGCAAGCGATATTATATCGCATTTATAATTACTATGGTATTGAATATCGATATATAATAAATCGTATAGTATGCATACATGTGCGTGCATCGTCCGCAAGCAGTGCAGTCGCTACACAAGCAGTGCAGTCGCTACACAAGCAGTGAAACGTTTGCTTTGACGTTGCGTGTAATTGTAAACTTTGTTACGTGTCTAGCTCTTTTGTTTATTGTCCGATTTGTATGCAACTTTCAGGATAGTTTGTGATACTTTGTCTCCAAACGAATTTGAAATTACAATACCGTACGATAAGTGCAAATGCCTTAAAAATGGCATTGAAGTTTGAAAATTATTTCATTCTTGTGGGAAAACGGGGCGTGGCAGTCCAAAAATTTTAATGACAATGCATTTATGCTGTCTCTAGCAACTTACATACCAAAAATGGTATTCCTAAGTGCTATAGTTACTGAGATATTTGCTTAAAACATCAATTTTTCCGAGGTGACCATAGTTTTTTACAATTTGCGGGGGCGGTAAGGGGCGTGGCAAAGATTTGAAATAAACTTGATCTGCTCGCGAAGCAAACGGACTTTCATTCCAAATTTGGTGGCTCTAGCTTTTGTAGTTTAAAAGATCCAGGTGTTCATACGGACGGACGGACAGACGGACAGACGGACAGACGGACAGACGGACAGACGGACAGACGGACATTGCTATATCGTCTCGGCTGTTGATGCTGATCAAGAATATATATACTTTATGGGGTCGGCCACGCCTCCTTCTGCCTGTTACGCACATTTCGCTTCAGACAAACTTAATAGACCCCTCTACTCTTTTTTAGAGTACGGGGTCTAACAAGTCTGAATCAAACAAAATTATGTACTTAGTGTTGTTAAGAACACTTGAAGGTTTATAATATAAAACTTCAATGTTTTAATGCCAATTTACAACAAAAAGCTTAGATATCGTTATATCGATACTTTTAAAGGTTTATAAACATCCCTGATCGTTTTATAATATCCTCGTTTATAAGCTTGCCAGAATACTTTTATCGTATTGCCAATAACGATACTATCTTATGATGCATAATTAAGGCTTTAATACATAAATATCGAAACTATCGAAAGTTTTTAAACAGATCAGGTCAAGTTTCCTATTGTTAATATCGATACTATCGAAAGTTTTGCACACATTTCTGATACAATATAATATTTTAAGCATACAAATTATTAGTATTATTATCGATTTTATCGAATCTATCGATTTGAAGGACTACTGATACGATTTTTTGTGTAAAGCTTAAATTTCGTGAGGTTTATAGCTATTTTTATGCTCATACCTTATTGTCATCCCTAAGGCACACATACCTATCACCCACTACCCCTTGCTCCCGTGACCCCCTTCCCCGCACGCCACGGGGGGAAGCGGTCGCGACCGCGCTGGCAGCACGTTGTGGCCTTTTATTAGATACGTGCTGTATCTCTGTTTACCAACTTTGATGGTGTTAATGCCTTTTGTTCTTGTTGCTGTCGTTGTTGTTGCTCCGATATACATCTATGTCAACCAGGCACACACTAACACACACACACACACACACACACACACTGGGGGCATGGCTCTAAAGGGCGTAAAAAGTGCAGCGTATGTGCTTTTCAAGCTAGACGAAAAAGAGCAACAGAAGGTGGAAAAGAGCACAAAAAGCAAAGAGGAAGGAAAGAGGAAACGAGGGAGAGGAATGAGAGGATGGAAAGAGAGACACCCTAGGCGCAGAGTGAGCTCAGGGGGCGCTTCATTTAGTGGGTGTGGCAGCAGCAGCAACCTTGACTCGCAGCTTGTCACAGTTTGTTCGCTTAAATTTGCTGCTGCTTTAATTTCTAGCCTATTTATGGCTAAAAAAGTGTCTGCGAAATATTGTAGAGAAATGTAATTAAAACTGCAATTGCACAAAATGGCGACGAGCGAAACGAATAAAAATAACAAACGACAACAAAGCGTTAAAAAATTCAACAAAAATTGTTATGTTGGGGGTCCATTTGGAGGTTATGTGAGAGCTGCACAGAGGCGTGGGCTAGGGGGGTGGTGTCTTTAAACTAAGAAGGGAACTAGTGGAAAGGGCGGTAGTAAAGAGAGGCGATTGTAAAATACCCTGTGTCAATTAGTCAAATAAAGTATCCCCCTTGGAAACCACTCTAATAACTACGCCACTGGCTCCCGATGCGCATTAGGCATTTTAATTCTACACAGAGTCACAATTTTAAAACAACATATTAATACACTCAAAGTACTGGGCACAAAACAGCACCCCCCTTAAAACTAAATTGCGACTACGCCACTGTGTGAATGGTTACCACAAGGACAATACAACGGAGGAAACTTGTCGCTTCGACTATGGCCGTGCAAAATGGAGCAAGAGGGCTAAAGGGGTGGGGAAAGGGGGCGGGGTTTGTTGCTGTTGCAGCTGCAGCTAAAACCGGAAATGCGCAAAACTAACGGATAATGGAAAATGGCGTTTGGGTGACTGCGCTGCAGTCGCTTCCAAGCAGCGACGTCGAGTGCAAATTCAAATCGAGAAAGTTGCCAAACGACACAGCTGATTGCAAATGACCAGAGGGAGTAGGGAGTAAGGGGCGTGGCAGTGGTGCTGGACGGAAGGAAGGCAGGAAGGCAGGAAGGAATAAAGTGGAAAATAACGCTAAATGTCATGGTTATGTTTACATGCGGTGAGCATTTCAAACGGATGCTGAGCGTTAAAAACTTTTTGGCGGCTGTTGCAATTAAACCAAATTAATGCAAAATTTACATACACATGTGTGTGGCATGCGACATGCGGCATGTGGCATGCACCATTTGGACTGGGCCAGACATAAGCTGATGAAGCAAAATGCTGACAGCAATCAGCAAAGCTGTAAATTAACCAAAAACATACGCAGACAGCAGCAGCAAGCAGCGCGTGTGTTTGCAGGAAAGAGACAGATTGATGCGGCATCCAGCACTGTTTAGACCCTGTATACAAAAAGAGTACAGTGGTCGTTTAGGTTTGTCAGTAGCGAAATGTGCAGAAGGAAGCGTTTTCGACCACATAAAGCATATATATTCTTGATCAGCATCAACAGCCTAGACGATATATATATATCCTATAGCTCCCCTAGGCCGAATACGTCGCAATTGACTTCTTTTTATACACAATGTGCACAAGATCGATTACAGGGTCTTTTACAATCGATTCACTCGACTTTAGCCTTTCTAACTGTTTTCATGATGCAAATGACGTGCTGAACGCTTCGCTAGCCGCTGCTGCATATTCAAATGAAGTACTTGCTGCATTGGGGCATGCCACAAAATGTTGCAAATTTGCTGCAGCTGCTGCGAATGCCACAGAGAAAAACAAGACGATCACTTCAAGTACAAGCAGGCAGGTTTCAGCCTAAGCATTCAAGTTGCACATGCCACATGACAAGATCAGGTTGCATGCCCCAGTACGTTGCACAGACTTCAAGGCAGCAAATGGAAAAAACACTGAAAACAAGTAAAAACTGCTTGCAACAGGCTCTGATGTGGCACGTGGCATGTAGCAGGCACAGGCATTGAGCTTAAAACGGATGTGGCAAGTGCCAGGATTCGACTCAGCTACAATTGGGGCCAACATGTTGGTAATTCGAGAGCTTGGGGCATGTGGCATGTGGCACAACTTGACTTTAGCTGCAAAGACTTCATGGACTTAATTGCCATTCTAAACATGTTGCACTTCATTGTTGCCACGCCTACAAAAGCAGCCAAGCCAAGAAAGAGACAGGGAGTCAGTGGGAGAGAGAGAGAGGGGGTCGGGGGAAGAGAGAGAGACGCTTAAATCTAGCCCAACACCTTGGCACGTTGCGGTAATTAAATTATGTGCAACGAGCAGCGGGTGGCCCCATCGACAAGTGCCGCAGGGGGGCGTGGCACACGCTGAGTGGCAGAAGGAGAATGGGGGCAGGTACTGCATTGCACTGACAGTGGCAAATAAAGTTTTCTCCCTCTCTGTCTCTCTCTCTCTCTCTCGTTTGCTGTCTCTGTCGCAGCTTGAAGCACTCTAATTGCCACCAAGTGTTTGCTCTTCAAGCATTCACTGCTTCTTCTTCTTCCTCCTCATCTTTCTACTGAATATTTTTTTCAAAATATTGGACTTAAAGAAAGGACGCTGTTCTGGATCGAAATTTACTATCAATAGTTTTCAAACGGAACCATAATACTAATAACCTTGATATAAACAATCTTTTTTGAGTCCTCTTTCTGATTAAAATAGTCAGAAATAAGATCGTTTTCTAATCATACTTGTCGGGAGAAAATGGTATCCTAGCCGCGAGACTTTGTGGGGAGTCGCTTATGACATCTTCTTCTTATCAGTTTCAATTCAAAATATTAACAAAATTTTAGAATTTAGCACATTTAAAGCAGCTTTACTTGACCCATTAACTATAGCCTTATATGTTATCTCTATTTCATGAATCCAAATAGTTAAGTTTACAGAGATAGTAAGTACTGGGAATTGCATTAAAAGTACAGCAAATCGTTAAGGTCTCAGTCTTAAGCTGGAAAGCTCTTTTCTTTCCAAAAATTGTAGAAAAAAGTAAACTAAATTTTAAGTTAACTTAACCAATTCAATGCACATTTAAAACTGAACAAAATTTGTGCTATAAATTTTTAAATACTATGTAGTTGTCTCTGGAAAGCAAACAAAAGTTTCTCCTATCAAGCAGATAACAAAGGTCCCACTGGGCGGTGCAAGCCAAAGGGGGAAAAAACGGAGAGGGGCAGGAGATGGGAGAAAAAACAGAAGGTTTATGGGGATTGAGAATGCGGGACGTCTCGACGCTGATGATGATCACTGGGTAATCACAGCAAGACGCGTTTTCAGCTTTTTATGTTTTTTTATTGCTTGTTTATGACATTGGCATAATCCGGCCAAGTTCTCTCTCCCTCCCAACCCAATCTCACCCCCCCTTGAAACATGTGGCCTTTGTTTTTCGCATGGACAAAGAATATGTTTGTGTATGTGTGCGTCATGAGGCAACCATCGGTGGCAACAAACGAGGCAACTTTTACGAGCACATAATCGAAAAACTTCCCCTTTTTGGTTTCGGGCGTAAAATGCTTTGGGGGAAAAATCAGGGACGGGGGAAAGTTAGTGTGGAAGAAAATCTAGCTTGACAGGCCTAAAATCGTCTGTAAGAACAATACGAAGAACAATTTTTTTTTCATTTCTTGCCCCGTGACAACAACTGGCGATGATCTGTGACCCGGGACTTGGGCACCGTGTTCTCTCATTCACCGTGCTCATGCTCCATTCTATGTCCTTGTTCGTGTCCTTTTCCTGACTTTTGCTAATTGTCTGCGCGACGTTTTGATTTTTACATTTCACAACGTTTTGTGCCCAAATTCAAACTGAAATTAAAACAGTTTTTAAGTTTATGCTATGAATTAATAAAGGTCTTCTTGCTAGTCAGCATTCTCAATGAGTTCAGTTTTGAGGCTGCGTACGGAAAAAAAAGTATAGCTTGTCGAAGAATATAATTTTAAAAGTGCCATAACTTAAAAATTACTGAGGTTATCTCGATCAAATTTATACACCAGACATAAGGTGCTATTTGGAAGATGGTGACCAAATTGGGTCAACTATATCATATAAAAATCGGTAAAAAATTAGTGATTTGCATTGAAAAATTGTTGTATTCATTGAACTTTCTTAACTGTTAGGCATCCAGTTCTCGTGTTTATGTCTTTAAAACATAAAAGAACTTCTATTTTTTGGTAGGATCCAGTATTTTCAACGAATATACTGGATTTCATCACAAAAACATAATCTCAAATTTTTCTTCGAACCTTGGGCTAAAAAATTGCACATTTTTTTCTAGCGGGTTTCTTGAATTTCGATGCCATAGAAATGAGTGCTCGCATTTCTACTACGAAACAAGGTTTCTGGTGTGGTAACTTTATAAGCCCAGCTAACAGTGTGGCAGCAGAGGAAGGGGAAGAAGAAGAGGATGATTCTCAGCTGTTGACAAACGCCGCAAAAAAGTTGCTCCTCTCATATTTATCATATTTAATTAGTCAGCAATGCGTTGCAAGTGCAACAATATATGGCCAGCAGAAAGAGAACGACATGCCCCAAAACAACAACAAAGATGGCTGCTTACAACAGTTATGAAGTAATTTTCGCCAACATTTCAAGTTACAAGTTGCAAGCAAGAATTGCTCTGACTTTGACTTGAGTCAACAAAAATGCTGTCACATGAGGAGTGTCTGGCATTTCTGGCTTTAAAATAGCCAAGTTAATAGATAATTTAGCTGAACAATTTTGGTTAACTTTATAAATAAAACTTCTTAATATTTACCTGTATTCTAAAATAATTAAATTTAAAAAAAATTAAGTATTCAAGACTTAATTTTAGTAAATTTTCAGAATTCCAAAAAGTCAAACTATTAAGACTGGTCTAAAAAAGTAGCTAAAGTTTCAGTTAAGCACAGAAAATTTAATACAATAAATTACCTACTTGAATTTTGAAGATTTTCTTAAATTTCGAAAATTTCCGAATTTTTATATAATTTTAAAATTTTTTTTGAAAAACAATAAAATTATTTTTTTGCTACATTTTATGTAGAATTTTTGGGAAAATCCTATAAAATTATAGCCAAATCATTCTAATGGCTAAATTTGCAGCATTGATCATATGTGCCACGCCTACCCTCCCATTCCACTCACCTCCAACCGCCTTGTCGCATGTGTTTATGTGCGTTGTCTACAAATATTTGATGTTCTATTGCATTATTAGTTACACGAGTTGTGAAAAGTTAAATAATTGTAGCAACAACAAAATACAGAAACATTCTACACCCTTTGACATGGCGTGGAAATTGCGGCAAGTGGGAATGGGGCGTGGCAAGTGGCAACTGGTAAGTTTTCAAGTTTTGAAAGGCATCGTGTTCTCTGAGCTCTGTTTTTGAGACATTTCTGCTGACACACGTTTTCCCAATGCCGTTGACGATGCCGATTTCCGTTTCGATTTCAATTCGCTGATTGCCACAGTCTTCTTCTTGCTCCCCTTTTCTGCCATTTCTCCCTTGTCTTTTAACGCATCTTTGCGTCTTGTAAATAACATAAAAATTATTTATTTCTAAAAGTTATCGCACTTTGATTACTCTAATGGATCAATATTTCTATGGGTGAGATGAGTCTTTAAAAATTTATTGTTTGGAATAAAAATTCAACGACATTTTCCATATCGGGGATTTTTTTCTGAAATATGGGGGATTAAGTTTTAACACTTTTTTATCCGTTTCTCGTAGACAACTGTATTTTCTAAAGTAGTACGTGTTTTGACCAAGTTTCATGCAAATCAGACAACTATATCTAGGGGTTTTTTAGCCAGAATCGGTTAAAAATAAGTCCATATACGAATAAGTATGAAATATTTCTGTGTTTACCAAGCTTTCTTAATGAAACTCAGACTGGATACATTTTATAACATACTGACCAAGTTTCATCCAAATCGGACTACTATATCATACAGCTGTCATAGGAACAATAGGGCGTAAATGGTCTCTAAATATGAATTATAATTTCTTCAATTTCATTGCCTGCCACAAATTGACTTACAAAATAAAAGTATCCTGAGCAGGCGAATCAAGAATGAAATTGAGCAAAGTTCAAGTCGCCGCAAAGTATCTACAAGTTCGAAAGGCGTGGCAGTGGGAGTAAGAGAAGAGATGGAACGCGATGGAATGAATGGACTGAGAACTAAGGACTGAAAGCTATAAGTTAGTGCTCCCCAGATAGTAATTATCAGTAGATTGTCGTGCAGGCAAACAACTTTGACAAGTTTTGTAATCGGTTTTGCCTTTTTGATTTCATTTATTGTACATGACAGCGAAATAAAACAACTTTGCCAAAGAAAAGTCAAGAGATGAAACGAGAAAATGAAAACATTACAAACAAGAAAATAAAACATTATCAACTTTTATGGAATCTAACGTTGTAAACAAATACTTAAACTAGTTGTAAATTGTAAATAAAAAAAATCATATTAAGTATTTTATTATTTTAAGAGAAATTTTATATATTAAAATTCAGTGAAGTTTATAAAAGTCACTATAAAAATTGGTAGACTATAAGTTACTAATTAAAAAGGTTGGCATCAAAAATACATTTTATTCTGACTAAACATAAATTAACTAATTTACAGAAACTTAACTGATTAATCAAGTAGTTTAGCAACTGACTGAAAAATATAATTTATATCTTTAGTACAAAATTAAGAGCAGAAATCAAGGTTTTTCAAATATTTAAATTAAATTTGCTAATTGATCAACTAAAAAGTACTTTTTACAACTTTTAAGAAATCGATAAAAAAAAAAAATTTATTTCTATTCAAACATTTATTGTTTAATGTTATCTTTAATTTTTCAGTTAAATAGGAATATTAAAAATAAAAACATTTTTAATTAATTTAAAACTCATTTCACTTAGAGGAATTCGATTAAAAACCTCATTACTGTGCAAATGTACCATCACTAAGCACAAAGTTATACCATCACTATTGGTTTGATCTACCATCACTAATCACAATTCATTTGTGATCTTGCTTTGACCCGTTGCTTTCAATGTAGCTATCTCGCTCGCGCGGAGTTCTGTGTTTCTAACGGTTTTAAGCAGAAAATCAGTGCGAGTATTACTGTAAAGTACAGTGGTCATAAAGTAGGAATTAATAAAAATTAAAAATGTAACTACAGTAAAGCCTCTCTTAACGGACCTCCTAAAAATCAAATGATCTTTTAGTCTATGTTAAAATTACTTGTTAAACTGTAAATTAAAATGGTCTGTTAGTAAGAAAAGGACAAAAGTAGAGCCCAAAAATCCACCAGGGTAATAAAAGTATTTTAAACTAATAATTAAAATGATTTTGATCGAACTCATAAGATTTTTTATCTTAAAAAACCAACATATATCAGATTTCTAACCATGAACAAATGATTATTTAAATACTACCACATTTCCTTACAGGGCTACCAACACTGCTGAGTAAGTGTACGTCTGTGTGACAATATCCGCCCACACTTGATGTTAGTTACAGCTAAGGAAACATATTGGTGGACACTTCATTGGTTGCCACAAATTGACAATGTACCAAATATGTAAGTACATAAATGATATACGAATGCTTCTTTTGCCTTTCGGATATATATATATATATATATATATATATATATGTTTCTCCTCCCTTGAATGTGTGTAAAAATATATAACTCCTCCTTCTTGGGGTGGGAGGGTGTCCTCAGTTTAGGGAGTTTGGGGCAGCAATAACAAGGATGCCCCTCCTCCCACTTGACATATACAACACAGCGTTAAAGGAAATGAAAAATTCTTAGCAAAATTCCCATCATCCCTTATTGGGCTCTGGGGCATTTGGCTCTTACTCTGTCCTGCTGTCCGTTTCTTACTATTTTCCAATACTCTGCCAAAAGGAATATTACGAATTTATCAATGGATTGGAAAGTAGCTCAAATCGTTTACTTATTTAGTCCAGAATTAATGGGATAACTCAAGAAAATGTTATTAACTTTTTTGATTATTAAAATTAATTGAAAATTTCACTTAATATATATTAAAAAGTCTTATACTTAGTTTTGAAATCAAAACTATTTTAGTGTATTTTAAGTGTCACTTTTGATTTGTTTTCGAAATAGTTTCTTTTATTTTATTATTTTTTAGAAATACTAGTGTGTGTGTGTTTGTGTGGGAGTGTTGTGTCTGGATAACAATAAGCTCCACAATATGTAATAAAACGAGACGCATTATAGAAAGTGCCGCTAGCGCCATCAAGAAGCTATAACAACTGCAGTATTGTATTGGACGTAGGGGAAATTGCCAAAAAAAAACCAAAATAAAACCAAAAAAGAATAAAAATAGCCAAAGTTTTGAAAATCAGGCCTGTGCCCTGGTTAAAGCAATCAATTCGAAGACCCCTAAAAAGTTTATGTTCATTTAAAATCAACTGCGAGCAAATCCGATAACTATATAGTAATAAAACAGTGAACTCATTGTATGATCGACAGCAGATGTGGGAATCAGGGAAAACTCTTTGATTATTTTGAGGAGGAATGGGGTAGAATTTTGAACGAAGTACTGGCGAAGTTTTTACCTTAAGAAAATATCTGAACTTGTTCAATTTTTGTGACTTATTTTTAAAATTAAAATTTCTTTGTTGATTCAACTATATAAAAAGTTAAACAAGAGTCGATAAAAATCATTTTGTCTTCATTTTGTGATACTTCCACATTTTCCATTGGGCTATAAAGACAAACACGTAAAGCTCTCGAGTTGTCCCAATTGAGGTGTGTCCCATATGCAATTAGTCATGCATAATTAAATTCTTTTGTTGATTTTTCTCTCCATTTATTTATATTTATTTCGATATTGATTTATTTATTTGCTTTTTGCAATCCCTAAGCACTTTGGCTTTTGTGGGCTTTACAGAAACTAATTAAAAGGCCAGTAAATTGGCCGAAACTCCGACACAAATGAAAAATCAAGACAAAATGAATTAAAACACATACCCAAAAGTGTACAAAACAACAGCAAAAAGGCAAATAAATATAAAGTTTTCATATGTATTTGCAATTCTTGTTAAATTTGCAAAGTAAAATAGTAAAGCCAAAGACCAAATAAGTCAAACAATGGCTCTGTTAGAATAAAGGCTAGAGCTTCAGGACTATGCTGCACTGTGGAGTGATTAACCGATTTCTTTGAATCATTTTACGTTGATTTTGAACCATCTTTAACACTACACAAGAAAGAAAAACGTAAAGTCGAGCACGCCAGACCGTATAATACTCTCTGCATTTTATTTCCGATTATATGGTTATCCATATTATGAAAATCGGTATTGGGCATTACTGTGGACGACATATCTGAAGACTCTGGCATCCAATCTTCGATTGTTATACCTTTCTGAGCTCGGGAGGAGCATTACTATCGATTGGCATTAAAATAATCATTAATAAAATTTGGTCAGTTTTTGACAAAATTTCAAAGGTCAAGTCTCATCATAAAATTTGACAAAATGGGTTCGATTTTGAGAATTTTAGATTTTGATTGCCATTGATTCTGTTAGTTGTCCAGAGTATAAAAAGGTATGACTTTTTAAGATATCGCTTCATTTGGCTGAGTTATGATCAGTCAAAGTTGGGAAAATTGTCAATTTTAAATATTGAGCTATGGACTACATGTCTGAGGACAAAGATCAAGTCTCATCATAAAATTTGCTCTTAACGTCGCTGAGATCTGTTTGTTCACACATACATGTGGACAGACAGAAGGAAGGACGGACATGGCTATACCGACTCGCCTTGTGATGCTGATCAACAATATAAGTATATGCCTCCTTCTGCCTGTTACATACTTTTCACAAACCCAATATACTCTTGTGTATGTATTCCGAACCTGTAGCTTTGGTGTAGATAACTTTTCTAACAAAAAGGTTATGACTACTTTCATTATAAAAGTGGGCGTTGACACGCCTACTTTTCCCATACAAACTGGTATCAAAAGTCACTTGACAAAATACCAAATGATAATTACTTTTTGATTATTAACTTATTTATAATTTCCAAGAAATCGTGTGTTTGTTCCATAGTACATTTTCACATTCACATCCCCAGTATAGCCCTTCCAGTTGTCGTTATGTTTTATTGTTGCCTTGCCTACACTATTTACTCAGGAAAATAAGCTGCCTTTGAAACTATGCAAACGCATTTATTAAAAGTGACCATGGAGGACTGACGGTCATGCTTAAGTGGTAAGTGCTTGCAAAAGGATTTACAAAAAGTTAATTTCGACTTATGGAATAAATGAATACCCAGACAATAAGAAAAATTATACACAGAATAAACAAATAATTTATATTTCTCGACTGTCCTATTGTAGAAAGAATGTTTATCACAAGAATAGAAGTGATAACTGTGTGAAATTAACTGACATAAAAAACCTTATTTACCAGAACTTGAAAGTGATTCATACAAAAGTGTTATAACAAAAGGAACGAGCGGAATGGAATGGAGTGGAAGTACATAAGACGCTAGATGCTCACCCAAACAGCCTAGCTAGACGTCTAAGTGGATCAGCTATTGGAGCCACCTGTCCCCGCACGAGGACAAGAAGAAGACTCAAACGTCACCATCCTCAAGATCTTCTAAAACGGATCTTGACATAAAACCTACCATATCTCCCCATATCTCTGTGTTAGTCACTCCCCTCTAAATCTTGCATCCCCCAAATGATGATTACTATTCTGTAACAGTATCACACGAAAAGGAGTGATGACTGATTGAAATTAACTGTTAAAAGCTTCTGTATTGTCACCTGATTTTTATATACCAATTATATGTTCCCATTGGGAACTTTCCAAGATGAAATTCATATTTATTATAAAGCGGCATTAAAAGATAGAATCACAAATAGAGGAACGTTTACTAATAAGAACTACATGTTTAAGTCTTTTTTTTTTTAATAAATTTTAGTTATGGTAGTATCACAAGAAAAAGAGCGATTACTGATTGACATCAACTGTTCCACGAAAAACGGAAACGCCAATTATCAAAAAGTAAATTTGCTTTATAAAATATTTGATGAACAAAAGAGCTTTGACTTTTTCCAAAACCAGCTCTAAAAATTAATTGGCATGAAAAGATAATGCAATAATAAAAATCTGGCTTGGCTTTTTAAGCCAGGAAGTGATCTCTTATTGGCAAAATTATATAGATCCAGACTTGTGATGCCCATAAACGCTTAAGACCCTTAAAGATCGGTATTAAAAAATAAAGAAAGCAAACCATGAAGTATAGTAAATAACGGAATTAGAGGTGGGTACGGGCCGACTTTTTTGCACCCGGCACGATCCGCCTACGATCAAAAGTTTAAAATTTTACCCGTACCCGATAACCGCGGGTGCCCACGGGTACCCGATGAAAACAGGGCCCGTACCCACCTCTAATCGGAATACACATTGATAGAATCAATTTATAACAAATAAGTTATATTTATACATATTAAATATGATCAAATCTGGATATACTCCCATAGGACTACTCGATCGAATATTGGTAATTTGTTTGAAGACATGTAGTTTTATCTGAGCGATCGCAACCAAACTCACACATTATGTGTAAGGTACCATTAAAACTATCATTACCAACTTTTGTTCGAATCAGACAACTATAGCCTATAGCTCACATAAGACAAATCGGTCAAAAATTGTTGATTTATATGGAAAAGTGAGCACTAGATTGAGTACGGGGTCTGTTTTTCTTCTTTTTTTTTGCACTACAAAATAGTTTTGACCTTCAGTTTATGGTTGTAACTGTAGTTACAACAAACTTTTGTTGTTGTTGTTTATACTATTGGTTAGTTTAAGGTTCATATACAGGGTGTTTATTGTTGTTGGGTTATTTTTGGCACGTTCTGTTTGCTCGTGCGCCATTTGCCTCTGCCAATGCCAATACAAACACGCACAACACACACACACACGCACACACAACTTTAGTTACTTTGTTCCATTTGAGAAGCGAGTGTGTAGTGTGCGTGTGTGTGTGTCTGTGTGTGTAGTGTGTGTGTATGTGTGTGTGTGTGTGTGTGTGTGTTATGTTGTGCGTAGCTTAAGGTGTGTGCTGTTTACTTATGCATGCAGACTTTAAAGTCGCCATCTGCCTCACCCCTCTCCTTCACCCCCCGCCAGCTCACCTGCGATTCCCACCTGTCCCACCAAACCTGCCACTTGCCACATATTGAGGCACGTTGTCTGCCTACACAAACAATTCATTTTTAATGCAAATATTTTACTTTATTTTTCACAATTTTTCATTTTTAAAAAGCAAGAGTGGGAAAGAAGGAGTGAGACAGAGAGCAAGAGAGAGAGAGAGAGAGAAGGACTTAAAAAATCATCAGCTTCTTTAGTTTGTCAGGTGGCGACTGCGACGCTGACTGCGCTGTCGATGGCAGCAGCAGCGGCGAAGGAGCGTGCGATCAAAGGTTAAAATAAACTGGGGCACGTCATGTAAATGTTTACACATCATCACCAACATTCAGCTAAGCAAACATATCGACCTCATCGGGTGGTGGCATGCCCCACACACACACACTCACACACACACACACACACCCAGTCACACACAGGGCACATTATTGGCGCATATGTTCAACACAAATTCCACAGATTGATGTTGGAATTTTTTTATTAGCATTTCTATTTGCGAAGCCTGTCACACACACACACACACACACACACACACGAACAGACACACACACTCACACACACCCATCCCACACACACACGCCCCTACGCGACATGTTGGTGTGGGTGGCAGCTCTGCTGCTTCTTGTTGTCATGTCCTTTGTCTGCAATTTTCCAAACAAAGGCATTTTTCAATTCTTGTTTAAAACATTTATTTTTTTTTTTCTCATTGCGCTCTTTTATTTTAACTTTGATTGAGAGAGTGTGCGTGTGTGTTTGTGTGTGTGTGTTGTTTTTTGTCAAATAAATCGAATTGTAAATCGATTGATTTCAAGCTGATTATATTCATTCATGTTTAAACTTATTCCTGTTATTTTTTTTAAGGCTTTTAAATTCACTTTACAAAGTCAATAGACGTGACTTTATGGCGATCAACAGGTGAAGCTTTTATTGGCACTTGATTTTAATTGATTTTCTAACAGTAAATAATTAAAAGAAAATTTGTAATTTAATTCAAAATAAAACAAAGAAAATGTAGCATAAATTATAACACAAAAAAAAAAAATTTAAAACTACTTAAAATAATTGTTTTTTACTCTTGAAATCATTTAGTATTTTCATTTGGGTATGGCATCAAAAAAATAATTAAATTGTAATTTTTTTTTTTTTTTTTTTTTTTTTTAAACATGTATATTTTATTTAAACAAGTTTACTGCTACCCTTAAGGGCAACTTAATCTAGTTTTACAAATTGTTATATTTTAAAATTTTAATTTAAATATAAACAAATATTTTTGAACAAATAAAATAACTACAAATTTTTACCGAAAATTAAGAAAAATTTATTTAATAGAAATGTTAAGCGTAGAAAAAAGGATTATTCAAATTTGTGTTGACATATAAAAAAAAATTATTTGTATTAAAATTTTCATTATATTGTATTAAAAAATAAAAAATTTGTATTTAAAACTGTTTTTAGGGAATTTTTCAACAACTATTTTAAACTAAAAATTCATTTTTTTTCCAAATAACTTTTATAGAAAATTAAAAATGTGTTAGATTCTAGTGAACAATAAAAAAAAAATTTATCCATTTTTTAGTAAATACCAAAAACTTATATTTTAAAGTCTAACTTTTTCCAAAATAATAGAAACTTTTATGGGAAAACGAATAAAAAACTACAAAATTTATGTTTTCAAAGAAATCAAATCAATGTAGGCGGTAATCCATTTAACTGTTTCAAATAAAACCAATTTGAGACTATCTCTATAAAAAAAGAAGTCCTTTGTAGAAAAAAAAAAAACACTAAAAAAATGAAGGAAGAAACAAAGTGAAAGGCGGCTCAATTGAATGATTTATACAAGGGTTACAGCTTTAACTTTAAAGGAAATAAAGTATGACTAAAAATGGAAATAGAAATTTGGAAAATCTGCAAATAGAAAAAACACAGGGGCAAGTGCCCCAAAAAGAGGGAAGAGTTATACCAAAAATTTCTATTACGTATGCCAAACACGACACGAAACTTAAAAACTTTGCACGATAAGCCAAGGCAACCGTCTTTGGCGCTGGGAGCTGTGAAAGTAGGTATAGGAATTACAATGGTGGAGGGGGGGGGGGAGTATGGATTAGAAGCAGACACGCCCCTCACTCACTTCTTGGAATCGACTCTGGTGCTGACATGGGAAGTGCTGCCAAGACGAAGAAGAAAAAAGAGACAGAAGGAAAGATTTTCACTAACAAGAAAGTCATACTATGAATACTCTGACTTAAGGACATTTGGTTGTATTTTAGACAATTAAAATATATAAGTTACATTAAGAAATGTATTTTTTATATAAACACAAATCCTAACAAGATTTTAGTAAATGTACAGTAAATTATTTTACCGATAGTTTATTCGATAGTTTAACGATTTTGCTTTAGTTTTGAGCAATACAAATTTGAAACCCAAAGTTTTATATGAGACCCCAAAAACAATCAGAATATGCAACAAAAGTATAAACTTTCACAGAAAAAGTTAGTTAACAGATCTTAGTAAAGCTCAAAGGTGGGAAAGTCGAAAAAAAAACTTCGTCAGCTAAAAATATTATAGAATCATAATAAGAGCTCTAAAAGTTTCCCTTATCAAACATCTTGTCAAAGGTTACTGCTTTAGCAACCCATATAGTTATTCGATCTCAACCTAAGTCAGTCAAAATGTTATGATAACCTTTCCTGAAAGTGTATCGAACAAGAAAATACAAAGTGAAATGAGCGCCAAATAGAATAAAGCCGAAGGTTGACTATGTGATTGCAAGGGGTGCCAAATTGTCAGAAGGTTGTCAACTACAAAAAAAAAAAAAAAAAAAACCAAAAAAAAAAAACTGTCTAGGAAAAAAAAAAGAGGAAAATTTGGCATTAAGGCTGAAAATCACGTACGCCGGATTTTCAGTTCCTGTATTTCTATGTCAACGATGCCGAGGATGATGACAATGACAATGACGAACCCAATGATGAAATCTAGCAACGCGATGATCAGCAAAAAACACCGGGAAGAGAGGGGTAGAGAGTGCAAAAAACTGTAGAGTGAGGGTTGGGGTGAGAGAAAGGGGGCGGGGCAGAAAGATGGCGGATAAGGAAAAGACTTTTCTTCGTAGGCCTTTGAAAAAGCGTTTGGCGAATTGAAATAAAATTGAAAATTATACTAGTGTGGGTGTAGTTGTGTGTGTGTGTTAGGGTGTGTGAGTGTGTAGGGGTGTGTGGGGGTATGTGGGGGTGTGTCTGCTTGTCTGTTGATGATAATGAAGCTGCCTGTTTGTGCCTCGTGTTGAGCTGGTTAATCAAGTTGTTAAGTGAATTGGCTGAGTGCGCTTTATTGCCACAATCGCGTCTGCCTATAACTAACAACAGTGCTACTCAGCAGTCAACACTGTACCGCAGTCATGTCTTTAAAAAAAATAAAAGACATTTTAGCTATTTTATTTAAATAATGTTTTAATTAACAAATATTTTATATTAAATTTTTCATTAGCTAAAGTGAAGCTTTATTAAAGTAAAACAAATTCTGTATTGTATTTATTACTTAATCGTACACTTTATTTTAAGACCCTGTACTCAGAAAAAGTACAGTGGTCTATTAGGTTTGTCGGTAGCAGGTTGGAGGCTTTTTCTACCCCATAAAGTCTATATATTCTCGATCAGCATTAACAGCTGAGATGATACAGTGATGTCCGCCGGTCCTGTCTATGAACACATAGATCCCAGAGACTATAAGGGCTAGAGCCACAAAATTTGGAATGAAAGTTCGTCTATAGTGTACGCAGATCAAGTTTATTTCAAATTGTTGCCACGCCCGCTAACGCCCCCGCAGATTGTAAAAAATAATTCCTCATTACCATAACTTGAAAATTAATAGAGCTATCAAGACCAAATTATGTTTATGGTACCATTATAACTATCATTTCCAAGTTTGGTCCGGAAAACTATAGACTATAGCTCCTATAGACCAAATCGGTCGAAAATCGGTGATTTGTATGATAAAGGCACACTAGAATTAGGTCGGCTCGCTCGACTGTAGCCTTTCCTACTTGTTGAGTTTGCCATTAGCACTACTTTCTATATATCTAAAATAAGATATAGTGCCGTCTGGCTAAGAAGTATTCCCACTTCACTTAAACTAATTTTATTAAGTTTCATAATTAGTTATTTAAATCCATTTTTTCCAGTTCATTATAGCGTTGTTTCTCTGTAGCTCAGCTGTGCTAACGGATTATATTTTTTTTTAAGTTTTAACTGTTTGAAAAGTGGTTTGAGCTTTATACTCTCAACTGATGATGTTGCCAAAATCGTTGCATCTTGGCTTTAACTACCGAAGCTACCAAAGTGAACACCCCCTCAGTAAACTGCTTGCCCCTTTTTCCCATCCCCTTGGCACACCACACACTTACTGCTTAATTCTGCACTCTTTTCCTACAGAGTTCAAAGCTTTTCTTTCTTTACTTTACGCCTTTAAAATAAACAGAATTTTTGCAACCCAATTTTTCTCTTCTTCTTTCCGTTGTGGTCGTTTGTTTCATAGTTCCCCAATTGCGCTTAACCCCCCCCCCCGTTTCTTCTCCTCGTTCCTTTTGAGTAACCACGAAGCGCAATTTTTGTTGTAGTTTCACTTTTCCCAGCGAATTTTCTTTGGCTTGCATCTATTTTCTTTTCTTCGTTACCACTTTCTATCCCCCTGCCACCATACCCACCGCCCTCCATCTTTCTGACAACCCTTTTTTTTGGTCGCGTTCCATTTGGTTTTGGATAACGAAAATTTTATTACAACTTTTCTATAATCGACTTACGGTCTGTGGTTGAAGGTCTTCCCAAATATCGGAAAATTCTCAGTTAGCTGCGTTTCCCTTTCGACCCTTTCCGTTCATAACCCCCCCACCCCCACAGTGGAACGTGCTTATCGAAATTTTCTGCAGCTTCAGTTATCAAATATTGATAGTCCCAATCAATTGTCACTCAAATAATTTTAAACTATATAATCTTTGATATTTTAAGAAGTGGTTTAAAATATACCAATAAAATATGTAAAACTTGTTGAACAAATGTTTAATGTTATCGAATATTCGCAGACTTCATAAATTGTCGATTACATTGTCGTAGACTTTAATGTTCCAGAAGTTAATACAGTAAATAGATAAAAGATATTAACTTCTAAAAATTTATACGAATTTTAAAGTTAAAATGAAATAATAAATTAAGTAACGAGTCCCAAAATAACGAGTAAAAACAATCAGAAAAGAAATGTTTACAACGAACCTAAAATAAATGAATAAATTACTGTTATATTCCTAGTTAGAAACTAGCGAGTACAAAACAAACGAGTAACAGAACAAAGAAAAGAAACGATTGAAATGCCACCGAGCATTAAGGCATGATTTACTGACACTTATGTATTAAAGTTGTCATTCTCTTCAGCAAAGTAACGAGTGCAAAAGTAACGAGTATAAAATAAGCGATTGAAACAAAAGGGAAAGTGTGTACACTGGCATTATTAGGTGACCTGAGTTATTGTTTACAAGAATTGTTGCTTGTCTCGTTGACAAAGTAACGAGTGAAAACTAACGAGTAAACGCAAACTCGAAATAAATGTTTGCAAAACTCGGAAACTGAACAGAGCGGCATGCTTCGTTCCCTAAAATGATTGGTGTCCCTCTCGTAAGTAGAAGCAACGAGTACGAAAGTAACGAGTGCTCATTATACTGAAGAATTCATTGAGAAAGGCGTGGACTTAACATAACAGCTCAAATCAAAACAATTTTGATAGTCTCGCTGAACAGTAACGAGTACGAAACTTGTGTGTAACGGTAAAAACCGAATTATCGTTACAAACAAAACAGAAAATTGAAAGCAAAGACGTGTTAAATAGCAATTGTTAGCTAAACAAATTGCGATACACTCGTTATTATAATGGGACACACACACACATAGGCACACACACAGAGACTGACTAACACTCATAAGACACACACAGACTTGAATGAGTTTGTGGCATGAGTTTCGTAACAAACTGGAGCGTGAGGTACTTGTGTCATTTGTAATTGAAAATGAAAATGCAAAAACAACAAAAGCACACACTTAAACACAGCATAGACGGGAGAGTAGGACAGGAAGAGGGAGAGGGAAAGGGAGAGGGAGGCAGGGTGAGTGAGAGGAGACTACACTCGTAACAAGGACTTTACTCGCTTTTGTCTATGTCAATTTATATGCCGTTAGCGTGCTTGTCGAATGAGCATGAATATGAGGCGCACCCAACTTCACCCCATAGACTCATAGCATGCCATTCCAACCCACAGACACAACGGTATTCGCTACTCGCTGTACGGCTGAACGAGAGACGCATTCGTCAAATCGTTGTGTCAATTCCTAGTTGCTGTTGTTGTTGTTGTCGTTGTTGTTATTGTTTGCCACTAAAAACTAAGGACACACTAATCAACAAACATTTACGCCGACATTGCGTGCATATTAAACAGGAGAACAACAACAACAACAAGAACAAGAACAACCAGTAGTAGTAGTTGTATTGTTGTATTACTTCCCACGACCCTTTACCCAAAACGAAAGAGTTATTAACTTGGCTTTCTCTTACTCTAGGGTTTATGCTCGAAGCGTTTGTAAATTATATTCAGCAATTTATCATTTAAAAGTTTAATGTGCCTCTATAAATTTAAGTTGCATGACTTCAACGTAGAGTAGTCCCCTCTCCAAAGAGGGGGGGTAACAAACGGTTTTAACCCCTTGTAGCTCCCTTTAACCCCTACAGTTACACTTGCTTCTTCTGAAGGTCAAAACGCTGGCAAAAGTAAATGTAAAATCGAATTGTTTTCCCGAGTGAGTCAAGTGAGTGACAATGAATGGACTCAGTGAACTTCATGAACATAAAATTGAAACAATGCTTATTAATAGACTAGGAATTCGGGTTTAATATTCTATACTTAATCTTTCAGATACTTTTGGGTTTTATGGCTTAAATGGAAGTGAGTAAACACTTTTGGGTTGAAGATCTTTCTTATAGGGGAAACAAGCTATCAGTTAAGTTCGTTTTAAATTTTTGAAGCATACTTTTAGGCGCACATACGACTTACAAACTTAAAACAGCTATAACATTTGTTGTATATACACGATCTTGGTGCGAATAAGCAAACTGATTAAAAATAACTTTATCTATCAGATACTTTGAGTTTTATATCTGAATTTTAACACTTGGCTTGGAAAAATAGCATTATAGGAGCAGTTGAGTTCATTTTAAAAATTTCAAAGCCTACTTTTAGGCACCCTAATTTAAAACAGCTATAACATCTGCCAAACATACGCGATCTTTATGGCATTAAACTTGTTAATTAATAAAAACTTAAGTAACTCTCTGTGCTGTAGAAACTGACAGATTTCCAACAAAATAAAGAGTTGAACGAATTATTATGGCAAACTATTTTTGCAGAGTAGCACAAAGAAGAGGAAGAAGAAGAAGACTTTGAAGCGACAGAAGTTGTTTGGAATGCGACAAGTGACGTGGGAGACACTGTGGCCAGCGGCAGCAGCACGTGGCACAGTGGCAAGTGGCACGTGGCAGAGTCACAGAGTGAAAGACAGGGTGCGAAAGAGAGAAAGGGAGAGAGAGAGAGAGAGAGAGGGAGGACACTTGAGTTGAGTCCTCCATGCGGCATGCAATTTGTTTAGTGTGTGAAAATGAAACATTTTTTTGCCCTGCCCTACACATTTCTCCTCCTCCCCCTCCACCATACCCTTCCTCCCTACTCTCTGTTCCTCTATTCGTCCCTTTTGTGCTGTAAGACTTCGCACAACACGGCGAATGATTGATGGTTATTCTGGAACGCAAAAGCGCTACAAACAAATGAAACTTTTGTTTCTTGCATAATATAATAACGTAAATAGAGAAAGCAGGACACGAGACAAAGAATAGAGAGAAGGAATCAGGAAGAAGAAGACGGGATGGGGATGAAAATGGGCACGGGGAGAAGCATAAGCCAGGACAAACACCAGGAAAAGATTGTTCAAGTCGGAACAAAGATTTCATACCCTCGACGAGTTGAGTTTTCCTTTAACTGATCGTTCCTATAACTTATATTTAACTTAACTGAACGATCAGAATAATACAAAAAACATAATTTTAAAGGTAGTTTGTAGTTGTTGGAGGAATACTCTAGCGTATCGACTTTTAAATACCCCTTGGAAGATAAATAATATCAAATAATTTTCAGACACTTCAGATATCATTATTAAAAACGAATTTTTAATATTTGTTTCCCTTTAATTGCTCCTACAAAATCTATTTAATAGTTTTCTAATACTGATCAAATTTTATGAGCTAGTTCTAAATGAAATTTTATACATAATATGTGAGTTTGGTTAAGATAGCTCCATTATTTCTCAAGTTATGCAGTTTTGAAAATGAATTTTAAAAATTTGTCGGGCGATATTGGGTGTATCAAAAATCCTCAACAATGCGTGACCCATAGACGAACTGTCATGTGAAACTTGATGGCTCTAGTTCTTACAGTCTCTAAGATCATACAGACAGACGAACATCCCTATATCAAATCGGCTGTTTGGGCTGATCAAGAATATATATGTATACTTTATGGGCTTGACCAAACCTACTTCTGCCTGTTACACAAAACTTTCACTGGCTCAACTAGCAGACCCAAGTACAGGGTCTAAGAATATAGGTATAGTCCCGTGCGAATAAAGTTTAAAATGTATTAGTACAGGGTATCTAGCTGCTGAATACACTCGTTCACTGCATCTTCCAATATATTTCAAACATAAAACTAAAAAAGGAAATTCAAGCATTTTACAACACTAATCACAAGTAGGTGTTACATAATGGATTAGCAAACCAAAACACCCCATTTGTAGGAGATATCGATGCTTAAGAAAGAATTTTTCAATTTTACGCCAAAATAGGAAAGTTTCGGACCAAACGACATAATTTTTCACAATCAGGGCGAAGAGGCGTGACCAAAGAAGGAAAAACAGTAGAAGGAGAAGGAGCAGAGAAAGTTGAGAAAGAGAAAGAGAGAGAGAGAGAGAGAGAGAAAGAAAGGGAGTGAGAGATGAGATAGAAAACATAATTAGTTGTAATCATTTCAATAAACTGAGTAACAAAATTTAAAGCCGCAAGTGATTACACGATGAGTGTGTGGGTGTGTATGTGTGTGTGTGTGTGTGTGTGTGTTAGCCATGTTACCGAAAACCGAAAGTGTCAAAGCTTATAAACGTCAGACATAATTATGCCTGCAGGATAATTGTTTAGACACATGAGCATAATGAAAACATGACATCGCATCCTGCGAGGATCAAATGCGACCTACAACTTGACTATATACATACACATACTCATCTATGTGTGTGTGTGTGTTAATGTGTTAATATTAGCGCCTATATCTGTGTGTGTGTGTAAGTGTTTTTGGTGTGTTTCCCTCTCCCATTCTCCTTCTCCCACTTGTGCTTTAATAAGCGCCAGAGGCGTCGTCTGTCATGTGCCATGAGGTGCACATGGGCGCAGCAGCCTAGACAACAAAGAGGTGGGCGCACTCATGGAAGGTGTAATGCTTGGTTGGAGAAATGGGAGCCTTTGAAACGCGTGAGGTAAAGAGGTGGGCAGTCCTCTCTTTGCAGCTCCCCCTGACTACGCCCTTGCCAGAAGCAGAATGCGAGGAAACAGTCAAAAGCACAAATGCCACAACAGCCAAGTGAGAAGTTTTCACTTAAGCGCCATCTACAGCTCCACTTGCTGTAGTTGTTGTTTCACACTCGTCACACACACACACACGCACACACACACACACACACACACATTTTAATTACTGTTATCATTATGAATAGTATAGAGCGCTAATTAGTGTGTTACACTTTCATCTATAAATTGTTTAGGGAACATACACAAATACCAACACACACACGCACACACACACTGGAACATCCTTACACACACACACACACACACACACATGTTAAGTGTTTAACATAATGAATACGCGTATTACATTTCAAATAAACATGACAAGCTAACAAATTACAAGCACTAACTAAGCAAAGCACGACCCAAAGATACCCTGTAACAAATTATTCGTATTAAAAATGGTTAAGATATACCCTATAAAAATGCTAAGATGCAAAAATCGCATTTTATAAATACATTTTCAAATACTTTACACATTTAAAAAAGATTTTTATAAAACCTTTTGCATATTTTAGGCTCAGATATACTCTGTAAACGGTATACAATAGTGTTGATTTTATTTTTTAATACCCTTGAATTTAAAACAATGTAAAAAAAAAATGTATTTTTTTAAATTTTTACTTTTTATAACCTATAGACCTTAATAATTTCCATGCATACCCTGTAAACAATCCCAGCTTTGCTATTTCATAAATTATGTTAGTTTTCAACATATAAAATATACTTAAACCAAACTTGATTCAAGTTTTTAAATATTTTTTTTTTTAATTTTATTGTTTATATTATTTAATTTTTTATAATTTTCTAACTTTGCATTTCAAACGTTGAATTATTGGCGACAAAAAGTTTGGCGGCATTTAAAAGCCAACTCAACTGCAACTGCAATTTAAAAATGCGCGCGCTGTGTTGATTTTACAACAGGTGGCGCTGCGTAAGATTATCGCCGTTTAGTACTTATCGATTATTGGTTGAGTTTGGCAGAGAGAAGGAAATTTATCGTTCACTTGTTTATTGTGACTATCGTGGATTTTGGCGCCATTTCAAAATTTTAAAAACTTTAAAAATATCAAAGTATATAAAAATTCAAATAAATTTAAAAAAAAATCCAGAAAAATTTAAAAAAATCTAAAAAAATTCAAATAAATAAAATAATATTTATTTGCCGCTTGTGCAATAATTTTGGCGGATTTTAGATATATTAAATTCTGGCGGGAAAAGGCTAGTTTAGCTCACTGGTTGGCGAGTGTATCGATAATTGATCCTATCTTATCGATATACTCGTACTTAAGCAGAGCAGAGAACCGACTCTATTGCTATATATTGTCTTGTTACTGATCATTTTTCTGATATTCTTCGTTCGTTTCGGTTCGTTAATTTCAATTGGAGCATAGATTTAACCATTGACTATAAAAATAAATCCCAGAGACATGAAGCAACTAAAACAACAGCAAATCAGACTGAAAAAACCGCTAAAACAACGAATGTTTTTTCCATTTGTTATTTTAGCCATTTGTTGGCCAGAGGTGAGTGACGTCATTAGGGCCAGATTTATGCTCTTTAAAGAGCTTTAAAGCTAGGAGAAAATTCGGTGATTTCTCCTACTCTTCGTTGAGCTTAAAAGAACTAACGGTGTGAGTTCGGTGAGCCAATGAATTTAGAGTTTTTTAAGGAGTCGATTAGACAAAAAAAATAAAAAAATTAAAAACTAGAAAAAACATCACATTAACCCATTTTTATACCCTTGCAGAGGGTATATTAATTTTGTCACGAAGTTTGTAACGCATTGAAGGAGGCATCTCCGACCATATAAAGTATATATATTCTTGATCAGCATCAACAGGCGAGTCGATGTAGCCATGTCCGTCTGTCCGTCTGTTTCTATGCGAACTAGTCTCTCAGTTTTAAAGCTATCTTGATGAAACTTGGTACAGATGTGTATTCTCTCGGCCGGATCGGATGACTATATCATCTAGCTCCCATAGGAACAATCGGTTGAAAACAAAAATTTTTTGAGCTATTTCAACCAAACTAAACCTATATGCATTTAGTACCAAATCCCATGTGCAAACCAAATTTCATCCGAATCGGACCACTATATCATATAGCTGCCATAGGAACAATCGGTTGAAAATGATGAAAATGCCTAGTATGAAAATTTTCAGTGTCGATTGAGCGATTTCAACCAAACTCACGCCATAAACATTTGCCATCATTCTCCAGCTGTTGACCAAATTTCATTCGGATCGAACCACTATATCATATAGCTGCCATAGGAACAATCGGTTCAAAGGCTTAGTATGAAAATTTGTAAAGTCTATTAAGCGATTTCAGCTAAATTCACGCACTACTCCTTTCCTATTATTCCCTATATACTGACCAAATCTCATCTAAATCGGACTATTATATCATACAGCATCCATAGGAACCACTGGTAACTGAATCCAATGAACGCAACACGCAAGACTGCAAGGGTATTTAATCTTCGGCGAGCCGAAGATAACCTTTCTTTCTTGTTTATTGTGGAATAAATTTATTTCAGTTAGACACTTACTTTTCAGTCACTTGTTTAGCGGGTTTAGCCGTTATTTTTATTTTTGGCTTCTTAAAATTTGCTAATAGAATTCAATAACTTGTTTTTTTGTTTATTTAAATTTTTAATTATCAAACAAAGTGGAAGAAACCGTTTCTAAAGCTAAGTAAGAAAGGCTACAGTGGAGTGAACCGACTGTTAAAGACCCTGTACTCATTGTAGAGTGCGTTTTTCATACCCATTTCCTATTTGTTATATTTAAGCTATAGGATATAGTTGTCCGATCTAATACCTAATAGAACCCTGTACACTTTTTGAGAACGAGGTCTTAAAATCCACATCAAACTGCAAATTTGTCTCACACTGGCTGCAATTGAGGTTATGTAGCCTACTCAAGGTCATTGATAGTTCGTGTAGCTTTTTCCTGTGGAATATTGTCTTACCTTTTCTTCAAGGCCTCTAATATGATCAGATGTCTTAATAAATTGTGATTAGCTAGTACTTTGGTGTCTAAAATCTTCGTCTTTTGAACAAGTATACATTCTACAGTAATCAATCATGATGATTGATGTCATTTGCTATTTTGTCCCTAATAATTCGAAAGAGGATATTGGAATCTCAAGTTATCACAGAAAACCTCTAGACCTTCAAGGTCTTTCTCAGAAAAAACCCATTTCAATCACTTTTCCACAACAATATTTGTCTAATCAATCACCGATTGCCTGCTCTACTCCCCAACTCCATTTTCAGTACTCCTCGTAAGGGAATTACATCCAATGTAGCTATAAATTTTGATATATTTTAAAATTTTCTTTATTTCAGATTGTTAATGGAGTCGATTCCGAGGATATAACCCCAGGTAAGATTGATGAATGAATGATTTTGCTGCATATTTGATTGATGGACAAGTGAATGTGTTTTTTTAACCAGAAATACCACAAAATAAACTTAATCTAACCTACTTAAGACTGCTCGTAAGACAAATTTTAAGGATTGACTGAACAACTGCTTGATTGATTACTTGATTGATGACCTTTACGTGGAGTTTTTCTAATTATTGTTAAATTTTTGCGTATTGATTCCAGATAAGCCAGTAAATCTGAACGTACAGCTGAATACCAACACAAGCGCGATCATTAAATGGAGTCCTCCAGAAAAAGGACTTTACTCGGGATTTAAGATCAATGTTTTGGGTCACATATACCCAAATCGAATTGATTTCAATCGAAGCTTTGTGCTCGAAGGCAATGAGACGCTTCACTTGATCGCTGAGGAATTGGTACCCGGCGGTACCTATCACGTGGAGGTGTATACCCTGTACCACAACGAGGAGTCTCTTGCCTACGAGAGCACCAACTTTACCACAAGTAAGTGAAGTGATTTAATGGCTTGTAACTCACCTGAAATCCAAACCGATTCATCATCCATTTAGAGCCCAATGCGCCCACTCTGTTCATTGCCTGGTTCCGTAACGAGACCTCATTACGGGTGTTGTGGCAACCCCCTTCCTATCCGGGAGTCTACACCCACTTCAAGGTCTCTGTCAGGGAGACAAAATCCACTGAGGGATTGGAGAGTGTGGAGCATATAAAGAACGTGACACGAAAGGATCTCAATCAGGATTTGGTTGAGGCACTTTTCACTGATCTTGTGCCCGGACGTGTCTACAATGTGTCCGTGCAAACTGTTTCCGGGAATCAGAAATCGGAACTGGTATCCGATTTATATAGAACTATACCCGAGAGTCCCAGGAATTTGATTGTTGATCAGGAATACACCACATCAAAATCCTTCCGAGTGCGTTGGGAATCCCCGAATCCGACAACTGATTACGATAGTTTTCAGGTATCACTGCTGTCACCGCAAAATGTTTTTCTAGTTCCCCGCAGCGAGGACATCAGCAGACACTTCGATTATCCCGGTGAATTGGAACCGGGAATGACCTACGACCTGGAGGTCAAAACGGTAGCGGGAAAAGTCGTTTCGTTGCCAGCGAAAGTAGAAGTTAAACTTCTACCGAATCCAGATGGTAAGCAAAAAAGATTGATCTGTTTCATTTCATCGATTAATTATACTTAATTATTATAATTATCTATTTGCAGTGACAAATTCTTAAGAATTTACAAAGCGAGATACCAAATTTGAAATTAACTGTCACTGATTTCCATTTCGATTACTTTTAGTTCAATTAAAAGCAGTAATCAACCTGCCGCCACATTTTGATGACACCTGTTCTCAACATTTAACCATAGCATACTTTTGGGCGGCAATTTAAATAGAAAGTAACTTAAATATATATCAGCAGTGTATATATAATAAGATGAAAAATGTAGTTTTCAGCTCTTTAAAAAAAAATTAAAAATTGATTTTCAATTCATGTGTTGATTCCTGAACTATTAATTTATAAATGCTACGCTCTTTGTATGTTAATTAAAATATCACTTGCTCTTAACACTCAAAGCCAAAATTAAGCGGGCACTGCTCACTTTACAACAGGTGGCGCTGCATAAAACTATCGGCAAAGCAACTCTGTGAAAAAGCCCAACTTCAAAACGGCCACCCACATTTATTTTGCCCAACAGTAATACGGGCACTCTTAGTTTTGTTCGTGGCCACCGGTACTTGGGGATTCAGGGGAAATAAGGTGTTGTTATTATTCATTTTTATGCTCTTCTTCGTTCGGTTCGGTTCGCATCGTGAATTTTTTTTTTTGTGTTGAGCTGAATAACACGGCGCGCATTTCATTTCGTCATTTTAACAATATGTTTTAAGCAATTATTGTGCCGTGTTTCGGTATTTGGCGAACAGCCAAGCCCGATCAACATTTTGCTAAATGTTCAATAATACCAGTTAAACAAGTAAAGATAATAAATCTTGTACGGTTTTTATACAGTGTTTTTTTTTCTCACTCATTTCTTGTGTGTGCATGTGTTGTGTATGCTGGTATGTGCGTGTGTTTGTGTTTATGTGCTGGTGTGTTTACAACGCCGCTGCTTGAATTAATGTGTGTTATTTGTATTTGTTAGTTAATAACTAAACAAAAAGATTGTTTAATTTTATTTCCGTCGATTGGCGAATGCAGAGCAATGTTGACTTTGACGTCGACGTCGACAGCCATTAAAATTTCACCGAAAATTCAAAAGAAATGAAAAAAACAGTTTGTACTAAAAGCATCAACGCAAAACGTGACTAGTTTATTTTATTAATGCAGCAACAGCGACGTCGGCAGCAACAGCAGCAGCAGACACCAAGAGCACCAACAACAACAATTACAAGTGAATTTTATTCGTTGGTAGTTTTTTTTTTTGGTTTGTGGGCAGCTGACGTCGCCGTTGCGCCGCCGCAGTTCGTTCGTGCTGTCTGTATGGGAGTGTGTGTGCGAGTGCGACTGTGTGTGTGTGTAAAGGGCGGCGACAGTTAGTATATTGCTGTTGTTGCTGCTGTAGAAATAAATGCGTGCAATTAGCATTAATATAATTACACAAAATGGGGGTGCAATAATGAAAGAACAGCTACAGCATTAAATCCAGCAGTAACAGCAGCAGCGGCAGAAGAAGCACAAACAACAACAATTGCGCTTAGTAATTGCCGTTGCGGACGCGCAGTTATTTCGTAACAACAACAACTAGCAGAAGAAGACGAAGAGGCAACAACTGCGTCGGTTGTAAAGCGCCGTTATTACACGCCGTCACACAAACACACACACTGATACATTCACACAGTCGCACACATGCATCTGTTTTAACTGCATCTGTATGCACACACATACACACGCACTTGTGCGTGGCTCATGCTGCTCTTGCACCACAAGCGCTGCAGTCAACGTCGCTGTCGCCGTCGTTTCTTCATTTGCTTTCTACCTGACGCTTTCGCTTGTTGCGCTCTTGCTCTCGCAGTGTGTTGAAAGAGAGCAAATCGATCTTGCGCTCTCGGCTGCGCAGTGTGACAGTGTCGTTATAATATTGTTTGGACACACACACACACATAGAAACATATACAGCTGCATACATACGAATACATACATAAAGCATTTTTGGCATCGATGCATTCTCTGAATTGCGTGCGTCGCGTCATCAGCTCTGCTGCCGTCAATGCGTCGCTGCCAGCGCTACCACCAAGAACAGTTTTTATTATATGTAATTTGTTTTTGTTGTACAGATAAAACCGCCGCCCTCGCTGTTAACCAAGTGCAATATTAATTAAGTGAGCAAGAAAAAGAGAAGGAGAGAGAGGTAGTGATATTTATTCACGCATACACACACACACACATACACATAAAGACAAATGATGTTATAACAATAATAACAACAACAACAACCACAAAAACGACGAAGAAGCAGCAGCAGAAAAAAAGGCGCAATAGTCAACATTTTTTTTTTGTTTTATTATTTTTTGTTGGTGTTTCTATTGTGTTCGCAATGAACAGCGCCATGGAGCAGCAACAACAACCACAACAACGCCAGCAGCAAAAGCAGCAACTACAACAAAAACACAACAAACGAAAAAAGCAACAAAAGCAACAACAATTTTTACTTGCTTTTATAATTTTGACAATTTGTTGGCCACAGGTGAGTGACGTTATTTAAACCTTTTTTTTCTTCTTTCCACCTTTTTTCCCTTTTGCTTTCCCTACCCCTCTCTCTCTCTCTCTCCTTCCCTTGTGTCTCTTTTGGGAATTCCAAACTTCGTAATTCGCTGAATTCATCACGCGACCATAGTAAACACACGCTAAAGTGAACTATGGCCAAAACCTAAAAACTTTTTTTTTGCAATTATCTGACAAATAATCGTTTACTGGAAATTTAACAACTTTATTTTGACTACAAATTTAAATATTATTTGTGATTAATATTTTTAAAGTAACATTTCAGTCTAAAAGTAAACTAATGAGCAATATTTGTAGAATCACATGAACATACAGCTCTGTTCACAAAGGTAGAAACACATTAGCTGCTGCATAAATTTAGAGTAAAAAATTCCCCTTTTCCTATGTTTTAGGGGTTTTTTTAATAATCGAATTTTGATTAAATTATTGATATTTAATTAAAATTTTTAATTATATTTATTGAAAGCAATGCACTTAAATGACTGCATAATTAGCATATTAAAATTAAAAACCTATAAGAAAATATAGTAGTTAAAGTTGATTACCAATATATTAACTTTAGTATTCGGGAAAAATCACATTAGTTATTAAATCTTAAAATCAAAAACTTTTTTAAGATACAATATGATTTTTAAGTCCCTTTTATTTACAATTAGTTAATTAATTAGTTAAAATTTAATGGTAACAGTCTGAATTCCCCTTTAAAAGAATTAATAATTGTTTCTTAAAATTCCTATAATTTGTAGGAATTTGTAATCGATTTAATGACTCCAAAAATAAATCGATGGCATAAAGCTTCCCACATTTCCGGTTTATTTTCCCTAGAAAAAAAATGAAATCGAAAAACAGTTGAAACAAATAGAGTTGTATCATATCGTTCAGAATAAGTTCGATTGAACTATTCACTTAAGTGAACGAACGAACTATATCCCAGATTGTAGTTCAGTCGTTTAGTTCGTTGGTCTTGGTCCCATTCTAGTTCGGTCCTTTAGTTCGTTCGTTATGGTCCTATTCAGAATGGGACCAAGACCAACGAACTAAATGGCCGATTAGTTCGTTCGTTAAAAGCTGAACTACTGGACTACTTCATTCAATTGAACTGCGATGAACAACTCTAGAATAAAATTTCACAGTTTTGCTAATGATTTGATTCTATATTGATCAGAAGTCGCAAATAATAAAGGTGTGAAGAAATCTAAATAAATCACACGATTTACGCTATAAACTATACAAACATTTAAAGGTCCAGAGTTTACTATATCTCCATATATATCGTCTGATTTTGGGTTTATGTCTTCGTGTTTGTTCTTCTGTTTAGCGCATAATCATTTGAAAAGTAATCGTATTAACTGCTTGAACTGCCCTCATTCTCTATATCAATTCTAATTCTATATCCGAACAACTCTAATTCTATATCCGATTATTGCATATTTCTGTTTAGCTTTCGATAAATAAACAATACAATGAGTATACCCTGTAGACATGTGAGTAGAAGTATACACAAAACAAGTATGAATGAGAAGTCTAAAAAACACCCCGTACTCATTCTAGTGCGCATTTTACCATATAAATAACAAATTTTTGACCGATTTGTCCTATTGGAGCTATAGTATATAGTTCTCTGATACGAACCAAAGTTGGTGGGGATAGTTATAATAATGTTCCATACATAATGTGTGAGTTTAGTTGCATAGCGTCATACAAATCACCAATTTTCGACCGATTTGTCCTATGAGAGCTATAGGCTATAGTTGTCCGATCCGGATCAAACTTGGGGAGGATAGTTATAATGGTGTCATGTGTATAATGTGTGAGTTTGGTTACGATCGTTTAGAGTGTTTGTGTACAGGGTATCTGTAAGTCACGCACGTCTAATTGATAATGCTGGTCTGGCATGCGTCTGGAATGAACCCGTCGTTAGTCATTAAATTTCGATTGTTATTGTTATTGTTGCTGTTGTTGTTGTTGTTGTAGCTGTTGCAGGTCAATTGGGGGATTTGCTAAGTATGTTTCCATCTACAATAGAATTCTCTCTCTCTCTCTTTTCCCCTCTCTCTCTCTCTCCATCCCTCTCTCTTTATCCCTCTCTCAAAAAAAAAAAAAACATTTTTATTCAAATCTCTCGATTTGCGTTGTATTTTTTTATGCATTTTTTATTTTGTTTTAATTTTTTTTCCCTTTTTTTTTTTTTTAGGTTGAGTTAGTGTCATAAAGTTTTTAATCACTTGTTCAGCCGGTTTTGTTATTGTTATTGTTGTTTTTGCGGTTTGTTGTTGTTTGTTGCTGTTTCATTCCATTCCATTTCGTTCCGTTTCGTAACTTCAGATTAATTCGACTTTGTTGAGAATTTGTTCTGTTAACACAAATTTAGTTTACATCACAAATAAATTGTGCCAAATTTAATTTAATTTAAACCAACAAAAATTAAAATTTATTGAGACGTCTACCCGATGTGAACCACCTTTAATACAAATGTATTAAAAATCGGTTAAAACCTGCAAAAATTCCGCTTTTAAGGGGTAAATCACACGCAGTCAAAAAAAATTAAAATTTTTAACTAAAAATGCGTAAATCTCAAGGTTTTTTCTTTGCTATCGAGTGACAACTACAATCTACTGGTTTATTTATCCAACAAAAAGTTGTCCTGTTATCAGATCACTTATAGATATCTCTTTCGCTCATCTCTACCTGTTTCACTCGCACACTTTAAAAAAATAAATAAAGACTCTCTTAAAAAAAATAAAGTCGCTTTTTTTTTTTTGTTTGTTTGGATTTTTGCAATTAAAGTCACTCGGAATGTGGCCAGTGACTTTAATCATCTTTCTGTGTCTCACGTGCCAGCAAAAAGAATAACATAAACAATAAAAAATAAAAAAATATTTAACAAAAAATATAAATAAATAAATGAGTTGAGTTGAGTTGAGTTGAGTTGAGTTCTTGCCTTGAGTTGATCATGAAATCAGTCGCATTAGTACGTGTCGAGTTCTCTAAAACTCCTCAGAACTTGTCAGAGATGCAAATGTACTCGATACTCGATACTTTTAGCTACTCATTATTCATTGCATTCGCATTACTCACAACTCAGTTTAACGAGTATTCACATTCACGGCCTAATAAAATACAGGGGGAAACAAATTAGGTGACATCAGCGCTTAAAGTTTACTTTTGTTCTGCGTTTTAGACCCTGTAATTACGGAGTGATATAGGAGATTACTTTGTGGTGCGTCATAGGCTGTATATGGGGTGTATAATATAATGTGGACCTGTTATAAGTATTTTGTGCAAATTTAAGCTTCGCATGTCTTACCATTCTTGTTGTAGACCAATCAGTGAATTAGTCAAATCAGATTTTTTATATAAATTTAAATTTATGCAGTGCCAGATTTTAAGAAGATATTGTATTCTAAAAAAAACTATTACAGGCTCTTTTCAAGTCGAGTTCACCTTAATTTAACCATACTACGCTTTTGTCAGTATTTTTTTTATTATTATGTTAAGTTTTTTTTTATTGTACTTTTAACGATTGTTTCAGATATGTTAATGAAGCGTTAA